>JAUDYJ010000003.1:136325090-136925090 GCA_030761175.1 Masticophis lateralis
GGTTCCTTAAGTTCTTGAATCAAAAATAGGTTACAAATATAAAAAATAGCATTATAAGCACTAATGTTTAATTAAGTACATATAAACCAGGAAATTAAAGCCTATCATTGTTTACAGTAATACGTTAGAGGAAAATTCTCTATAAACTCACTAGTAGGGCAGAGGAAGTTTTCGAAATTAAATTTTTATCTTTCGGTTCCTCACATGAAGTTGTTTTTAATATTCAGCAGCAAATCACTTTATGGAGGATGTAAGAGTGATAATAAGCATGTATACATAAGCCAATTTGATGTGGTGGTTAAGGTGCTATCATGGAAACCAGGAGGCCATCTGAGTGACTTTGGATAAGTCACTCTTTTGCCAGCCCATTTCACCTCACAGGGTTGTTGTGGGGAAAATAATGTAGAAGGAGGAAGGAATATTGGGTGTGTTCACCACCTTAAGTTATTTATAAAAATAATAAAGGTGGAATTTTAAGAAATCAAATATATAAATATAATAAATTTTTAGTGACATTGGCTCTTTAGTAACCAAGTTGTGTGAATGTAGCCCACAGAGTTGAGCAAATCTAGAAAATGGGTTTGAGCAAACCATACTTAAATTAATCATAGGTAGGCAAACTCAGAATCACTTTGTGTAGTGGTTAACCCAAGGCTACAAACTGGGAGATTGTTAATTTTTGTTCCATACTAGATACAAAAACCATCTGCGTGATTTTTGGCCAATCACTCTCTTTTAGCCCTAGAAAACAGGCAACGGAAAACTTCTGAAAAAAATCACACCATGAAAATTTCAGAGACTAGTCCAGGCAGTTGCCAGGAGTAAAAAACTAATTCAAAGACAGATGTGCATGCAGACACAAAGCAAACTCAGCTATTGCCTTAAAATGGATTATTTCTCGTTCTGTTGCTTTTGCTTTCATATGAATATTAGGTACTTTACTATTGATAGATTATTTACAGGAAGCAAGAGACAGAGCTATGAATGGGCTGACTCAATTAAAAAATCTATTGATAGTTTTTCCATATGTGTATGTGGGACAGAGAGAGAGAGAGAGAGCATTAGCTATGTAAAAATGTAAGTTATACAACAAAATATACTACTGCTTGGACCTGTAGATATATACCATAAACCAAATGGCATACTCAGTAGCCCCGAGTCTGGTTTTTCAATACGGTTTTTTTAATAATGTTTTTAAAATTCAATACTGTTTTTAAATTGTGAAAAACAAAATATATATTGAGGTATGTAGGATGGAAAGTGAATTAATACAACTATAGGGGTGCATGTCAGACAATAAAGGATTTTTTCCCACATAGGCGGGAATCATTTTCAATTCATTTTAAAAATATTTTGCACAAGATTATAAATTAATAAAATGGTGGAGCTGTATACTATCCCTACAGTAAAGTAGGCTTTATTATCAGAGGGAAAATTCACTAGAGATTTCCATTCTGAATAATTCATTAAGTGCATATGGGTCCTCCTTTTTGCCGATTGCAAGATATGTATTTCATAAAATCTGGAGTCATGGGCTCTAATTTTTCCACTTAAAATTACACTTAAAGAGAACTATCAAGCCAACATTAATGATTTTTTTAAATAAAGTAATGTCAATAACATTGATTATTCAGTATTACATGTTGTATAATAATTAGGAACAAGCTTCTTCATCATCTTTATCTCACAGAACTCACTGTGTGTGGGGGCAGCTATATAAACTTGTTTAATAAATAAATATAGGGGTTTTTGTATCAATGAAGAGTCAAGACCAGGGAATATGATATGATCTGGGTTTAATTTATTGTTTAAAAATTGAATCATGATTTGAACAAATTGAAGAAAGTTATATAATGCATCTATCTATCTATCCATCCATCCATCCATCCATCCATCCATCCATACACACACATCTAACTATTCACATTTAATAGACCTTTATACACTGTTATACATATTTAAGAATATTTTGATATTTTTAGGTATTTAGGTACTATGCTTTGTTATCTTGATTATTTTCAGTTTAAATTTAGTGTTGGATTATTTTGACTTTTAGTAGTTTTATGTAGCATTTCTATTTTTTTTTCTATTATACATACACATACGCTAAGATTTACTTTTTTCTATTATATATATATATACAGTACATATACATACACTAAGATTAGGTGCTTATTGTGTATAGTTTTTTATGATAAAATAGTATGGCATTTGCTACTTAGTTTTATAAAGTATTACATATGCTTACAGTGGGGCAAAAAAGTATTTAGTTAGCCACCAATTATGCAAGTTCTCCCACTTAAAAAGATGAGAGAGGCTTATAATTGAAAATTATATATATGATAATTATAATATAATCATAGGTAGACCTCAATTATGAGACAAAATGAGAAAACAAATCCAGGTAATCACATTGTCTGATTTCGAAAGAATTTATTTGCAAATTATGGTGGAAAATAAGTATTTGGTCACCTACAAACAAGCAAGATTTCTGGCTCTCACAGACCTGTAACTTCTTCTTTAAGAGGGTCCTCTGTCCTCCACTCATTACCTGGATTAATGGCATCTGTTTGAACTTGTTATCAGTATAAAAGACACCTGTCCACAACCTCAACCAGTCACACTCCAAACTCCACTATGGTGAAGACCAAAGAGCTGTCAAAGGACACTGGAAACAAAATTGTAGACCTGCACCAGGCTGGGAAGACTGAATCTGCAATAGGCAAGCAGCTTGGTGTAAAGAAATCAACTGTGGGCGCAATAATTAGAAAATGGAAGACATACAAGACCACTGATAATCTCCCTCGATCTGGGGCTCCACGTAAGATCTTACCCCGTGGGGTCAATATGATCACAAGAACGGTGAGCAAAAATCCCAGAACCACACGGGGAGACTTAATGAATGACCTGCAGAGAGCTGGGATCAACGTAACAAAGACTACCATCAGTAACACACTACGCCGTCAGGGACTCAGATCCTGCAGTGCCAGATGTGTCCCCCTGCTTAAGCCAGTACATGTCCGGGCCCATCTGAAGTTTGCTAGAAAGCATTTGGATGATCCAGAAGAGGATTGGGAGAATGTCAATATAGTCAGATGAAACCAAAATAGAATTGTCTGGTAGAAACACAACTCGTCATATTTGGAGGAGAGAGAATGCTGAGTTGCATCCAAAGAACACCATACCTACTGTGAAGCATGGGGGTGTCAACATTATGTTTTGGGGCTGTTTCTCTGCAAAGGGACCAGGACGACTGATCCGTGTACAGGAAAGAATGAATGGGGCCATGTATTGAGATTTTGAGTGCAAACCTCCTTCCATCAGACAATGATCCCAAACACACCGCCCAGGCATGAAGGAGTGGCTTTGTAAGAAGCATTTCAAGGTCCTGGAGTGGCCTAGCCAGTCTCCAGATCTCAACCCCATAGAAAACCTTTGGAGGGAGGTGAAAGTCCATGTTGCCCAGCGACAGCCCCAAAACATCACTACTCTAGAGGAGATCTGCATGGAGGAATGGGCCAACATACCAGCAACAGTGTGCCAACCTTGTGAAGACTTACAGAAAACGTTTGACCTCTGTCATTGCCAACGAAGGATATATAACAAAGTATTGAGATGAACTTTTGATATTGACCAAATACTTATTTTCCACCATAATTCGCAAATAAATTCTTTCCAAATCAGACAATGTGATTGTCTGGATTTGTTTTCTCATTTTGTCTCTCAAAGTTGAGGTCTACCTATGATGACAATTACAGGTCTCTCTCATCTTTTTAAGTGGGAGAACTTGCACAATTGGTGGTTGACTAAATACTTTTTTGCCCCACTGTATAGTTGTGCCTTTGAGTCAATGTTTGATTCCTGATGACTGCGTAGAAAAGTCCATGCAAGTTTCTTGGCAAGATTTTTGGAGAGGGCTTGCCACTGTTTTCTTCCAAGGGCTGAGAGAGTGACTTGGCCTAAGGTCGCCCAACTGGCTTGTGCCTGAAGAGGAACTCTTGGTCATGGGCTTCTGGTCTGTAGCTATGTGCCTTAACCACTATCCCAAAGTGGCCCTCTTAATTTATTTATAAAACATACATTTTCAATAGTGTCATTAATAGCACTTTCATTTTAATAGCATTAACAGCTGATGGGGGGGGATTTAGGTGGCAAATGTTTGGACTTCATGTTATACTGCAGGAAAGATTATAGGGAGAAGTCAATTTAATTGTGAGCATACCTTTAGTTACAAGGGTGAAAAAAAATACAAAACGTGTAGGTAGACGAATAAGGAAAACAAATCTGATCTCTTGAACTTTTTCTTGTAACTGATTGTATTCTTACATCTTATTAAAAAAGTAAAGGCTCTATAAAGAGAAGAAAATATATTATTTGCAATGTAGAAAGCATATGCTTGCCTAACCTCTCGGCTCCTGGCCCTTGGGGATATTTTTTCACCAATCAGGAGTGAGCAAAATATTGCCTGTGAATCAAATCTACTTTCCAAGGCTAGGTTTCTAATCTAGCGTTAGGGAATGTTATGTTTTCTAAATAAATGAAGAGGGCCACTTTGGTAAAGGAATGCCGTCCTTCGAATAGGAGCGCGGGCGATTACATAGGGGAGAGAGAGAGAGAGAAGGTGGGAAACGGGTGACGGCTGCAACCTCTTTGCTGCTTGAGCGCGGATCCCATTGAAATCGATGGGATCTATTCACGACGGAATCTTCCTGGGGGATCCGGCAGAGCAAATCTAAACGTGGTTTATCCCAATGGCAACTTTGCTCGAGGAGCTTCACCTCTCCAGTCACCGGACTCAAACCTATTTGCATCGCCCCCTGCTTAAAGCCGCTCGAGGGAGCCGAGGCGAGGCGGAGCTTTCCACTTTCCCAACAGAAGAGGGGGGGACGCGGTAAGAAGAGAAGCCTCTTTCTTCAGGCCGTGCTTCAGGTCTGGCTCACAACGCCAGAGACGGGGAGACCTCCCCCCTCATTTGCGGTTACCACACGGAGCACGTGAAAGCCCCAAAGCCGCTTTTAACTGTAACTGCTCCCGTCGTGCAGTCAGCTTGCCCTCCCCCTTTTTAGATGGGGAGTGGATTGCTCCGGCCTCTCGGCTTTGCTGCAGCGCCCTCCGTTCAGTATTTTGGTGGCCTCTGGCGAGCATTAGAGCTGAAAGCGCTGCCGGAGAAGGACCGGTTGGAAGGCGATCCGCGGAAGAGGGTCGTTCATTGGACTGGGCTGTCGACGTCCTGTAGCCGAGAGGAGCCTGTTGGAACATCACACGACCCCGCAGAAAGCCACATCCTCGGATGTGGGGGCAGTACTTGCTGCTTGCAGGTAATTTCTGGACGTGATTTTCCCATCCTCTTGTCTCTAACCTATATATATGTGGCGGGGGGTGGGGGTGGGGGGCAGCTATCCAGTGCATCTTATTCCACAATAAAGCAGAGAGATGCTTTGGCAGCTTTCTAGCTTCACACACACACACAAAGGTGGTGGGGTGAAATTGATGCTGCACCACTGGGAGGGAGGGTGTCATATGAGGATGAGAGGATGGTGGAGGCAGCAGCTGCTCCTGCTAGTGATTCAGCAACGTTCCTTGCAAAAAGAAGGAGTTGAAATGCAAAGGCTTTCCTTTTGGTTGCCCATACCATTGAGGAGCTCCAGACTTTCAGTGAAGAGCTGGACCTTTAAGAGGCAGTGGTCACTTCTGGCATGTTGCCAAGGATGGTGTTCATGGACTCCTTTTCCAGCTGCGGAGGGGGGGAGGGGGGCACACACGACAACTTCTGTTTTTGTTTCCTACTTTCAAGAGCTTTTGCTTCCAACTCCTCTCCAAGATATTATTGCACTAATAGAATACATATGTATTCATATGAAATGAAAAGAAGGACATTATCTTGGAACATTCCCTGTCGTTCTAAAAGTCACTTGACCCCCAATTACAGGAATGGGAACCCATCTGAAATACATTCAGGCCTAGAAGTGATAATATGACTGATAAATTTGGGTTGATTCTGTAATCCATGAGAAAGGATATCAGATCAGTATGAAGGCACTCAGCTTCAATGCAGTGGTTTAGAATATAAAATGGAAAGCATAATTCTGACATGGGCATCTGTGTAATGGAAAGTTAATGTAAAATATTTTATATGTTTAAGAAACGACAATGTGACAGATAGGTTTCAGTGATTGTACACTTTCTCCTGTTTGATAGATAAATCATATGTAAAACTAAGAAAATGATGTAGGATAAATACATACCCCAGAGTCACTGACCTGAAAGAGTTAAAAAAAATCATGTATAAAAGACTGTCTTCTGTGAGAAAAATCTTTCTCTGTTTAAATCCTTCTCTGAATATATTGAATCATCTTAAAAATGATTCTTATGAGCATCATAGAGCTAGAAGGAGCACATCTAACCCCAGGCTCAAGATAGAAAGCCAGAATGAACTAAACAACCCTCTACAAATACATCCACTATATGGGAGTCTATCACCTCTCTAATTTATTCCAATATTAAACTTCTGTTTCTGTTAGGAAATAATGTCTAATATTCAGTCAGATCTGCTTTCCTGTAACTTGCCCATGTTTCTATGTCCTGCATTCAAGGACAAGAGAAAGCAGATCTTGACTTCTTTAGGATATCCTTTCAGTTCGTGAATCTATTGTATCCCTGCTTCATTACAGTTAGATAATGGATGAGAAATTCTGTGCAAATGTGAAGTATATCGGATGTGTAAAAACTGTGTAGATGAAAAAGTTGTTAAAATGCCCTCCATCTCTGAGCTCCTGGTCAGTCAGTGTAATGAAGCAGGTGAAATAATTCTTTAGAGGACAAATGGGTTAATTATCAGCAAATGACTTCGACATTGTGAGTGGAGGAGTATCAGCTGATTATGTAGCAGGATGTTATTTTAAGAGGTGGGAAATTTAGGGCAGAGATGTGCTATTTTAAAAGCACTGTGAAAAAATGTTATTTTCAGAAGGCTTTATGGAGCATTACATTTAGAGAAAATGTACTAGATTGAATATTTAAAGTATGAATATCCTTTTTCTCCTTGTTGCTCAAAAACTGCTGCTTCTGAGCTGTGTTCGGTTTCTTAGGGAAACAGAAAGATAATCTTTATTTTCTGACATTCACTGTGTAGTCCTTAATACGTAGGGATTGAATTTATAATAAGGATATCACATTTGGCCTGCCAACATTCAAATGTATATGTAACTTCTTGCTACAAAATAGGGATTGTATGGATTTTTATGGCCAAGCTCTATTCTTAGTTTTTAGTTTTGAAACATGCTGAATTCAGATAATGTGCTTTGAAAAGACAAAATAATTGCTTGGTTGATCTTTAGTCTGTACAGCATGTAATTTCTGAAGTATTTATTTTGTTTATCCTTACAATAGCTATGAAGAGAAGATTAAAAAGATTCAAGCAGCAAGGTTAATTGTGATTTTCTGAACAAATAATGAAGCAGACTGGGTTGAGATGATCTCTTTCAGGTCATCTCTCCCTTGATAATTTTCATGTTTCCCTGGTCATAATTTGTCTTTTAAAGCACATATTGGGCAGAGGTAGAAAATCTCTAGGCTTCCTAATGAAATTCAGCATATCAGTGTCTATGTCTAGAGCAGTGGTTCTCAACCTGTGGGTCGTGACCCCTTTGGGGTTCGAACGACCCTTTCACAGGGCTCGCCTAAGACCATAGGAAAAAAACATATTTTCAATGGTTTTAGGAATAATTTTATGGTTGGGGGTCACCACAACATGAGGAACTGTATTAAAGGGTCGTGACATTAGCAAGGTTGAGAACCACTGGTCTAGAGGATGTTTTGTCAGTTGTAAGCAATATCTGAAAATACATAGATTTACAGGTAGTCCTTGATTTATGATCACAGTTGAGCCCAAAATTTCTGTTGCTAAGGCAGACAATTGTTAAGTGAGTTTTTGCCCCATTTTACAACCTTGCTTGCCACAATTGCTGAGTGAATTACTGCAATTGTTAAGTTAGGAATAGGGTTGTTAAGTGAATCTGGTTCCCTATTGACTTTGTTTGTAAGAAGGTCATATAATGTGATCACAGGACCTTAAAACATTGCAAGTGTCATAAACACATGCCAGTTGCCAAGGGTCCGAATTTTGTTCCTGTGACCACAGAGATTATGCAACAGTCATAAATTTAAAAATGGTCATAAGTCTCTTTTTTCAGTGCCATTGTAACTTTGAATGATCACTGAACAAATTGTTGTAAGTTGAGGACTATCTGTATAGCTGTGTAATATGTGGATCGAAGTATTTGTGAATACTGATGTTTATGAGATTATTTTGTTGTGATCTTTTTGTTGCACATGTACTTCTTTCAATGGTTTTACCCTTTGAGCTGAAAAGAGAAAATACCTTGCTTTGATGTTTCCATTTAAGGACTGGTATTCTTTCAAGTAACTGTTTAATATATAAAATTCTTGAGACAGGAAACTGTCCTGTATATATGGTTCCAATTGTACAACTAAACCAAACTATACTCACTTGAAATAATTTATGTATTCTTCCGTGTTTTTCTTTAACCTTGATATTAACTGGGTATTCTTTTCTATTTTTCTCATTCCCTTTCTTTGTTGTTTTTGTGTGTGCTTCTATTTGATTGTAAGCCCTTGAGACAAGAGCTCCCCCTTCTTTTGTAAAGCATCATGTACATAATAGGTATCCTCCCCCAATTAAAAGACAGCATGTGTTCCTCAGGAGAGATAGCAAGAAAAGGCACTCAGCTGAAAATAGCTGAGAAAACTTCTATGGTGTACCTTTTCCAAATGTAATTTCTTAAATCCACCATATTTTAGCTGAAGACTTTCTCAGAAACTATTTTTTTTTGTATTTACCATTATAAAATAGTTTTGAAGCTAAAGGCTACTTTTCTGTTTAAACCAGTCTGTTAGTTGTTCCTTGCTCTGAGCTTGTTCTGATGGTGACCTTCGACTTCTTACGCTGAAGAAACTTCTTAAATATGCTTCTCCTGTGTTAGTGCTTTTCCCCCTTATTTCATTTACTAATTGATTTTGATGCTTCAATAAGGAAAAAAAGTCCATATAATTGATTGCTCATAATGGAATCAGGTTCATGTGTGAATATATCCTTACAGCAGGGTGATTTTAGTGTCTTGTTGACGTGAATCTATGTCATTATTCCTGCCTCCTTAACTGTTGATTGCTGAGGATCACATTAGTATGAAAATGAACTGAAGTTAACAATTGATCCATTTCTCCCCCCTTTACTTACTTGTCAGGCTTTTATCATGCAACTAGCCTGCTTTATTTCCTGAATTTAATCAAGGGAAGGGTCTAGATTCCCTTCCTCTGTGTTTGTAAACTTGCACATTTTCTCAGAAGTCTTATCTTTTGCCTATTGAAACTTAGTTAAAGAAGTAAAGATGGAATTGGAATACCTCTGCAGTGGTTCTTAAGCAATAATGGTAAGAGGCTTCCATCTGGTGGTAGTCTTTGTCCAAGGTTGCTTTTCTTCATTTTCATCCTACACCATCTTTCTGAAGTTCAGCAATTCAGCAAAACAATAGTGATGTCTTGTTTGTTCCAGACCTTGAAATGGATCTCTGGACAGTTAATACTTGTCCTAAAATTCAGTTTAATTTAGATCCTGTCCTTTTTCTACGTTCATGTGGCTTTCAACATGAATTATACTGAGAATGAGTATATGCAATATTGGGGTTTGAGGAAACTCTGAATAAATCCCTCGGAGTTGGGTGGCATAAAAATGTGACTAATAAATAAATAATAAATAAATAATTAATAGATAATAAATAAAATTTAATACCAATTTTCATGCCAGTGAGACTCTGAATATTATATTGCTTACAACTAAGATGCTTTGGAAAGAGAGAAAGAACATTTTCAAAGTAACTTAGTTACTAACAGATATCATCATAGACCAATGAAGAATGGAGATTAAGATTTACTTGTATTTTTAAAAAGCAAATAGTCTTTATTGATGCTGTTTCCAGAGGCATGCACGTATTACTATAAATAGTCAGAGAAGGAAAGAATAGTCTCTTCCTGAGATATATCGTGACAAATGTAATTACAGTAATAAAGCATACTTAACTAAACGCTGGGATTATGGGAAATGTCTAAATAAGCTTTTTTATGGATTGTTAACCATAACATGAATCAGGATTCTAGGCTGTAAAGAATATAATACAGCTTTTGAGATGATTTGCAGCTAAAGAAATAAATTATAATTTCTAATCTACATCTTAGACTAGCAAATTACAGAACATTAATGGTTTCTTTAGTCATTCCTGCTGGCAGCAAGTCAGCAAAGTGATGGTGCTATTCATTATCAGGTCACAATTCTTGGTACTTCTAGCAAAGTCTTATGTGTCATGTCTTAGGCATGAAAAACTGCTGGGTAACTTTGGCCAATCATCTCAACCTAACTCAAATTCCTTGTGTGTCCAATCATACTTGGCCAATAAAGAATTCTATTCTATTCTCATCTCACAGGGGGAATGATAGAACCTCAATTTCACTAGAACACAGTCCATGCAGCATTCCAGAAAAAAAAAGGCATTTGATTTCATAATTATTGAATTAATAGCCTCCAAGATATTGTTTGGTTTCATCTTTGTTAGGCCTTGGTTTATTATCTATTTCCAAGGACAAAGCAAGCTAGTCAATAGTTATGTACTCTTGTTGTTCAAGTTATTTGATCAACACGACTAGAGCAAGTGAGTCAACCACAATAATTATATTTTTTGCACTATCCACTAATGGTAATTAAAAACATTCAAGCCTTTGTTGAAAGAACCAGATTAACATTCTAAGATTTAGTAGACTGGTTTATATTGAATATGAAGGCATGGTAATTACCAGCCATTGTTTTAGAAACATATGAAAAATGCATTATTGAAACCTCTACCCAGTTATCCTGATACTGTGTTTACCCCAGGAGTTTCTTTTAGATCTCCTCATGAGACCATCAACTCAGAGATCAGTAGTTTTGCTTATCTAATAACATCTAGTAATATCATACCATGCAATCCAGCTTCCATTTTCTGGTCTCATTTATTTTTAACTGCTTGGGTATAGACAAAAGAGAATGTAATAACACAAAGATTGTGTATATATTTTATAAAAATAGGCTGTAGTTCCTTTTTTGCCAACCACAACTGATAAACTCTCATGTCCAAATAGATTTTGTTGACAGCAGAGAAATTTGCATTGGCGGGTCCTGAAAACTTTTATTAATCAACAGCTTAGTTACATGAATATCGCTAAACTCGATTACATGAATATTAATGAACAACTCAAGTTATGCGAATATTGCACAGGTATATTATCTGGAATGCATTTGAAGGTATGGTTGTGAATGTATTATTGGGCAAAATATTGGAATATTGGGCAAAACCTTTTTAGCAGGTAAAAGAATGAGAGCTTAGATTGGTTTAGGCATTACAGGAAATACTTGTTTATTTGTAACCTCTAAATGTGACTCAGTTAATAAATATGATTTGTTTGGAATTGTGAAATCATAGATTGACCTGATTTGGGAAAAATGCATTTATTAAAGCATTTATACCTTTTATGTCTCCAAAGTGAGTGAAAGAATCCCTGTTCTCAGGCATATACACTACAAAAATATAACCCTGTAGATGACCTTGACAGAAATATGCAAGAACCAATTATTTATATACTTATATATATCCTGTCTTTATTATTTTTATAAATAATTCAAGATGGTGAACATATTTAATACTCTTTTCTCCTCCTTGACCCTGAGAACAACTCTGGGAGTTAAGTTGGGCTGAGGGAGAATAATTGGCCCAAGGTTACCCAGCATGCTTTCATGCCTAAGGCAGGACTACAACTCACAATCTCCTGGTTTTTAGGACAGCACCTTCCCCACTACACCAAACTCCCATTACCTAAGCAAAGGGGGCTAACATTCTTTAAGTCCTGGGAAACAAAAACTTTAGAGTGGTTCAGACAGATGTCTCTCTGATTCACAGGGTTATAAGAAGGGAAATATAATACAGTCTTGTAAGATTCTGCTATTACATCCAATCTCAGTAAAACATCCTCTCAATCTTTCTGTGGAGTAGATTACCTAGTCTGGTCTACTTTGTGGGAGTGAAAAATACAGAAGAAGAAAAAATGTATGGGCACCAGTTATGATGGAATTTCCCCATTCTCAGTGTATTGAATTTTACTACTCTTTCTTACAGGATAGCTGGCTCTCATGGGCTTGGTAAGAACAGAAGAAGGGCAATTCTTCAGCCTTTGCTGCTGCTTCTCTTCCTTGTAGGACATTTGGTCCTGTAAGTAAATGAAGATATACCTTGTGACCCATTTCCCCATCTTTTTTATCATTACTTTCTGTTCTCATTGCATTTGAATCTCAGCCAATAATGCCTCGTGTTAATTAGTATTCAGCTATCTCCAAACTGGGAAAATATAGTAATTGCTGACAACTGGTGCTTAATGGGGCTGTGGAGGCAGAGGGCAGGGTGGCAAATCATAGGTAAAGCCAGGAAAATTGTGGGGTGGCAAATATTTTCAGTTTTTATATCCTTCTCTCTTGCAAAGCTTGAAAGATACTTAAGCTATATATTATAATAACTTTGTTTTTTAATTAAACATAAAAAATATCCCCACATAAACATTGGAATCCTCCAGTTAACTTTCATGTTCACTTTTTATATAGGAAGATGGCCACTTGTTTCTTTTACCTGGCCAACAGATTAATTTTCTACAGCTAAAGTCGAGACTTTCCTTAGTCATTGATTTTACAATGCATTGCCAAGGCATTAAGCCCATTCTCTGGCAAGGGGTTCCTCAGAAAATTCTCAATTCTCAAAATGTTCTGTGATAGTATCATCCAATATTGAGGCAACCAAGTTGCGTTCAGATCACTCCTGAGGATCATACTAAAGAGTGAAGATACTTCTTTGCAAGTGGAGAACTTGGCTTGTTAAACAAAAAAGAAAGCTGTTTTTATCTTTCATCTGAAGAAATGACTATCCTTCAGTTGCTTCACTGAGGTTCTCTTAGGTTGTTTGAAGCGACATAAAGGAGATGTCAAGCCACTACCAAGCCAATTGTTGCAGTCCCGAGAGGCTCTTATTGCCACCATTACCCTTGCTTCCCAGCTCTATCAGCAGCTACCACTTCATTCCTAAGCCTCCTTGCCACTTTGAGGACAATTAGAATTCGTCCTTGTGCCCCGGTCATGTGCTTCATTTGATTTGTGGCAGTGTTTCTCAACCTGAGCAATTTTAAGGTGTGTGATCTTCAATTCCCAGAATACTCCAGCCAGCATGATCTATGGGATTCATCCTCTTCCAAGGGTGACTGCAGAAGAGTGTGTGTCTGTCTTTGTGTGTGAAAAAGTACAGATGGGAGTCACAACTGGGCGATCAAAGCTCGGCTTTTTAGCTGGGGTACATTCTGTGGTCAGGTTCACCATCTAGACACTTTTTTACACATACTCTCCATAGATGCCCCTCAGGCAAGGAGAGGGCAATTTGACCCTCGTTTTCTCAGCAGCCAGCCAGTAAACAAAGAAGGAATTTGTGCAGCTTTCACACCCTACCATGAGACAGCAGCTGCTTCTTATAAATTACATTTATTTCTAATCCAGTCATTAGCCTAGTCATGTGAACTGATGCTCCATATCTCCCACTCTTTTCAGCCCACTGTTTCCAAAGCTTTTCAGTGGGCTAACTTGTAACTCACCAGGCCTGCCTAGTGCTAAGCTTCCTCTCATTGGCCATGCATTCTTGTTCATAGTTGTTAGGAGTAAAAGCCCACAGAGTTCCTAGTGTAGGTAGTCTTCATTTAAATGACTACCTCATTTAGTGACCATGCATAGTTCCCCAGTGACAAAAATGTAACTGCAACCAATCCTCACATTTAAGACTTTTGCAGGGCTGCAAACAAAGGAAAGCTGAAGGAAGTGAATGCTTTGTTTACTTATTGAGCTGATAGTCCCAGTTGTCACTAAACAATGATTACCGTACCATTGTTGGAAGAAATGCCCATTTGGGTTCAATCCCAAATGGGGAGAAAGACACTGGAAAGAGAACTTTTGAATTTAAGCCAAATGCATTTACATTTCTTTATGACATTATTAGGCAGAAAAGATAAAGACCACTATATTGACTGTTATCTTAGACCCAAATCCTGAACTTTTAATAATTTAAAATGAAACATTTATTTATTTATTTATTATTAAAATGTATATGCCGCCCTTCTCCCGTACGACTCGGGCGGCTCACATAGTAAAAACAACAATAAAATTCTAAAATACAATCCGATTTAAAATCCCCAAAATTAAAAACCCCATAATCGGTCAGGGAATTTGATGAAAAAGCCGTGTCTTCAGGCCAGCACTGAAAGTGCGGAGATCGGGAGCTGTCAGGAACTCGGTGGGTAGCCCATTCCAGAGGGTCGGTGCTGTCACAGAGAACGCCGTCATCCTAGGAGTCGCCAGCCGACATTGTCTGGCCGACGGCACCCAGAGGAGGGCAGTTCTATGAGAGCGCACAGGGCGGTGGGAAGCCGGTAAAAGGTGGTCCTGCAAGTACCTCGGGCCCATGCCATGAAGGGCTTTATAGATAAGTACCAGCACCTTGAAGCGGATCCGGAAGGCCACCGGCAGCCAGTGCAGCTAGCGCAGGAGAGGTGTTGCCCGGGAGTAACAGGAAGCTCCCATAACAACCCGCGCAGCTGCATTCTGGACCAGCTGGAGCCTCCGGGTGCACCCCAAGGGCAGCCCCGTGTAGAGGGCATTGCATGTAAGTATATCATAGTTGTCTTTAAGGCTAAAGAAAAAACTATATCCATGTAAGGGGGGGGGGGGATCAGAAAAAACATATGAAATTATATTGCACATATCAAGTTACAAACCTACAATTAGTTCCTTAATCTTTCACCAAGAAAATCAACCACCAGATGATACTTAGAAACTCAAGCATTATATTCTCCATCCTATTCTGATGTTTGTTTTGAAGCAATATCCAACTTTTAGTTCTCTTAAATTAGATGCTGCAATTTGGTATTTAAAATTATATGGGCTAAGTACATATTTTAAAACAATAGCACGGAACAGCCATATTTGTCCATTCTCAAAGGAACCTACGTAGTTTAAAAAAGGAGGAACAATTTCCCACCAAAGCATTTTAGAATGATGTCAACCTCAAACAAAATATTACCCTTTTATTCAAATGTGTATGATAACCACAATAAGTGCTTTCATTTGTACACCTTGAATTAATTAACTCACATTGACCCATGTGGACTGGATATCATCTTTGCTATCTCCCCTATCTCTTTCAGGTAAACAGTAGTGACAAATTAGAATGATAGGGCATGGAAGAATTGGGGTCTGGGACAGAAGAAATAAAAACACGGAAGAGCACCATTGGTTTAGCACAATCGGAACTTCGAGAAGTCATTGAATGAATGGTTATAAGTCGAGGACTATCTATAGATAAAGGAAGAGATGCTCATCTGTAACTTTCTGTGGGGTGAAGAGTTATTAAGTTTATATTTGTTGTAATGAGGGTTTGAAATCATTCCTTTATATAATTTTATTTTTCTTTATCATATTCTTTTTTCTTTTTCATTTTTTACTTTTTATTGGTTCTTGCTACTCTTTGCATTAGATTTTTTTTTACTATTGTAATCAAAATCTTTCATTTAAAAAATGCATAAAAGAGAAAAAGAAACCTACATGATTTTCAGGCTGCTGTCTCCCTTCTGTCACTATTTCTTGATGCATCATGACTAAAATTAGCTTGGGTATCTTAATCCATCCTGCATATCTCAAATCTGAAAGTGTGGTTACTAGGACAGAAACAAACTCTAAGCAGAATTAAAATCATGTTTTAAAGAATTTGCATACTTGCTTACACTAATTTAGAAGAGGTATATAAGGGTCAGGAGAGCAAAAGATTTATACAGTCTGGAAAGAAACCAGAATAGGAATACTAAAAAGTTAGATCCTTAGGAGATGGGGAAAAACTATACTCAAGATATAAAGGATGTTCGAGATGATCTAGCAAATTTGTTAAAAATTACAAATTTTGTCAGTCAGCAAATGCTACCTTATCTCTTCCTTTGAGAAGAAAAATTGGACAAGGTTCATGAACAATACCCTTTCAAATATGTTTAAAATGAGATGCACTTGGAATATATTTGTGGTTAAAGTGGTTCCCGCCCCCCCCCCCCCAAATCTTTATTTATTGGGGGCTTTCCTTTTTTCTTCATGTGTAATAAGTTGTTCATTTTTATTTTATATATGTTTCTTTGAAAATTTTGAAGGAAAAAAAAGTCAGGAGGCCATGCCCCAAAATGCTTGCTTCCCTCAGGCACATACAAAAATTGTCTTATGGTAATTATATCCTGTATGCCTTTGAGAAACCTAATCTTTTGTCTCTAATTAGGCTTCCCTGACTTCCTCCTTCTGACTTTCTAGTCCTTTGCAATTGTTCCAAGCCAGGAAGGACCATTTGTCTTCTCACTGTGTTTAAAAATACAGAAGGGAATCAAAACACAAAGCCTAGAAAAAAAGCAGTCCTCTAACCAAACCCCTTCTCCCTCCCACAGACATTTTGAGCAGCTGCTCTTTCCACTCAGAGTTCAAGGGCTGTATTGTACTTAACTGGACGTTTCTTGTGTTGCTTGGTGGCTGCTGATTAGGGCAATCCCAGATCCAAGTAAACAAATGATTACATTGCTAGATCACTTACTTATTTACTTGTTTGTTTGTTTGTTTGTTTGTTTATTTTCTATACCGCCCTTCTCCCGAAAGACTCAGGGCGGTGCACAGCCATCAGTAAAAGAAACCCAAATACAAAGTTTAAAAACATTTTAAAACATATTAAACAATTGGCCTTAATCCTTAAAAATAAACCCCAGTTAAAAATCGTGTCTAGGCCAGCCCAGCTTATTGGAATAATAGCGTCTTGAGGGCATGATGAAAGGTGCGTAGGCCAGGGATCCTCTGTATCTGGGGACAATTCGTTCCAGAGGACAGGTGTCCCCACAGAGAAGGCTCTCCCCCTGGGGGCCACTTGTCGATACTGTTTGACTGACGGCACCCTGAGGAGTCCCTCTCTGTGGGAGCGTATTGGCCGGTAGGAGGCTATCGGTGGCAGAATGCGGTCTCGTAAGTACCCGGGTCCTAAGCCATGGAGCGTTTTAAAGATGGTCACCACAGAACTGGTAGGGAAAAATTTTAGATTTCACCCCTGGATTGTGTCAGAGTTTACTGCAAATGAGATAAATTAAAAAAAATATTCTTCATCTTCCCCTTCACCAAATTTTAAGATGTCTTTCAAAGAAATTTTCTGAAAATCTGAATGCTGAAAACTGATCTGCAAGGATTGCTTTGTAATTGGTACATTTTTCTACTTAAATACAGGCATCTGTGGAGTTTTTTTTCCCCTTAAATCTGGGTTTTGCTTCAATCTTGAACTGAAATGGTATGAAAAGAAGATTGGCTTGGAAAGCCTCTTAAATTCCTTGACTGTGTGTAGCTCTCCAATTACAGCATCCCAGAGATAATGCCATCCTTGCCTAATGAGGGAGGTAAGCTACCATATTACAGAAACCTTACACTTTGGGTTTAACAAACAATTTATGGGCAGTTCAGATATTACATATTCTATTCAGCCCTGGCAATACCACATGAATGATTAGATAATGGACCTCCAGGTATAATTGCATTATGGGTCGTGCTGCTTCTCTGTATTTTTAAAAAAGACAAAGGGAATTTGGTGGGGGCACAGCAAAGGATTTTAAGTACTGATCAAGCTACTTCCATATTGGGACCATGCAGTGTTGGTATTCTCTATATAACAACTGCTTTAGACACAAAGAAATGTAGTCATAGAACTTGACTGGTTCATTAAAACAACTGCATCCGCTTTCTGGTTCATTTACTTGCAGCAGAAACCCAAGGAACAGGTGATATTTTAATGATTTGCAAGCAAGAGTTGCTTTTGTACTCCCTGTCATTTTAAAATATCACTCTTGAAATAAATCTGAAACATATCACATTACCAGTTTATGTTTAGGCAGGAGTGTATGTTTAAGCAGAAGGATCATGTGGTGGTTCTGCTAGGATTGAGACAATTGTAAATTATGTTAGTGGTGTGTAAATACATTGTCACTTTAAATTGAAATTTTATAATTGGTATTTCAAAAGTTTGTAACCGCTTGTTTAGCTTTGCTATGTTTTTAAGATCATGCAATAAAATGATTTTCTGTATATTCTCAATTTGCTGAAAAAAGAGGATGATGATGATTAACTATATTCCCCCCCCCCTTTTTTTTTAAACAGATAACCAAGGAACCACTTCTTTGACTTTGAGTTCAGGCCTATCTTTCCAAAGCTCAATAAGGAGAAAAGTCAGAGAGAAGAAAAAACATGCAATCATTACTGCGAATCTTGCTGGCACAAAATATGAAATTGGTAGCAAGCTACATATTCTACTTAATTTACATTTAATCCTATGGTTAAAATAAAGAAAGGTGGATGGAGAAAAGAAAGTTTCATAGCCAAAAAAAAGCTTTACATGTCAAAATATTACATATCAGGATGTTGATGTATTTTTCCGTTCTTCCTTGAGAAAGATCAGAGACGTTTGCTTGGGCTTTTATTCGGACTGTGATCACCTGTATGCTTCCATTACCATACAGTGACACATTCAGAAATTTTAGCCATAGATTAATGTTAAAAATTAATCTTGACATTTTAATCCCATCATAAATGAGTGGTAACTACTTAAAAAATTTTATTTTGTGGAGTGTTTGGTGCTTTCTCATTTTGGGTGTTTGCTCTCAGGTGTTTCATTACTTGACTAGGCAATATCATCAGTGCTAGTGAGTGTGGGGTTTATATACAATAGCTTGTTGTGTCAATGTCAGTGGGGGTGTGGTTTTCTCCTTGGTAGTTCCTTGATAAGGCTGTTGTTTTCTGTTACCATAGTCAGATAATGAAATATTTGCTAGCAAACAACCAAGCACAAAGAACACCAAGGACTCCACAGTTCAACCCTGAACTATATGTATTCTCTTTTATTAAAATCCTACCCTTCTGCTAGAAAGTTGCATATTTATTAGAAAATATTTTTTGTCTTGGTAAATTGTTCTAGAAGCTAATCCTAAAGGTGCATGTCATCTCCACAGACATCTAGCAGCTAATATTTTTCAATATTATAATGCATTAAGCTCAGTGTGGTCATTCAATTTCACATTAATTTTACACATGAATTACAACAGAGAGCACATTGTTATTAAATTGGAGCTTAGCATTTTAGCTAGGGAAAATCTGTTTTTAATTGGGAGGATTATGATGTCTTGTTACAATCTGTCCAGTCAATACCATATTCTTGCTATCATTATCATTTAGAATGAAAAGTATCATTACGAGATACTTCATTATTTAGAAGACTTTTATACAAAATGTGACAAGATTCCTAGGTTTGTTTGTTTGTTTGTTTTTTGTTTCACTTTAAGCCTCAATGTTAACCATTAGGGGTTTCTTGAATATTATCTACTGTTCTTCCAAAATTATGCTTTTGCTTATCTATAGTTGTAATCACTTAGATTTTGTCTGAATTTTCAGTTGGCATAAACAAAAGTACAAATATTGCCTGTTAACACAAAGCAATTATCCAAGAAGAGAATGAATTATATCTTATATCTTCCATTATGTAGTTAGAAATGCAACAACTTAGAAACATTTATTTATTTATTTATTGGTTCGATTTATATGTTGCCCTTCTCTAGAGACGCAGGGCGGCTTACAATGCGTTAAGCATTTACTTTATTTATAAAGTAAATACTTGTCAGAGTCAACATATTCCTACAGATTCAAGTAAAAATCAACCGGAGGTTTTTAGTAGATCATTTTGAAAGCTAAAAGGTCTTAAGATTCTTTTATAAGCCAGTATTTCCTCCTAACCTAACACACAATCACTATATTTCTACAGTAGGGAGTATTAGACTTGTGGAATACAGCTAATCCCTGATTTATGACCAAAATTGTAAACCGAATTTCTGTTTCTAAGGAGGATAGTTCTTAAGTGAATCGTTTCTAATTATACAACTTTTTTTGCCACATTAAGCAAATCACTATAGTTAAGTAAATCATATGGTGGTTAAGCAAATCCCCATTGACTTTGCTTGTTGGAAGCCAGTTGTGAAGGTCACAAATGGCAATCACATGCCCCAGATATGCTGCAACCTTCATAAATCCATGCCAGTTTCTAAAACCTGAATTTTGATCAATCTGACTGTGGAGGATACTGTCACAGTCAGAAGTGCCAGAACTGGTCATGTCATTTTTTTCAGAGTTGTACCTTTGAACAGTCGCTAAACAAATGTTTGTAAATTGAGAACTACTTGTATTCATATTGTGGGATGAATAATGTGAGTAATTTTAATAATGTGTGCTAATATTATCTGCTATACTTCTAAATCTGGAAAATTAAGGTTAGGTCTCTGGATATTGAGAAATCTAATTGTTTATGTTGATTTTCATGTACCTATTTCTGTCTTGTAGTCCGGGTAGCAATAGAAGAAATGGGATTTGTGAAGACTCGGGATGATGATGAGACCGCAAACCTTATCTGGAGTGACTGTGCTGTGCAGCAAGAAAAAATTGCAGATCTCCAGAACTACCAGGTGAAAATCAGGAAGCACTGAGGCATTGATTAAAGTAGCAAACTGTTATATGTCCAGGATTTCTCTTAGTAGTTCAGGTCAATTTATCCTGATTCAGAATTGGAAACAAACTATTTTCAACATATACATTTGGCAGAAGTAGGATCAAGGTATGGTTCAGAGTTCCAGGCAAAGATTCTAGTATCTATAGCTTAGACCAGGGTGTCAAACTCAAAGGCCCGGGAGCTGTATCTGGCTCGTGGGGTGCTTAGATCTGGCTTGCGGGGCCACTGTGGAAACAATGGACTGGCCCATGGTGCCTCTGCCAGCAAAATGGAGCTCAGGAGGGCCACATGCTCCATTTTTGCTGGCAGAGGGTTGTAGGAAGCTGTCCTAGCTGAAAACAGCTCACGAGCGCCCCCCCCCCCCCGAGTTCTGTTTTCACTGGCAGAGGGTTGCAGGAGGCTGTCCCAATGGAGCTTGGGAGCCTGTTTTCACGGGCAGAGCTCTCAGGCCACACAGGTGCCCCTGACATGAGTGATATCAAGCTGGCCATGCCCACCCTGCCGAAGCCCACTTTGGCCACCCAAGGTCAAACATAACCCTGATGCCACCCTCGATAAAATTGAGTTTGACACCCCTGGCTTAGACAATTGTTAACCCTTTGAAATAGACTAGGTTGGGAAACAGACAACACAAGAAGTATTAAGATGTTGATATAGGTTAACCGAATTTTAACCTTACAGCTTTTCATTGTCCCCACTTCTTATACTAAAGGAAGTCAAGGTATGGTTATATTGACTTTCTTTCTTATCCCTTCCTGTTTTCCCAGGCAAGTTCATGTTTTTATAAATACTGTTATGTATCTTTTTCAAGAATACCTCTGTACCCCTCTACAGCAGCAGAGGCCAGTCATATTTCTAGCAGAAATCAAATTACATGGACAGTCAATTGGAACTGATTTCTACACATGGGTCAATTTAGAACAGGGTATTACAGATGATGTTTCTCTGGGGACTTGACTTCTGGTATTTTTATGGACATAGTTATGTTTTTTTGGCAATGGTTCAAGAATGGTTTGTCCTTGTCTTCTTCTAGGATAGTGTCTGAGTGTATGTGTGTTTATTTCACTGTCTAGTCCACAGCCCTAATATTACCCTCATCAAGTGATCAGACTGTACCTAGTTGGTTTGAGATAACCAATTTTAGCTAGCTACTGCCATCTAGCAGGACAAAGGTTAAGCCATCAGCAATAGACTTATGCAGATTTATGCTAAAATCTCATGGCTATATTGATTAGAAATGCTAGACTACCTTAGAGTAATAGTTTAGTCCTGAACAGATCATTACTGTCAAGGATATCTTCCAAGTTGTCTCGTATTTCTCTCTTTGTTATTCAGTTCGCAGTATAGCAGCCTTGCAAATTTGTATACTATTCAGAATCATAAATTTTGAGTTGGGCAGCCTTATAAATCTCATAAGTTATATGTTGTATGGGCCTCAAGCAAGCCAATGATTCCTCAGGATTACACTTACTAGCTACATTATCTAGATTTTGTTCCTTCTCTTGTTTGGATGGGGGACTCATACCAGTAAAATATCTGAACAAAAGCACTCGCTATGTTAGTGTATTGCAATATTCTTACTTCTTTTGCATTTCTCCCCCACCCCCACTCCAAATCTGATTTTTTTTAAATAGTAAGAAACAAAGAACCATTGTGTTCCTAATTGATAGTTTGTTCAGGATCTGGGACCAAATTCCTAAACTGAGAGAAAAAGAGAAAGATTGTATTATATTAATCATCTTCTATGTAAGATTGCTAAGAAGCTATACAGGTAGTCCTTGCTTAGCGGCCACAATTTGGACTGGCAAGTCTACCATTAAGCACCGCAATTGCTAAGTAGAATATTGTGTGACCATGGTGGGTTTGCGGTATCACTTCCCATTTGGTCATTAAACAAGACATCACAATTGCAATGACTTTGCAATTTTACTTTCACATTCTCTAACTGCTTGTTGGAAGCTGTTTGTGAAGCACAAAAATGTCAATCACATGACTGTGGGACATTGACGACTGCAAATGCACACTGTTTGCAAAGCACCCAAAGCATGATCAAAAGACTGGTATGCTGCAACGGTCATAAATGTGAGGACTGGATACAAAGCTGTTTGTTTTTTAATGTTGAATAGTTGCTAAATGAGAAAGTTGGTAAGCAAGCATTACCTGTACATATTTCTGGTCAACACACTATTTACTAAATGTCAGAAGCTTCAGAACATATTTAGTAATATTATCTTGCACTTACAGTTATTGACTCATCTTCAGTTTTAATATGGATCAGCTTTGTATAAAAAATTCCTATTTTAATGTGTGTCTTCTGTTTTGTTTTTGTTTTGTTTTTAACCAGAGAATCAACCATTTTCCTGGAATGGGGGAAATCTGTAGGAAGGACTTCTTGGCAAGAAACATGACTAAGTAATTTGCTTTCTTTTTCTTTTTTTTAATAATGGAGAACAGTTGGTTACACTGCAGGTTAAGAAGTTTAAATATAGCTACTAGTTTATTTTACTGGATATCCAAGTAGTCATTAGTAGTTCCTGAATGTCTTCCAGTTCCTAAAGTCCAAAATAAACTGGTCCGCTACCAGTCTTTGGTAGTTCTTCCAAAGAACTATGAAGGATGGATCTATCAATAGCTACAGGGCAGCCATGTGTCCTACAGCTGCCGTAAGTGATATTTGATGTGAGTTCAGGGGCAACTACACACGGAAATTGCATGCTTTATGCCTGTAGTGGGAAACCATGACCCTTTTATGACTTGTGGACTTCAGCTCCCAGAATTCCTGAGCCAGTCATGCTTTTTGCCTTAAACTTCTTGAAGGCTTCCAGTTAGCCTGCATGGCAAACAGGATGGCTTTTTGGCCTAATCCAGGAAAAGTTACTTTTTAAATCAGTTTGATTATGTTTCCTTTGTGTTCGTTCCTAAGCAATAGAAAAATATTTCAAATTGGAAAAATTGGAAAAAAAAAGTTTTCTGGTAAGGAATTCTTCAAATATGTCTGTATTGTAAACATGCAATCCATGTTTATATACATTTAATTTGAATACTTAATTTGATTTTTACTTTATGCTGAGAGTCGCTAGATAACACCCAACAATTAAATTTACAAGCATAAAAATAGTTATTCTGAGATTATTCCTTAGTTTGTTTTTTTTTTACCAAGGTAATAGAGAAGTATAATTAGAAACTCAGAAAGCTGCTTTATACTGATCTGAGTTATAATCATGTTGGTGTGCGTGTATGTTTGTGCGTGTGATAAAACTCTTAATTCTCAAATTTTGTGACTTTTTTAAAAAAATAGCAATAATAAATAGATTAGGATTAGTAGAGGTTAACACATCTATTTGAAACATTACTTTAAAAACAAAATCAAACTGAAAATCAGCAATTTTGCCAGCCAGTTTGGTCTAGTGGTTTAGGCACCAGGCTAGAAACCAGGAGTCTGTGAGTTCTAGTCCCGCTCTTAGGCATGAAAGTTGGCCTGGTAACTTTGGGTCAATCACTTTTGCTCACTCCGACTCATCTCATACGATTGTTTGTGGAAAGAAAATAGGAGGAGAAAGGAGTATTAGGTATGTTTGTTTCCTTGAGCTATTTATAATAAATAATAAAGGTGGGATAAAAATAAATACTTTTCAGTGGTGTGATCTCAGGAGCTTTGGGCAGGCAGAATGGTACAGAAATGGTCTGGCTAGTCATATACAGCCTGTGGCTTGCCCTTTTCTTTCCTAAAATGTATAGTATAATAAGAGGAAAACATTCATATCAATACTTTCAGTGCTCAGTAAGCAGAAAAAAATGTTCTGACATTTACCACTTTACTGTAATTGTCATTTCAAAAAGAGCTTGAACAAATTAATTGAGCATTACTAATACCTTAAACCAAGGGAAGACAAGCCTGCACGAATACTTCTTTGTTTGATACTTGAATTGTATGTTTTCCAGATTCCTGGAAAAACAGAAGGGGCTCTATAGAATGGATTTTCTTTTCTTTTCTTCCTTTCATCGATTAGGCCACTTTTGTAGCTTAATGGGATTTCCTCCCTCATTTCTAAATAGAGAGCAGATTCAGTTGTATGAAGAAAGCATCCCATAACAGTTTCCCCATGGAAAAACTAGCTCACTCTTCCCCAAAATAGCACCTTTCAAATTTGTTTGTATATCTCTGAGCATTCTCAGCTGATATCCCAAGAAGAAATCATGGGAGATATAATTCTATATATCCAGAGGTCATCAGATTAGATGTCTTGACTTTCAATACCAACCTTCAGAGTTACAGGTAGTCCTCGACTTATAACCACAACTGAACCCAACATTTCTGTTGTTAGGTGAGACATTTCAACATAAATGAGTTTTGTCCCATTTTATGGCCTTTCTTGGTGCAGTTGTTAAGTGAATCACTGCAGTTGTTAAGTTAGTAATAAGGTTGTTAAGTGAATCTGGCTTCTCCATTGACTTTGCTTGTCAGAAGGTCACAAAAGGAGATCACATGACCCTGGGATACTGCAACCATCATAAATATGAACCAGTTGCAAGCATCTGAGGTGTTTTCCCCCCAAGTTTTAGAAAGCTTTTATTAAATATAAAAAATTCAATGTCTACATAAACAGTGTGCTGTCTGAGTAGAGTTACTTTTGAGAAATAATAATCATAATAAAAACAATAATATTCATAACATTAATATTGGTCACATAATAATAGTAGTATTTGCTTATCCATTTCAGTGGACCTTCCTTATGTAGTTAATCATTCTCTTATGCTTCCATGTTCTAACTTCTGTTTCTGTTAGTTAGCCATTGATAAAACAAATCCCATGTTCAGTTTCTTCCTTCTCCTTAATTTTAAGTGTTAATCTACCCATTTCTGCACATTCTAATATTTTCTTAAATTACATTTTCCTCAGCAGGGATCTCTTCATTTTTTCACTGTTGTGCAAACACAATTCTAGCTGCTGTTAACACAAGTCAAAATTAAATACATATTCCCTTTATTGTATTTTTCTGGTAAAATACCCAACAAAAATATTTCTGGTTTTAGATCTATGTGTTGCTTTACCATTTTTTCTAGACATGTATGTATTTTTGTCCAATACTTTTTTGCCTTTGGCCATGTCCACTACATATGATAATAACCTGGTGTTTTGATTACATTTCCAATAATTAGCGGACATGTCCTTAAACATCTTTGCCAGTCTTGCTGGCAAAAAGTCCTGCTGAAAAGTGCCATCTATAAAACATTTTATATAGATTTTCTTTATGTACAGTTGACATTGTTAGTTTATAATTCTTATCCCACAATTTCTGCCATTTATCTAACTCTATAGTATAACCAAAATTTTTAGCTCATAACTATCATTGTTTCCTTCACTTCTCTTCTTCCATTTTAATGTTCAATAAGTAGCTATAAATTTTTTTGATTAGTTTTTCATCTATCCCTATGAGTATCTGGTTGAGTTCTGTTGATTTTTTATAAAAGCCATTTTAAATGAAAAAGGGGAACTTAAAACTAAGCAAGAACTGAATAGTCAAGGCATTGATTTAGCATGGCGGCCATATATGCAAATACAATCAAGATATGAGGAAGATGCTAAAATGTATGGTTTTTACCAAGCATCTGAGATTTGATTATGTGCCCATGGAGATGCTGCAATGGTTGTAAGTGTGAAAAGGTCATAAGTCACTTTTTTCAGTGCCGTTGTAACTTTGGATGGTCACTAAATGAACTGATGTAATTCGAGGACTACCTGTACTGAAGTGTTACTTCAGCAAACAAGGCATGTTGTTCATCACTTTTGATCAGTAAGAAGTTTCTGTCATGTCAAATACAGTTCACATTTTTCAGACATTTAGACTCCACTTCATCTAATAACAGGTTCAATTGATGGGGTGAAGATATGAACTTAATCTTAGTTTGAATATACTTGTGATATTAAGAGTATTGGTGGTCCTTGACTTGCAATTGTCCAAAGTTCTGACAGACTTACAGGGTGGGACAGGAAGATGACTTAGGATCTAGAGTCAAAGTTTTGATAGTCATTTTCCCCCTCACGGTCACATGACTGCACTTTGGAGGCTTGACATTTAGGCCGCATTTATGGCTGTTTGCAGCATCTTGCGATCACACAACTGCATTTTATGATGATTTTGTGAAAAATGGCATTTCCTTCCATTTTTTCGCAAAACTGTACCCATAACAACCACTGGTTCATTTAACAACCAAATGACCACCATTAAAAAAGGTTGTAAAATTGGGTCGGTTATGTGACCAACTGTTTTACAACTGTCATCAGTTACCACCATGATGAACAGGCTCCGTTACAGTCATAACTTGAGAACTATCTGTATCCAAATAATAATAATAATAATAATCACAGTGTGTAATTAAGCAAAGCAATTCTACAATCCTGAATCACAGTGCTGGCATTACTTGGGATCTATAATAACTGTAAGCACAATTATTAAAATTGCCATGATGGTTGTGGGTTTTTCTGTTTTCATTTTGAAGTGTTCTTTCCACAATTAGCTAGTTGCTTTTGTAACAGGCTTTCTATTGTACACAGACCATGACACTCTTGGCTCCAATCCTGGATCTGCAGATGGCCATTTTTGCAAGTTTTGTACCCACATAAGTGATTAGTAATTGTATACAATCTCTCAGCCAAATTAAAAGAATGACAGGAAAGTTGCTATGGTTCTCTTCTTGTTTTGCTTTGCTTTCTATTTATTGTAAAGTGATGAATATAATGCTAGTATCTGACTTGAATCAACATTTCTTTACTACAACCTTTGGGGATATGAAGATCTTTATTTATACCTGTTATTTCTGTGGTAATTCTTATAACAATTTTCTTATATTTTTCTGCCTCCTTTAAAAGAAGGAAGTACAAATAAATTGTAAGCAATTTATTTTTTTTTGTTTCTAAACGTTTCCATCTCAGTTGATGGGAAAGATTATGAATGTGAAAGTAACATTTTGAACAAAAAGAAATTATGCAGATTTACTCAAGTAACGAAACACACAGAAATTCAGACCTTACAATGGTAATATGTACTGTTGGATAACCTTAATTTTGGTTCCTGCTCTGTTGAGTTATGATTTGCAGTAAAGTATTACAGTGGCAATCCAAAATATATTTGGGGATAAATACCCTTAAACTAGTCCTCGATTTACAATCATTAGTGTAGTGACCAAAGTTACAACGGCACTGAAAAAAGTGGCTTATGGCTGTTTTTCACACTTATCACCTTTGCAGTATCCTCCATGGTCATGTGATCAAAATTCAGATGCTTGGCAGCTGACTCATATTTATGACCGTTGCAGTATTCTGAGGTCGTGTCGTCACCTTTTGTGACCTTTTCACAAGCAATGTCAATGGGAATGCCCGATTCACAACAACCGTGTTACTAATTTAACAACGGCATGAAGAACAGTTGTAAAATGGGGCAAAACTCCCCTAACAACATCTCATTTAGCAACAGAAATTTTGGGCTCAGTTGTGGTCGTAAGTTGAGGACTACCTATATAACATTCTAAGTATACAATATATGAATATGTTTTTCTTTGTCCAGTTTGCTGTTGATAAAACACTGAATTAAATCATACTGAAACCACAGATAATGAAAATGCACTTGTTTTTTGGTTCTGTTTTTTTCAGAATGATCAAATCTCAGCCACAGGAATATAGTTTCATTCCTCGGACGTGGATTTTTCCAGCAGAATTTACCCAGTTCCAGAACTATGTAAAAGAACTTAAAAGAAAGCGCCGACAGAAAACGTTCATAGTCAAACCAGCTAATGGGGCCATGGGACATGGGTAGGTGTAGTGGTAATCCAGTTCTTTCACATGAGTACGCTTCTTTATAGTAGTGGAATTATAATTAGGTATTGACTTTCTAAAAAATGCTTTCATTAATAACAAGGACAGTAAGCAGGCTGTTGTTACTATACTGGCATCAAACATTTCCTTCCAAATAGTGGACTGGATTTGTTAGTTTTGTTTCTGTATACAGGTAGTCCATGCTTGACAACGCTAATTGGGAGTGGAAACTCTATCCTTAAGGGATGTGGCCATAAATAAAAAAACCTAAGCGACTGTGTCACTTATTGACAATAGCTTTGACAGTCCCAGTGCTGTCATTAAGCAAGAACCACAAGCAACACCACATGACCACAAATTCCAATTTTTTGTTGGATTCTCCATTGATTTTGCTCATGGAAAGTTGGCAGGGAAAGTCATTAATCACAATCACCTGACTGCAGATGATTGTAAAATCTGTAAGTGCAAGATACGGTTGTAATTATCACTCATTCAGCATTGTTGTAAGTTTGAGCAGTTGCTAAATGAGTAATAATTAAGTGAGGACTACTGTAATAATCTGTTTATTATTTATTTATTAAAACGTTTTATGTAACTGACCAACACACAGCACAGCATAATGTGACACAATAATTATAACTGAAAGGTATTCAAATATTTGGTAAACTATACGGTATAATAGATTTGATGTGCATGCCTAAGAAGTAGGCTTAATAGGCCTGGCTTAAAAGTAAAACCAGTATCTTACTACGTATTTAAGGGGCATTATTTTTTTAAAATAAATAATTAGCAAGAATGAAAAGCCTTCAATTTTTCTTTTTTGCCTTTTATCAGGATCTCCCTTGTCAGAAATGCAGAAAAACTTCATTCCCAGGACCACCTCATAGTTCAAGAATACCTTGACAAGCCCTTCCTTATGGAAGGTTACAAATTTGATTTAAGGGTATACATTCTGATAACGTCATGTGATCCACTTAAAATATTTTTATATCATGATGGATTAGTGAGAATGGGCACAGAAAAATATCATCCACCCAATGAATCAAATCTGGTAAGTAAAGGTTTGGGCGAATAAAAATAGTACAACAAAATATGCTTAGGCAAACCTACAGTATATATTGTAATAGAAAACAGCTAGGTATTGATTGCAAGAGAAATTGTTTTGGAATGATTATATTTGGCTTTGTTTTTAATTTCTGTTGAGTTGAAAGTCAGAAGAATACAATGGTTGAGGGTATCAAGATCTGCTGAGAGGCCTAAAACAACCACAACTTTCATTTATAACCAACTTTGATGTGTGACCAGTGCCATCTTGTTCCATGTTCAGTCCTAAGCACTGATTTAAAAAGAGTCCAGCAAATTCATTTCCTTTAGAATTCTCCATGGGATTATGTTTAGCCTGTGATCCTGGAGACAATATACAGATTTCATGACTACAGTAGATAGATTTATTCTTCATCAATTTATTAATTTTACCAATTTTTATGCTAGCAAATTTGAATAGTTTAGTTTGGCATATCTATATAAGTTTTTCCTTTTGTCTATCCTGAATTTCCAACCTTGGTATTTCATTAGATGAATACAATTAGATAAATAATTAAATAATAAATTAAATAATAAACAACAAATAAATTAGATAAATACTATTCTGTATCAAGGAAAAGACTACAAGGTTGATCCTCCTCTGTTGTATTCCATATTATTTAACTTTTAAAAAACTAAATAATAACAAGTATATTTTCTGCAATGTAAAAACTGCTTCATTAGCATCATCTTCATTAAGTCTCTCTTTAAATAGAACTGTAAACTCTCTTTCTCTACTTGTCCCTTAGGAATCACATTCTGATTTCTGTTTCAGAGCCAATTGTATATGCATCTGACCAACTACTCTGTGAATAAGCATAATGAGCATTTTGAACGGGATGAAACAGAAGATAAAGGCAGTAAGCGCTCTATAAAGTGGTTTACTGAGTTTCTGCAAACAAATCACCTTGACGTTTCCAAATTCTGGAATGATATTTCAGTAAGAGAAAACTAATATGCAATAGCTGTTCTGTGTTTGGTCATCATAGTGGTAATGCTCTGTACAGTTCCTCTTGGACCAGGACGTAATATGGATTTTGATGCAAGCAACTGAAGTCCTTATTTAAATTTTTACTTACTAGAAGACAGAACTGTTACATGTAAAATCTTGTCATTATGTCAAAGAGGGGAAATGGGCAAAGTACCAGATTTCCCCTTCCCCTAGGAAACTGAATAATATTTTGAACAAATTATTAGAATCCTTTCGCAGTCCTGATTAGATCCTAAATATTATTTTCCCTGGAACGTTCGTCATTTAGAGCACAGCCAACAATCAATTCTTATTTTGTTAGAGTCTATCATACTTTGTTGTTTAATGGAATGTTTTTCTGTAAAAGTCAAATAAACACAATAATGATGCTACTCTGCTATCCTTACCTTTTGCACAATCTCCCAGGAGTTAGTGGTGAAGACACTTATAGTAGCAGAGCCACATGTCCTTCATGCTTATCGTATGTGTAGACCAGGGCAATCTCCTGGAAGTGACAGCGTTTGCTTTGAAGTTCTGGGATTTGATATTCTGCTGGACAAGAAACTCAAGCCATGGCTACTAGAGGTGAGCAGCTTTACAATAACTTCAATAAGTGTACAAAGGTTTAAAAAAATGCTGCTCCGTACCATTGTTGAATTAAAAATCAGATGTTCTTCTCTGACCATTAGAAGTGGGCGTGATGGCTCAGCAGTTAAAGATGCTGACCTTGTCCACTGAAAAGCAGGCAGCCCGGATATGAAAGTTGAGCATCACGTGAGCTCCCATTACTTGTCCTAGCTCCTGCCAACCTAGCAGTTCTCGAAAGCATGCAAATATGAGTAGATAAATAGGCACCATTTCGGTGGGAAGATAACATTCCGTGTGCCTTGGCATATAGTTATGCTGGCCACATGACCATGGAATGTGGTCTTTGGACATCACTTGGTCCCTCAAGTGATGTCCCTCCTACTGACTGAGGAAGCCTTGTTCTGACCTAGGCTTCCTCAGTCAGTAAAACACACGAGTAGTCCCAAAAACCTCTTTTATTTTAACAGCTATGAATTCTGTTCATTCACAGATGAGTCCCAAATAGTTGTAAAGAATCCTTCGGAATAAGGCTGATAATCCCACCTTTATCTCCCTTGACATACTGCCAAAGACCTAATTGGCAAAGCCACGTGGAGTCTAGAATCAAACAGAGCTTCAGACTTTAAATTGCACAGAATTAACAACATTGCTTCCTGCAAAGGCCCACATGCCTTTTGCTCCTCTTTTAAGTCTTATGGGAGGGGCCAATCATCTCCAAGCCCTACTCCTGAGGCGTCCCTTTTGTTTTAACTGTTCTTGCCTTCTGGCACCTCTGTGCATGCACACACTGGGAACAGGCTCCCCCTGTACCTCTGCCTCGCTGAGGTCCAACTCTGGAGGCAGCACGTACCTGCCAGATGGCCCTTTCTGATGCAGAGCCCTCATCTAAGCCTTCCCCAGACTCCAGGACTGGCCCATGTTCCTCCCCAACCACTTCACTGTCGGACTCTGCTGCCAGCTTCGCAGGCTGCCGGCGGACCACAACAGAGTTCTGCCCCTTAGAGTCGGACATGACTGAGCAGGGGAAACCTTTACCTTTATCTAACCACTGGTTTATATATTACACATTAAAAAAATAGAATTAAGAGGATGACTTGAAGTGAGCTGTGCAATCAAATATGGCTCCTGAAAATGCATACTCTGTACACAGACACACTAATACAGGAACATGTATGTATGCATAACCTATAATGCAATATTTTGTTGTGTGTTGATTAAAGGCCCTGATCTAGAGGCTGGGAGACCATGAGTTCCATTCCTGGTTGACTTTGAACCAGTTATCTTCACTTCTCCCTAGGGAGAAGGCAGGGCTTCATCCTGCAGTGGAGTAATTTGGGATGATACTCATTACAATGATTATGAGGACACCTGTTATTTATCTATCCTGCGGTTAACTAGCAGCTTTTTAGATCAAGGCTGATATTTTTAGAAATGTACCATAAAAATATTCTCAGATGAAACATGATAAGGACAATATTAATTACATGTTTGGACCATGAATCAGGACCTCTTTTCTCCAGCTAGGCTCACATAGTTTTTCCTCTAGCAGAAGCTTGTATGTCATCTTACAAGTATTTTACACCATCTAGTGGATAAAATATGAAATGCTCTGTTCTAAATAAAGTAAACTTGTCTATTTTGTTTCATCTTTAATTTATCTGGATAATGTATTAGCATTTACAATCACCAATATACGAATAGAGAGAGATCTATATTGTAAGGAGTTCCATATTAAACAGAACCTGTTTCTTCATGTTACGGTCAGGTACTTATTCAACTGCCTTTAAATTCCAAGAAATTTAAATAATGTAAATAAGTTACAGATAAGTCACTGAATATACAGTAGAGGTGACAAACAGATTTAAGGAATTAGATCTGATAGACAGAGTGCCTAAAGAACTATGGACGGAGGTTTGTTACATTATAGCAACTAAAACCATTGTTGTAGTCCGCCAGCAGCCTGGATGAGGGCTCTGCTTCAGAGGCAGAGATGGGGCCAGGGCCATCGGGGAATGATGTGTGGACTCCGGAGCCTCCAGAGGCTGACAGAAGAGAGGCAGAGGAACAGGAGGAGCCTGTTCCTAGTGCACATATGAGAAGAGCTGCCAGAAGGCAAGAGCAGCTACAGCAAAGAGAACGACTCGGGAGTAGGGCCAAAAGATGATTGGCCCCTCCCATAAGGCTTAAAACACCAGCAACGGCTGTTAGGCTCTTTGTCAGAAAACAACGTAGATGGACTTGTTCTTGTCTTGCTGCACTTATCTCTGGTGGTTGTCTTCTGCTTCTGAATTTTTGCCAAGAGAAGCTTTTGGCAGTTTGCCTGATTATACCAAGGTTGGTGATTAGACTGAAGAATTTGTGTTCTGAAGAATTTGTTTTAATTTAGTTTGGACTATGCTGAGAATTAGTTACTTCTCAGCTGTTCTAATAAAGTCAGTTTGTTTTGGAACTGTTTGCGTCTAATACTACCTACTTGGCCTGGGTCACAACAACCATCCCAAAGAAAAGGAAATGGAAGAAAGCAAAATGGCTGTCAGAGGAAGCTTTGCAAATAGCTGAGGAAAGAAGGGAAGTGAAAGGCAAGGGAGAAAAAGAAAGATACACTCAGTTGAAAGCAGAATTCCAGGAAATAGCTAGATAAGAATACCTTCTTAAATGAACAGTGCAAAGAAATAGAAGAAAACAATAGAATAGGGTGGACCAGAGATCTCCTCAAGAAAATTGGAGATATGAAGGGAACGTTTCATGCAAAGATGGGCGTGATAAAGGACCAAAATGGCAGGGACCGAACAGAGACAGAAGAGATTAAGAAGAGGTGACAAAAGAACTATACAAGAACGAGTCTAACATCCCTGATAAGCACGATGGGGTGGTCACTGACCTCGAGACAGACATCCTAGAATGTGAAGTCAAATGGGCCTTAGGAAACTGAGCAACAACAAAGCTAGTGGAGGAGACAGTATTCCAGCTGAGCTATTCAAAATCTTAAAAGACGATGTAGTAAAAGTGCTACACTCAATTTGCCAGCAAATTTGGAAAATCAACAGTGGCCACAGGATTGGAAAAGGTCAGTTTACATTCCAATTCCAAAGAAAGGCAATGCCAAAGAATGTTCAAACTGTCACACCATTGCACTCATTTCACATGCTAGTAAGGTTATGCTTAAAATCCTACAAGCTAGGCTCCAGCAGTATGTGGATTGAGAACTACCAAAAGTACAGGCAGGATTTTGAAGGTGCAAAGGAACTAGAGATCAAATTGCCAACATACGCTGGATCATGGAGAAAGCTAGGGAGTTCCAGAAAAATATCTGCTTCATTGACTATGCTAATTGTGGCAAGTTCTTTAGCAGCTGCATAGTTGGTAGTTGGTAACAACTGTAAAATTGCATAGTTCGTTCGTTCGTTCGTTCATTCATTCATTCATTCATTCATTCATTCATTCATTCATATTAATTTATATGCCACCCATCTCACTCTGCAAAGCAACTCTGATAGCAGGATATATTGTGATGTACTCTGTGTTGATAATCTGAGTTTTCCAGATTGCAGATGTTTGCAGTTAAGTGAAGCCAGTAAAGAAGAATATACAAATGTAACATTCATTGATTAAGAATTTGTTTTGAGTCCAGTTTAAAATACTAGTTTTGATTTTAAATGCCTAAATGATTAAAACTATCTTAATAAATCCTTTCATACTTTTCCTGTGCTCAGGATCTAAGCTAAGGGAGGGGAAACTGTTATACCCCAATATTGCTGGCCTACAACTCTGAACAGTTATAGGCAATACAATAAATAGAGCAATACTTTAGCAAAGTATACTAAAAATATTTTTAGAATAACAATGTAGCAAATTTTGGCTTATCCCCAACTCTGGGAGATAAGTTTTTAAGCAGCTTAGTATTTGTGAGAATTGAAAGTTGTGGCTTAACATCTTTCTTCCTGTTGGTTACAGAGGACAGTGCATTGTAATTATTATTTTCTGTCAGAATACATATTTGGATTGCAGAAACCTATGAACATGATATTAAGCATCAAAAGCACAAGATCAAAAGTAGAGGTTTTGTGAAGCATTTTGTCTAGTTTTCGACAAAATCAGGGGAATCCAAATTCAAAAATAAAAATATAACAACTTTTTTGCTGTTTGAGAAAATGCCACTAGCAAAACATTTACAGTGAATTTGTGTGACTGCTGGCTTCGTATTGCAAGAGGAAGATAATTTCCAACCCCACATAAATGTACTGATTGCTATAGTCCCCAAGATATTGAACAGGACCTAATCCATCATTGTGGTGTACTCATTGAGTAACAGCATTATTATCTGAAGTCCACTGCATAAATAATTGATTGGTCTGTTACTAATTCTATCAAATTTTATTGATTTGCTATTGAAATAAGCTACCATACAGTATATATGATAGCTTACAGTCAGTGATTTTAAATAGCATGGAGATTCCATGAAATATTCTATATCATGGATGGGGAATCTGTGATTCACCATATGTTATTATACTGCAGTTTCAAATATCCCTCACAACTGGCTATGGTGCCTGAGCTGCTAGGTATAGCATTGGAGCGCTATTAAGTGCAGGAAATCAAGACTCCAGGCAGTTGAACGACGCATTTGTCACCTTCTTCCGGCTCAACTTGGTCATCTTCTAAAAGGGCCATGAATTCCCAACTGTGATCCTATTGGGAAGAACAGTGAAATGTAACTAATTCTATATTTTTGAACCTTACTTAATTTTTTTCTGTTAGAAGGAATAATATCCTCATATATCACCTTTTTTCTACAAAGCATAAGCTTCTGTATACACGTATATTCCTATACTTTTCAGATTTGTTTTGGTTTTAGAATAGAATAGAATAGAATAGAATAGAATAGAATAGAATAGAACAGAACAGAACAGAACAGAACAGAACAGAACAGAATTCTTTATTGGCCAAGTGTGATTGGACACACAAGGATTTGGTCTTTGGTGCATATGCTCTCAGTGTACATAAAGAAAAAATAAAATATATTCATCAAGAATCATAATACAACACTTAGTGATAGTCATAGGATTCTAATAAACAATCAAATCATAACTAGAAAACAATAAAACATAAATTGTAAAGATACAAGCAATATGGTTATAGCCATCAGTGGGAAGAAATAGGTACTAGGAAGGAAGAGAAGAATAATAGTAATACAGTCTTAGTAAATGATTTGACTGTTGTGGGAATTAGTTGTTTAGCAGAGTGATGACATTCGGGAAAAAAGTGTCCTTGTGTCTAGTTGTTCTGGTGTGCAGTGCCCTATAGCATTGTTTTGACGGTAGAAATTGAAACAGTTTATGTCCATGATTGTGAGGGGTCTGTAGATATTTTCACAGCCCCCTTTTCGACTCATGCAGTATACAGGTCCTCAATGGAAGGCAGGTTGGTAGCGATTGTTTTTTCTGCAGTTCTAATTATCCGTTGAAGTCTGTATCTGTCTTGTTTGGTTGCAGAGCCAAACCAGACAGTTATAGAGATGCAGATGACAGACTCAGTAATTCCTCTGTAGAACAAAATCAGCAGCTCTTTGGGCAGCTTGGGCTTTCTGAGCTGGTGCAGAAAGAACATTCTTTGTTGTGCTTTTTTGATGATGTTTTTGATGTTAGATATCCATTTTAAGTCGAGATATGGTAGAACCTAAAAACTTGAAGGACTCTACTGTTGATATTGTGTTGTCTAGTATTGTAAGATGTGGTAGTATAGAAGGGTTGCTTCTAAAATCAACCACCATTGCTACAGTTTTGAGTGTATTTAGTTCAGGATTGTTCTCGTTGCACCACAAGGCTAGTTGTTTAACCTCCCATCTGTATGCAGATTCATTGTTGTCTCAGATGAGACCAATCACTGTTGTATCATCTGCAAACTTCAGTACTTTAACAGAGGGATCTTTTGAGGTGCAGTCATTGGTGTATAGAGAGAAGTGGAAGGAGCACACAGCCCTGGGGGGCTCCTGTTCTATTTGTACAATTTTGCCTAGCTTCACCAGTTGCTTTCTGTCTGTTAGGAAGCTTATAATCAATTTACAAGTGTGGTCAGGTACAGCCAGCCAATTTAGTTTAGTTAGATATCTGGAATGATGGTATTGAATGCTGAGCTGAAGTCTACAAAGTGGACCCTTGCATAGGTCTTTGGAGATTCAAAATGTTGTAAGATGTAGTGCATATTAACAGCAGCATCTGTCAATCTATTTGCTCGGTTCTTACCGTATTTTTTGGAGTGTAAGATGCACTTCTCCCCCTAAAAGAGGGTGAAAATTTGGGTGTGTCTTATACGCTGAATGTAGCCCCGCCCACCCGCCGGCCCCCAGCCTTTGACCTCTGCCTCCCAGCACTTTATCTCCTTGCAGCAAACAGCCCGTTTCAGCTTCAGCACAGCCTGATTAGCGCAAGCAGCTGATTGTTGGTTAGATTGTTCTCCTGACCCTCAGCTGTTTCAGGCTGCAGGGATTGCCATTGTCTATTGCAGCGGGCTTCCACTGTTTGCTGCAAGGAGGCAAATTGCTGGGAAACAGATTTTTTTTTCTTGTGCTAATTAGGATGTGCTGAAAATGAAACTAAAGCAGGCTGTTTGCTGCAAGGAGGCAAATTGCTGGGAGGCAGATTTTTTTTTCTTGTGCTAATCAGGCTGTGCTGAAAATGAAACTAAAGCAGGCTGTTTGCTGTGTGCTGCAAGGAGGCAAATTACTGGGAGGCAGAGGCAGATTTTTTTTCTTGTTTTTCTCCCCAAAAAATATAGGTGTGTCTTATAGTCCGGAGCATCTTATACTCTGAAAAATACAGTACTTGCTACATTTGCAACTAAGAATCTTGAAAACTTGGTCTGTGATGCATGCATATGTGTGAGTGATGGAAAGTTTTGTACATACTATGATTTTTATTTAACATTTCTGAAAATGTTCTCCCCCCCCTCATTTTCTCAGATTAATCGAGCCCCCAGCTTTGGTACTGACCAGAAAATTGATTATGATGTGAAAAAAGGTGTCCTTTTGAATGCATTACAGCTTCTCAACATCAGGTAAATATGCATAGGCCAGTTGTCATTATTTATTTTGGTTATAAAAGAAAAAGAGCTACCATTTACCATATTTTCCAAAAATTGTTGTCATATGATTTAAGTTAAATCCTTTGACTGTGAGTATTTAATCCAAATATAATACGATCTTTGTCATTATTGGAAAAGAGTAAGTTAAATCTTACTCTTACTCTTACTCTAAGAGTAAGTTAAATCTAGTTTGATCCAAGAACTATACTGGTCTGGCCAGATTTTTTATGAAGTAGTTTCTTGAGGCAGATGTATTTTTTTGTCCATCTGATCGGATTAAGAAGATTACAATGAGACTTGTACTACTGTATATCTATGCATATTGTCTTGTGTCATGTGAAAATGCCTAAAGCATTATGATTTCTTTTTAAGCAGCTTATTATAAATGAGGCCTCTGAGGATATTATGTATTCCTCTGATCTAGTTGATGGTAGGAATTCCAATATCTTGTTTGGTACTGTCTGTCCGTCTAGGGCAATGGTGAAATCCATTTTTTTTTACTACCGGTTCTGTGGGCATGGCTTGGTGGGCATGGCAGGGGAAGGATGCTGCAAAATCTCCATTTCCACCCCACTTGAGGGGAAGGATACTGCAAAATCCTCATTCCCACTCCACTCTGGGGCCAGCCAGAGGTGGCATTTGCTGGTTCTCCGAACTACTCAAAAGGTCTGCTACCGGTTCTCCAGAAGCTGTCAGAACCTGATGGATTTCACCCCTGGTCCAGGGTCTTTAGGAGGAGTTAGTTGTTCAGGTATTACCAGGTGAAGTATCTGAAAGAAGCAGAGTCTGGCAATTGCCAGGCGTTCACCATCCTTTCAGGGCCGGACATTAATAACCAACTGAGGAGGATTGTTTCTGAGGAGAACCTATTTCTGAGAGTTCATTGTCTGGCTGTCAGAGATAGCTCCCATCTGCTCTCTCCTAGGGAAGAACAGTTGTAGTAGTAGCAACTTCTGTTTTCCCTCCATTGCTGCTTGTCAGTACCAAGCACTCATTGGCTTGCCGGTGAAGTTGGATGAAAACAGAAAGGTTGTCTTGGAACAGCTGACGCGTAGCAAAAGGAAGAAAATGGCCGACCTCTGTTTCTGCAACCATGGCAAACTTTTTGTGCTTTTCCATCTGGGAGGTTGGTAGGTATGGGAAAAAAGTGATCTTGCCGGTCATAAGCAAATAAAGATAGCCCTGGACTCTGATAGCATTGTGCCAGAAAAGCTGAAATCCCCACTTGGTTGGCTTTTGTTGATCTTTTCCAGTATTTTCTTTTCAGGACAAGCGATAGAAGAAAAAATTTAGCCAAGCAAAAAGCAGAAGCTCAGAAGAGACTGTACGGCCAAGGGTCAATGAAAAGGCTGTCACCTATATCCTCTGACTGGGAAAAGCAACGGCGTTCCCTAGAAAGGAGGAGAGAAGAACTGGTAATTTAAAACATCTATGTATATATAAATGAAGGAGCCATGTTTTCTACCTTTTTCTCTAGTGGTATGTTCAGTCATTTCCACATGTTCTTGGCTTCCAGAAAGAGAGACTTGCACAAGTACGCAGGCAGATCTCCAAAGAAGAGCATGAAAACAGGCACATGGGAAATTATAGGTAACTATGTAATCCCTAGTTTCCTAATTCAAAGTATGTCTTGAATTCATTTGATTTAGAATGGAATTCACTTTGCTTGTATCATGCTTGCGTAAAGGTGCTTTTTTCTTGAATGATGAAATGGGCTAATAATAATAGACCTTAGGATGGGTGTAGGCCAGTGGTGGGTTGCTCCCGGCTCTGTCAGGTTCTTGCAAACCGGTAGTAAAAGCAGTGGGAGGCTCTGCCCACCCACCCAGACATCATAATGGACGATCTGCGCATGTGTAGAAGCTTCTGCACATGCGCAGAAGCACACGCCTCCTGTTGCGAACCGGTAGTAAAGGTAAGTAGAACCCACCCCTGGTGTAAGCTATGTGTTCTCAAAATACTATTGCCAGTCACATGATGAATTACAGTTCTATAGTTCTCAAAGATATTTCAGAGATATATATTCAGAGAGAATTCTTTCCTGGCTAAAATGGAAGTTTAATATAAAGACAGATGTACAGGTAGTATGAAATCAAAGCCATAACGAAGCCAACTTTCTTAAACAACATTTTTTCCCAATTGATCTCAGATTATAACAGGAAGAGTTTTTCATTCTGTTAAACTTTAAAACAGATTTTGAGGTATGTCACTATCAGCCTAAGTTCTTTTGATAGACTACAGAAGAATGTCCTTTCATGCATCAGGAATTCCTTAAAAATCATGATAGCTCTTTTTAAAAATGAGATACAGAAATGTGTTTCTTCTGAAAGGAATCTCAAAATGCAGCATAAGGAAAGATAAAAAATAGAGAACTAATTTTAAGAGCTCTATAATGTGTTTTACTGACATGTAGCAGCAGAATTGAGTGACGCGGTGGCTCAGTGGCTAAGATGCTGAACTTGTTGATCAAAAGATCGGCAATTCAGCTGTTTGAATCTCTAGTGCCACGTAATGGAGTGAGGAAAAAAACCTTGAAATCTAATAAAATTTTAAATAAAATGACCTTATGCTGTTGCATAAGGTGTTCATTATAGTGTTTTTGGAAGCTTTTTGTTAGAACTTCTCCTTGGATATAATGTTAAATATTTTTATTACTGTGTTTTATTTGATATTTCATTTGGGTGATATTTGTGTGTTTTAAGAAAGCCTTGGGAAAACCAGTTTTTGAAAAATGACATCAATAGCACTTAAACTTATATACCACTTCACAGTGCTTCACAGTCCTCTCAGAATCAGCATATTGCCCCCAACAATCTGGATCCTCATTTTACTGACCTCAGAAGGCTGGAAGGTAGATTCAGCCTTGAGCCCATCAGGATTGAACTCTGAACTGTGGTCAGAGTTAGCATACAATACTATATTCCAACCACTGTGCCACATTTCAATTAAAGTATCCTTATGTGTCTGCTGCTAGAAGCTATAGGTCTTGGTGTGACTATAAGGAATTTAATCGACTTTCAGAATTGTTTAGGGGGTTTAATTTTTCTTGATTAGTTTGGGCAACTAATAGATATAGTTTAGGGGAAGGATTCAGCTCCCTAGCTCTAGGAAGCTTTTCACTTTATAACATTGAAATCTAGTAATGTTCTTATTTTATTTTTAAATATTTTGATCATAAAAGAAGACTGAAAATGTGAATCCTTACTCTTTCAACTTTTCATTATTAATTCTTGGCCACAAAAGCATTGTTTGTATAACGTGGTTGAATCATCCTTAGCAATACTGTTGAGGAATAATTTCCCTCTCCCTTAATTCTAACCATGCCAAATAATAGCCTCAATGTGTGTAAAATTTGTAATACTGCATGTAGCCTACTCTGTAATGTGTTTTGAAATGTACCATCACAGGGAAAAGTTGTATGTTGGAAAGAATTTCGTTTTCTCAAACAAAGCATCCATTACATATTGCCATTACATATAGCAGATTTAGTGAGATTCCAAAGTAGTTGCAATACTTTGCATATTTATCTATGCAGCAACTTTAATTCTCGTGTATTCCAAAATTTGTAAATGGCAGAAGGAGGCATCTGTCCTGAAGTCTGGAATGTTTTTGTGTATGTGTCATCCAGCAGTTCATAACAGCCAAGCTGGATATTAATAAATTATAATCTGTGTGGTCGGAGAGGAACAGGGAGCAGTCATTTCAGCTGAATAGAAAGGAGGAAATGGGTTATAATTGATAGTTGTTATTGGATAGAAAGTAGTGGGTGACTAATGCAATTTTTGTGGTTTTTGTAATGTCCTTCTCAAACTCACTCTCTCTGTCTCTGAATTATGAATGCAATATATAATGTTTCGTGTCTCATGCAAACCTGGTTGACATTACAGTAAGTATTTGAACACTTAAGCTTATTATTTGTATAAAGACAAGCTTTATTCCTATTTTGCTTTTTTAGTTGTAGTATTTCCTTTCTCCAGTGAAAATACAGTAGATTTTAAGTAGAATAAGTGTTTTCACAGTCTGTGTTTTGCTTAAATATATTACCAAATCGGTGTTCTTCCTGAAAATCTCTGTGGCTTAGCTCTGTGCATAAATCAATGCAATGTAATATACATATATATATATATTATTGAAACGACAGAAACAATACATTTTGTTTAACTTCATTTTAATTAAGCATGTATACAGGATAACGGGTTGTGGAATTGTTTGCATCTCATATATTTTTCCTTTCTTTTATTCATATTGTAGACGTATTTACCCTCCCGATGATAAACTTCTACTTGAAAAATATGAAGGTTTGTTAGCCACAGCTTTTCAAACATTTCTTGCTGGGAGGGCAGCTTCACTTCAACGAGAAATGAACAACCCTTTGAAAAGGATGAAGGTATCAGTAGTGCTGTTATTGACTTAATGGTTTCAAATAATTGTATTTCTATGTAGAAATACTAAAATGTTTAGATTCTTTTTTCTTCTCATCCAATTTGTAGTACTGTCAAACAGAGTTGTGTTTATACCACGGCGAAACCAACATTGTTTTTATATATTTTACTAATAATTCAAACGTAGCTTGATGAAAAAAAGTACAATTTTCTGGTTTCGTAGCATTTGCTTACTTTTAAATGTTGGTTTAAAAACCAGAACGGTTGAATCCATACATCCAGGATTCATAAACCATGTGTTATATCTTTGCATGTTGCATCCAATTATGGTTTGTCCCCCATACGCTTTTTTTCTGACTATTCATCTATCAAGTTTGCAAATAGTACCCTGAAAGAGAAAAACATGTCATATGAATTCAGCATTTCCAGGGAGAAGATCTGATAGAAGTTACCTGGTTTTGAAATCTCAAGCAGCTTTTTAAAGAAATGTTTGTTTATTTCATGCTTGTTTCAAATGGCCTTTGCATGGACAGCTGTGCTGGAATTCCTACGTAGTGATCTTAGCTGTGGTTAGGTAGTATAATCTTGTCTTTTCATTGTGGAATGTTAATGTTCATAGACACATAGATCAATAAATGTATAGGACTGCTGGGGGTTAAGTTATTGAGTTCAACTGCCTAGTCAGGAATCAAAACTTGTTTAACTTAAAGTTTAGCTTTTGGGCACCTATCGATAAAATATGGCAAAATCAATTATATAGGAGTTGAATAAAAAGTGATGCCTTCGCCTCCATTAACCCAATTTAAATAGGGATAATTTAATAAAGAAAACAGACAATAATCCTTGAACTGAGCACTTTTGTTACTTGTATTTACTTCTCCACATAATCACCACCATTCACTCCACACTTCTGCCAACAGTGGACAATCATCACAAAAGAACTCCACACTTTGTCTCTTCAACCAGGTCCTGATAGTCCTTTCTGCCTCTTCGTTTGAGTCAAACAGATGTCCACTAAGGTATTCCTTCAATTTTGGGAAAAGGTGGAAGTTGCACAGAACCAAGTCTGGATTCTTATGGCGGATGAAATAAGAGGTGAGATCCAACTTTGCAATTGCCTCTTGTCATGGCTCATGAGGTATAAGGTCTCGTGTTGTCACCTTGCGGCAACATTCTTTCTTGTGCTTCCAAACTCCTTGTAATTGTTGTTTCAGAGGGATAGAGGTGGAAGAGATGGAAAGGACTGTCAGGACCTGGTTGAAGAGATTAAAGTGTGGAGTTCTTTTGTGACAGCTGTAACTCATTTGGACATCATTGGCAAAGTATGTAGCGAATGGTGGTGATTATGGGAAGAAGTAAATACAAATAGCCAAATAAATTAAAATGGAAAATAATCCTTGAAGCTATTAAAATAGCCCTATTTAAACTGGAGGTGGAGGCATAGTTTTTCTTTCAACCATTGTAATTACCTCAACAAGCATAATTGCAAGTTTCCATTGACATTGTTTTTAATATGGGGGGGGTGGGTTCACAACATAGTAAATGTTGTGTGCATTCTTACTTTTTCACATTTATTCAACAATGCATCTTTTCAGGAAGAAGACATATTGGATCTTCTGGAACAGTGTGAACTTGATGATGAGAAACTAATGGGAAAATCTGTCAGATCACGTGGACCAAAGGTATTTATTGAATGAAAATAAATGATATTTATATTTTTAAAGTGCATCTGGTTCATCTAAATTCTCAGCTGAATTAGGCTGTTTTGGATCAGTTCTGTGTGCCACATTCCCAAACTGAATTTCATCTGAAACAACCAGAATCTGATTGCCGCTGTCATAAAATTTCATGAGCAATTTAACATTCTGGAAGATTACAAAATGATATTTCATTTGCCAAAGAGGTTGCTGTGCTTTCATGTTGCTAGAAGCTAGGGTGAAGCAGAGAGAATGAGAAGGGAACCAGTTGAGTGATTGACAGCCATGACTGACAAGTCTACCTTTCAATTCAACCATTAATCAGCAGCCCTTCGGTCATACTAGTTTGCTACATGCTGTTCCCACTCTTTATAGTGATTTTTCAGCCACGCTGTCACACTTTAAAGAGCTTTCCTGTGGTGTTAGTGAAGTGTATGTGTGCAGTTAATTTTCTGTCTTCCCATCCTGAAAATCAACGTTGATGGCACTTAATGTAAAAGGCTATAATTTGTCAGGCTTCTTAGGAAAGGGTGCCTCTGTATTGTTGGTTAACACAGAATTAGACCACCAAATAAGTTTCTGTTTCTTCTCAAATTTGTAAAGGGGATCGGATCCATGGTAAAATTTCTTCTGAGGTTGTTTGTTTGCTAACAGATGTTTCATTACCCAACTGGGTAACATCATTGCACTGATGATGATAGCTAGTTGGGTAATGCAAAGTCTGCAAACAAATAACCAAGCTCTGAGAACACTAAGGATTCCACAGGTCAACCTAAGCTATACAGTATATATTCTCTTCTACTAAAGTGCCCTGTGTCTGAAATTTGGCAGGGTCCTCCTTATAGAAGGGGCAGTGTGTTTGCAACTTTTTTCTAATTCTGATAACACTGAAAAAGGTACAGGTTCTTTTAAAAAAATCAGTATGTGAAGAAACATATTCACCTCAAACCTTTCCTCCTCAATGCATTTGTTTATAGGAATGCCCACAAAGGGCTGTTATTTCTACAAACATTATCCTGCTTTATTATAATTAAAAATAATAATCATTTGTCAGTGTGTATGAGAGTTCATGACTGGGATAGACATGGCAACAGGTCAGCCATTGGGGACAATTGGAATAGGACATGGCAACAAGGTCAGCCAATATATAGGCATAGCAACTAAGTCAGCCAATGAGGGCTGTTTGGGAGCTGAAACAGCTTGACACTTGGCGGGCTTAGGTTAACTAATATGTATAAATATAAGTTGTGTGCTCCTATTATTGTCCGTCCTTCTGTTAACTGATTCTGTGATTATGCTTCTGATTCTGAGAACTGCTCTTGGTATTGTAAATATGTGTGATGTATTATTATGTATATAAGGAAGTTTCTTATCTAATGAATCCTGCTGCATCAGTTACCTGTGCTTTCTGGATTTGATTTTCTGCAAGAAACTCTGACATCATCATCATCATCATCATCATTATAAAAGGGTAAAAGGTTATTGCTGTTTGTTCATTTCCAGGCTACTAAGTTTGAGGCACAAAGCTTTGTTCTACAAATCTCACTTTGGAATAGTTTGTTTTCCTGCCATTTGAAATATTGGATAGCATCTGTGCTTTAGTCAACATTCAAAGAGAGGGATGCCTTTTTTTTAATCACATGGGCAAAAGGCCTCCTCGATAAAGAAAAAGTCTTGTTCCTTTAAAAGAAAAAGAGAGAAATCCAAGGACAAAACATGACAAAGAAGAAGAAGAAATTGTGCCTGAGCTGGGAAATAAAGCAGCAATGTACCATCTTCCCAATAGTTTTGATGTAGCTGGAATTACACTGAGGGATATCTAGGGAAAAGAAATAGAGCATTTTGCTATAAGATTTGGGTTGTTTCTGTAGAAATAGGAGAATACTTTTAGTCAAGAATCTGCAAAAGAGGTGAAAGTGAAAGATATGAAAGTCACCTCCAGAAGGCCATCCCAAGTTGTGTAAGCTGTTCCTTTATCACAAATTGGCTCAGAAAGAAGACCAGGCAAGGTGTCCCCTGGAAGGTGAATGGTTACAGCAATATTGGGCAAGCACCAACACCAGAGCAGAAAGTGAAGCCAGGTTGTGTAGATCCAGTGGACTTCTTGAGAAGAAGGTTTTTGAAACCTCCAGACTTTCAATCAGTGGGTCCTGCCTCCATGTTGCTATAGGGTGCCAGAGATGGGATCAAGAACAGTGGAGGGCAGCCTTGAGTAATACCAAAACTACGGTAATAATATATGTTGTTTTTTTCTTTCTTTGAAGAATGTTGTTTTTATCTGACTGGATTATCACCTCCCCCACTTCTGTTTACATTCTTTATAGCAGGAATATTAAAAAAATGATGGGTTATTTGCATTCTCAGCTTCTGGAATTGACTCATTAGCTAGGTTAGCATTAGCTACTCTAACACAACCATTAGGGGGCAGAACTACTCTATGCCAGTGTTTGTTAATCTTGACAACTTAAGCTGACTGGGCTTCAGTTTGCGTGTGTCCACACATCTTAAAATTGCCAAGGTTGAAAAACACTACTCTATGCAATTGGGAAAACATATTTGCTTATCCAAGCAGCAGTCAACATTTTAAGGGATAGCGAGTGAGATTCCAAGATTGTGGTGCCAGAAGTCTCTTATGGTATCTATCAATTCACTGGAGTTTAGCAAATTAGAATTCCAAGCCCAGGTAGAATTTGAAATAATAGTACTAAAATAAAGGAGGAGGAGAATCGTAACAAAATGAATGCAGAGAAGAACTGAAAAAAAAGCTGGAAAAAAAGAAACATTGAAACTATAGAAAGAAGAAAAGGAATATCCCTAACAAGTAGAAAAGAAGAGGTGAAGAGCAGGGTTCTCTGAATCTAATATTTTTGTAGGAAAGTAGACATTTTCAGAAAAGGAGGGGAAAATCCAAATTACTTCCTCAACAATTTTAAAAAGATTTGTCTTATCTACAAAGTTAGGAAAATTTGGTATATTCAGTTTTTTATAGAACTAGTTCTCTATTTTTAGTGGTCTATGAGATAACTTGGAATGACATGGATAACTATACAGTATTCAGGACTGCAGCAAATTCCTGGCTAGGACACACTTGGTAAAGGCATCTTCCTCTTACTCAATCTTCCCTCACAACGTGAAAAGAATGTATAATAGTTGGCAGGATCATGTGGAAGCCAACATGATTCGATGTCACAGAATTAGCACAATTTGTATAATTCATGGCCCAAGGACTGACCACCTCTATGATCTTGTCTCCTAATGGGACTCAAGGTCCTAGAAGCAGTAGGAAAGATGGTCCAGAAGCTGGATTACTCAAGTCTTTTGGGAGCCAAAAATATCATTCAATGTGACTATCTCAAGATGTTTCTAAAATGAGAAGAATCTTGGCTAATTAGATTAACCCAGGGTCGATAGCATGTTCAATTCCGGCTACATCATATCAAAAACAACTTTATAATATCCGGCATCACTCACCAGGAGGTAAGTTTCCTGATAGGCTAGCTTTCAAGTGTTTTAAATTCAGGTCACCTCAAAAAGGATTGTTCCTAAGTGAAAGTTCAAGAAAACCAAACTGAACCTTGGATCTACAGGCTAAAGAAACCTCTCAGAAAAAGCCTCCTTAAATTCTCTGTGGGGATTTCATTATACCCATGAGTTGAGTAAAAGTGATAATAGTTAGACATCCACTAATGGCTTAGAAAGATACAGGAGGCATGATCTCCATTATACATAATTCACTCATCAAGGACTCACACATGGTCAAGTATCACGATTGCACATGCTGTGTGCCAAAGGCCAAGCTGAATATCCTCTTATCAAACTACTTATGTAGTGGAACAGCCAGAAAGAAGAGTGGGTATTTTGCATATCCCTATGCCATGCAGTCTGGAGGCATATTTCTTTCCTCTGCAAGAAAGAAAGACAAAGAATCGGCAAAGAAGGACCTCTTAAACCTAACAGCAAAGAATTCTCCAGAACTTGAAACTAGAAGACACAAATGGAACAGAAGTTCTGGTTAAACAAGTTAGGTGGATACATAGTCCCATCTGCTCAAAGTCTGATCAACCAGTTAGGTAATATGGAAATAGACTGTTTAAAAGGAAGATGATATACAAAGGTGCCAGGAGCAGTCCTCAGAGATAACAGAAAAGAAAACAAGAAAAGGCTATGACAAGTACACGAAGTTGTCCCAGACACAGCCACCATTGCTCTTCCAACTGGAGTTTGACTCTAGGACAGGGGTCTCCAACCTTGGCAACTTTAAACCTAGCGGACTTCAACTCCCAAAATTTCCCATCCAGCGAAGCTGGGGAATTCTGGGAGTTGAAGTCCGCCAGGCTTAAAGTTGCCAAGGTTGGAGACCCCTGCTCTAGGAGGATCTTCAGATTAAGAACCAGCTTTGCATAGCAGACCAGAACCTATCATGGCTCATAAGAAGATAGAACACTTCGTCCTTCCACAAAGCTTAGAATTCCATCTTCATCAAAAGGAAATGACTATAGTGTCAGTGCTACAGTACAATTATATTAACACTGTTTATATAGTAATACAGTGAAGCTGAAGTTGGGGACTATAAAATTTGAGAATGCAACAGGATTGTACACATAGGCAGGCAAGAAGGCTTATGTCAGAACTGTTATCCGAGATTGCATTATACTTGGACAATAAATAATAAAATACTAATTTCTTTTTAATGTAATAGAAGACATGCCAAAACTGCACTGATTGTAAACAAAATCTTCCTTCCTCCCTCCCTCCCTCCCTCCCTCCCTCCCTCCCTCCCTCCGAAACTAGTATTGTAGTTTGTGTCCTCTAGAGGGCATACTATACTTTCTAATTGGAAATTCTTCATAGACATTCACATTGGTTTAATACTTTTAATGCTTGCTTATATCACACTTCTTGTAGTTATTGGATATTCATTCACAAAATGGCATATACATGCCTCATATGCATATTACCTCTTTCATCGTCTGTCTGGAAAATGTCTTAAGGCAGTTTTGTATAATTCTGACTTGGTTGCTTCTGTGTCAAGTGAAAGAAAGGGTGTGTCACTTCAAATGTGAAAAAATTGGATCTTTTGTGTGTTAAACTACATCCCCCCCCCCCATCTATCACAATATCATGACCTAAATTTAGTCATCTCATCCATGGAATGATGAGAGTTGTAGACCAGAGCTAGAAAAAACTGCCATTAACCATACAGTTCCAGTCTTATAATAACAAACTGTACTTTATGAAAACAGTTGCTAAACCTTACATTTCCATGACTGCCATGTGGAATTTTGTTTATGTAACAACAATGACCACACCTCACCGAAAAAATATCCAATTAGCATTTTGCTATGTTGTCTTATAGCTTGAGTTTGTACATAGGTTTAAACCAATATATCATCTAGCTCAGGGATGTCAAACTCGCGGCCCATGCGCCGGATGTGTCACGCACTGGCCAGGTCCACACCTGATTTAGCAAAGGGGGAAAAGGTCACGAAACGTCACATGACTCTGCCTTGATGATGCAAGTTTGATATCCCTGATCTAAATTCAAGTGACCATGACCAAACAAACCCATGGTTTAACAAAATACTAGACCCAGTGTTCTTTAATAGCTATCAAGAAATATATGTTTGCTGACATCAGGGAAAAAAAAATACAGTATCAGATCCCTCAAATATCTCTAATTTTGACTTGGGTAATGTTTGGACAGACTGTAACTATGGTGGAGAGTAAGATGAGTTTGGAGGCCCCTTGTATGGGAGACAGAAACTAGCAAAGAGGTGACTAGTTATCTCATTGGTCCACCAGTTTCACTAAGGGCAAGGGATAATGAGGGCTGCAGTCCAAAATCTCTAGTGGACATTTGATAGTCTTCATCTGTCTTCCCACTTCCTTCTCCTATGAGAAGATACTTAGAAATTCACAGTCACCTCTTGCTTAGCCCATTAGATGACAGTAACTATTGATTCTCAGCAGTCCTTTCAGTAAATTTAGTCCCACTGAAAAACGGGGCATTTAGATACCTTTAACGATGAATTGCCTGGTAGCCCTTTGAGATGTCAGTTTAATGACAGCCCTGTGGAATACAAAGGACTGCAGGGTATAGCCTAATCCTCTTCTGTACGTGTGGCACAGCATTGGAAGTTGAATTAGCTACTACTTTATGTCAAGTGACCTACTTTTCATTTAAGTTTTTATTTGCCTCTGTTCTGATAATTCCTAGCCCTCAGCTGGTAAAAAGATTAACCGTCTCAGCTGAGGAGGATATTGGAGGCAGATTGCAACAAATGATACCATCCGCTGTCTCCTGTATGAAAGACGGACACCTAAGTGAGCTTGTTTATTGTTGTGGCTGTTTTTCTGACTTTTGTCCTTTCCTTTCCTTTCCTTTCCTTTCCTTTCCTTTCCTTTCCTTTCCTTTCCTTTCCTTTCCTTTCCTTTCCTTTCCTTCCCCTTCCCCTTCCCCTTCCCCTTCCCCTTCCCCCTTCTCTTCCCTGAGATTACAGTGAGATTTCCTGAGCAAATTCTGTTTCTGTTGCATACAGATTTATCCCCCAACTATGAAATATTGTTTTTTGTTTGTTTTCTAATTAGATCCAAATCTGTATTGTAGTGGCTTGTGTTGGATCATTACACTAATGAGCATGAATCAAGAGTAAAATAATAATAATAAAGCTTTGTGGCAGGTTTGGGAAATGTATAATTTCCATTTGAAATAGTTGTAGTGAATTCTTTTTCTTTCACTATTATTTGCCAAAGTTTTAAAACGGGAGTATACTTGAACATATAGGGTCCTTGATTATGGCTATTTGTTCTGTTTTGTGTTCACTGTATTTTTTTTCTTTGTTTTTCAATGTCTCACAATTTGTAAACCACCCACAGTCGCTAGGAGTGGAGTAGAGTATTAATTTAATAAATTATTATTAGCAAAACTTCTCATTCTATTTTTTCTGCTGTTGTTAGTGTTCATATGTAGCTTAACTCTAAATGCTTCGATGCATTTAAAAATAATACATCACTGCTATACTTGATGGGGTAAGCAGTCATTGTAAGCTCTGGGCCTATTCATACATGCTTATTATCTCTGTAGATAAATACTGTATGGTGGAAAAATTTGGAACAATCAACTGGGATTCTAAAAGTTTATGGAGATTCTCAGTCATCCAGCTCATGGTTGTCCCAAAGTTGCTTTTTCAGTCATTGAGGCTACTTGGAGGTTTATCTGTGCCTCAGTGTCACCTGAACAATGTAAATGGGCGTGGAGCCTGCAGAAAACAGCCTGTAGCCAAGAAGGCCTATTTATACTACTCAGGTGACCCTGAGGACACAGATAAATCTCCAAGTGGCCTCAATGACTCTCTAAAAGAATGCAAATGACCAGCTGTCTGCAAGGAATATAATCCTTCCATTCCCCACCATCCACTCAAAGCTAAAAAAGCTTCTTGGGTGAGAAGCTAAAAGTCTTGAATGAAAAAACGAGAAAACCTAGTTGCCTCCTGAAAAAGCACCTTTGGGACAACCAACTGGGATTGAAGTAATTTGCCAAATCAAATGCAATTTATTGTATGTGTGTGTGTGTGTGTGTGTGTGTGTGTGTGTGTGTGTGTGTGTATGTGTATGTATGTACGTATGTATGTACGTACGTACGTACGTATGTATGTATGTATGTATGTATGTATGTATAAAATCCCAAATCTTATAGAGCTTCCTTCCAATTAATTTCTTTATTGGGGGGAGTCATATAATTGCTTCATTTCTGGGTAAAATTGCATGTTGCTTAAATATATAGTTAGCTTTTTTAATACAAGCAAAGATGAGAAAGCTGATCTAATATGACTATGTCTGGGATTTTAACTTTTTGGCCATGCTAATTCCACCAATATATGCATTGATAGAAGATCCAATGAAGTGATTTTCTTTTTTGTTTCATGAGAGAATATTTTTTTTATATGTTGAAAGCCCCACCTTAAATTTGTGTTTTTTTCCATTATTAAGTAAATCCCCTGATTATAATAAAGATTTTCTTTATATTTCTTTGCCGGCATTAGTCAAAGTAGACAGCACTGATAGCTTTGTCTAGGTATAAAATAGTTTGATATATTTTAATGAACCCTCTTCTCTGACACTAATTTATAGCTATTTTTTTTTGGTGAATGGCCTGTGTCAAGGAAATTATTGCATGATGGTATTTATTTTCTGTTAGCGTTGTTATCATTTAACATAGCAATGAATCATGAGATTTCAGCTTCCAGTGTGATCTGGTATCTCCTTATGTTACTGATGTACTGATAATATATTTGAAAGTAGGAAGGAATTTTGTAGTGACAATTATGTTGTGGGTGATTTCTGATAGGAAGTCTGTCAAAACCTTCACTTTTAAATTAAAACATTAGCTTTTTCACTGAGTATCTATTGAAAAGCTCCAGTATGGTAGCATAAAAATATTGAAAGGAGGCACTCCTGTGTTTGAGAAAACACTCTGAATTGTATACATTTACATTTACATTTACATGTAAACATATACAGTTGTGCTACTTTAATTAGTTGTCTCCAAAATGCCCAAGATGGATAGGTTTTTAAAATAAGAATAATGCACTGTGCTGTTTTCCTTCAGATAAATTTCAAGTACTTTCTTGAGAGTTGTATACCAATTTCATAGAGCATAGCTTTCATTTCCTGAAATCCCTTCTCTCCTGGATTCTTAAAGGCCTAGGATCCTTTTTCTGTTTTGCATCTGGTCATTTTACACACAAATCTTGGGAATTTAAAGGTCTTTAAAATAGGTTTAATGGTGCTGTTTTATGATCAGGCTTCTCCAAAATAGCGTTCCTTCAGATATGTTCAATTTCAAGTCTCAGAATTCACTTCTGTTCTAGGAGTTGGTTCAATATGTCTTTGAGCTTCCAAACTATGGATGTAAAAAATTGTAACTGTCTTTTTCTTACCAATGTATTGTGTCCTGGAATGTTGTAAAAGCTAAGCTCAGATTGACACATGATAATTCTTATATATGATATATATAAAGATTTGATTCTAGTAAGGTGAAGGTAAAGGTTCCCCTAGCCAATATGTGCTAGTCGTTCCTGACTCTAGGAGGCGGTGCTCATCTCCGTTTCAAAGCCGAAGAGCCAGCATTGTCCAAAGACGCCTCCATGGTCTTGTGGCTGGCATGACTCAATACCAAAGGCGCCCGGAACGCTATTACCTTCCCACCAAAGGTGGTCCCTATTTTTCTACTTGTATTTTTTACGTACTTTCGAACTGCTAGGTTGACAGAAGCTGAGACAAGTAACGGGAGCTCACCCTGTTATGCGGCACTAGGGATTTGAACAGCTGAACTGCTGACCTTTCGATCGACAGGCTCAGCCTCTTTGCCACTGAGCCACCGTGTCCCCTTTAGTAGTATTCTAGTAGGAAAACCTTATTGCAGTCAGCGGAACCAATCGAAGCTCTTATATTTCGCATCTTAAAATTTCTTGCACATTCTGAATCAGGTTGAATTACTAAAAATGAAGGCTGAATCTTAGTACGTTTTTCCTCTTTTCTTTTGCAGCCTCTGTATTCAATGCCAGAAAGTGCACAATTCATGAAAAAGAACAAGAATGACAGTAGTGAGAGTAGTCATGAAAGCAGCAGTGACATCTCTGAATGGGAAGAGGAAGCTGAGAAAGAAGATGAAAATGGGAAGAAAGAAAAAAATGTCACATTTGATCTTGAAGATAGAAAATTAATAGAGCGATCCAGTAAGTTATATGAATAGAATTGATTAATTTTTATATTAATATCCTTTTTTAAAAAAGGAGATTTGCTGGTCATTTAAGTTTATAAGAACACTTGATTGAGAATGTTTTCTAAATGTGCAAACATATATGATATCTTGAAATACTTCAGAAATTAATTAATACATGCTCTGTTGTTATGGGGAGGCAGAAACTTTTTGGTATAATAAGAATTAAAGCACATTCCAATTTTTTTTTAAAAAAACCCACTCGTTCCCCACATTCCTGTCGATTGTTTTTCTCAGTCCTCATAATTTAAAAGCAAGGAGACCATAACTACAATCAATCCCATTTGGCTAGGATTGTTGTGAGTTAATTCAGCATCCTTACTCTGAACTGAACAAATAAGGCAAGCAATTGGACTAAAAAATTTGGAGTAATAATATTTGATAATGAGCGAAACGCAGGAAGAAAGAATCCAAATGAAGCTCTCACAGCATTGAAGACTGTATTATACATGGCATACAGAAAGCTCCACTGATTATAATTCAGGAGATGTTGAATTATACCATAACATGCACAATTAACTGAGGGAAGATTTTGAAAGAGATTATGGGTGGTTTTGTTATTAGGTCTCTTTTGATAGCTATCAAAAGTGTTAACGCCTGTGTGTGTGTGCGTGTGTGGGGGGAGGAGGCAGGATGTGCAGGCAAACCAGTAGCAGCGGCAGCGGGAGGTTCTGCCCACTGTCTGGACGCTTCTGCGCATGTGCAGAAACATTGTTTGCGCACACGCATGTGTGCCCACGAGCAAACCGGTAGCGACGGGTTTTGAAACCCATCCCTGATACAAAGGACAGGATTTATCTTTCCTGAATTTAATTATCTCTTTTGAATTTAATGTGTGTGTGTGTGTTTATAGTATATTTTAAGCCTATTTAACAGCAAAAGACCGGGCTACAGTGCTTCCCCAGCAAAAACGGAGCTCGTGAGAGCCATGTGAGGCCCTCACGAGCTCCATTTTTGCTGGCAGAGGGTTCCAGGAGGCTGTCGCAACTGAAGATGGAGTTCAGGAGTCTGTTTCCTCTGGCAAAGTGCTTGGCCAACACAGGCACCACCGACACGAGTGATGTTGAGTTGGTCACACCTACCCTGGCCACGCCCACCCTGGCCCCCTGAAGTCAAACACAACCCTGATGAGGCCCTTAATGAAATCGAGTTTGACACTCCTGCCCTATCAGTTTTGCATACGTGTATGGTAAAAGTCCAGAGTAGTGGAAAATAAGAGACAGAGTATTTAGAGGCCACTTGCAACATTGGATTGAAAAGTCAAAAAAATCCACACAAAATTCAGAATATATTCTGAGCAGATGTGCAAGTTTGGAGGTTGTTGTTTTTAGTCTATAATTGTGATTTGGGAGAGGACTTGAGTCTTTTGTATTCATTTCCAGGCAGAATGCACTGGAAGCAGCCACTGAAAAAAGTCCCATCTTATGTGTCTGCCGCCTCCTCAAATAGTCCTATCCGGCGTTCTGTAAGCTGCCCTCGATCCATTTCAGCTTTGGCTATGCAAATGCAAGCTGACAAACGCCCTTTCACAGCCAAACCAGTAATGCATCTCTCTCGGTCATCACTCGCGAGCAGGTCACACTCTTTAAACAGAGGTTCATCTACTATCAAAGTGTCTCACACTGCCAACCACGGTTCTGTATCTGGGGTAAGTTAGCAAAGCATGTCTGTTTTGTAATAACAAATATTTAATGAAGTGTTTGGGAGTTGGGGGTGATGAAGAGCAACGAGATTAATATTTTACCATCCATTTTGCTGTCCAAACCATTTAAAAAAAATTTTTTTTTTTTTTACATTGAGAAATTCAACTAGTTGCATTTGTGGCCAGAGGAAATAAAGGTGGTTTAGGCATTGTATTCTACACAATAACCTTGTTCTAAATGAAATTTTTTGCTTCAGACTGGAAAATGAAAAAGTTTTACAGGAACTGCACATTTGGATAATCAGAAGATTCGGAATCATTAGGAAAAAATAAAACCTAGAAGGAAGTTTTTTGCAGAAACTCCTGGGGGTGGGAATTGGTGTATTTTTGAGTTCCCTCTGCACATGCATGCATGACACCCTCCCCCCCACCCCCCACCCCCCATGCCTCATTTTGGGCCTAGCAAGCTTCCCTGAAGCCTCCGGAGGCTGTAAACAGCCCATTTCCCGACTTCTGGTGGGCCTGGTAGGCCCGTTTTTCGCCCTCCCCAGGCACCAGAGGCTTTCTTGGAGCCTGGGGAGGGTGAAAACTGCCTCACACACCCCCCCCCCGCCGGAGGCCCTCTAGAGACTGAAAATGCCCTCCCAGAGCCTCCACGTGATCCCTGTACTTACCTGGCATCCAAAACGGTCCGTGTGGAGACTCCTGGAAGGGAAGAGGCAGCCAAAAATCAACTGGCCGGTGCGCACTGGAGCTAAGCTAGGGCAACGGCTTGCATGCCCGCAGATATGGCTCCGCGTGCCATAGGTTCACCATTACAGGTATAGGGTCTCCTCAGTGAGCAGAGGGTTGGGGTAGAAGACCTTCAGGGTCCCTTCCAACTCTGATATTCTGTTATTCTAATAGCATGGATTCCTAGAAACTTTCCCACAGAGTTCCCATGGTTATGTTTGGTTCATTAACATTTTCAACCTATTTCTGTACATAAAGGTACACCAAATGTTTAAATATCACTTTATTCAACAATTCCTAGGGCCTTATGCCATGCAGGAGCCATGCTGATACAGTGGGTCTTCATTTTCTTCCCTTAACCCTTTTTCTGCCTTTCAGATCATGCTCTGGAGGGTTCCTAAACACAGTAGAGAAAACTTGCACAGAGGAGGAATTTGCAAGGAAAAGAAACTATCCATTTACTTTTTTAAAAAAAAATAAAACCCTGTTGAATTCAGGGAGGCCAGCAAGGGTAGAAATAGCTATGTGAGAATAGCCCATGGGCAAAATCCTTTGTGCTCATGGGTATCACAAAGTACCCTTAGTGGTACAATCAAACAATGCTGGCTTCCTCTCCTTTAGGGAAATAAGGATTATGGGACAAAAGAAATGCCTTAAGCCTTTAAAAATCTTTGAACTCTTTGCTCACTCCACTCCTACCCAAACGTTTGGCCTTGCCCCTGTTCCAAGGAGCCCTTGGAGACCAAAAATAATTTTTATGAAGGGTGCAGCATATAGTCGCAATAAAGGTGCCCATTCCTACTTTATGCAGGTAGTCTTTGACTTATGACTGCAATTGAACCCAAAATTTCTGTTACTAAGCGAGACAGTTGTTAAGTGAATTTTTGCCCCATCTTACGATCTTTCTTGCCCCAGCTGCTAAGTGAATCACTGCAGTTTTTAAGTTAGTAACAGGGTTGTTAAGTGAATCTGGCTTCCCCCGTTGACTTTGCTTGCCAGAAAGTTGGGAAAAGTGATCACATGATCAACAAATACATACCAATTGCCAAGCATCCGGATTTTGATCATGTGACCCAATGCTGGGATGCTGCAGCAGTTGTAAATGTAAAAAAAACACTTCATAAATCACGTTTTCCTTGCTATTGTAACTTTGAAAAGTTACTAAACGAATGGTTGTAAATCGAGGACTACATTATACCAGCCTAGGAGGCTATTTTGAAAGTACCATAAAAACAGGATAAATATGGCTTCTTGGCTTATTACATTTTCTTCTGGACTATATAAGGGTGTTGTAGCCTTCCTTATTAATTAATTAATCTACATTTGTAAAATAAAGCTCTATAAGAATATATGGACTGCCTCTATGGGTAAGCATCACTAGATCAAATTGGCTTCCATGGCTGCAATACCTCCACGAAGTCATAAATTAAAGTCTTGTGTTGTATTTATCTCCATGGTAGGAATAGTGTTATTGTCAAGGAAGATATTGTCTAGATATATTAAAGAGCAACCTGTTAATTCAATTTCACATGGAAAGAATTGACAAACACTGAATGGTTTGCAGTCACTGGCACTGAAACAGAATTTTTCAGCTATCTCATACCCTTTGTTCTGACTTGGCAGGGTGAAATGCAGCCGGGAACAATGGAGCAGGAAGAATTATTGACAAAGGAAACTTTAGCCATTTTCAATGACATGAAGATACGATACCCAGGGAAAACAAACGAAGAAGCAGATCTAATCATTGAAGATGTAAGTAGCGCAGAAGAACATTGTTACCAAGGCAAACTTTAGTTGCAGGTGAGGTGGGGGAGGGGGGGTGTTGCCGAAACCTGCTTAGCAGTAGTAGCTGCTACACCATGTTTTTGCAGTGATAACTGAGCGATAAACAGGATGGGAAAGTGATAGACAAAATATTCTCACAGAAACTTCTTTGGAGAAATCGGAGGTGTTGATTGATTTGATAACAGCATTTTTATCCCATTCAACTGCCAAAATGATTTATATGTAATCAGTAAACAAGGTACATTCTGCCTGCAGGCATATACCGTCTAAAAACCTGACACACTACAAAGTATGTGTGTGTTGGTGGGGAGGAGGGAAGTGTAGGAATAAAAAAAGAAAAGTCTCTGGCACTCGCTTATCAAGATAAACGGTAGTTATTGCAGTGAAGAACTGGAAAAAAGCCCCTTAAATCCTGTTTTCAGCACCAAGTTGCATAGTTTTTCTTAGGTCTCTTGGCTAAAATTAAATGTGAACTGTTTTTCTGAAATCAGTCCAGCACAAGTACAGACAGTTTTCGACTTACGACCATAATTGAGCCCCAAAATTTCCATTGTTAAGCGAGACATTTGTGAAGTGAGTTTTTCTCTATTTTACAATCTTTCTTGCCACAGTTGCCACAGTTGTTAAGTTAGTAGCACAATAGCTAAGTAAATCTGGCCTCCCCATTGATTTTGCTGGTCAGAGGGTCACAAAAGGTGATCACAGGATACCAGGATACTGTATAACTGTCATAACTGTCAGTTAATTGCCAGGCATCTGAATTTTCATCACCTGACGATGGGGATGCTGCAACTGTCATAGGCGTGAAAAATGGTCATAAATCACTTTTTTCAATGCTGTTGTAACTTTGAACAGTCACTAAATGAAGTTTTGTAAATTGAGGACTACCTGTATTCCAATCTGTAAACAGTGTAGACAGGGGTGAAATGCTCTTGGTTCGGACCGGATCGCCTGATCTGGTAGTGATGGAAGCGGGTGGTTCAGAGAACCGGTAGCAAAAATCCCTGCCCACCCCACCCCCCCACCCATACCCAGCTGAGCCACACACTCATCAAAGGCTTTTTTTCTTTAAACTTTTAAAAGCATTTTTTCTACAACCTCTTCGGCTGAAAAAATGCTTTTAAAAGCCTCTGATGATCCCAGCTGAGTTGCCTGATCGGCAGAGGCTTTTTTCCTTTTAAAAGCCTCTGACGATCCAAGCTGAGTTGCCTGATCGTCAGCGGCATTTAAAAGAAAAAAAGCCTCTGCCGATCAGGCAACTCAGTTGGGATCGTCAGAGCTTTTGAAAGCATTTGTTTATAATCTCTTTGCCGAAGAGGTTGTAGAAAAAATGGTTTTAAAAGTTTAAAAAAAAAAAAAGGCCACACCCACCCAGTTACATTACCCCACCACCGCCAAGCCATGCCCACAGAACCGGTAGTAACAAATTTTAGATTTCACCACTGAGTGTAGATCATGGGTGTCCATGTATGTGCTGCATTAAATGCAGAAGAATTGTTTTAGGCCACATATAAAATATATAATATAGTTAATGACATATAAATCCCATAATATTTAAAGTTTATCATCTTGTGGGACTGCATTACTAGCTGTCCAAGGCCATACCTGGTGTAGATGAAATACGGATGACTTTTCTACCTGACTTGAGTTTTTCTAAATTCATGAAATATTTGGGATCTGGCAATGGAAACGATTGTTTTCTCTGGGGCAAATTACTGTCAATATATAGTATGTAACCTGGCTTGTTTGTTTGAGCTATATAATTTTTGCAAACTAACAGTTTACATGTTGGGTTAGGGTTAGGGTTACACAGCTTACATGTTGGGGAAGCTTCAATATAAACTAGTCAGGTACCATTCAGAAAATAATGGACTACAACTATCTTATCTTCTCAATTATTGCATGTCTTTGTTAAAGCAGATTTGCAGATCAAAAACCTATGCCACAATAAACTGATTATTCTTTAAGATGACACAGAATCCTTTATGTATGTTCCATAGCTACTACACCAGACTGCTTTTCAAATAATAGCAACTTTTGGAAAGATATCCTTATTGCTTTTTTTTTTTTTTTGGTGTGGGTAGGGAGAAAGGCATTGGAATATAATTTAAATTGTTGGAAGTTTCCTCCTTGGTGGAGGGAGGAGAATATGAAACTTCTTTTATTTTCACATGTAAATTATCATCAATATTGCTAGTCTTTCAGCATATTCCTTTTAAAATAACATATTTGTGCCATCTAGTGGCACAACTGGAATAGTACTCAGCAGAACTACCTATAGCACAATATTTTAAAATAATATTTATAATTTACACAGCATGTAACATCATGCTGTGTTTCCAAAATCTTGCAGTCCTATACCTGTTTACAAAAGCATCAGCTGTAAAACAAAACAAATACAAGGAACACTTAAGAAGTTTCCACTTGAGCATTAGCAGATTCAGAAGCAATGGAAATCTTTTTGAATTGCTAATTCCTAAATAGAAATATGCAGTTTAGAGCAATGTTTAGAAGAGGAGTGGACATCTTCAGTCTATTTAAAAATGAGCCATGAGATAACCAGGTTTTTTGATGATAATTAAACTCTTCATGGTAGCAAATTCAAAATGGGATTGCAAAGAGCTCCAAAGAATTGGGTGCATAAATCTCAAAATGACAAATGATGTAGAGTAAATAATGTAAATGCAAAATATTGGGGTAAAATATTTGAAACTTCACCCCTACATTATTGTTACATATTAATGATATTAATAAATATTCTATTAATGAAGTATCAACATAACATGCAAGCATTCTATAAAAAGAAAATTCCATGCCTCAAATCATTAGAAAAAGAATTACTGTATTTTTTTTAATCCAGCTATTCAGCGACACTCTTAAAACAATTTGGAATGCCAGTTATAGTTTTATGACCAACCCTCAGGGATGACACAGTAGAATGAAAACAAAATTTAAAAAATTCTAATAAAAATTATTATGAGATCTGCTGAGAGGGGAGATGCAGTTTAACTATACAAATTCATGGAAGGAAAATATGCATAAGTAGAAGGACGTTTTCCCCTTTTTCCAGTGTTAGAACTTTGAATCATCTTTAAAATTAAATGTGGAGGGATTCAAGACTGATAAAAGAGAAATGATTTTTTTTATTTTTACATAATCTAGACAAAATGGCTATCAGATATAGAAGTAGTCTTCAGTTTAAATGGTATTTAAAGGATACTAGGCCTTCATGGAGAATCCAGCTATTAATATTGGTGGCTATAGCCTGATTCATATCTTAAATGTCATCTGCTAAAGGGCAATAGTAAAAGAAGAAGATTGCTTTCCTGAATATGTTTGTGAGTTTCTTGAATGCATATGATTGGCCACTGTGTGAACAGAGCTAAGTGAGCTCTTGACCTGATCCAGGAAGATAATGTTTTTACATTAGATATACTTATCTGGCAGGTGAGTTACCGTGATCACATTAGATACCTCCAGCTGCAAATACCATCTCTCTGACATGTATGTGTTGTGGCTCGCCAGCAGCCAGCAGAGCCAGTAGCAGATTCGAACAGTGAGGAGGTTGGGGAGGAACTTTGGCCAATCCTGGAGTCTGGGGAAGGCTCGGATGAGGGCTCTGAGTCAGAGGCAAACGGGGCCAAGGCCATCTGATAGTTATTTGCTGCCTCTGGAGCTTTCGGAATCTGACATCAGCAAGGCAGAAGAACAGTGGGAGCCTGTTCCCAGTGTGCGCATGTACAGAGCTGCCAGAAGACAAGAACAATTAAGAAAACAGGGTTGACTTGGGAGTAAGGCTTGGAGATGTTTGGCCCCTCCCATAAGACATAAAAGAGGAGCGAATGGGACATGAGCTTTTGCAGGAAGCAATTAGTTCATCTGGTTGGTCCAAACTTTGGAAAGTTCTGTTTGACTGTGCTAAGTTTGGCCTTGCCCTGTGTTTGGCAATTAGTTCTCTGGCAGCATTCCAAGGGAGATAAGGTGGGTGTTTATAAACATTCCCCTGAAAGACTGTTTGTGAAGCCTTTTGGACTGTGAATGACAATAATTCACAGCAGTATGAATAAAAGAGATTTGCCAGGACTAAGATTATGCTTATGTTTTAATTTGCAGGCAGTCCTTATATTTGTGCAGTAATGATTACAATGTTTTTAGTCTGGTATAGTGGGCAATGTTTGTTCTCACAAGAGCAGACTAGGTGAGAAGCAAATTCAGTTGCATTTGACATGTGACAGTAGAAGAAATGAATGAGTGAAAGAATGAATAGTATGCATAGTTAATTAAATTGAAGCTTCCTCTTTCTCCTTTCTAACTTTAATTCTTTTCTTTTTAATATAGATAATGGACAACTGGAAATACCATAAATCAAAAGTGGCATCATATTGGTTAATAAAATTGGACTCTGTAAAACAGCGAAAGGTAAGAAGCAACTTCTTTTCACTCTAGGTTAGCCATGTGAATATTATTATTATTATTATTAGTCGTTTAGTCATTAGTCATTTGCTTTATTGAGTGCTGCTAATACTGTACCTTTAAATTCAGGAGTCCTCCATATTTTTAAGAATGAGTATCAGGGAGTCAGTCAGTCAGACAAACAGACCTACTGACTGACTGACGTTTCTCCATTTCATCTGAGCAGGTAACACATTCCAGAGTAACTATATTGCCACCTAAGCAGAGCAAGAGAATTGTACTTTCAAAATAATAAAATGGCAGAACATGCTATATAAAGAAATGTCTCTGTTTTCTGTTTATCTTTGTGTTTAGCAGTAATTGTAATACTGTGGTGCATTATTTGTGGTGCTAATAAATTGCATATTAAAATAAGAGCAGCCCTAATAGGAAAAACATATTTTGATCAAATCAACATAAATAATTTAATAATGAAATCTATCATCTTGACAATTGATTTAATCTAAATCCAAAGTTTTTACATCACAATGTAGGTCTAGGTAAAGTAACCGCACCATCAGGTTGCTCAAAAGCAAGCATATCAAGACACAGCATTAAGGACAAAATGCACTTCCACAGTACATTACGCACTCCGAAACAGTTGGTGCACATTTACACGATTGATCAATTGACAAAAATAATATTTTGGTGCAGTTGTCAGTCCTGTGTAGTTGATTCTTATTTCAAATGACATTTTCTCCTCTATGATGTCTCCTCTTGTTTGCCTGCAACTTCCTCTTCCTTATGGAAGTGTCTTCTTCACATATGTATCTATATTCAGGTGTGGAAGCATCTTCCTTTTATAGTTAGAACTTGGCTATGATCCAATTATTCATGCTGCCTTAAAAGTCCCCGCGGTGGCGGGAGGGAGGAGGAAGGACTGATGTGAAGCTGTTTTTCTGCAGACATCTCTTTCCATTGGTAGATCATTTCCTTCCACTTTCTTCTCCTTCCTTCTCTTGGAGAAGGAAAGTGGAGTACTCAAGCTATTGTCACCTAAACATTAGTGGTGGGTTGCCCCCGGTTCAGACCGGTTCTATAGAACTGGTAGTAAAACTGCTGGGAGGCTCCGCCCATTGACCGTGACATCATCAGAAGCAATCTGCACATGCGCAGAAGCGAGCGTGTGGGCATGATCCCATTGCGAACCAGTAGTAAAGGTAAGTAGAACCCACCCGTGCTAAACATGTACCAGCATGGAATGTCACCATTCCTACAGTCTCCAGAATTAACATGTCAAAAAATAAGGAATATTTGTGCTGTTTCATTTCTCTTTAACTACTTGTTCCTACAATTGTGCTCCAGACTAGTCCCGTGCCTGAAACCATTCCAACTTATATTTTCCTGTAGCTGGTTTAAGGAGACCCCATAAGGAGGTTAAGGAGACCCCATAAAAAAATCATCATATTTCACCAGCTTTCTTCTATTGATTTAAGTGATATTTCAGATACACTGGTTAGGTCAGGATGACATATTAGATTGCTGTGTAGAAAGTGTATTCTTTTGGAGAAAATATGCCTGATACTGTGAGAATGAATGTTATCTGAAGTACTATTAACTTCTTAACTTCTTTTGGCAAGGAGACAGTTCTGTAGGCTTCCCTGTATTTAAACCTAATCTTGTTTTTAAGATTATCTTTGACACTGACATTGCAGTTTGCATTGTGTACTCACACAATGTGTGAGTACACACTGTGACCCTATTGGGAAAAATCAATGCTTTTTATAGGAGCAAGGGCAAGTGCTTAAAAAAAAGGAAAGAAAATCAAAGAGAAAGCGGCGGTATAAAAAATATATTTTTGCAAGATACCGGTTAAGGACAATATATGGCAATTATGACAAATCAGAAGTACAAACCAATATTTTGGTATATATCCATTTTAAGGATTAGGTTAATGGAAAAGTTGTGTCTGTGGCCAAACTTACTCTGCTGTACAAAAGGTTGGCAGATAAGATAGAAGGGGTTTTGGTAGCCATATCATGTGTGGAGGTTGGTCAGGTGTGTGTTCTACTCACCTTTACTACCAGTTTGCAGTGGGGCCGTGCGTGCGTGCTTGCTTCACTCACATGAATGCGCGGTCTTCTGCGCATGCACAGAAGCGTTCTGATGACATCAGGGTCAGTGTGCGGAGCCTCCCTCTGGTTTTACTACCAGTTCTATAGAACTGGTCCGAACTGGGGGCAACTCACCACTGGGATTGGTATAGAAACTTGTTTCTGAACCTGCTTCCATTGCATTAGATTTGTGATCATACTTGTTAACGATTACATTATCTTGACTTGGCAATTTATAGCCACGTTTTTGGAATATATTTTATTCCAAAATAAATTTTTGGAACATGCTATCAATAGATTAGCGGAAGAGATATTTGAGGTTTTGCAGTTCTTACACAATACAAAACATGTCTGCAAAACCATGCAGTCGCTATAGGCAACACAAAACATCTCTGCAAATAGAAAATTGGTTTTTTGTCCCTGTAAGTCTTAAGTCTAAATTCAGTTTTACTGCATGGTGTATAAAATTACCTGTGGTTTCCAGGCATTTGTGCACCCTGGTATGTCCATCCTTCCGTCTATATTGCTTTGTGCAGAGTTTCTAGTCCAGGCATCCTTACATAAATTTTCTTTAAACCCAGCTTTTATTTTAATGCATAGCCAATTAGCCTTAAAGCCACAAAATAGTTTCTGCAATGCTCTTATATTTACAGCTCCACATTTGATGTTGAGTGGAACATGTTGGTCCAGTATAAAGTCTATGAATCTCTAACATTCATTTCATTTCAGAAAATTGGAATTGATAAGTTAATTGCAGCAAGACGTGGGTCTATGACGTTTAGTCAATGCTGAAAGGAATTGAAATAAGGTCATTACTGTCCTAAAGTAGAAGGACTTGGTTTCATGTGACCAGTTTTGATTACTTTCCAAGGCTCTGTATATATCTCTAGCAGCGAGGTCTGCATCTAAGTGGCCACATGGCCCTTTAATGGGCCTGTCATATATCATTTAATTATAGAAATCAGCCCTTCAGTTATTAAATTTCTGAGTGGTAAAGTACAGTACATATCCACCAAAAAGAAGAAATATTTCAAATAGACTAAGCGTGGCTGGATCCAGGACAGCAATCAAATTACCTATTTTGTTCAAATACATAAAAATACGGTACATAAATAGAAGACAAATTAAAGCTTCCATAAGAACAATAGCAGGTCTATTTTTTAAAAAAGAAAAATTGATAACAGTAATGTCTCACTATGAGCCAGAAACAGTTATAAATAAGTCTAGTCGAATTAAACAAGAATAGTATCAGTTTCTATTTGAGATCTCATATTGGCCATGCCTGTACTGCCATAATTTATTGGCTTCCTGTGTAATCAAATGAAAGAACTTACCCTCAAACCATCTGCAAGATATTTAGAAAACAATTAGAATTGTAGATGCTTTGTGTTTGAGAGCATTAACCTAGAACTTAACTATCTTGGATATGATTTTAAGTTTAAAAATAGAATGTACAAATAGTGTTAGCCTTATAGGAAATCAAAGGTGAATATTGAAGCACAGAAATGTCAGGGACTGTCTTTTTTTTCAGCAGGTTGAATTCAGCATTTGCTCATGTTTGGAATACCAGTGACATGAAAACGTATTAATCAGGACATTGAAATTAGATCACTTTAATTTGTTTCCCCTTTTCTACATGTCAGGCAGAGTTTTTCTCAGTTTGAGGCACTGAAGTACTGATTCAAAAACTTCTTCATTGTCGTTATCATGATAATTGAAACACTGTTCTGGAGGTCATCTCATGACATCAAAGATTTATAGCCAATCAATACTGTGTTTAGGTTGCAAACCTAAACACAGTATTGGGTTGCAAACGGGAAGAATAGATTTCCTTTGAATTCAACCTTTATCAGAAAATGCTACATCTTGACAATGGTACATCTTGGTAAATGGAGTCAAATTTTGTAAATCTGGAAGCCTCCTAATAGCAGTTGTTTTTTACCTCTGAAAATAGGTACATATAAGTATATGTCCTGGTTTATGCAAGAGAAGATACATTAAATTTAAAAATAAATAAATAAAAACTACCTAAGTTTCAAGAAGTTGCCTTCTCCTTTCTTTTTATATTTCCTTTTGTTGTAGTTGTAGTGGTAGGAGTTGCCTTATACTTAATAAATAATTTATATTTGTTTAGAGTCACCTTGAACAGTGTATGGATGTAATAAATGATTAAATAAAATGTTTTTGATTAATATATTTGATGTAATATGCAATAAGTCAAGTGCTAAAAGTGTGTGTGTGTGTTTTTTTTTTACAAAAATGATCCATTCTAGAACCCGTGAGGTAATTTTCAAGTTGCTCTCTAAACTGTTCCTTAAGTTTTATTTATTTATTTTGTCAATGTAATTTTTTTTTGTAGGTTTTAGACATTGTGAAAGTCAGTATTCGCTCTGTCCTGAAGCATATCTGGAGAGTTTCAGATGTGGAATGTTTACATTTATACCGACTTTTTAACCGTGTGTTTAATCGCCTGCTCTGGAGCCACGGCCAAGGGCTGTGGAACTGTTTCTGTAATTCAGGGTAAGAGTATATACACTCACAAAAGACAGACATGGAAATTGTTTTTCTTGAATAAAAACAAGGCTCTTTCTCGTTTGTGACTTTATTTTCCTCATAGTTAATTCAGTAATACTGTTTATTTATTTAGATTTTCTTAAAAAATATTCAACTCTCTGTTTCTATATTTTATATTCTGAGTGGTGGAAAGATTATGGATGCAGGATTTTTTAATCAAGACGGAATTGCTCAAAGTCGTAGGCATGTTCTTTTGGGAAGTAGTAGTTTGAACTGAAATTTTTACACAAACACAGACACAGGCTTTTTGCTGCTTTGATCATTTGCTCAGCTCTCGTGTTCCCTAATCGTCTGGTGGTCCACGGGCAACAGTCATCCTGGCAGGAGCTGCAAGAGCAGAAAGAGCTCCTATGTCTCCTGAATTACTTTGTGCTCCTTCCAGAGCCCATCTTGACAATGTTGCTGGATTTCAAGGGCACAGTTGCTGGGGATAAAGAAGAATACAATTCCCATCCCAAAACTATGTTCTCCTCAAAAATAGTTCTACCACAGATACTCTTGACTAGTGTGGCCTTTGAAATAAAAAGGCTGAATTATTAATTTGTATTTTCCTATTTCCCACCAACTGTGAGTGAAACAGTACCAGCTCTTTACTGTAAACTAACAAGGTCATACATTAATTCACTTCCTTCTCTAGCTAAATTTCTCACGTAAAGATTTCAGATTGTCATTTGTGGCAGAAAAGCATGAGGTCATGTCTGTTTCCATGCCAACAGGAGCTCTTGGGAGACAATATTCAGTAAAAGCACAGAAGCCGTGACTGCCGATCAACTCCAGTGTTGCCAACGAATAGTTGAACTTTGTAAACAGTGCCTGCTAGTGGTTTACAAATACTCGTCTGATGTTAGAGGGACCATCTCTGGAATGAATTCTGATTGGGACGACACAAGGTATGCATGATGCTGAAATTGTCATTTTGCGGTCTGATGTTAAAAGCAATTTAGGGATGCATGGGCGTGATTAGGCTTCCATACTGTTGGATTTTGTTGCAGAATCTCAGTTGATACTAAACTTTAAATTAAAAGTTTAATTTAACTTTTAATGTTTCATTCCAGGATAGTAATTCCAATCCAGCAGTTTACATGTGTTTAAACTGATTTTTGTGAGAGCCAGTTTGGTGTAGTGGTTCAAGCTACATCTAGCTACATCAAGCTAGAAACTGGGAGATTGTGAGTTCAGTTCTGCCTGCCTTAATCACAAAGCCAGCTGGGTGAACTTGGGCCAGTGACTTTTCTCTCAGCCCTAGGAAGGAGGCAGTGGCAAGCAACTTCGGAAAACCTTGCCAAGGAAATCACAGGGATTTGTCCAGGCAATCTCCCATTATTGGACACCACTGAATGGAAGGACACCCCCCCACCCCACCCCCGATTCATATGTATGCAATTTCTAGCTTCTGATTGTTGCCTATACATTTTAGTGCAGAAACATAATCTCTTTCTCCCTTTTGTTTTCCAAGACTTTGTGATGTAAAATATCTGAGGGGCACCAAGTTGGTGCATATTAATGTAATGAATATGAAATCCCAATCAAATAGATTGGTGTAGCATGGATGAACATCTATACAAATCCTTTTTGGGTCATCTTTTTAATAAGTAGGAGAAGAGATCTGTTACAACTTTCCCCAATTTTGAGCTATTTTTTTAAAAGCTGTTATTTGCACTGAGTGATCTGGAACAGTTTGACAAAGATTTCTTCAAATAGTAATAATGTTCAGAATAATTTTTCCATCAGCTGCCCAATTCAGTTTTGAATGTTTTAGAAAGTACAGTACAAGTTCTTTGCTCAAGACAACTTGGTTGATTGGTTAGCATACGGATATTGATATCCAGGGCATAGTCAAAGAGATGTAAGGTCACACTGTACTTCTAAAAGAACAATAAACTTTACAAAATGGTTCCTTAGACTAAAATTTTATTATAATTATAATTGTCTAATTCTCAGAAGACAATATCAGCTTCACAACCCAAAGTCATTTTTTTTTCTGTTAAATGATTATTTGGGCAAATTTAAGAGCAACAACAACAACCAAGGGCTTTATCTGCAGCGATTCTGATTTAACTTATAGAATTTGCTGCTATACATTGTAGTAGTAGCCATAGGTTTTAATAATCCAGCTGTGGTATACCCTTCCATTTATTTTTGGACTGATATTTGGCTCATAATGGTTGAGAACTTATAGGCCAGACCTGCTGTATATTGAGTAGTTGAGAATTACAAGAATGTTATGATAAACTTAATAATCCATGCTATTTACAAGAAATCAAAAGTGTTTTCTCCAAAGCATGTAATGTGCCATTATTATAAGTGATTCTAGGCTAGATGGAACATTATTTTAATTCAACAGACCTTTCAAAAAGGAGCAAAATTAAGCATAGGTATTATTTGTTTTAGAAATATAAACCCAATATAAATTGCCTATAGAATTTCCTTACCATAGGGCCATAGTAATCAGGATGTGGTGCACCTTCGACCTAGCCATGACATAGAAATACCACACAGCTCTGATTCTCTCTTACTTCATTCCAAACTAATTTTATTTGTGGTGAAAGCCTGTGATACATCCCCAAAATTCAACATGTTAGTGATCCTGCCTGCCTTACGCCATTATGTTGGAACATATATATATGACAAAAATTGAAATACATTTCCAGAGTTAAGTCTCTGCATAACTTTTTTTTAAAAAGGTAATAGTGTAATAAAAAAATGGCAACATTGGATTGGATAATCCAGGTTCAAATCTTCCTCTGACTAAGAATTTTGAGTCAGGCCATTTTTTCTCTCAGCTCTTCAGTTTGACAGGCCTATAGTAGAGGAGATAAGATAAAAAGAATTCTGGTGGCTCAGCAGACTAAAAGCATTATAATTAAACACCAGCTGTCTGCAATTACTGTGTTCGAATCTCGCCAGGCTCAAGGTTGACTCAGCCTTCCATCCTTTCTAAGGTAGGTAAATTGAGGACCCAGTTTGTGGGGGCAATAAGCTGACTTGTATAAATATACAAAAGTATGAAGGCTATTGTTTAACGCATTGTAAACCGCCCTGAGTCTCCGGAGAAGGGCGGCATATAAATCAAATTAATAATAATAATAAAAAAAGAAATGAGATGCCATGTTAACCAATTTGAACTTCTAAGAGAAAGGCAAGATGTAAATGGAAAGTAATAGACATATGCAAAAATGTTCTGAATTCAATTCTTTTGAGCCCGAAATCATTCCCGAAATCTCTGAAATATACCAGTTTAATATACCAGTGTGGGCCTTCAGCCTGTTTAATGTTCAACAGCGCATTTTAAATTGAACACAGTTCAAATTCAGAATGTTTGTTCTATCTTTTTAATGTGGTAATTTTAATGCACGATAGTTATGCAATAGCCTTTGTAAGGAAAAAAAAGCAAGCTTCAGCCATTTGACAACTTTGAGAAAGAGGGTGATGATTGCTGGCAGGTGTCTCTAGGGCTGAGAACTCCATGATGTTGCAGAAAATTTGCAGTAAATCTACTCCCTTTAAAGATCCACTCTGACTTCTTTTTTTTTTCCTTCTTATAACTGGCCTTTCTTGGAAACACTCCAGTCCTTAATTTCCAGTTCTGAAGTGTGTAATTTCTTTCCAGCAATTAACCACCAGACATTTGTTCATCAGTATTTCCTTTGGAAAGAACTGAAAATGTATACTCTCTGATTCAAAGCTCATATGAAATTATCATCAGGAACCTTCTTCTTTTTGTTTCCTCCAAGGAAAGTACAGAATCTTCTTAATGCCCTAATCAAATCTGCTTTTCAAATAAGATAAGGGAAGGTTCAAATCCTTTGAATTCTTTTTTTTTCTGTCTCCTTTTCCATACACAACATGGTTCCAAAGAAAATTACCACCTCAGGTTGTGTAAGTTGATCAGAATAATCAGAACCAGATTTTGATGGGGAAACATCTCAAAGACGAACAATACTGCTGAGAAGCAACATAATTCAGGGCCAGCATCTTCAGTTAAGAAAACCTTAGTAGCAAGGCTGGGGAAAAAAATCCTTGCCTGAGAGGCTAGAGAGCTGTTATAAGATAGGGTTGTAGTCCAACCGGTCTGGAAGGCGCTATTTATTTGTTAGATTTACAGATCTGCCTTTCTCTAGGAGTTCTGGGTAGCTACATGAACTCTCCCTTTATTTTATCCTCACAATAGGAATTCCAAGGAAGTAGGTTGAAAACTCCCAGGGAATTCCATGGCTGAGAGTAGACTTGAACCTGGGCCTTTCTGATTCTCATGACACACCGCACTTGCTTTCACATCATACTGACTTGCCAAGTTAGAGAAAGTTGGGTTCTACATAAAGTGCTTTGACATCTTGATTCTTGAAACATGTTCTATGACTAACTGTAGAGCATTTAAAGCTTAGGAAGATTCTATCAAAATGCTGCTCCTTATATTACAAGTTGTCCTCACTTAATGACTGCATTTGGGACCAGCAACTTTCTTGCTAAGCAATATGGATGTTAAGTGAAACCTTACATGACCATGCCAGACTTACCACATCCGTTTCACTGCAGTTGTTAAGCAAATCATCCACAATCATGAAGTGCGACACTGTGACCACAAATTGCAACTTATCGCTGGCTTTTCTTTTGGTGTTGCTTGTTGGAAGCTGGCTGTTAAATTAGCCAATGGCAGACATGTAATTGTGAAACACTGCAACACTCATAAGTTCGGGGACCAATCATAAATCTATTTTATCAGCGCTGTTATAACTTTGAACCATCATTTAAAAAGGCAGTCATTAATGAAGAACTACCTATAATTCTAATTTTTAAATTTTAAATAGCTAATCATAGCAATTGCTATGTTCAGAGAATTGCCTTTTGTAAAAAAAAAAAAGAATAGTATAGATTTCTTCTCTGCAGTGTAGTTGTTATCTTTTTGTAGTTTATCCTCCTATCCTGTCTAAACTGAAAGTATTTAATAAAATAGACTTCAAATCCTTTTCACAGACGTTCTCATCCAACTTTCCTGGCCAAATATATGTTTTCTTTTCCTCCTAGTCTGTAATCAATTCAATTGAAATCCATATTTATTTATTTACAGGATTTAAATGGGTGCCTATTTCATACAAAGACTCCAGGCAGTTCACAACAATCTGTAATTAAAAACATACCTTTCCTCCCAGGAGCCAGACTAGACAACCTCACAGTTTAAACCCCCCCTCCCCAATTCTAGCCTGATGCTTGGGGGACCAGCCAGGTCTTCACACATCCCAGATGGGCTGAAAGGGTAGCAATTCCTCTGAACTCTAGTGCGAGGCTGTACCAAAATATTGGGGCAGCCACCGAGAAGACATCCCTCTGAGGTTTCATCAGATGGCAACATTTAAGGGAGAGGATCTGGAACCCCCCCCCAATCTAATCTAGGCAGAAACCTTTAGCTAGAGGTGGTCCTGCAGGTAACCTGACTCTATGTCATGTAGGGCTTTAAAGATGATAACCGACACTTGAATCACAACTGAAAGCCAGTGCAAATTATCCAGGAGTGGGGTTACTTGAGTGTATCATAGGGTAGGGGTCCCCAACCCCTGATTTGTGGATTGGTACTGGGGTATGGCATGCCAGAAACTGTCCTCCTGTCTGCAGAAAAATTTCTTTCCACGGAACCGGTCTCTGGTGCCCAAAAGGTTGGGGGGCGCTGCCATAGGGTACTGAATGCTGCTGCATTCTGCATCACTTGCAAATTCTGATGGTCTTCAAGCCCCATGTAGAGTACATTGCAATAATTCAAACAGGAGTTGACTAAGGCATGGATAACTGTGAGCAAGGTTTCCCATGTGGGCTACTGCAATGCATTTGACACATTAGCAAAGGCAAACTTAATTTTACAAGTGATGATTGTATATTTAGAAGAAATCAGTAGCTGCAGCTTCTGGACAGAACCCGTAGAGTAATACATTACAGGTAGTCCTTGACTTGAGGCCATAGTTGGGCCTGAAACTGCTGCTCTAAAACAAGGCAGTTGTTAAGTGAGTTGTGCCAAACTATTTGATCTTTTTTTCTGTGTTCATTAAGTGAATCAATATGGTTGTTAAGTGGATCATGCAATGGTCAAGCAATTTCAGCTTCCCCATTGACTTTGCTTGTTGGAAGTCAGCTAGGAAAGTTGCAAAAGGTCATCATGAGACCCCTAGATGGTGCAATCCATATAAATACATGCCCATCGACAAGTGCCTTGATCACATGATTCTGTGGATGTGTAGCAGTCGCAGGTGCGCAACTCAGTTGTAAGTGTGAGGACAGGATAATTTTCAGCATCTTCATAACTAAGACAATTGCTAATAATGTTCTTAAGTTGAGGACTAACTATACATTTTTTTAAAAATTTGATTTATATGCTGCCCTTCTCCGGAGACTCAGGGTGGCTTACAATGCGTTAAGCAATAGCCTTCATACTATTGTATATTTATACAAAGTCAGCTTATTGCCCCCACAATCTGGGTTCTCATTTGACCTACCTCGGAAGGTAGGTCCAACCTTGAGCCTGGTGAAATTCGAATTTACAGTAATTGCAGGCAGCTGAATGTTAATAACAGGCTTTTAGACTCCTGCGCCACCAGGCTCATATATTTAGTAGATGCTGCTTTGGAAGGGCAGAACATATATAGAATAGTAAGATGTCCCTGCTGATTTTACTCTGTTAGTTGTTGCTAACTATAGGGGGTTGCACTCATCTCTGTTTCAAGGACATTGAGCCAGCACTGTCAAAAGGCATTTCTGCGGTCATGTGGCCAGCATAATGTCATGGTTTGCTGTTACCTTCCCACCAAAATACCTATTTATCTATTCACATTTGCATGCTTTCGAACTGCTAGATTGGCAGGAGTTAAGATGAGGACAGGAACTCATCCCATTGTGTGGTGCTCAGGTCTCGAACCTGGGCTGTTGACTTTCCAGCTGAGAAGCCCAGTGTCTTAATCACTGAGCCACTGCGCTACATACATAGAATAGTATCTACATGGAATTAATTCTCCTAAACTGAATGGAAGTTTAACCTGTTATTGAGCCAATGATTTTTTTATTTTAAAAGTGCTAAAGTGGAGAATATATTTAGCACTCTTGGTTTGTTTGTTAATTTAGAAGCATGAAGACTTTAAGGAGGCATTTCTGATACTTTCATTAATAACCATCTTTGATTTCTGTAAGTTACATATATTTGCTTAGTAGAATTTGCTGGAAGCAGAGTGTTTTTTTAAAAGACTCTAGAATTCTTTAAAGCAATAGGCGACAATGTCCAGGTCTTTGCTATAACTGAGTATTAGATACTCAGTCACATGTGTCATGTAACTTAAAGCCAAATGTAAAAAGTATTTGGCAGGGCAGTGAGTTACTCCAAAACAAACAAACAAACTATACATAGCATACATAGTATTTTATCTTTGTTCATTGATGATCTAACATTAATCAACTTTGACCAAAGATCTTTGTTGCTTTTCATGATTTACTTTACAGAGAATTATTTGAGTATAGCTTACATATTCACATTAAGTACTGTAAATACCACTTACACAGTTGAGCTAACCACTATTGCCTGTCCAGGAATTTCTCTTCATTTCTGAGTGATAAAATGACATAGTAAAGACTTTTATCACTTAGAAGTATCTTTAAAAAATACTCCACTCCTCCTCCTCCTCTTCCCTTGCCCTTCACAAAAAGCTGCTTTCCTCACTTCTTTCTTTAATTTATTTATTTTCCCCCTGAACCGTTCAAAACCTATAATTAATGTGTCCTTTCTACTGTGGACATATTTAATGATCTTTGCATGCAGCCTTAGGGCATGAATTCTGCCATTTTACACACTTCATTGGATTTGATCCGGGAGGAAAGGAACCTGAAATATAGGCATCGTTCCGCTAAAACAGGTCTTTGTTTGCAGCTCTTTCACAGGAAGCCTTTCATAACAACAACCTGGCTTTAGCATATGCTCTCATGGCATTTAATCATTGTGACTCTTACAGCACAGTGCTTAGAATTCATCATCCCATGATGTAACGTTTTCTAAACTGTGTGCTCTATTATGTGCACTAGTTCTAGCATAATACATTACTTGTAACGTAGCTTCCACTTAGGGTAGGTGTTATATTTATACATTTTTAGAGCATCTAATATCTGCAAGCAATTATAGAGCGTTAGTAATGGGAAATAAATTAAAGGGCGATTATTAGACAATTTATGATAAATGATTGTTTGTAGGTTTTTATTCAAGTTCTGTTTTTGCTAGTGTTGCCACCGATTTAAGTATATAAATCATGAGAGTCATTGATGAATGGTGAACTAGCAATTTGCCAAAATCATGATAATGAGGTGGCGGCTATATCACAACTTCATTAAGTAATAGTATAGTTTAGTCTAATACAGCAAAATTTGGTATTGATGTTTTTGGGTTAGAGTTTATGCAAGCAATAACGTATTAACAAAGCAACACAAAATGATTTACCCCTAAAGTCTATGTTCTCCCTCACACTGACCCCATCATAATTTGGGATAAGCAGCATAAAGGCCACACAGAATATGCTCATTCTTTTTAAAGAGAATAATGTGGAACAAAACAATAGAAAAACTACTGAGGTTAGAAGGCTTTTATTCTTAAATGGGTCATGTTTTACTTGCTTTTAAATCTTAAATGTTCTGTAGGCATGTGATGGGTGAGGAAAAGAAGTGTTATGATTACATGTTTCCAATATGTGTGTATGTAACTGGTAGTACCACACTGCATGCATGAAGCATGATAATAGTGTGCTAAGCATTAAATATATATATATATTTTCCACAGAAACCATAATTTCTCACCTGAGCACCAGGGAGAAACATGAATTCCAGATAATATCTGTAGATAATATATTTGAATTCATTTCAAACAAGAAGCTCGGATTGTTTGATGTACTTTCAAATATTATATTTAATGTTGAAACTATGCAATTTGGGAACCATTTCCAAAGTACATAATTTATATAAAAGGGCAATATTCTTTAACTGAGTAAGCCTGATTGGGGTAGATGATGGGCTGATACCGAAATATAATTTTATCATATTTTATTTATATATTAAATTATTATATTTTATTCCAATTTCATTTTAACTATATTTTATTCCAATTTCATTTTAAATTGTATTTTATCCAATTCGATTTTAAACTGTTTTTATCAGATTTTAGTAATAATTTGTATCTGGAACCCTGCACTTTGATATGGCCCAAGGGCTAATCAATAAAGTAACCTAACTAATTAACTATTATACTGATACTTGGTTGGTCAAATTATGATTGAATAGTACAAGTGTATGTGTCAGCACTTCAAGCTGCATTTACTGTAGTGCTGACATAAGAAGGAGAAGCGGAGGCATCTGGAAAGGGACGTTTTGACTTTTCACCTACTTATTTTTCCTGGAGATAATATCCCCTAGGAGATGGGATGGGAGGGGGGAAATTCCTTTGAGCTGGAGTGATAGATTAGGGAAAGAGTGACTTGGAAGATGGCCAATGAGTGCAGAGGAGTGGGGGAAGGAAAGGGAGGGCTTTTGGGTTGGAAGTCAATGTTGGCTATGATGAGTCGGAGCTAGAATGTCGTGCTTAATAAATGAGAGTTTTTTTCATCAAAGACTTTGTTTGAAATGCAATTTATTTGAGACAACCTCGAAACCTGACAGTATGTCCCTCTTCCTTATAGATTATTTATTGATGAATACTTGTTTGGTTGAATTGAAGACATCTGTTTAATTCTTATGCCTTTGTCTCTTAAACCCTTTTCTAGGTATTTACTACCAGGACCGTTACAATTCATCATGAAACCCTCCACTGGTTTTGGGGGTAGCTCATCTGGAATGACTCGCTCGGTTTTGTTTACATCTAAATATGACCATTCATGAAACTAAAAGGAACGTTATATTAATGGGCAATTCGCTTTATTTTTCTCCTCCAGTACAAATGTGTGATGGAACTGAACATAGATATTGTTATATATTTATTACCATATATAAGATGTAGCTCAAAAATCTGCTGTAAACACATAACATTTCTCGGAAATATAATAAACCTTATTAAATTGTTTACAGAGATACGTGAATGTCCACATTTGCTAGATGACTAAATAAATTTGTATTAAAAGCGATACTTTTGCTGCAGAGGCACAGAGGGCACAATCCTATACTGGAGATCTCTCACTGAGGGGCTGTAGACTTTAGTGGACACCCTGCTATCTGGTGAAATACCAGTTATGTTGCAATATTAACTCATGTGCTACTAGAGCTCTCTGCAGGCAGAGGTGTTCTCTTAATGAAGATAATCTTTACAGAAAGGGTAGAGCATAGCAGAGATAGGAGTTGAATAGAGGAGAATCAACCTTGGTCAAATCCCATACTACTACAATCTGTTGGACATATTCCCACAGAAGGTGCGGTTTTTCTCTAGGTCCAGATCTGTTCTATCCCATTAAATTTAATGGGAGAGTGGAAATCCATGAGTGCATTGGTTGTCTTGCCTTTGTTGCCTATATCTGGGACATAGTGTGGCTCAAAACCCAATTATAGCAAATCATCACCGTGTATAAAGGCACAATCAATAGGTTAACCACTGTTGTGATGAAGGAGTGTGTAACTTGGAGGTCTATATTTGATCTCATATTGCACACATTTTAGAGGGCACAAGACTGAACATTGGAGAACAAGAAGAAAAAAGCATTACGCAGAAGAAGCCCTTTGTGAAATACTCATAAAGCAGATTGCCAACACTTCTCTGCCCACAATCCTAACTGGCATTTTGCTTTGAGACATTAAACAGACTGTCAACAATCAACTTAGTTTCTGTGATGAAATGGCAGGGCAGAGTCCCTCATTCAAAGTAAAGGAGGAAGAAACCCAGACTACAAAGTATAATTCTGTGGTTCATTCCCCATTTATCCAAACTAAAATGGGCAAGGAATGGGAAGGACTGGTTGGCCGCCAGACTACTAAAAGGAGGAATTAGTATACAATTGCCGACAGTCCCTCCCTGGAATATTTCAAGGCTCCACAGCAATACATTTAATGGGAATACTGCATTGATAGCCAAGTGAATTAGAACATCTCCATAGAGAAGCTAATGACTCAAGGAAAAACCTATAGACCACAAATAAGGGATTTAAACGAAGGGAAAGAATAAGAAAAAGGTGGTGAGTATGTGGCCATTTTGAATGTCCTAACCCTATAAAACCCTATTTATACTCGTCCACATTGTAGGTCAGTGGACAGCTTACAGGAACTATTCTACTGGTGTAATGTTTCCAGGACTCCATCCTCAGCATCATCTGAGTATAGGATTGCTTTGCCCAACAAAACTGACCTTGCAGGTCCTGTTACAATTTTAACTTATTTTATAGGCAGAATGTCTTTAGATCTGAACTATTTATGTAAAGCTTATTTTTGTGGGGTTTTTTTTGTTTTGTTTTCCTTCTCTTGTAGGGAGCAATGTGCCATTGGGATTAGATGACAAGGCTTAGGGGAATAAAGATAGTAAACTCCTAAGTATGTTATTTCTGTTTCACAGTTAAAGACACTTGTATAAACGCTGAAGCCTAATGTACCTTCGGGCATATTTTTAACTGAAGAGAAGGATAAGAAATGTGCAATTTTTATTTTTCAGTAAGGGCATGCTGAGACCTCTTAGTTAAGTGAAGTCAATCCTCTGGGTAAATTATTCAAGACCATCCGTTCTAATCCATAGCTTCTAGCTGGAGCGTTGTAATATTATTACTACTAATAAAAAACACGGGCAGCGAGCATTTGTATTGGCTCTTTTATTTGTGTGTATGTCTGTGCATTCGCGTATGTGTTGAGCTGCTTGCTTTCTTCAAGAAGATAATTTAGTTTCCAAGAATAAGTACTGTACTTTCTTTCTACCATGTGATTGACAGTACAAATATCATTTTAAAATCCTTAGGATACTATCATATCCCTTTCAAATATTATATAATACACATTTGTAATAAGATACACTTCTGAGTAATGCAGTGGGTCCCAGGGACCATAAATAATATTCTATGGATTTTAATGGGAAGCGTTCATTTCTCAGAAGGAAGGGGGAAAAGTGTGCCACTGCCAAAGCAACTTGTTACGCTACCAAATAAATTTATTTTTATTTATTAATCCAATTTAGCCTGCTTTTCTTCAAAAGCATTCTCAAAAAGAGCAAATCCAAAACCGTAAGTGGAACGGAGAAAGCCCCAATGGCTTCCTGCATTTGGGATGTCATCCAGTCTCAAGTACAATAGTGGGATAGTGGCAGATGGATTATTGATCAATAGCACAATGAAGACAGAAAGTTCCATCTGCCACTTGCCTGAACATGTGGAAACTAGAAAGCGAGTAGATAAGAAGGGCAGCTATATAGTTTGCTTGGAGGGCCAAAGCTTGGAGGTCAAAATGAGTAGGATCAGATGAGCATATGCTGGCAGTCTTCTACTCAGTTTGAAGCCTTTCCATGTTTAGTTAAAGGAAGTGTGCTCAGCTTAAATATAGCTTAATCAATCGTATTTCCCTGTCCTTGACCTTTCCTCCCATGGGGTTTAAGTATCTTGCAACTTGAAAAGTTTTTGGAAACTTGAAAAATTATGCCCCCTTTTTTTGCAAACTGTTGTCTGGATAAAATTCAGTAAGAATTTTGAGAGTCCTCTCCCCCTCTTATGGTCAATATGATTGTTGTTAACTTGTATCTTAGTGTTTTCCAGATATACAGTACATGGCCATAAAATAAAAAATGAGAGATTGCTTTATTCATGTTAAACTTCTAAAAAAGAAGAAAGAAAAGCTCTTTTGAGATGACTTTGATATACTATGTTCAAAAAAACAGGCAAAGGGTGAAAAATTGAAGAGTCAAAATTAAATGCACAACTAAAGATGTCGCTTACAAATGCTACTTGGGAAACAATAGAAAAACTTTCACAGATCAAATAGCACATTCCCATTCAAATACACAGTATTGTCAAACTGTAAGACAAATGCTGGTAATAGTTATGAACATTTAGGAATCTAAAGTGTTTGCTTAGCAATTTTGACATCAACTGAGACCTTTAAAAGGAAGGAAGAGCTAAATAAATGTATTAATTCTGGAACGGTTGTAAACAAGCTTTATAAAAGTCCTACAATTGAATACACATCACTGAATATTTTAATTGGTTTACTTCCTTTTTAATGGACTAATAATTTAAGATAAGAGATCTAAGAAATTTTGGGATTCATAGCTGAGTTTTAAGAGGCAAACCAGGAAAAGGCCTGGAGGTCCTCCAGATCTGGGCTGCAAAAAAGCTGGAAACCGCTAGGTGGCAGCAGAGAGAAAGAGCTTTTTGTAGCTTGTTACTTCCTCCTGGGTGCCATGAGATTTTTACACCCTGGATCTGTGACTTTATTCTGTGGGTTGTTCCAGAATGCATAGGGAGACACAGCTGCCATTTTATTAGCGCACATCATCTTTTCCCTCCTAACAATTGTCAAGAAGGCACCTGTGAAATAACTAGTTCTAGCATTAGGATTTGGGGCAATTGCAGAAAATATCTTAGCACGGAATTGAACTATGGAGTCCATGGTGTTCTCTGAACTTGGTTGTTTGGCTGAAGATGTTTCATTATCAGCTAGGCAGGGGTGAAATTCAGCAGGTTCTGACAGGTTCTGGAGAACTGGTAGCAGAAATTTTGAGCAGTTTGGAGAACTGGCAAATGCCACCTCTGGCTGGCCCCAGAGTGGGGTGGGAATGAAGATTTTGCAATATCCTTCTCTCAGGAGTGGGGAGGGAATGGGGATTTTGCAGTATCCTTCCCTGGAGTGGGATGAGAATGGAGATTTTGCAGTATCCTTCCCCTGCCACGCCCACCAAGCCACACCACGCCCATCAAGCCACGCCCACAGAACCGGTAGTAAAAAAAAATTGGATTTAATCACTGCGGCTACGTAACACCATCAGTGCACAAACTATTGTGCACAAGTATTAATAATGTCATTTAGTCGGATAGTGAAACATCCACAACCTAACAACTAGGCTAAGAGAACACCAAGCACCCTACAGTTTGGGCAATCCAGTATTGGTGTGAGAAAGAGTCACATCTTGACCTTCCAATATGGCACCCCCAAATCAAGGTAATGACCTTCCAATATGGCACCCCCAAATTAAGGTAATGTGGGGAAGAACTGAAGCCATAACTGTATTTCTTCTTGTCAAGCAAATATTGGGAGGATTCCCTAAACGAAGCATCACAGAACATATCCAGCCCTTGTCCTCTCTGCCTGTTCTAGATTATTGCTGAGACTGAGGCTGAAGATATGGTTAAGGTCACTTTGTTTCCAATCCCCAGAGACTTCCCTTTCAGTACTGGGTTGCAAATAATGAGACTATGCTTGAAATGTCAGCCTCATATGTAATTAACATACCCTGACAGGCTTTTGCATGTGATAGATTTAGAGAGGAAGAAAGAGAGGGAAGGCTTATTTCAATTATTCAGTTATACATAAAGTAATAAAACACAGAAAAATCATACTACAGCCGCCTTCTGTTGCACAAATCATTGTTGTTGCTCTTGATGGTACAAATGTTTGCCTTCCAATTAAACAAGCAGGCAAATGTGATCTATTTCTTACTAACACATATCTTCTCTAAGAGCCTATAAGGGCATAAAGGGACAGCTCTGCATGTCATTAAAGTCAATAAAATTGAATGGCTTTTGGAGTGTGCTGGTTACAAGGTAGTCTCTTTCCAAAGGCTGCTTACATATTTTTCATTGTGTATTCTGCATAATGACAACACCCAGAAGTCTTAATTTAATGAAAGATTATGTTATCAGCGGTTTTTTTTTTAACTTTAACTTTCAATTTGGCAGATAAAATAGGAACTGGAAATATACTACCAGCCCATTCTGTAGTGCTATAAGTGCTCTAGTAATAGGGATTTCACTATATCTTAGGAATTACTTAAAGCTTATTTTTTATTGGGAAACAGGAAACACGTTTCATATCAATCTGAGTATACTGATGGATGTCATGGATTGTGATGTTTAGAGCCAAAAATGCTCAGTTTTGGAAGTAAATGGCTATCTTGTAGATTATGCAGAGTATCTAGAGCATTTCATAATCCAACATTTTGGCACTGAAGTAATTTCAGGATGTAGGATGACAGCTGAATTTTCCTGGACAGAAGAAGCTAATCAGATTTCCTTTTGGCTGGAACCTTGATTAAGCAACAAATTTGTTGGGGTGATCTGAGTCTATACATTTCTATCTTTGATGTATAACTCATAATTTCCAGCTGTTACCTCACTTCCAATTATTTCCTGTGGCTCCTGACAGTGGCCTTACCTTTGTTGAATAATCTCTGAAGAATTTATAGACCTGTTCAAATTGTAATGCATTTTGGATCATTCCACAGTGCAGCCTTAATCTACTTTAAATCATTAACTAGACCATTCATTAGGAACAAAAATGAGATTGGAACATCTGCAAACAAAGCAGTTTCCACATTTAAAATGTCTATAATAACTTTCTCTGACATGAAACCCTTCATATTATGAATCATGGTGGCGCAGTGGTTAGAATGCAGCAGTTTGACTCTCACTGACTCAAGGTTGATTTAGCCTACCATCCTTCTGAGGTCAGTAAAATAGGACTCAGATTGTAGGGGGCAATATTCTGACTTTGTAAACTGCTTAGGGAGCACTGTGAAGCGGTATAGAAGTCTAAGTGCTATTGCTATTGCTATATTTATTTGGCTGTAATTTCCACCTTCTCCAAACCATAGCTGACAAAAGATAGTCCAACATTTTGAGAATGTTCTAGGTTAGAGATGATGTTCCATCACAGCTGTTCTTCTCAAAAAAATATGGCAGCTATTTGTTGAGATCCTTCCTTCCTTCCTTCCTCTCTCCCTCCATTTTTTTCCTCTCTGCCTACCATATTATATCTCTAGATCTCATTTTAACACAAATAGTTTATTTTACTCAGAACATGTTGCAACTTGTCTTTTCAAAGAAGCACGCCTTATACTTTCTTTTTAACAAAATGAACATTTACTTCCATTTGCATTGGATGCAACCAGTCTAAAAAGCTTAGGTCTCGCGTGGTTAAGAATGCATGCCACAAAATACATTCCAAAGCATCCAACTTGTTTGTGAGCACATTTTTGCAGCCACATTTGTTGAAATTGCTATCTTCCCTGTATGAGGTGTTTCTAAAGATGAAAGCAACAAATCACCTCTGAAGTTGCCATTACGTAGTATTGCCCTCCAAACTGCTTCGGCGAACCTGTGAAAATTATTGTTAGCTAACTTGATGAAATCCTGCTTCATCAGAAGGTGTTGAATGGGTTTAAGGCTGCTGTTAGGTTGGGCAATTGAGGAGGCAGAAGCAAGGTAGTGATAACAGCTCTTTAATGTAGAGTGAGATTTCAGCAAAGATTACAGGCAAATAGCCCTCCTTATATACTCTGTTGGTCAGGGCACTGACCAATCACAATTGATCCATTGTAGTTTGAATCTCCTGCCAAAACTTATATACATAACACCCTTCCCCTCCCAGAAGGCACTTAGTCAATGCATTTGCATACAAAATCGTGCAGGTGACCAGGGCGAGTCCAGGCCCTAGTTGACCTGTGCAGTTCAGTCTGAGGTGTGGTGTCGAGCCGGTCGGAGGGGCCTTTTGTTTCTCCCGGGTCCGCCAATGGAACCTCCTGGATTTCTTCAGGAGCATTGATGTCCTTGGCTGGGAGTGGTGTCTTGCCGGGGCGGTGCTGGATTCCGAGACTGCAGCTAAGTCTTCTGACCTCTTTGGGCTTGAGTTAGCTGTTGTGGGAAAACCTTAGTAGTCAGGGCCTGGTATTTCTGGGTACATTTCTGGCTGTCCGGCCAACCTCTTTCTAAGTTGATCAATGTGTCTGCGCCAGATCCTTCTATCTCCCATATCTACTGGGTAAGACTTTGGGCCCTTGATGTCAGATATCCTCCCGGCAACCCATAGGGGACCCTCTGAGTAGTTCTTCGTGAAGACTGGTGTCCCTATCTGGAACTCCTGTAACTTCTGGTCGGTTCCCTTAAACCCATCCAGAATAGTTGGGATGTAATCGGTCCAAAGTACACCTGAGCTTCCTACCCATGAGGAGTTCGGCTAGACTGCGCCCCATGGCCGTACAAGGGGTGGCGTGTTGGACTGCTAAGAATCTGTCCACTTGGACCTGCCAGTCTCCCGCGTCCAGCCAGGCCAGGGCCTCTTTGGCTGTTCTCACAAATCTTTCAGCCTGTCCATGACTGACCTGATAAATTGGGCAGAGAGTGCATGTCAGATGCCTAACTCTGCCAGGTACCTCTTGAACTGGGTGGCGGTGAATTGGGGCCTGTTATCTGATACGAGGGTATTGGGCAATCCATGGGTGGCAAAGAGTTTGTGTAGTACCTTAATGACTGCTTCAGCAGTCATGGATTGCATGAGAATGATCTTTAACCACTTCAAAAATGTGTCGATGATCACCATGAAGGTTTGGCCATGGAATGGCACTGCAAAATCTACATGTATCCATGACCAGGGCCCTGGGGATGCTCCCATTCCTTGACTGGCACAGTGGGGGGATAAGACCTGGATTCCTGACAGGGGTTACACTTCCCCACCCACTCGGTGATGTTGTTATCCATCTGGGGCCACCACATATAGCTCCTAGCTAGGCCCTTCATTCGTACAATTCCTGGATGCTCTTCATGTAACATTTTTAACACTTTTTCCCTTAAGCATAAGGGTACAATGACATGATCATCCCATAACAAACAACCCCCTTGCATGGACAGTTCGTTTTTCTTTGTGAAAAATGCTTTGAATTCCCCATGCTCAGTCTTTGCTGGCCAACCCCTCATGACCCAACTCAGCACATGGTCTTTAGTTGAGGCTCTCACTACTTCTGTTAAAGTGAGAGGCCCTGAGTCCAAAACATCGCTAAGGAGAACTGGTGCTTCTGGGATCGGGTCTTCTAACAGGTCTGGTAGCGGGCAACTGCTGAGGACCTCAGCATAGCCCAAACTCAGTCCCGGTCAGTGGACAAGTTGGTAGGAATAAGCCACCAGGAAGATAGTCCACCGTGTCATGCGTGGAGACAAGGCAGTGGGGATGGGCCGATTGCTAGCCAGAAGGTCCAAAAATGGCCAATGGTCCATGACCAATTCAAAATGCCGGCCAAATAGGTATTTGTGGAATTTCTTGACCCCCGACACGGCTGCGAGGGCTTCTCTGTCCAGCTGGCTGTAATTCCATTCTGCACTGGACGGGGTTTGTGAGTAGTAGGTAATGGGTGCCTCTAGGCCGTTCGGCACTATATGGCTCAAGATGGCTTCCACGCCAAAAGGGGATGCGTCGCAGACAAGTACAAGCAGTAGTGTCACATTGTACTGAATTAGGAAACTGTCCGCTGATAGAAGTTTTTTCACTGCGTTGAATGCGGCAGCTTCAGCCTTCAACCAGACCCAAGGTGCATTTTTGGCCAGTAACCAGTGTAGCGGTTCGGTGACCGTTGCCCTGTCTCGTAGGAATATGGCATAGAAGTTGAGGAGACCCAAGAAAGCCTGTTGCTCCAATTTGTTCTTGGGTGTGGGTGTGTTCTGGATGGCCCTTATCTTGCTCTCAATGGGATGCATTCCTGACCCATCCACCTGGTACCCCAGAAATTCCACAGAGGGGATGGCAATCATGCACTTATTCTGTTTTACGTGAAGTCCAGCCTCTCTGAATTTGGTCAAAACCTGCCTGAGCCTATCCCCTAGTTACTTTTCATCTGTTGTGCTAATGAGTACATCATCAAAATAGGGCACCACCTACTTTGCTCCATGGTACTTTGCTCCATGGTACTTTGAAAAAGTCCGGGGGTATGCTGACTCCAAATTGAAGTCTGGTGCACTTGAATGCAACTCTGTGGGTGACTATAGTCTGTGCTTCCGTGGTAGCATCATCTACCATTAGTTGCTGGTATGCCTGAACAAGGTCGAGTTTAGCGAAGATCTTGCCAGGGCCCAGCGAATGGAGCAAGTAGTGCACAATGGGGACAGGGTATGCACTCTGCTGAAGAGCCTTATTTAAGGTACATTTGTAGTCCGTGCATATGCGCACAGACCCATCTGATTTGACCAGAGTCTCTATTGGGGTCTCCCACTTGGCGTGATCCACTGGGACTAACACCCCTTGCTTGATGAGGTTATCCAGCTCCAGATCGATTTTGGGTTTGAGTGCAAACGGCACTCACCTAGCCTTCAGTCTGATCGGAGCTACATTAGGGTCTAAGTTAAAGGAGATAGGGGTCCCCACGTACTTGCCCAGCAGAGGGTCATCGAAGACGTCCTGGAACTCCTGCATGAGGTCCTCCTTCAGGGTGCTGCCGCTGGCGTTGTGGTCTCCGGTGAATCCCATTCCTAGGGTCTTGAACCAGTCTAGCCCTAGGAGGCTCGGAAGCATCTCGCTGACCACAGTGAGGGGTAACTCCTTACGGTACTCACCGTAGGTGACCTGGAATGTGCCGACTCCTATGACAAGAATGCTGTTTCCCTAGTAGTCTCGAAGCCGCATTCGTTGAATCTGGTGCCGGGTTTTCTTGAGGTTGGGAAGGGCGGCCTTCAGGGTCGCCCAGGACATGATGGGCAGGGACGATCCAGTGTCTATCTCCATCTCACAGGGTTGTCCTTCAATCTCAACCATTGTGTGGACCTTCTTCTTGATGGTCACACTTGCCAGTAAGCTTGCTGTGTAGACTCTTGCCAGATGCCCCTTCTTCTCACACAGATGGCAGATGACTTCCCTGAACTTACAGGTTTGCCTTTGGTGTGCTCCACAGCTTGAGCAGCTTCTGCGTTGTTCTTTCTGCTCCCATGTGTGTCTCTCCGTCTGGAAGATATCTTTCTCTGACTCTTCCTCACTGCTGGTTTATTGGTGTACCGGCTCCAACCTCAGGGTTTCTTTCATGGTTGCTGGTCGTTGCAGCATCTCTGCAGCCTTGGTAGACGACTCAATGTGCCTTGGCCTCATCGAGGGCAATGGGTAGGGTCAGATTCTGCCTTGCAAGCAAACTTCTCTGTAAGCGTATATCTCTTACACCACAGATTAGTTGCTCTAAGAGCGCATCATTAAGGTCTCGGTATTCACAGTACGTCGCAGCCTTAGGCAGGGAGGCCATGTATGCATTGATTGACTTTCCTTCCCGCTGTACTTGTTGCTGGAGCTCATAGTGCTGCACAAACTTTGATGGTACCAGAGCATAGTGTGCCTTGAACGTGGCTTGTAGCACTTCTTATGAGACGGTTTGGACTGGGGTTGGTTCTGAGAGTGATTCAGCCATGTCAAAGACCTCCGGCCTGCAGTGGCTCAGGAACAAGGCCCTCTTTCGGTTCCCGGGGAGGCCCTGCATGTTGCTGGCTTCCAAGGTGCACTTGAACCGGTTCATGAATGACCCCCACTTCTCTCTGGCTGGGTTGAAAGGCTTTGGTGGTACAAACGCAGACATCATGGTCGTTCTGCTGTGCACGGCTCATCAGCCTGGCTGAATCCACTGTAGGTAGCTCTTTTTTCGGCTTCCCACCTTCATCACCAATGTTGGGTTGGGTGATTGAGGAGGCAGAAGCAAGGTAGTGTTAACAGCTCTTTAATGTAGAGTCAGATTTCAGCAAAGGTTACAGGCAAATAGCCCTCCTTATATATTCTGTTGGCCAGGGCACTGACCAATCACAATTGACCCATTGTAGTTTGAATCTCCTGCCAAAACATATATACATAACAGCTGCCATGTAAAGCTAGTGGGTTGTTATGAAAGCTGTTGTGATGGTTGAGGTAAAACATGCCTTGGACCAAGCATAGTTAGGTCCAGTGGTGGGTTGCCCCCGGTTCGCACTGGTTCTATAGAACTGGTAGTAAAACTGGTGGGAGGCCCTGCCCACTGACCCCAACATCATCAAAACGTTTCTGCACATGCACAGAAGAATGTGTGCGCACACGGCCCCACTACGAACCGGTCGTAAAGATAAGTAGAACCCACTCCTGGTTAGGTCCTGCAGAATCATTGTAATGCTAACACCAACCAGTTGGCAATGTTTAGGAAAAGATGGATTTAACAAGATAAAAGCAGAGAGGAAATAGAGATCATGTGCCTGCTAGAAGCAATGATCATTTCAACATTGCTTCTTTGTAGCAAAGGAAATACTAATCTCATTATGTGGTGGTAAAATAAAGCAGAGAAATTCCTGGCTGTGCAGGTGTTACTGAGCTTTAGGATCCATAATCTATCAGACCCCATTCCAGTTTACTGTTAAAACTGCAGCTCGAGTCTCAAATCCAGTCAGGTTTATGATGATGATGATCAAAGATCAGCATATCAAAGAAATAAAGCCAGAAAGCTAAAATTAATAAAATGAAATAAATAAAAATGAGTGCAGGTGGGAAAATTTCTCAGGTTGGCACTAATTGTTGCTACATTTTCATTGTCCCACTGAATTTGTCTACTGAATTGGTGATCGCATTGTTAGAATATGAAAGAAGTTTAGTGAAGTACCACACTGTCTTTCCTGAGAGGTTGGGAAGCAGGGGTAGCCCCTAATCTTTTAACAGATCCCTATAAAAACTGCAGTGAATACTTTCCATGCTGGAAGGCTTCTATTTCTCTAGGGTCAGAGGGCAAGTGTGTGAATGGAGTTCTGGTGAACCTATCCTGTGGTATTGCAGATGGAAGCCCACTGTGTCTGGTTTAAAAATAAAATCCTTCCTCAATCTGGGAAAAGTTGAAGGATACTGTAGCTTGTATTAGCAAGTGCTGTTGCTATCAGGATTCTGCTGTTCTGGAAAGGGATGCTAATGTTAGTTTGATATTCGATATAATTCAACTTTTGAAGGACTTTTTTTTTTAATCTGGTCAAAACTGGAAGATAAAAACAAGTATACAGCTAACCCAGAGCACATCCATCTCTGATTACTGCTCATATCTATAGTGAGGAGTGATCATCCTTCTGAAGGAGCAAAACCAAGCCACGGCAGAAGAATATATCATATTTATGGAGATTTTCAGCCATCCAGGTCATGGTTGTCCCAAAGGTGTTTTTTCAAAAGGCAACTGGACTTTCTTTGTTTTTGCTTGAAGACGTTTCACTTCTCATCCAGGAAGCTTCTTCAGTTTTGATGGAAGGAGCTTCTTCAGTCAGAATATATATCATTTCCAGTGATGGGTTCTACTTACCTTTGCTACCAGTTCACATCGTGCCCACATGCACAGATCAATTCTGATGACTTCTGGGTCAGTGGGCGGAGCCTCCAGCCGGTTTTACTACCGGTTCTTGCGACCCGGTCCGAACCGGGGACAACCCACCACTGATCATATCTAACAACCATGCCCTATGTGGGGTGTTTCCATCTTGAGATTCAGTTCTGCACCGGGGACATCCTCGGAGCCACAATTATGGGCCTTCAAATTTTTGTTCAAGGGTGGGTTTTTTTTCCATATTATGTCCTTCCTGTATTCTGTATAAAAACTGGGCAAAGATTGTAGCTTCAAACAATGTTACAGCTGCCAATATTAATTCCTTTCCGGAAAGGTAAAAGAATAACTTAATCATCATTGAAGATTTTAAAGCATCCGTTTGGTTTTATTTCTATTTATTGTTGAATTGCTCTGCTTTGGTTTTCTTGCAAATACCAGCACTTTTGATTTTTGGTAATTTAAGATCATCTTATTTACTTTGCTGAATTGAATTATAGGCTTAAAGTCCGGTCAGAGTGCTGTATCATCCATACAGCACTCTGCTGTATCATCCATACAGAAGAGAAGAAGGAACCAAATAAATAATGGCACAGAAATCTACCTCTGATTTTGCAGACATCTGGCATTAAGTACAGATTATGATTTGTGAAGAAGTAACAAGGATGGAGTGCAGGAGGAGGTGTTTCTCAAGTAGAATAAAGCAACATTTTTCATGGAAGCTGTCCAGAAGATATGGAACATATGAATAGAGAAAGAAAGAGCAGGTTACAGGTAACAATGGATCACATTGATGATCAATGATTTTTAAAAGTTAAGTGCTACCACATCTAGGCTGCAAAAAATTCAGATAATCCAACAATAAATAGATGGGCTAAATAGTCTTTCTTTGCTGACATCTAGCAGCTGTCAAGGTTTTTGCAGATAAGATGGTATTTGCATTAAAAGTAGGATATGATCAATTCTTGAAAAGGCTGTTTAGCTACTTGAAGGATTCTGAAGTTCTATTTCTTTAAGTATAAATTATATATATATAATTTATACTTGTATAAATTATAATTTATACTTTATATATTTGTTTATATAAGTTTGTGTATATAAGTTTGTTTGTGTATATAAACAAACAAATATTATGTATATAATATTTGTTTGTGTATATAAGTTATAATTTATACTTTATATATTTGTTTTCTTTCCTTTTCATAGACTTTATGTGTATTTCTCTTTAGCCAGGTTCTTCCTACGTAAATCAAGATTTTTATGCAGCCCTAGTTCAGTGAAATCACAATCCACTAGTTTCTAGGCTTTTCTTTTTCTTTTTCTTTTTCTGCCAGCCAGCAAACCCTCTGCTGCCCATTGGGAGACTAAGGAGACTAAGGTAGATCTATTTCGACCTTATAAGCCCTCATCAGATAGCTATACCCTCATCCCATGTATCCTCCCTGTAAAGGTACAGTATTTGTTTTCTTTCCTTTTTGTAGGCTTTATGTGTATTTCTTTTTAGCCAGGTTCTTCCTACGTAAACCAAGATTTTTCTGCAGCCTTAGTTCTGTGAAATCACAATCCACTAGTTTCTAGGCTTTTTTTTTCTGGCAGCCAGCAAACCCTCTGTTGCCCATTGGGAGACTAAGGAGACTAAGATAGATCTAGATATATATACATATATGTTTTTGTAGATTTTCACGGGTACAGGTATACAAGTCTTGGTGTATTTGGGTCTTCTCCCGTGTAAGATTGAGAGTATCTTGGTGATGTTTCGACAAGGTCCCACTCGTCATCTTCAGGCTGGTGTCTTCAGCTTCGTGCTCGTGTGAGATAATTCTCAATCTTACACAGGAAAAGACCCGAATACGCCAAGGCTTGCATACACGTGCACACACACACACACACACACACACACACACACACGCACACATATAGATACACACACACACACACACACACTCTGTACATATATATGTGTGTGTACATATACATACATAAACACATATACATACATACACACATATTATTAGCTGTTTTCCAGATGCTAAAAGCAGATGTTGATGAACAGTATTTTCAAGTTGTGTGATATCTGAAGAGACCTAACGCTCACCAGACTTTGTTGACGTTCTTGTTTTATAAAGCTGAAAAAGCACTGTGTCTTGAATAGAAAGGAGCAGCTGAAAAAGAGTTTTGCATGAATTACATAGCCCAGCAGGTTAAAAGCTTTCACTAAAAGATGTTCTCTCCAGATTGTATGAAACCTTTGCCTTCAAAACAGGTGCAGCGCAGAGATATAAAACTGAGATAGATGTGCTAAAATTTGTCTAAACATCTATTCTGGAGATGTGAAAACATGACCGGTGTGGCAATGCCTTTAGATAAATCTGTGATGCAGACACAACTGGGATACTTCCTCTGATCACATCATCTGAAAAAGAAATGACAGAGTTGGGAGAAAAAATGTCAATAAAAAACACATATGATGATCAGCTTGCTAGAGGAATTCTCCCATGAGCCAAAGGTAAAGTAACTAGCTTTGGTTTTTTGTTTGATTCGGGGTGGGGTGGGGGAATACACTTGGTGAGAGGCAATACTTGATGACAGACATTGATAAAGTTATGCATAGCGTGGAGAAAATGTAGATGTGACAGCATTCGTGTCAGACTTCACAAGTATCAAACTGTTTACTATATTTAAAGATTAGATTATTGCAAGATGCTCCAAACCAGCATTCTTTAAAGTGAGCTTGCACCAGCTCATAAAACTTCTCAGTTCTTATGACCATTGCTGACAATTCTACAACTTGAAGGCCCTACATCCAAAGAGAGACTGCCTTCTGCCACCGATAGCCTCCCACCGACCAACACGCTCCCACAGAGCGGGGCTCCTCAGGGTGCAGTTGGCCAAGCAATGTCGACTGGCGACCCCCAGGGGGAGAGCCTTCTCTGTGGGGGCACCCGCCCTCTGGAATGAACTGCCCCCGGGGATACGTATGATCCCCACCTGCGTACCTTCCGCCATGCCCTTAAGACCTTACTTTTTCAACAAGCTGGACTAGCTTGACAACAAGCTGGATTGAGGTTTTAAAATTTTGGGGTTTTTAATTTGTGAAGCCAAATTATCTAATCTATTTTAAATTGTGTTTAAATTTTGTATGCTATGTTATTTTATTGTGGCTGTGCGCCACCCTGAGTCCTTCGGGAGAAGGGCGGTATAGAAATTTAATAAAATCAAAATCAAATCAAAGGGATCTAAGCTGATGAGAGGACCTATTGTTGAAGAATACACAGCAAGATTTTACAGATTTTGCATACTTATAGGATCGTATTAGACCAGGATAAAGAAACCATTTTCCTCCAGATTTTCTACATCTCCTTCTATCCCTTGATACTGAACATACCTAGAGCTACCAGCTCTGGGCTGCAGTAATTTGGATAATCACTAGGTGACATCAGAGAGTTGGGATTTTCTTTTTTTTTTCTTTTTTTTTCTCATCTAGTGATGATGCAGATTTTTGCAACTCAAATCTTTTAGTCATCATCATGCTTGGTTGGGTTGATTGGAGTTGATAAAAAATTAATCTAAGAGAATCAGGTTGTTTATTGTATATTACACAAGCCCTGTAATGTCTATCCCTGCTATTAATTAACTGTAAACATTTTACACAATATAGCTAATCCTTACTTATCCATTGCCTCCTTTAGTGTCTGTTCAAATTTATAGTGGTGTAAAAAATAGCTTTGTGATCAGTCCTAAAATTTGTGACTGTTGCAGTGTCCTGTGGTGGTTGCAATCACTATTCACGTGCTTTACAATTAGTTTCCGGCACTCACAGAAAAAATGGAAGTAACATTGCAAGTTGCAATCACATAATGTCTCACTGAACAATCAAATGGAAAATAATGTGTAAGTTTACATTTTCTACTTAGTGACTGTGACACTTAGCAATGGAGTTGCTAGTCCCAATTGTGGTCCCTAACTGAGGACTACCTGCATTATTGATCTTGTCCTGGTGTATCATTTCTTTCCATAAGAACAGAAGATGATTGTTTGGATTGGCTTAAATTTCTATTTAATGCAACATTTTGTACTTAAAAATGGCCAGGGAAATGGCCATGCATAGAATTAATACTACGACTCAAAAAGCATACAGTTAATGTTACATTCATACAATTAATACTAGAAGCTATGGAACACTTGACATACAGAGGCTTTCTGCCTCTGTCAATGAAGGAAGTTACATTTAAGATCCACTTTTTGCAAACTGATTTTTCTTGAATCGCTTCCCATTGCATGCACAATTTATTGCAAGGCTCACTATGGTTTAGGGCAAAGAGATTTTAAGACATGCTCCATGTTTGCTCCAGAATCAGATCTGAAAAATGCTGGGATAGTCCATGAAGAACAAGCATAACAACTTCAAACACATACACACCAATAAAAGGGGAGAAGAGTTAGTCATGGGAGCTTGAACTCTTCCTTCCCTCATTTTGTTTTGTTTTGTCACTTCTCAGTCTATAGTGAAGGGAATATTTACCGTTACAGATAGATCAAAGGAACAAATGACAACATGGCCTATTAGCATACATAGATCATGGTAAATTCTTATTCTATAGATTGCAAGCTGGTAAATGTAATGTAAAAATGAATAAACTTGAAACTTTATAAATAAATTATAGAGATGGGTGGAGAGTGGGGAGGGCAGATTATCAGACAAATGCAAAGTTGATCATTTTCAGATTGATTGTCCAGTAAATAGTCTGAAGACTTAAGATTCTTAATACTCCACTGAACCTTATTTAAAATTTGACGCTGCAATTAAAAGCATCCATCTCGAATAAAGCTCAGCTAATTTTCTTTTGGGCTTTTATAGCCTAAGTGCAGATTTTTCTTGCTATTTAAACTACAAGATAAGGGGAAGAGAATCATCATATTTTAATTACCAGTAAATTCCTATCAGACTGGAAATGAATAACACATCGATTGTCAACATGCTAACTCGAAAGAAAGTGCCATAGACTTCATTCAAAGTTGCTTCAACATAAGTGTGTTCAGGAACAAAGTCTCAAGGTCAACAGCAATAGAGTTGTCTCCATATGAGACAGCTAACAGAAATCAGAGTGAGTACAAAGGCTGAATATTAATGCTTACATTTAATTAAAAGATTAAGCTCACTAGCTTAATACTTCTGTTTCGGCCCCTGTAGTGAAGGTTTATGAAGAACATTTTCCTCTTGTTTTCTTTGCATCCATAAAATCCCAGCTGTATTGAAAAGATCATATGGCTGCCAATGGAATCCCTCATGAGAGGTTCAGAGGGAGAAGGAGCTAAAAAATTAAACTTCTGCTCTCCAGGCAGGATATTCCCAGTCCACTTCTGTATCTTTATTTTGGAGTTAACAAAAAAATGAAAGAAAGGTAGGCACACTCTTTATAATTAACACAAGTTATACTTATTCATCTGTGGCAGTTCTCTTTAGAAGCAATCAGGGTCTAGCTGGAAGCTAAGATCTTGCTATTAGGAATGTACAAGGCTGTGTAACAATTTGACTATTAGGAATGTACAAGGCTGTGTAAGAATTATTCAGACTCATTGATCAAATTTACCTATTGTGCTAAAGCATTATCTGACTTGTTTATATAATTATATTGGATAAATACAGCCATTCTGGTTTGAACAGACTAGCAAAACTCAGTATAGTGCATGAACCCAACATCTTTGGATCGTGTGCCAGTTGTGCCCATTCTTGGACTGACAGGCTTTGCTCCTGGTTACTGATGACCTTTCATCTGCATCAGCAGAAAGGGCAGTACATGAGGTTGCTCTTGAAAAGCATTTGGAAGCTTCAGTGGTGCAGAATGTAACTACATAGTTAATAAATGTTGTCTGTTGTTTGACATATGTAAGACCCTACTGTGTGAGCTGTATTGGTTGTAATTGTGTTTCTAGGTGTATTCAAGATTGCCACCTTTAACGTTCTCCATGGCTTGAGACTGGGTTACCCGAGGAAGTGTCTCCTCCCAATTGTTTCTGCCCATCCAGCAGGTTGGACATGTTATGGGTCCCATCAATGTCAGCTGGTGGAAACTAGGAAATGTACCTTCATTCCTGTACCTGTCCTCTTGAGCATCTTCCTTTTAGAGATTAGGATGACCCACACCCGTTGGCCTTTTGTAAAGCCTAGCTAGGACCTTGAGTGTGTGAATGGCTCCATTGCCTGGCAATATTGATATCTATATTATAATTGTTTCATTGTTATATTATATTATTCATTGTTTTATGATTGTACTCCACCCAGACTCACTGGTCTGCAATGGGTAGCTATAGAAATTAAAAAAATAAAATATACAAAACATTGAAGATTGAAGCATTCTGTGTGTACGTCTGAATGTTCTTGACAGTAGAAGTCTCATCTAAACAGTGACTAGTAAAACTGGTTTTATAACTATAACTGAAAAGATTTATTTACCAAAAGATAAAAAAAAGTATTACAAGAACAGAATCAAAGAATATACGCTCTGCATGTACCGTATGTGCCTGGAAAAAAAGCAAAGGGAAGGACATCAGATCATCAACCACTTAGACAAAGAACAATCAAAGTGATGGACAAAGACAGGACAGATAGTAATCTTTAGCTATCTATCTTCTACAACTGCTTTGTGGTAATTAGAACATGAGATGCTGAAAAGTCACTACCTTTGGATTTGGACCTCCAACCTGGATTCAATAAATCATGATATAAAAACCTAAATGTGAACCCAGTCAATATTATAAGTGCCAATAGCATATGAAAAACAAAACAAAACAGTTTTATGATGTAGTTCCCTGTTAAGTGGGAAAAAACACACTTGGTCACGAATGGGGTGGCAGCTACAGACAACTAGAAAGAAGAAAATGATGAGAATATATGGACCTTTTGACTGAAGAGTCCTAGAGTTTTAAGTAATTATTGATAGTGCACCTCTATCATGTTGATTGAGCCTTGCTGATTTCAGTGGAACATACTAGACAGAAATACAATCTAAAATTTGAATGGTGTCTAATATTTAAAATAATACCAGGCCATAAATCTAAAGCTTCCCCAATGCAAGGATAGAGAGATAGAGCTACGTGCAATAACCCCCAAGGCCCTAGCTCTTTGTCAGAAATTACAGGTGTTGTTGACATGGAACACAAAGAGAACTTGTCATGTTTCCCATTAAAAAAACATTTATTCTTCTTAATTCAGGTCTGAGGCAAAGCTTTCATTGGGTTTTCATGATTTATAGGAAATAGTGACTTGATCAAATGAAAGGAGAGCAAATGAAAATTAATTAAGTCAGTGTCTGTTATAGTACGTAGATTAAACAAATGTCAAACACTGATTATGGACATTCCCACAGGAGTGTGATCTGATCTAATCACTCTGTGGCATAATCACTTTTCTTTTGTTTTTGCAAACTAATGGGATTAAAAGTATTGTAGCTACATCAAGTCATGTTTTTCTTTCTTTCTCTAGTCCCACTTTGCTTCCCATCTAGACTGCTTGTTAATTAACATCTAGTATTGGAAAACTCCAAAGCTTGTTCACCATTTTATATTTTGGTTATTCATAAAAAGCTTGTTTTATCAATACATCATCTAAACAGCATGCATAAAAGCTGATTAAATGTTATTAAATAGATTATAGAATCCATTTTATCATCCATTAAGAACTATAGACTTGTAATACAGTGTGCAGCATAGAAGAGCACAAGAAAAGAAATTAAGAAGTGATATTATTCTGCCCCATTGCTTCTATGACATGTCTTTAGATCCTTTAATTTATTCTGTCTAGCACAGATTGTATATCATATGGCTGTGAACAACCCAAGTCTTCAATCTTAATCTCTAGAGATTAGTTAACTCTTGGAGCAACCTGATTTTATCTCACTAGGTAGATCATACCAGGAAATCAACTCCACAAATAGATTAGAACTACTTTGATTGAAACTGGCTATAATAACAGAAGCTTGTAAGTCTGATTGTGTAGTACCTTTTCATCCTTCTTATTTCCAATAAATCAGGGAAGTGTGTGTCTGAGCCACTTCTAAAAATTATTGTATATACCAGTGGATAAGTCTATCCACGAGGTAAGATGATCCTCGAAACTTTTGTATATTTTATATATTTTAATTCTCATGATTGGTTTATCCACAGTTGCACATTTTTCATGGTATTTCATGGTAAAAGTTTTAACATCAGGTTATCCACAGCTGGGCTTGCAAGTATATATGGAGTGTAATGCTAAAGAAAAAATCTATCTATCTATCTATCTATCTATCTATCTATCTATCTATCTATCTATCTATCTATCTATCTATCTATCTATCTATCTATCTATCATCTAAATAAAGTGGACCCAGTTTTTGGTACCCAAAATTCTTGATTTATCCATGAGTATATCTTGTTTCCCAAGCTTTAAAATGTTTCAGCTCCCTTTGTCTAGATGAAACATATTTCTATCAAAGGTCATCTTCCTTACTCTGTATGCAGAGTATCTGTCTGGTATCAGGCATCCTGAAAATTCTCCATTTTAAAGGTGTGATCACAGGATCATTAGCTGTTTCTGTCAGCAAAGTATAATTTTTAATATCTCTTCATTGTGGATATTTGCTTGCAATTTACCAATCATTAAATCATCTAATCTCTGTACCAATGATCTAACATCAGTATTCCCAATAGATACATAAGTTGAAATTTTTTAGACTGAACCCATTATAAGCAATAAAACCTACTTTGGAGTCTAAGAAAATATCATGGAATCTTGTGAGCCTCTCTGAATAGTGAGATTCCTGGTTTCAGATCCAAATTTTCATGATTTCAGAATAAGTGTGCAAAACTTATGCAGTGGGCATTGTCTTCAAGTCTTCCCAAAATCCATTGAAAAGAAGAATAGGAAGAACAGAGATTCACACTAAGCTTGGAAAGTAAAGATTTAACCTTTAATCACAAAATATTCCCTCAGGACCTGAACGAAGGCCCAATCACATATGTGTTTAGTTTGTGTTTCCTGCTAGGAAGCAGCTCTACCTAATCCGGTACTCTGCTCATTTACAGAATAGGAATTCTAGCTGTTTAATGCCAATTTATTTGTGTAAAGGCCAGCAGATCTGATATGCTGGGACTCCAATTTATTTATTCTGCTCAGCTGATTCTGTTAACAAGAAGAAGCCACAGGAGGGCTTGATTTGAAATATGAAGGCATTCATCTTTTACTGTCAGGTCTTATTGTCTTTCAGATTTGTATAGTTGCGCCCCTTTTTCAAGCTGAAAGCTTGACAAGCCTTTGGCAATGCCTCCCTCTCTCCGTTTTGCAGTTCCAGTCAAACAAACAAACACATAAACAAATACCCCCCCCCCCAAGTGGAAAGGGAGGGAGAGAAGAAAGAAGGAATCCACTTGCAACTATCTAGAAGGTTAAGTAACTTCCTAGTACCTTCCATAGCCATGTGGCTGTTTAGCTCAGTCTATCACAGATTATGTGGGAATATTTTATCAGAATGTCTTGGAAGAAAGCCAGTGGATTGAATGTTGATGTTGAATGAGTGAATTGATGTTAAAAAAAAATATATTTGGCTGAGATCCAAAGCACAATATACTGGCCCAGTGGAATTTTGAAATTTGAATATCTGACCCCACGTCATATTCGTAAATGCCCCTTTCATTCACAGCTGTTTATCATATGGCATTTTTCTGAGGTATCTGTTTCAGAAACGAATAAATAGCTCAAACAAAGTTTGCAGTGTTTCTACATTTTCTGTCTTCATTTCATGATTTTTTAGACCCTGGCCCATGTCTTAGCCATAACTGCAGTTGTTTTAATAATTCGTTATTTGGCCTACATTTTGGATTAGCGCAAGCAACTGCCCCACTGCAGATAATTCACATTTGGGGTTAGGCAGGAATTTGTGCATTGATTTTGGTGTCTGCGTTGTGTTTTAAATGCCCCTTCTTGCATTTTAAAATACACACGCAACTTTGACTCAATGCTGTATTTTTAAAAAGGTTTGACATATATTTCTTTTCCACTGACCTATAGAGAAGATAATTTCCTCATTGATTATTCTTGTGTGGAAATGATTTCCCCCTGTGTTACTTATATTACCATATTTCTTCTTCTCTGTCAATAACATTAAAACCTTAATCTTCTTGCATCAGTTGTCATCTCTCCCTCTCTCTGTCTCCCTCTCTCTCCCTAGCTTTTCATTCTGACATTTGAATGAAACAGCTCCAGCTGTTTCTATTATTACCACATATATAACATCCTTTGGTCCCAGCAAAAAAAAATGCACCCTTGTTTTGATTCCTTTCCACTGTCTGTTGTTAAGAAAAACATGGAACAATTAATTAAAATGGCTGTATTCCTGCCCCAGAGGTCTTGTGCTGTTTATAAATTATCCCACAATGCTGTCAGCATTCATGGCTTCTGCGACAATCATTTGACTGAAATATGGCTCAATTAATCTCTCTCTCTCTCTCCATAATTTATACATAATAATTCATTCATTTTAAAATTTCAAGCACCAGGATCATCACATTGAGGCATAACAACTTCAAGTGAGTCCCGGGGCACAGGGTGTCTTTAGAATACTAAGCAGTAGAAGAGACAGACATTGGGGCGATGGAGAATTGTGAAGGCAGCTTCTCCAGCTGAGCCACAAGAAGTCTTCCTGTTTTGTGATAGGCCTACTGAACTTGTGCTTGGGATCCAACTGTATTTCATCCATGCAACTTGTTTTCAGAGATGCATTAGGTTCCAGATGTGCCCAGCCAAGAAAATTGGGAAATGTAACCCCCGAAAACATCTGGAGATTGATATGTTGGAAAAACCTGATTGCTGAAATTAAATGTAAGTATATTTAAATAAGTATGTTTCCTAGATGGATCTTACGATTATGATGGAAGTAATGTTGCGCCAAAACTCTGACTCTTTCACATATGTGTTTGAGGACATGAGAGATTTACAAAATAAATGCTGTCATGACACATGTGCCAAAGGGACTGTGATTACATTGCAATATTTCCACTCTGATTTCATCACTCCAATCCCTTTGATCTCTCCCCATCCCAGGGATTTCATTGCCTTATGGTGTCTATGTTCATTGAGTGAATCTCTTCCAAATTGGTGCTCTCCAGATCTGTTGATTTCAGTGGTGAAATTGTCTCAGATCAGTGGTGAGTTGCCCCCGGTTCGCACCGGTTCTATAGAACAGGTAGTAAAACTGGCAGGAGGCTCCGCCCACTGACCCTGATGTTATCAAAATGTCTCTGTGCATGTGCAGAAGAGCGTGCGAGCGAAGTGAGCACCCACACACAGTCCTGTTGCAAACTGGTAGTAGAGGTAAATAGAACCCACCCCTGTCCCAGATGGTATGCATAATAGACTGTGAGAATAACCTTGAGGAACAGGAAGAAGAGTCATATAGAAGGCAAAAGTTAGATAAGAGAAATCTGAATCCAAAGCTGGAATGTGATTTGAGAAAGACCCTGCCTAATTCTTGTAAATGTAAAGGAAAAGCACGTTCAGTCCTTCATGATTTTGTTACTCTAACCTTACAGTAAAAATAGTATTAGCATTCATAAATTTGGTTCCCAGATCTGAACTACCCTAAAGGACTGACAGTACAGCTGCATTAAACTTTTATTTATATCCTATCTTTCATTCAGTAGCTCAAGGTAACATACATAGAGCCATTAGTCTATTCCCCCCCCCCATATCATATTGGGGCTTATTTGGCTTCAACATGTGGGTTGCAAGATTAGGCTGGCCATGGAATGAAGCTGGACAGTATAAAGTTTGCTCTTGTTCATCTCCATCCTCTGATGGAAACATCATTTGTCTGCCTTTTTTATGTTTCTGACTTTTCTCCCAAAATCGCATGAGACACTAATTGAACAGTAGGTTTAACAGATCTAATCTGAAAAAGTCTGTATGCTCATTGGATGGGAGGAAGGAAAGAATTAGTTTTCTATGTGTGTCTGCTAAACATTTAATGAATGCTTGGGTTTTGCAGTCAACATTTGGTAAGCCTATTTTTTTAAAAAAAGCCAAAATTCCAGTTTGTGTGTGTGTGTGTGTTTATATGATTGAGGAGAGATAGATTTTATGGCTTTGTCCGGGTTACTTTGGATGCAACACACTTATTAATTATGTGGGGGAACATTCAGACAGAAATTTGATCCTCTACCTCTAAAGTCTCCTAAATAGGAGTCCTTTAAAGTGAGATTTCCATTCGGGAAGTGGGGGAAAAAGATATCATTTTTGACTGTTTTACTATGCCAACCAAACCAAGCCAGACATCAACCAATCTCAAACAGAAAAGGTAATGCAGAGAAGTCTCTAAGTAAACCTTGTGTCTTTTGGTTCTATAGGCATGACTTAAAAAAAAAAAAGGTAGTATAAAGGAACATTCAGAAGCGTAAATCTCCCACATGGTATATCTCATGCTAGCAACTCAGCATGTTAGTAACCTCATTCTGCTTCAGATATAACTCTAGGCCTGAGGGATTGCCTTGAAGCTATCTGCCTTTTTTATGTCTCTGAGTGCCAGCAATAACCTATAATTTGATAGTTGAGGATTTAAGGTTGTGTTATTTCATAGACCATTTCAAATTTGCATATTTTGAGATATTGCTGCCATAAAGTGGATGAGCCTTCCGTGCTTTGCCTTTAAGGCATATCTTAACTGCAGACCTAAACTGGTTTAATAGTCATTCCCTCACTGCAGGGTACCTGAGAACCTGCTGTTGTATGATCAAGGAGCTAAGGAGCTCTTGCAGAGACTTCTCACAATTTCCAAGATTCAGGGGAGGGGGGAGCAATCATACTGGTTAAATTGATACCAGCCTAATATATATTTGCAGTGCAGGTATGCTTTAGGCAGCTAGGTAGAATCTTTTGCTCTTATTATCTCAGGCATTTTGAGTACGTCTATCAATTGCACAGAGGAAATGCCTTGATCTCCGTTATTTCAGTAACTCCAAAATTGTGTGAACTCATTATTTCCTCAGAAGTTATTTAGTGAACTGTAGGGACAGGCTGAAGGTCATTTAGCTCACTATGAATTTCAACCATGCTAGAGTATAATTCAGAAATGATATAGACTAACAGAACAAGGAGAATTATGATACAGTTTTATATTGACAGCAGAAGCAGGGGCAGCATGCTTAAACAGCTGGCAATAGCCAGGAAAGAACCCCATGGTAACCCCCGAAAACTGAGGCCCGGGGAAAAAATAAGGTCTTGGAAGGAGCAAGTTTACACATCTATACTCAGCCATCGTGCTGAGAAACACCTTATAATTTACAGTGTATGGTATTTGGAACAGTTTGATTTAAGTGGCACATTTTGTCTTGGCCAAATTGTTCTTGTTTATAGAGCACACAGTATTTTCTTTCATGCAAGTTCTTCTCTTCTCTTCTCTTCTTTCTCTTCTCTTCTCTTCTCTTCTCTTCTCTTCTCTTCTCTTCTCTTCTCTTCTCTTCTCTTCTCTTCTCTTCTCTCAAAATATGCATATATTTAGGGGAAAGAGGACAAGAAGAGGGGAGGAAAAGACATAAAGGGATGAAACAATACAATAAGTTTTACAATAGAGGAGACATCCATTTGTCTGAGTTGTTCTGCCTGAGTTTGTGCATTTCTGGCTGTGGGGTGTGTATGCATGTATGTGTGCATATGAGAGGAAGAAAGAGAACAATCTTGGCTGTCTTCCTAAAACTAAAATGAATTAGCAGACTTTTTTTATTTTTTATTTTGCAAAGAACAAAACAAAGAAAAAGGGCTTCAGATTTTAAAAGTTTAGAAACGGAAAGAATGAGGTGAAGGAAAGCTTACTGTTGGAATGGGAACTGTCATCCCTCTATTAAACTATAAATGCTAGGTGAGTTGGCAGAGAGTGAATGAAAAGAAACAAAAGATTAGCATTCCATGAGAGAGAGGCTGGATCAGTACTGTGTTTTCACCAAGAGAGAGCAATCTAAGCTCATTGTAGAAACCTAAGTGTTTGCAGCCATTTCCAAGTGTACACAGGGAGATACTGTTCTCTGTTTTGTACAGCTTATTATTTTTACTTCTGGGTTTGATGGATGTGCTGCAATTATTAGTTAGGTTTATAGCTGCTGCTGATGTATGTTTTATGGATTACATATTAGTCTTTTAGCATTTTTAATCCACAGTATCTTTTCATTCATTATGCTCTTGTTTAAGATACCTTTTATGTGTTTGCTGAAACAGTATGAGGGGGGTCTATCAAAAACAACAATGCAAACATGCATACAAACATATACACCTCTCCGTCACCCAAATCTATCAGTGGATTTACTTCAGCTAACATGAGTCCTTTATCTCTCCCCCCTCCCCCTTCCATTGATTTCATTTTGAAAAGATACCAGTTGCCTTTAGCTTGGAAAGAATTCATACTCCTGTAACAGGAATATTGAGGATTCAAGAAGGCAGTGATTTTAATTTCAAATCAACATGGCCCAGAGTTGGCCCAATTACTGTGACTCTGTGGTCACGTATCTTTAGTAAAACCGAAGCTTGAATTCACAAGAAAAAAAGTGGTTAGTTAGTTATAAGAAGAATCTTATTGATCAAATAAGTGGTTCTTATCTGTCAAAGTGGCCACCCAAATGCCTTTAGAAGTCCAAAAAAGTGTTATGATTTCTGTTCTTGGCCCTATAGTGGGTATTCTTAGAAGTAATATGGCCTTGCTGGCTAACGCCAATTCACATTAGCCAATTTTCCTTCCTAAAGCCAACTAGACCAGGGATCCCCAACTCCTGGGTCATGAAACAATACTGGTCCACAGCCCTTTGGGAACCAGGCCATGAAAACAGCAGGCAAGTGCATGAAGCTTCATTTGCGCATGTGCAGGATTTAGATTGCGCATGTGAAATCCTCCCTGTCCCACAGCCACTGCCAGTCCATGGAGCCAAAAAGTTTGGGGACCCCTGATCTAGACTGAGCCTTGATAATGATTTATCTGACAAGAAACCTCTGTATACTCAGTGAGATTTTCTTTTGAGTAGACATATGAGACTACTGCTGCTAATTTGTAGGTGGAAATTTCATAACAGTGTTAAGCATAGTATGAGATCAATACTTTGCTTGATGATCTCAGTTCTGCTGCTCTCAGTTTCACTGTCAGCTTTGGAAGACATATTAGCCCTGGAAGCTGCCACACTGCCACCTTCTCATGTGTGGGAACGTAGGAGGGGGAATTTAGTAGAGGGAATGTATTTAGACAAAATAGCATTCTTCCTTTTGGTCAAGGTCAGGACAATCCTGCATCTGGAGAAGGAGTGATTGGAGTGATATCTCGAGATGGGATAGATGGTGATCTACTGAGGAGTGAGGGGAGGGTTTTGGGTTTTTTGATTTACTGAGGGAAAACCCGGAACTCTCAGATTCGGGTTTTCCCAGATGTTCCAGTATACCTAATAAATGGAACTTTGAGAAAATGCTTGCCTCAGAGTTTTTAATTGGAGTTGGGGTTTTCTGGAACGCTGACATTCACCTGAACACATGGATTTTACTTAGAAGGAAGTAATGTGCATCTGTGGGAGAGAAAACTTTTCTATTTTTGTTTCACAAGATACACAATTTTTATTTACCATTTTATATACTCCTGTTAAAATTCTGGGCCTTTTGACATACTGTGATATCCACTAGTTTGGAAAGTTGCTATGCTTTCAGTCCCCAACATATGATATTTCGTTTTTAAGCAATACAAGAACTTCCTGAGAAGTAACCACGGGAGACCAGCCACTATAACCCTTTTAAAAAGGTGATCTGGACTCGAAACCTAATTGGTTTAGGATGAAAGCTGACACATCTGCTTTTGTTTTAATTAATTAGAGGACTGTATGTATGCCTTGATAGAGAAAATAAATAGGGAACAAGGAAGTCATGTGTTTATTTTTCAGCATGTTAGGGCTTCACGTTACTTTCATAGAGTTTCTTATTCCCACTAATGGGGTTCTATCTTTTTTTTTTTTACTTTGCATTCCAGGCGCAACTTAGACTCTGCTCACATTAGACTGTAAACAAATAAGCCTTATTTCCCCGTAAACATCAGTTCTTATAAGTACTGCATGTCTTGTAATTAATCCAAATAAAACTGGATAGCTAGCTGCCTGCTACACAGGAATAGTACATATCCTTTGACCCAGTGGTGAAATGTAAAATTTGTTACTACCAAACAAATTTGGTAGTGGTGGGGTAATATGACTGAGTGGGCATGGCCAATCTTTTTCTTTTACTTTTAAAACCATTTTTTCTACAACCTCTTTGGCTGAAGAGGTTGTAAAAAAATGCTTTTAAAGCCTCTGATGATCCCAGCTGACTTGCCTGATCTGCAGAGGCTTTTTTTCCCTTTAAAAATATTTTTTCTATAACCTCTTTGGCAGAAGAGGTTGTAGAAAAAATGCTTTTAAAAGCCTTTGATGATCCCAGCTGAGCTGCGCAAATCATCAGAGGCTTTTTTTTACTTTTAAAAGCATTTTTTCAGCCAAAGAGGTTGTAGAAAAAAACGCTTTTAAAAACAAAAAAAAAAAAAAGCTTCTGATGATTGTGCAGTTCAGCTGGGCAATGGAGGTGGGGAGGGGGGGAAGCAGGGATTTTTGCTACCAGTTCTCTGAACCACCCACCTCCATCGCTACTGGATTGGGTGATCTGGTTCGAACCGGGGGCGTTTCACCCCTGCTTTGACCCTTTTCCAACGCATTGTAAGCTGCACTGAGTCTTCGGAGAAGGGCAGCATATAAATCTAATTAAAAAAAAATGTAATGAAATGTGGAAAAAGACCTTGGGAGCCAGGACAAAAAGATTTTGCCAAGGGAATGGTGAGATAAGAGTGTCCCATCCACTGGACAGTGGATGGGACAAGGGGCTCAGAAGGGGCCCTCCCTAATTTTTTGTGAAGGAGATGGAAGACTATTTGTACTTTGAGACTTGCAAGGTTGATGTCAGTCTTGCCATGAAGACCAGGCAGAAAGCACAATCAGATAAGCTTATTTTGTTGTTATTAGTTGCGAAGTTATGTCCGACTATTGTGACCCAATGGACAACGTTCCTCCAGGCCTTCCTGTCCTCTACCATCCTCTGGAGTCCATTTAAGCTCACACCTACTGCTTCAGTGACTCCAGCCAGCCACCTCATTCTCTGTCGTCCCATTCTTCTTTTGCCCTCAATCTTTCCCAACATTAGGCTCTTCTCCAGTGAGTCCTTCCTTCTCATTAGGTGGCCAAAGTATTTGAGTTTCATCTTCACGATCTGGACTTCTAAAGAGCAGTCAGCGTTGATCTCTAGAACTGACCGGTTTGATTGCCTTGGAGTCCAAGGGACTCGCAGGAGTCTTTTCCAGCACCATAGTTCAAAGGCCTCAATTCTTTGGCACTCAGCCTTTCTTATGGTCCAACTTTCATAGCCATACATTGCAACTGGGAAAACCATAGACTTGACTGTACACACTTTTGTTGCCAAGGTGATGTCTTTGCTTTTTTAGTATGGTTATTTTACATTATGGTAAAATTACATTTCAAATCTGAAAGTACCAATCTTCCCACTGTCTCATTTAGTTCCAGACTTAGAGAAAGAAAACTAACTATTCAGGGTAATCCTTATCATTATTAAGACAAAGACTGGCCCCTTTGCACCCACCAGGCCCCAGGACATTTCCCCAAACTCTCCAAAATTAAAAACTACCCAACTTATCAATTTTGGCACCCTCATTGCCTGCCTTGTACTATGTGTACTAATCTGTACTCAGAAATGCAGAAGGCAAACTTGGCTCAACTGCATAGTAGAAATAGTTTTCATCTGCTAACCTAAGCCTACTTTGGCTCATGGGATAATGGAGACCTCAGTTTATCCTTTACCCCAGGTAGCATGATATCTTGAGTTGATATACCTTGAGCTGATTAAGTAAAGTGACAATATTTAGAGAAAGAAATGGAGACAGAGACATGTACTTTTTATAACAATACTTGAAACAAAACAAAACAAAACAAAACAAAACAAAACAAAACAAAACAAAACAAAACAAAACAAAACAAAACACCCAAGCAGAAGGCAGGCACAAAACAATCTACCGTACAGATTCCAAATTCCATTTTTTCCTTTCCCCTTCATATAACTCAGAAAATAATTTCATGTCAAAGTATAGTTGTTGCTAATATAATAGCACTTGAATGGTGACAAATTGCAAAATCCAATTTTGGCAACGACTAACCTGCCTTAAAATTCTCTGGGTGGTCTCTCAGCATTCCCAAACCCTGCAGCTTACTATTCTTTATTCCCAAATACTACATCATCTCCTATAAGCTGAAACAATATAGTCTTTCTTCTGTTTTTTTTTTTAAAGAGGGAGCTGGTGGATCTTTCTTTGTGTCTATATTTTATGTGAAGAAATTGTTGTCTATAAAATCCTTTCTAGGAGTGCTGTCCTTAGAAATATTAATTGTAGCATTATTATTCCTAGCAAGCAGAGCTGGTTTGCAGGTCTATGATTGCCAAAAGTAAGAAGATATTGATAATTTCTTATCCTGTTATGATAGCAGTCATCTAATTAACCTTTAAAGAAGAAGGAAAAAAAAGTAGGTAAATTTATTTGTTGTTATAGCTTTTCCCATGTTTCTTAAGAAGCTCAAGATGCTGTATAATCTTTGCTTCTGCCGTTTTAATTTTACAGTGACTGTGTGATGCAGTCTCCAAAAATGACCAAAATCACTGGTGCTCTGAGAGGGAACTTGAAATGAATTGTTGCAATCTTGTATTGTAATTATGAGACACCCTGGTTGCGTTTCATGAGGTAAAACAAACATGACAGCTATGAAGGGACTTGGTTGATGACAATATCTCAAGTCCTGTTTACCTCAAAGGTGCGGTTAGCCACTTCAGTGAGAAAGGGCTCATTCACACATCTTGCTAGTGTCCCAGTGCAAGCAGGACCCAACTATTTTTTTTTTTACAGGAGAGCATTTTGCCATCCTCAAAATGCCCCTCAATTTTGTCTATTAGAAATTCTGTTTATATAAAGCACCATAGAATGAACAGAGTACAGTCATCATGTGCTTTACTGCTCAACTAGTTAACTGTAATAGGAAACAGGAAACTCTACTTAGAACAAAAGACCATAGAGTATATACCATAGATCCAAACAAGTAAATACTGCTATCTACTGGCTGAATACCATTATAGTTGTTGCGTAGAAATACATCCCAACAATGAATCCAACACTGCGAGACTTTCAAGATTGATGGAGGGAAGCCAGGTCAAGAAATAGACACCATCAGGTGTAGTTAAAGAAGCTTGGAAGCCTGCTAGAGTTTTTGTTTGCCCACTCTTAGGCCAAACAGAATCAAAGTGATGTGACAGTGATTTTCTTTCTCAGCCTTTCCCCTTTCCCAAGACTGTGTTGGCTCTTGAATTCATCAATCAAGATGATTGTGTCAAGTGCAGGGGAAGTCAAGAGATTGAGGCAGTTCAAATGAGCATAAAGATTTATTGTAAGCTTATGCTCTCTGCAAGAATCTGATCAACTGGCAGTCAAGGGAAATGAGCGGGAGATAAGAGAGGCATTCAAGGTAGGCTGGACTTTGATTTCTTGCAGGCGTGCAGGGACTCATGACATGTTTAACCCCTTCTTCACGCTCAACTTAGTCATCTCCTGCATCTTGTCCACATTCTTTTATGCTGATCAACCAATGACAGGACAAAATGAAGGACAAAATGATAAAAAAATGGAGGAGTAATCGCCCCCCCTTTAATTAGTGAACTAGTGTAAAAGTGTTACAGTAAAACAGCAGAGCAAAGAAACATAATAGAGAAACTGGCAAAACCTATGCCCATAGTGCCAGCCCTTCTTGCAACACAAGGGATAGCCAGAAAGGACAAGAAGGAAACGTTCTAAAGTTTCCCACAAGACCAGAAAACCTTCTGTTTAAAACAGAAGGCGATTTATGGAAAAGTTTGGTAAATGAAAAATGCATGTCTTCAAAAAACTACCCACAGAAAGGAACACGGAGGGTTCTTGCGGTGTTAGCTTGAATAGGAACAAGAAAAAGGCAGAAAAATCAACTGATTGGGGCTGTGAGAGGGGGGAGTCTAATGTCTGGACAGAATACCTGACTGTCATCACTGACAAAGTGGAAGAACAGATTTAAATTGGGATGGCAATTTCATTATTTCCATCAGGGTTCAGTTTGGGAAACAAGCAGCTTAAGGCTGCTTTGTAGAAGAGCTTTCAGGCAAGTCAAAATACACCCTACAAACTCTGTGGGGAAAGCTCTGTTTGGAAAGGCAGTGTGCAGTTTTAAATCATCAGATGCTGAACAAACATATCATATACAGAATTCTCTGCTTCATTTGGTTAAAATCAGACTTCTAATCCTCAGGGTCTCAAAAATGTGCTTGGAACTATGTGGCAAGGCTTGACAACATCTGCAAGGTTAGAAATTTATTAAAAAGAGGATTCTGGTGACAACAGGGAAGAGACAGGGCCTCTCATGACTCATAGTCTCCAACAATTAGCGGAAGCAGAAGAAAGTTTGCAAAGAGACACAACTGCTGAATAACGATATATACAGTATGTGTGTGTCTTAACTTGAATAATCTATATAGGCTGCAGAATTCAGATTTCTTAATATTTCTATCCCTGAGCACTAGAACACACATTTTTCTTACTATCTAGTCTGTTCTCTACTAGACAAACACTTTCAGGCACAACACACATACACACAGTATAGACACACAAAATATTTCAGTGTTGCCATCATCACCCATGCTAACACTTTATGAGTAACTCCCTTTGAGTTACCTTGAGCTGCAAGGAAAAAACAAAGTGAGGATTTTGCACTGGATGAATCTCAGCCCCATTTAGTTGCAACAACAAGAAGATCTCTCTAAAAATGATGAAGCTCCGGGACAGGAATTATCGGTGCTGAGTAAGTCACCCATAGCCAGAGACTGTAAACTGCAAGATCCCAGGGGATGTATGGGGGCAGGTGCTTGTTGGCTTCTTTAGAAGGATTTTAATAAAGCCACAGCTTGGTGGTGGTGCCTAAAGTCATTCCTGCCACCTGTCTTCTTCCTGGCAAAGCCTGAACAGTAGATCCACAAATACTACATCTTTTGCTCGGGAGTCAGGATGACTCGAATGCCCTTTATTGCAAACTCAGAGCTGTTGCCATAAACGGTCAGAAATACATGTGCTTGGCATGCCAAAGTCCAGCAGCATTTTTTTTTTTGCTTGACTGTGAAAGCTTTCAGAGGATTAATGGACAGGCAAAGCCATTTGCGCACATTACTGCAAATATAATGTGAATTACAATCTCATCTTTTATCTTGCCTCTTTATATTTGGTCATGATCCTCCTAGTTCTCTAAGTCAAAGCTGTTGGTGACCTCGCTTCTTAAATTCTGGTGATGACACAGCTCCCTAGACTATGCATATGCACATATTGTATTCTCAGAAATCCTCGGTCAGAGTCCCACCCGCTTTCTAGCCATCGCTGTGCTCTTTTGACTGATGAAGAAAATGCCTCAATCTTTACTGAGTAGGGGAAAATAGCTTTAACTCCATGCAGCTTCGTGTGCATTTCATTCAGATTGGTACTCAGAAATATCCCACTTCATTCAGGGGCTGCACAGATTGATAAGGCCCAAAGCTTGCTTACATAACTATCTGCCAGATGGGCCTTTATTCCTAATCCCCATTAATCTCCCCAAAGCCCTTTGATAGTGGACCTCTTAAAAGGCCACACTGGAAGTCATGCTGCTCTTTTATTTAGCCATTTGCTCCTATGTTCAAAAACTTAGTTGAGTAATTTCATGTCATTTTAAAGAGATATAGCCTGATTAAAAGCAAAGGATTACCCCAGTGAGTAATCAGTCTGGATGGCATGAGATGTTATAAACAGCTGCTTGAACTGACCCCACTCTTGTAATATCAAACAATGCTACCTATTCATTCCTATCCCTCCGAGCTCCTTCTATACAGCTGACACAAATATCTGCTGGTTTTGTGGCTCAACACGTTTCATAAACTGCCATCTCAGAGAAACAGGGGAAGTCCTTTTCTTCAAGCAGCAGGATGCAAATATTATTTGGAGATCTAAAGATCTTGGAAAATTTAGTAAATTATGGTGAAAGTTTCATGTTATTTAGGTAGCCAGGGGGAGCAAAGTTCTCCAAAATATATATGATGTGCCAGGTCCCATAAATACTGCTGTCGCAGAGATGTGCTGCAAAGTTGAGCTTATTAGCTTTTATTAAACTAAAGTGATTCAATTTATGAAGATTTTACTGAACCAGCATTACAATTACAATTTACAATATTTATACAGTAATATCCAGATATGTGTGTGAAAAGTGCAAGGCATGTCATAATATAAGATCCACCCACCCCCTTTGAATATGCAACCAATGTCAGTTCATGTACAAAAGGGACTTGCAGTGCAATACTCCATCAACTTTTTGTTAATTTTGACCAGTCCCTATGGTTGCTACTGGATCTGTCTTCTTTACCTTTTCTTAATACTCCAAACTCTCTACATTGTTGTAGTTTCTTGATAGTGTTTTGGAAATAAGCTATTCTGTATTGGAAACTGACTTTCGCCATGTAGGATGCCTGACAAATGGGACCAAGTAATAGCATGTCTTAAAGGGTTTTCTTCAGTTTGCAGTGTTTCAAATGGCATTTTGAGACATTAGGGATACTTGCATTAACAGGAAGGCGAAATGGATAGATGTTGGAGGGCAGGTAGGAGGGTTCTTGAAAATGGGGATGCAATTGGAGCAATAATTACTGAAGGAGAGTTTATAATTTATGTATGTATTTATTTAAAGAACTTACATGGGCTTCTATCTCACACAATGATCCTAGGTGGCTTACAGCAGCCATCTCCAACCATTCCGGCTTGGTGACCCAGCAAGGGGGAGGAAGGTGACAGTTCCATGTGAGCGGTAGGCATGCTTCTATGCATATAGCTCCATTTGCATGAGTTGCAGGTGTGCATGGCTGCAGGCATGCGTGGCTGCGACTCACACAAATGGAGCTTTGCTTGTGAGCGTGAGCAACTGCCACTCGTGCAAGTGGAGCAGCTTGCATGCTCACACTCACCCACTGGCCTGGTTCTGAAGAGGCTACAGCCCACTAGTGAGCCATGACCTGGGAGTTGGGGACCCCTGGCTTACAGCAATCAGTAAAACATCATCATAAAAACACATCATATATTTAGGGATGTGGAGCCTATCCAAGAGAAGGTTTAGGGGGTGCATGATAACTGTCGTTCAGTACTTGAATAGCTGTCACAGGGAAGAAGGGATTAATTTATTCTCCAAATCATCAGAGGGTAGGACAAGAAGTAATGGATGGAAGCTTGTTAAAGAGAGATCTAACCTAGAAATAAGGAGAAAATTTCTAACAGTGAGAACAATTAATGAATGGAATAACTTGCCTCCTGCAGTTGTTGGTGCTCCATCACTGGAGATTTTCAAAAAGTAGATTGGACTCCCATTTGATCGGGATAGTATAAACTCTCCTGTCTCGAGCAAGGGGTTGGACTGGAAGACCTCTGAAGTCCCTACCGGCCCTGTGATTCTATCCATACTGTTTAATTGAAAATTTTTAACAAACATTTTACATATATATCCCCTTCCCCCCACCCCTTCCCCCCAATCCCTCCCTAACCCCACCCCACCCCAACCCTCTCTTCTCAAGCAAAATACAGAGTATCGCATTAGACAATCATAAACTAATTTAAGCTAATAATCTGTAGTTTCTCATCACCCTCTTAAACGTTTAACTCCCCTTAACTAATCTAACCCAATATACTTTATAACACTCTATAACCCATTCCCCATTCAAAAAATTAATTGTAATTTTCTAGTCTTATATTTATCTTGAATATATTCTATTCATCTTTTCCATTCTAACCTAAATTTCTCATTTGAATGGTCTTCGATTCTATCCATACTGTTTACACCCCATCCCAACCAGAAGTGGGTTTCAGTAGGTTCTGACCAGTTCTGGAGAACCGGTAGCAGAAATTTTGAATAGTTTGGAGAACCAGTAGTAAAAATTCTGACTGGCCCCGCCCCCACCTATTCTCTGCCTCCCAAGTACCAGCTGATTGGGAGGAAATGGGGATTTTGCAGTAACCTTCCCCTGGAGTGGGGTGGGAATGGGGATTTTGCAGTAACCTTTCCCTGGATTGGGGAGGGAATGGAGATTTTACAGTATCCTTCCCCTGCCATGCCCACCCAGCCACACCCACAGAACCGGTAGTAAAACTTTTTGAAACCCACCACTGATCCATATTCCATTCTACCCAATGCTTGGGGGAAGAGTCAGATTAGAAAGGAGATTATTTTAGGAAATACATGGCATATATAGGCAAAGAGTAACACCTAATTTACTACTTCCTGTCAGGAAGAGAGTTTATAAGCAAATGCCTCATATTTACATGTCTGAAACCAAAGGCAGCAGGAAGTGATTTGAGATTAATAATCTCATTTAACAAAAAGCAAGCAGAATGATAGACAGAGAGACGATGCAGCATAAACCCTAATCCATAATATACACTCTTGTATCTCCTGTGGGCAGTAGATTGTGACATAGTGAAGACTCAGTGCTATAATGTAGGATGTTCTTGTTTGTTGCTCCTCCCTTTCCATACCGTATAATCTCCGTTCGTCCTTGTTGCTTTAGGTTTCTTCTCAGCTGGCTGGGCAGAAACTAATGAAACAAATACACAAGAGTCCAAGAACTTCTGAAGTGCAATTTATTGAGGAAAAGTGAAGAAGCCATTACAAATCAATTGCAATTGCAGCAAGTGCTGAGTATCAAATATAAGTCCTAGTTATAATAATCAGTGCCTTGCATTTTTTTCTCCTGCCCATTCTGAGTAAAGGGCTAGAAGACGTTCTTTTTTTTTTAATTAAAAAGTTTTGTAACAATACAAAATATATAAAAAAAACATTCCCTCCCTCCCAACACCCCCCCACCTCCTCCCTCCCCCTCCCCCCCCAACTTCCCAGAGTAAAATACAGGGTATTAAAAAGAAAAGAAAAGCAATAATCATCTACATTAATATATCAAACTTCCAGTTTACAAACCACCCTCTGTAATCTTAACTCCAGTATAATTAACAATACATTTCTATGATTCTTCTTCATTCATACGCAATTTGATGTCTTCTTATTTGATACTTATTCCGAATGTAATCAATCCATTTCCTCCACTCCAAAATGTATTTTTCCTGCGTATGGTCTTTCAAATATGCCGAGATTTTTGCCATTTCAGCTAAGTTCATTACTTTTAAAGTCCATTCTTCTACAGTGGGCAAAGAGTCTTTCTTCCAATATTGCGCAACCAGCAGTCTAGCTGCTGTTATTAAATTTAAAATCAACTTCATCTCTATTACTGTACAATCATTTGTAATACCCAATAAAAACAATTGTGGTGTAAATTTCAACCTCCTTTTCAAGACATTCTGCATTACCCACCAAATCTTTATCCAGAATGCTTTAATCTTCTTACAAGTCCACCATATATGAAAATACGTTGCATCTTCGCAATCACACTGCCAACATTTAGCTTGTACATTAGAATACATACATGACAATTTTTTTGGATCTAAATGCCATCTATAAAACATCTTATAAAAATTTTCTCTTAAATTTTGTGCTTGAGTAAATTTAACATTTCTAACCCAAATCTTTTCCCATGTTTCCATCATTATTGGTTCCTGGAAGTTTCTAGCCCATTTAATCATACAATCTTTAACCAACTCTGTTTCAGAATCTATCTCTAATAATACATTATATAACCTTTTAATATGCATAGTACTCTGGTCTCTAATTTGTTTTACCAGATTTTCTTCATTTTCCATAAAACCAATTTTTTGATCCTCCCTCAACCTTGCTTGAAGTTGACCATATTGAAACCAAGTATAGATTACCCCTTCTTCCTTCAAGACTTCTAACGACTTAAGTTGTAATTTACCCCTTTCATTAAATAAAAGTTCTTTATATGTAATCACCTGCCATCTTTTGTTCTATACTTATATTTTTTATTGCATGTCTGGGGTTTGCCCAGATAGGTATCTTGTAATCTAATTTATATTGGTATTTCTTCCAAACTCTCAACAGAGCATTTCTAAGAATATGATTTTTAAAAACTTTATCTACTTTCTTTTCATACAGTAAATAAACATGCCATCCATACAATAAATCGTATTCTTCTACATTTAAAATTCTTTCCTCAGTTAAATTAAACCAATCACTAATCTGTACTAGAACAGATGCTTCATAGTACAAACTTAGCTTAGGCATTTTCAAACCACCTCTCTCCCGAACATCCTGTATAATTTTAAATTTAACTCTAGGTTTTTTACCTGACCATATAAAGGTATTAACTCCTTTCTGCCATTCCCTCAGATTTTCATCTTTCTTCAACACCGGTATCATTTGAAACAAAAATAAAAATTTAGGTAATAAATTCATTTTTATTGCTGCCATTCTTCCTAACAGAGATAATTGTAATTTTTTCCAGTTTTCCATTTCTTTCTGCACTTTTTGTTGGATCGGCGCAGGAAAAGAAGATGTGACCAGCAGAGTTCAAGTAACAACGTTTTATTAACGAGAACTGAACTGGTGCTGCGCTGCCGGAGCTCTCCTTATATTTGCTCCGGCAGACGCACCGCCCACTGACAGGGATTCAAAATCTCCCGCCGAAGGATCTTCAGCCAATCCCAGGCGGATGTCCTTATAAGGACATAACACTCCTCCCCCCTAGTTCTTAGTCAGTCAATCAAGGTAGAAAGTCACTCAGGTACACAGGACGTCTACATGCTCGCGTAGACCTGCGCAGTTCATACCCTGGTTGGGCGCTCTCCCGGACGGAGGGTGCTTCCTCGGCCCGGGGCTTTCTCCCTGGTGCCGGGCTGGATCTGGCCGTCGAGGATGCGGGTGATGTTCCCGAACCTCCGGCCGGGTCGAGGACCTCCGCCTGCGGGCGATGCTGGTCTGCTTCATTCCCGCTTGGATCTTGGTGTCGCCAGCACGGATCCCTGCTCTCGACCGGTCCGGAACTCCTGAGCCATGGTAGGTCCCTGGGTCTCCCTCGGGTTCCCTCTGGGTTGGAGTTGCGCTGGTCCGGTCTAGGGTGCGAGTCCGGCGGTGGTGGCTGGGTTAGGCTCCTGTGTTCTCCGGTTGAGTCCGATTCACTCCCGGGGCGGCAGGTGGTACGGGTTGGGAATGGGTCGGCTTTGTCGGGGTGGTGTAGGCCTTCCTTGCAGGGGTGGTGTAGGCCCTCTCTGCAAGGCTGGCGTTGTGGTGATGGTCGCCGCTTCCAGTCATTGGGGTGTTCGCCCTGGTTTGGCTGGTGTAGGCCTACCCTGCAGGGGTGGTGGAGGCCTTCCTCACAGGGTTGGTCTTCTGCGCGGTTGGGCTGTTGTTGCGGTGCCCTTTGGTGTGTTGGATGGAGGTCTCCTTCCCTGGAGTGTCGGTCGCCTACTTCGCAGGGTTGGTGTTGGCTTCCCCTGCTAGGTTGTCCCCGGTCTACTTGACTCCTATTGTCAGGGTGTAGGTCTCGGTTCTCGGGATGTTGGCTGCTATCCACCCCGCGGTGTTTTGGGGTTCCCTGTGGGCCTTGTCCCCAGTCTACTCGCCTTGCTGAATCTTTAGCTTGGTTAGGTGTTGGAGTGCCCGCTCCTCCTGTGTGTTGCCGGTCTCCCCTGTCTGGGTGGTTTAGGCCTACCACGCCGGGGACGTTTAGTCCGACCTCGTCTGGGTGGTGTAGGCCTACCTCATTGGGGTGGTTTAGGCCTACCTCGTCGGGGTGGTTTAGGCCTACCTCGTCGGGGTGGTTTAGGCCTACCTCGTCGGGGTGGTTTCGGCCTACCTCATCAGGCTGGTCTCCGCCCGCTTCCCTCCACCTTTTGTGGAGTTGGTCAAGGTGACGTCTAACGATCTGTCCATTTTCCAGCTCAACTCGGTAGGATTTGGGACCGGTTGTGCTGTGTACTGTAGCTTTAAGCCATTTTGGCGAGCCGTGGAAATTGAGTGCGAAGACGGTGTCGCCGATGGCAAACTGGCAGAGTTGGCAGCTGGCAGTGGCGGGCACCTCGGAATTGTATTGAGGGTGCAGTCTGTCCAGGGGTGACCGGAGTCTTCTGCCCATTAGAAGTTCGGCAGGGCACTTTCTTGTGGCAGAGTGAGGCGTGATGTGCTGGGTGAGCAGGAAGGTGTCGATGCGCTCCTGCCAATCTCCCAGGCCCATCTTGGCGAGTGACTCCTTGGTGAGCCTCACCATCCGTTCAGCCTGTCCATTTCCGGCTGGTCTGTAAGGGGCAGAGAGGGCATGGCGGATGCCCAAGCCTGCCAGGAAAGCTTCCATGGGCACGGACGTAAGTTGGGGCCCGTTGTCGGAAACCAAAATGTCTGGAAGCCCATGAGTCGCGAAGAGACGCCGGAGTTCGCGGATTGTGGCTTCTGTTGTGGTGGATGCCATGGAGATGACCTCCAGCCATTTCGAGTAGGCATCGACCACGATGAGGAGGTGGCGCCCTTGGATAGGGCCCGCAAAGTCTATATGGATGCGCGACCAGGGAGAGCTAGGAGTCTCCCAATGCGTCGGGTCAGACTGTGGCGGCGCTGCTCTGACTTCTTGGCACGGGCTACACCTGGCGACCCAGTGTTCAATGTCTCTGTCCAGTGTTGGCCACCAGACGTAGCTCCGTGCCAGGGCTTTCATCCGGACAATGCCCGGGTGTCCTTTATGTAGCGCTTCAAGAGTCTTTCGTTGGAGCGTGCTGGGAATCAGCACCCGATCTCCCCATAGTAAACAGCTGCTCATGGTGGACAGCTCCCCTTGTTTGCGGCTGAAAGGGCTGAAGTCGTCGCTGTCAATTCGCGCCGGCCATCCCCTCAGGACCCAGGAGTGGACTTGTCGGAGGATGGGGTCGTTCCTCGTGTGCGTAGCCACGTCGGCAGATGTTACAGGACAGCTGCTGTTGTCAATGTGCAGCAGCTCAAGTGTGGGAGCTGGGTCTTCCACGGTGTCAGCAGATGGGCATCTGCTTAGCGCGTCGGCGTTTGCGATGGACTTCCCCGGCTGGTGGACGAGTCTATATGAGTAGCCGGCGAGGAAGATAGCCCAACGAATCATTTGGGGTGACATGAAGGCCGGGGTCTGCTTGTCACCTGCGAGGAGGCCCAGGAGCGGCTTGTGATCGGTGACAATGGTGAAACGCCGTCCATAGAGGTATTCGTGGAAACGCTTCACCCCTGCGACAATTGCCAACGCCTCTTTGTCCAGTTGGCTGTAGTTGCGTTCAGCGCTGGACATAGTCTTTGAGAAATAGGCGATGAGGGCTTCACAGCCGGTAGGCAGTTCGTGGCTGAGGACAGCGCCGACTCCGTAGGGGGAAGCGTCACAGGTGAGCCTGATGGGCAGCGTCTCATTGTATTGAATGAGCACGCTGTCAGATGTCAACAGTTGTTTAACGGCTCTAAATGCAGACTCCTCCTCGCAGCCCCACCTCCAGGAAGCCGCCTTTGCCAGGAAGCGATGCAGCGGCTCAGCAATTGTGGCTTTCTGTTGGAGGAAAATTGCATAGAAGTTAAGCAATCCAAGGAAAGCCTGAAGCTCCGCTTTATTTTTGGGGCTGGGAGCTTCATGGATGGCTTTAACTTTTGATTTGGTGGGGTGGATGCCAGAACTATCTATGAGATAGCCCAGGAACTCGACTTCCTGTACCCCAATGATGCACTTGTCACGTCGGACCCTCAAGCCCTTCTCCCTGAACCGCTGGAGAACAAGCCTCAGCCGGTCAAGGAGTTGTGCCTTTGAGTCCCTGGAGACCAGTACATCATCGAAGTAAGGCACTACTCCTGGAACACCTTGGAGAAGGCATTCCATCATGGATTGGAAAATGCCTGGGGCTGCACTGACTCCAAACTGGAGACGGTTGCACTTAAATGCGCCTCTATGGGTGACAATTGTCTGAGCCTCCGCCGTTTGCTGATCGACTGGCAGTTGCTGGTAAGCCTGGGCCAGGTCCAGTTTTGCGAAAATTTGGCCCTTGCTGAGTGAGTGAAGCAAATGTTGCACTACCGGCACAGGGTATGCACTCTGCGGCAATGCCTTGTTGATGGTCACTTTGTAGTCGGCGCAGATGCGCACAGATCCATCCTGCTTCACGGGGGTCACAATGGGAGTCTCCCATGAAACATGATCGATGGGTTCCAGGATGCCTTGGGCAATCAGCTTATCTAGCTGAGCATCTACTTTAGCCCGCAAGGCAAATGGAACCTGGCGGGGCTTGAGCCGAATTGGGGTTACCCCCTTGTCCAGATTAAAGGAGATGGGTTTCCCTGTAAAGGTCCCTAACTTACCATCGAAGACTTCTTGGAACTCTCCGATGAGTGAGTTGAGTTCGCCTGAGCTAATCTGGTGGATGCCTCCAATAGAAAGCCCCAATGGCTGGAACCACTCCACGCCCAGCCGGGTCGGGCGGCTATGCTCCATGACGGTGATTGGGAGCTGGCCCCGGAACTGTTTGAAGGCGATCTGGAGGCTGGTTCTTCCAATGACGCCGATGGGATTACCGCCGAAATCCACCAGCTTGGAGTGAAGGGGTTCAAGTTGGCGCTTAGTTAGTGCCGGCTTCAGTCTCTTTACTTGGTGCCAGTCAATGATGGAATAGACGGAGCCAGAGTCTACTTCCATTGTGCATGGCAAGCCTTCAGCCAACAGTATCACATGGAATTTGGTGGCACTGTTGTTACTGGTCAGGGCGATCGTCGTTTGGTTCACCGCGCCACCCTGGGAACCGTTGCGATCGTCGCGGCTGTGCTGGAGTGAGGCCCGTTTGGATGACCTCTGGGAGTCGTGGCAATTTTCAGGATTCCGGGGCCTGATCGACTCTGGAACCGGATCACAGGCTCTGCATGCCTCAGCGATGTGCCCCTTCTTTAGGCAACGTCTGCAGGTTGCGTCACGCCAGCGGCAGGATTGGTGGGGATGGTGTCCCTTGCAACTGCCGCACTGAGCATTGTGGCGGCCATCTTTTTGAATTTCCTGTCTAGATGGGCGGGAAACTTTCAAAACGGTCGACTCCCCCTCTGAGTCGGACGGTGTGGCGGAGTCTTCAGAAGATTCTGAGGACGACTTGCGGATCTTATGGATCCCTCGGAACTGGAGCATTTCGGCGGCGGCTTTCTCAGATGTTTCAGCAGCCGTAGCTTCCTCAAGGACGTCTTTCAGGGACAGTCTTTTCCTGCTCAGGAACTTCTTTTGGAGGCTTGCATCTCTCATCCCGAAGACGATCCCGTCGCGTAAGGCATTGTCAACGTTTTCAAACTCGCAGTTTGCTGAGATTTGACGCAATGCCGCCACAAAGTCTTTGATAGATTCGCCTTCCTTCTGATTGCGTTGGCGGAAGGTGAATCGATTCGAGATGGGGGTGCCCGTTGGTGCATAGTGGTCTTGCAGGGCAGTCTGCAGATCCACCCAGGACATGACTTCAATGTCCCTGGGCACGACGAGGTTGACGGCAAGCTCCAGGACGTCGGTGCCGCAGTGAGCTAGGAAGAGAGCCCTCTTCCTCTCGTCGTCTAAATTGTTGTAGCCGTTTCCCCGGAGGAATTGGCGGAAACGGATCATATAGGAGCTCCATTTCTCCCGGCTGGGGTTGAATGGAGCCAGCGAGGCGAATGGCGCTTGCGGCGTTGCCATCTCTCAGCCCGCGTCGAGTGACTTCAGCTCGTTATGGCGATCGTGCCACGCGGTTGGTTCTTCTCTAGTCCTTCGTTGCCAGTGTTGGATCGGCGCAGGAAAAGAAGATGTGACCAGCAGAGTTCAAGTAACAACGTTTTATTAACGAGAACTGAACTGGCACTGCGCTGCCGGAGCTCTCCTTATATTTGCTCCGGCAGACGCACCGCCCACTGACAGGGATTCAAAACCTCCCGCCGAAGGATCTTCAGCCAATCCCAGGCGGATGTCCTTATAAGGACATAACACTTTTTGCCATAAAACCTCATAATTATTTTTAAATAACTTCGTATTTGATCCAGGAACAATCAGCCCCAAATATTTAACCTTTTTAACTATTCGAATCCCTTTATTTTTTCTAGTTCTTCTCTTTGATCCACAGACATATTTTTAGTCATTATCTTAGTTTTATATTGATTTATTTTAAATCCAGAGACTTTACCATATTGTTCTATCATTTCCAACATATATGTAACTGTAGCTGTAGGTTGGGTTAGTATACCAACTAAATCATCTGCAAACACTCTTAATCTATAATCTTGCTGTCGGATCACTATTCCTTTAAGTTCCTCAGATTCACGTATCTTTTTCAACAAAATTTCCAAAGATAAAACGAACAGTAGTGGAGATAATGGGCAACCCTGCCGTGTGCTAGAAGACGTTCTTGCCTGGGAAAAACCTATAGCCATGATGGTGAACCTATGGCACGGGTGCCACAGGTGGCATGCAGAGCCATATCTGTGGGCACATGAGTGTTGCCTAGCTCAGCTCCAGCACATATGCGTGCACCAGCCAGCTGGTTTTCGAGCCTTCCGGGCCCACAGGAAATGGGCTGTTTCTGGCCTCTGGGGAGTGGGGAAGGCCATTTTCGCCCTCTCCAGGCTCTAAGAAAGCCTCTGGAGCCTGGGGAGGGTGAAAAACAGGCCTGCTGGGCCTACTGGTAAACCTTTTTGCTGTGGTGTGCCAAAAGCAGGGAGAGTGGGTCACGCGCGCATGAGTAGGGGGGTGGGGCACAGGGAGGAATTGAATTATGGGTATGGGCACGTACGTGCGTGACCCCCCCCCCACTATCCCTGCTTTTAGCACGTGATGGCAAAAAGGTTAGCTATCACTGACCTATAGTTTCCATCTGTTCTTTTTTTAAATAACAGTCTGATTTTTTAAAAAAACTTCTGACTATGGGACAACTAATTTCACAGTTGTTTCACCTTTTTTCTTCTTCTCTTGTACATCTTGTGGATCTGTGAAAGAACTGGTGTTAGTTTTCTCAAAAGGACGGGATAATGGTGGATGGGATTATATAGGATCTTATAGTAATGATATAAATTACTATATCATGAGAAGAAATGGTAATGAGACAGAAGAAGAGAATTTTGATCATGCACCGTTTTATAGCCCGTTGTGGCACCTTAATCACTTTATACCAACAACTCTAGATGGTAAATCATCAATATTTTCATACTAGAAAGAGCAACATGGAAACCAGCCATCCCTCACCAGTAACCAAGGGGCTTCTGGGACAGTTTAGGCTGAATAAATATTGTATAGCTGGGTAATCCCCCAGTTTAGTTCCTAGGCCACATCTATATTGAAACAGGAACACTTTAATCATTTTTTATCTCCATCCATCCATTTATAATTTAAATTTGTAAGACGCTCAACTCCCAATGACTGGGATGATATATAATTTTAAACAGTGTGTTAATTAAAATCATAATAAAAATGGCTAAAATGTCGGAGAACTGACAACTTCAACCATATTTACCTCATACCATTCAGGTGCCCTCCTTTCTTTCCTCCAGCCCAGAGCCTGGGAAAAAAGCCAGGTTTTCAAAGCTCTTAAAGAGTTACGGAGTGCTTCAAATTCAAAAATCAGAGGATGCTACACAAAATGCCAGTGGCACTCACATAGCACCTGTCCTTAAGCTAAGTCTGTTCCGGGGATCATGTGGCTCACTGCTGCACCTGTAGCACCACTTCAGGAAATGGCACCTTCCTTTTAAGAAGCTGCAGATATATGCGATATGCACATCCTTACACTCTCCAAAAGACCTTTCTGTCTCCAAATCTGAAGCACCACAAAGCCCTCATATTTAATGCATTGACAAAGAAACAAATCAAGAATGGATTAGTTTAAGACTCAAGCACTAATTTGTTTTTGCTTTCTTGGAAGTTATGAAGTTTTTCAATTTTAATTTTTGCAAGTGGTTGTGAATTGTTTGTTCCTCTTCTTTTTCTAAAAGAAAGCACATATTTTTCTTTCTTAATCAACTAAGAGCTTTCTTAGATTTCCCCCCCCCCCCCGGTTCTCTTTGTGTTGTCATTTAGAAGTTGTTTCAAAAGCAGGAGACCACTGAGGCATCACTTAACGAGATTAGAAAAGATCTTACTGAAATGCTCTCCTGGACCAGAAATCCAATAGCTGTCTGTCTGATAATATAAAACACATTTTCATTTTTGGCAGGGACATGGTAACTGATCTTGCCAGGACACTGGCCACTTTCCCGCAGCATTCAGGATTGGGCGCTTTTGAAAAAAATAATTCTATAATGCTGATTTCTTTGTCAGACAGCATATCTAAATGATTTTTAGTTCTACTGAAAACTAAAGTTGATTGTATAAACAGAAGCCATCAACATAGGAGTATCAAATAATGTGATTGGGTGGACAAGTGAGGCATCAGGATAGAATAGAATAGAATAGAATAGAACTGTAAGAGATCTTGGAGATCTTCTAGTCCAACTTCCTTCTCAACCAGGAGAAACAATACTATTTGAGACAAGTGACTGTCTAGCCTCTTTTTAAAAACCTCCAGTGATGGAGCACCCATGATTTCTGAAGGCAAGCTGTTCAATCAACTCAACTCAACTCAACTCAACTCAACTCAACTCAACTCAACTCAACTCAACTCAACTCAACTCAATTAAGATTAAATCCAGGGTTTTCAGCCTAGAAATTTTTACCATGGGGTAAGGCACTCCTGTTTGTATGAAATAAAAGGAGAAATGTATATGAAACAACCATTTAATGTATTGATATTATATGAGAACATTCTCTACATTTGCTCTGATTAAGAACGCTGCTGTTTGTTGCATACATAATTTGTGCAATCCAGGCAAACCAAATATAGGGAATATGACACATAGTGAGTCCCTTTTTCTGCTGTCCTGTCAATCACAGTACAAGCATTTAGCTATTACCCTTTGGTATTCAGCCTAGATAATTCTCTTAGTCGGTCCAGGATTTCTACATTGTCCAATATCTTTTCAAGAATTTTTGAAAAGGGAGAGAATGCAAAGAATTACCATATTCTCTTCCTTTTTTCATAGTTGTTCTCCTTAAAAAGCTGTTAGTTTCAGTGGAGTCAGGTTTATTGAGATGTTTTTTGGAAAATTTTCGGAGTATGGACAAAATTTGTCCCCATCTCTCTCTTTTCTAAAAAATATTTTATTTGTTTTTAAACATCTTAAACATAAAATACATCTTTTAAGAGCTAAAGTTTGGTCCGGTATTAGATAAATACAATTGCTCACACTTCTTTAACCAATTTGATTCCAAATTTCATCCATTTACATCTTTAAAAAGAAAAAGAAAAAAATATCAAATCACCATTTTTTTATCATATAATCTAACATCTTATTCTAAACATTTGGCATTCTATCACCATCTAAAATTTATCACCATAAATTTTAGATCACAGATAAACACAGCTCCTTTTTATACACAATCTTTCATTTCCAAATAAACACCATTCTAAATTTTTTTTCCATTTTATCAATCAGCATTCCATATATATTACTTAATCTTGAGACCCATTTCATCAAATCTATATTTTAATCTCTATTGATTTACATCTAATTTCCTTTATCTTGTCATAAAATACACTTCTCATTTTACATAAAATCACTTCATAATCATTTCACATTATCATTCATTTCATGTTTCCACCCATAATTTTATCTAATTCCCAATCTATTTTATTTTGTCCTCCACTCCTTCCGCTGATTACCAGCACAATCTCCTCCCCTCCTAAATCTATTGTCACTGACTACCAGCATGCTTTCCTCCACTCCTAACTCTACTTATTTGGCTGGTTCACAGCATTTTATTTTAGCTGTTCTCCGGCATAATCTCCTCCACTCCTTCCGCTGAGTACCAGCATAATCTCCTCCACTCCTAAATATATTGTCACTGATTACCAGCATGCTTTCCTCCACTCCTACATCTAATAGTATGTTTTATTTTAGCTGGTTCACAGCGTATTACATAAGTTGCTTTTTCAACATATTCTCCTACATATCTCCTGCCAATCTGAAATAGAAACCTGTTACAACAAATATCTTCTCACATATTCTCTCCTGGATTATACATTTTCCTTAAATTTGTTCCATTTCATATTTGTCCTTATTTTTCTATGAAAGCAACATTTTTATCCGCCTTAAAATCAATTTTCTGTAATTATTAATTCTATACATAAGTTCTGTTCATATTCAAAATTCATTTAAATATTTAAAACATCCTATTCTCTTTTAATCATTTATATTCTTGTTTCATGACCAGATTAATATAATATATATATATATCTAAATAATCAAATTTAAAAGGAATGGAAATAAAGAGTAAAAAAGCAAGAAACAAAAAGAAAAAGAGGAAAGAAAAAGGTAACAAAGAAGAAAAGAAAAAAAGAAAAGAAAAGAAAAAAAGAAAAAGGGAGGGAGAGAGAGAGAGAAAAAACCCACCTCCTATTAATATTAAAACTTCATGCAAAAATTTAAACATTACATTTCCATTTTTAATCAAGCTCTTTTATTTTTCTTATCTCACAACCAACTATATTCAATTTTTCCCTTTTCCCATCTGTCCAAAACTGTTCCTTTTCAAGTTCAATATTGTCAAAATTAAGAACTGTTTAAAGTTTAGCTCTTTTGTAACATCTTTTCCATATATAGTATCATCGTCCTGTCTTTTGTTGTTGTGCCATTTTCTTTTGTTGCCATGCCTGCTAGTTCAATTTTAATTGTTCCATCTTATTTCTTCTCTCTTCCCATCAATAAAACCACCAATAGACAGATTGGGAATCTCCAGAATCAAATCTGCTTGGTTGTTCAAAATAATCCAATTTAGGTAGCAAGACACATTGTTTCTCTTGCAAGCCAAAAGCAATCCACAATTTACACTTTCACTTCATTGAGGCAATCCTCCATTTTGTCCACTTGTCCTTTCCCTTTAGTTTTTAAAAATTCCTGCTTATTGCCTCTCCCCTCTTTCTCTCTCCAAAAGTAGATTCTAATTTAAAAGAGTTTCAAAGTTTTGTAACTTTCCAACAGACAGTCATTCCAAATCGATCCATAATAAAAATAACTCCTTATGCCCCGATAATCCGTAACCGCTAATTAAGGCTAATGGCTCACTTGTAAAAGTCCATTTTTTGAGCGCTGTTTCCGCCAGGGTTAATATCACTCACCCAGCTTCCAAATGCTTGGCTCTTTTTTCTCCAATCTTTCTCCTGCACAATGCTTCTCCAGTTTGCCCTGGCTTCGAGGCAGCTGCCATGGCTGCCGCATCCCCACCACCGACTCAGAGGGTTTCCTCTGGCCCCAAGAAACTTGCCCATTCCCCTCAACCATCCAAGGTGTCCTTCTCTTTCCCCTGTCCCTACAGGACAGGATCGGTCCGCAGATCTGTTGGCAGTGTCTCAACAGTTGGGGTTTTCGCGGGCCCTGCTATTTCTCCTCCTGGATTGCTGCAGCAGCAAACTGGAAGCAAAATTTGTCCTCATCTCTTGAAACAAAGAATTATTGTTCAGGATAGGAATGTACTGTAGTTCTGTCCCCACCTTTCCTCTTATGGTGATCACAGCCATTTTACTCTAATTTTCCATGTACGTAGCAGTTAGTGTCATGGAAGAAAGTAAATAAAAGTTTATAACACTGCCCATTTGGACAGTAAGACACAAATTACCCATTTAAAAGTCAAATTAAATCACAACGTATGCTAAATATTTCTAACTTGTTCTCAATTGGACCCTGAAATCTTTTTTCTCCTATCCTGCTTCCAATTCTATCTCTATAGGAAGCCTTACTTTTCACTGTTCTGAAAACAAAGACATTTCATGTTTCTCTATACTTTCATTGTCTGACTATCTTAACCTATGTGCTCTGAGGAGTGTTCAGAATTCAACCACAATAATTAAGTTGTAGCTTTTAAAGCACACAGAACTGGACTTATTGAAGAGTCCTCAAGCAGAAGGAACCTTTTCTGCTATCTTGTTTAATCTGACAATGATTGCTTGATTATACAGTGTCGTGTGATTAGATGATCAGAAACTAAAAGCACCGGTCCCTTTGTGCTGTTGTCCCGTGAAAGGGTTGAAATCTTAATAATAATAACACTGTCTCTGCAAAGAAGCTGAAGAAACAGTGGACCACCTAATTAGCCGCTGCATGAAGATCACACAGACTGATTACAAACAATGGCATGACAAAGTAGCAACAATGGTACAAGAAATACCATTAGCCTGCAATCAAGGACTGGCAGGACCCCAAAATGGCATATTTTTCAGAGTATAAGACACACCTTTCCCACCCCTAAAAGGGGGTGAAAATTTAGGTGCGTCTTATGCACTGAATGTAGCCCTGCCCACCCATTGGCCCTCACCCTTTGGCCTCTGCCTCCCAGCAGTTACCTCCTTGCAGCAAACAGCAAGAAAAAACAGCACCTTTCAGCTTCATCACAGCCTAATTAGCACAAGTTGATTGGATTGCCCTCCCGACTCTCAGCCGTTTTATGCAGGCCTCTGCTGCTTGCTACAAGGAAGAAAATTGTTGGAACAGATTTTTTTCCCCCTTGTGCTAATCAAGCTATGCTAAAAACGAAAATGAAAGTAAAGCAAGTTGTTTGCTGCCATGAGGCAAAATTGCTCAGAGGCAGAGGCAGAGGGAGATTTCTTTTTCTTCTTTTCTCACCAAAAAGGTAGGTGCATCTTATACTCCGAAATACAGTAGGCAAAGTAATAGAAAATGAAGAAGCTAAATTTTTTCTGGGACTTTAGAATTCAAACAATATCAGCCACATAGCGCCCCAGACTTTCTTACTGTTGATAAAAAACACACAGAAAAAAAGTCTAGATAGTGGCAGTTACTGGAGACAGCAGAATAGAAGAAAAAGAACAGGGGAAAATCACAAAATGACATGCAAAAAGAAGGAAAATGACGGTGGCAAAAGAAAGCAACAATAATACCAATAGTAATAGGCACCTTGAGTGCCAAAATCTTTGGGGCACCCCTTAAACACCATCGGCATTGACAAAAGTCACCAACAGTCAGTTGAAAAAAATTTCTTAACTTAGAATGGGTTACATCCTGCAACAATACCTTTAATACCAACATTTGATAGGTCGATAAAATCATCTGGCTGACTATACAACCAATTTCTACTGGCTTTCTATACAACCAACCAATTAGTTATGTGTCACTGCTCTCCATTATTTCCAAATTTGCCCCGTCTCCTTTATGAACAGGGTGAAATTGAAGTAGATGAAATGTTAGCTACAGCATTAGTTGAGAATGCAACTCCCAGAGTTTCCAACCAATTTGGCTAGGATGATTGGGAATTTGAGGAAATACAATCTCAGAATATCTAGAGAAGAGCAAGCTGGAGAAGAATTTTACAGGGCATCATAATCTATTATGAACATTCCTTTGCACATAAAATTTGAAACTTGTCTGAAATTTGGCATGAGTATTTCATACTGTAGGGGCTACTGTCACTGCAATTTTCATCAAATGTTGTTCCCCAGCCAATAAAAGTACATTTTTAAAAAAATAGTAAAGAAACACAGCTCAGAGACTGCCTGAATCAATTTAAATGACATTAGACAGACTTTTTTTTTCATCATAAAGTTCTATTTTACCTACAAATTTTGTCCTTCTTTGATGGACAAACAAGCAAAAGTTATCACTGCTTGCGGTTTTTCAATGTTAGACAATGAGATGACCAAAGTTTCACGTTTGGGCATCAGACTGAATCAAATATTTTGTGGTTTGGTCTGGAACAAAATAGGTGACATCTAAAACTCTGGATCTACTTCAGTCTCGTTGTCTGCATACACCTCTTATTTTTAACATCACTTAAAATTTATATATTTATAAATTTCTCTTTAAAGAGATCAGTTTAACGCAACCCTGCCCCAAAAGTAGTGGTTTAATTTAATGCATTCTGTGCTACACTTAATTTTGTTCATATGCTTTGTTCCCTCATGAAGGCACATTCTCCCCATGGCAAATACAAACATATATTCCTTAGTTTTGTTCTTTCTTGACTAACAGGATCAAAAGTTAAGTCTTTCACTATAGGGCATTGATTTGATTCTTAAGACAGCAGGTATATTGGACTCAGAGACAGTAGAAGGTGTTCCTGTAGAGCTCCTTTGATATTCATAATTCTGCTCCTCAAGAACAGCAGCTAAGTAAAACCTCTCTTTGCTGGTTTCAAAAGAAGGACATTTATGGAACAAGGAATAATCCCAGAAGAGAACATGGCTGAGGGATCTGATCTCCCCTTATGTTACTTGGAGGACAAATGAATACTTGAGGGTGAGTGCCTAAGTGTTAAGACTAATATGTTCAAGTCAGGGTTGCTGCCAGATAACAACACGGTGTGTGAATGTGGAAAGATGCAGATGCAGAAGTATTTTTTCTATCAGGGCAACCTGGTCTAACCAAAATATGGAAAGGCACATACTGCTTCCCTTTTGCCTTTCAGTCCCAATCCGAGAGTCTTCACAGGCAGTCACTTACATGAAAAACTATTTTGTGTTACATTTATATTTACTGTTAAACTTATATTTACTGACAAAGAATTCATCAGCAAATATAAATTTAACACGCAGGTGCAGATTTTGGCCCATTTGTTGATCTGTAATTACTACTAGTAGAATGCACTGAAAATGATTTTGTTCTGGTCAATGATAAAGCCAAAATGGTGGCCTCATTTTGGCAATTTAAGGTTTGATTTCAAAATCAACCTTAAATTTTAAACCTTAAATCAAACCTTAAATATTTATTTGAAACAAACAAACAAACAAATAAACAAACAAACAGGATATTCACCCATCCATCTATACCATTTGATAGCTTCAAAAAATTTAGGATTTTTGGGGAGGGAGTTGTCATTATGGGAGATCAAGGGCTATACCCTGGCTCTGAAAGGATCCAGAAATAAAGAGAGAGTCATGCAAAATTCATACATCTGCAGCAGGGGTGACCGTGCAGATACTGCAATGGACATAAGTGCGAGGACCAGTCATAAGTCACTTTTCTCCAGAACTGTTGTAACTTCAAATGGTTGCTGAATAAATGGCTGTGAGATGAGAATTACTGTATTGCAGGGGTTGGTTCTAAATTTTTTACTACTGGTTCTGTGGGTGTGGCTTATTTTGTGGGCGTGGCATGATGATCATGTGACAATTCTTTAGGATTTAGCAGAGGTACTGGTCTACCAGGCTTTTAACTGCTTGCAGAGCTGTACCTGTTTACCCATTTATTTTTGCAGGCACTGGTCTACCCATTTATTTTTGCAGGCACTGATCTACTCATGTATTTTTGCAGGCACTGGTCTACCCATTTATTTTTGCAGGCACCGGTATACTCATTTGTTTTTGGAGGCACCGGTCTACCACCAAACTGCCTTTTACCAATAGATTGGGGGTGGGACCAAATAAAAGGTTAGGGTTAGGGTTAGGGTTAGGGTTCCCCACCCCTGGTTTAAGAAAGAACAGCTCTTTGTTTTGTTACACAACACAATATTTTATATTTCCATCCCCACCCCTGAACTTAAAAATATATAGCTCATAATGTTAGAGTTCTGTGACTTATTCTCCGAAAGGATACAGTAGTCCTCAGCAATGACCATAATGGAGACAGGAATTGCTGTTGCTAAGTGAGGCAATCATTAAGTGACCCTGTCCAATTTTATGACCTATTTTGCATGGTTGTTAAAGGAATCACAGTGATTATTAAGTGTATCATGTGATTGTTAAATGAATCCAGCTTTCCCCAATCACTTTGTTGGAAGATAGGCAGGGAGATTGCAAATGGCTGCATCTGGCAAGGTCTTATGGGATCCCAGGATATTGCAGCCTAAATATAGGCTGGTTGTTAAATGCCTAAATTTGATCACATGACCGTGGGTGTTTTGCAATGCTCATAAGTGCAAGAACCTTTTTCAGCACTGTTGTGACTTTACATGGTTGCTAAATGGAACTTCCGCACTGTGTGACTTTACAGGTTGCTTATAAATTGAAGACTACCTATAATTTAATTAAATCTAAATATTTTAAGTATATACTTAAATTTATAATACCAAAGTGTATTCATGCCCTATTTTCCTTTGAATTAGCTGTATCTGGATCATACACTTTAAATTGAAATGGGAAATTCAATGATTGAATGATCCTCTGTGAAAAAAAAAAGGAAGACAATCTTAGGGGAAATTTGAGGCAAAAAAGATTAGGAAAAAAGTCCTTTCATTTATTCGTTTGCATAAATACTTGGGCATATGGCTTGAGTTTAGTCCAGTCCAGTGAATTAATAAATAGACATCAATGCAATACAGGAGTTACATGCAGGATAGAAAGAGTAAAGAAGATAACATTGATGGAAATATACACAAAGCATTACCTAGGCAAAGGAGATGCAATATTTTTTTTTAAGTCCAAGTTATGACATAATATCTTGAAGCAGCTCAGGCAGATACTGTACCTTCCTGATTCACAGGGGTATAAGAAGCGGGGTAGGGGGGAAGTACAACACAACCAGACTTGCTAGATTCTGTTGTTGTAGCCAATCTCAATAAAAAGTAGTTTTAGCCTCCTTAAAGAGTTGGTTTCCTGAGCCGGTCTACCTAGCTAGACTGATGCAGGACTACAGCCATGACAATATAACTACCAGGCTAAGGAGTTCCTATCTTATTCCTATTGATGTTTTACTTTGCTGATGAAGTGCATATTTTATAGGTCTTTGATTCATAGTTCAGTCTTTGGCCATTCCAAGCAGACCTAGAGCAGGGGTGTCAAACTTGCAGCATCACATGATGTATCACAACCCCCCCCTTTGCTAAACCGGGCATGCGTGGCTAGCGTGTGATGCATCTAGCCCATGGCTAGATAGTTTGACAGCCCTGAGCTAGAGAATGTCAGAAACATTGGTGATCCTCTACCAATCGGCATCAACAATACAGGACTAGATGGGTGATTGATCTTATTCAGAATAAGACAAGTCTAAACTTCCTGTTGCCACCCAGTTCCCACGGTTTTTGGCTTCCATGTCTCAGGATAGAATAGTAGAGGTTGGGTTCATAATGGCTGATGTAACTAAGCTTTTTCTGAGTGGAATTCCTTCTCCCAGTTCCATTTCTAACCAACTATCAAGTGAAAATCGGAATGATTATTTCTATTCTGAGCTTAGCACAATTCTACATTTGGCCAAGGGATCATGACTGGTGGGTCTATTTCACTGCTCAGATAATGCAAACTGAAACATTAGCTTGCATTATCACCTGTTCCTGTTTCCTAGACCGAGGTTAGACTTCTAACTTCTTTTATTTTAAAGTAAGTTTTTGCTGCTCGATGTCCTTGGAAAGGGATTGTTTGCTGTAGAGAACTGGATGGCGGGGGAGCAGGGTGCTGATTTTATTCCATTTATTTCAAATTTTATCTCCTGCTCTATTCCTGTTCTAAAAGTGCCCCAGGGTAGCTCACAGCAAATAAAAACAAAAATAGATACAAAATCGTAAAATAGCATAAAACTATAATGAAAATTCATATCTACTACGGAATAGAAAGAAGCTTAGAGCGAGCTCGGCCACTTGTTCTCCTGAAATCTCTCTGGGAAAAAAGTGAGCACTGCCTGTCTCCCAGAAGAAAGGAGCTTATTAACCTCTGTACCTTTAAAAAACGGTTCCAAAGCTTTGCAGAGGTCAAGGGGACCAATGAGAAGGTGACTGCCATGGAACACTGGAATACAGAATGTTGTAAGGTGGAGTTCAGCACATTATGAAGAAAACATCCTGGGTATTTCTGAGGAGTGCAAAACTCTGGGATGCCTTTCTGGGAAGTTTCTGCTTCTCTTTTCTAAGCCTACTGGGATAGAGCATCTGACATGGGAAACAATCATGCCTAGCTTTATATTAAAAAAAAAACCTAACAGAATTGTTAAAATCTCCCTGATCTTTCAGCTCATTGCCTGTTTTTTTAAATCCATCTGATCTGGGGACTCATGAAATGGGATAATAACCAGTTCTGAGTTCTGTTAGCTTTTCTAATTTTTGTGAATTTATTAACATATTCAGCCTACCCCACTTCCACCATTTATTATTTGAAAAAAAAACCTTCACACTAAACTTTGAATATTGTGGTATGCAAGAAAATACTCATTTAATTATTGACTCTTCCTCCAGCTTCATGATTACTTGACAAACCTGGTATTCTGTATTCTTCTTATTTCTTTTGTTGTTACATCATTTCCTGCTTAGAATTTATAACTGCTGCTTGTTAAAGCCTGCATGTTTCCTTCAGATGCTGCATACATTATATACCTTTCCTGTATATTTCTTAAACATTTTGCTTGCAATTTTGCCTGATGAGCACTGTATTTGCAGTTAATTTTCTCTATATAATGCATTTTGGTTCATGGTGTTCATGAATATATGCATTTTTGTGTAGACTTGATATATAATTGGTGACTTACATAATAAAATTTGGAGATGCCTGGATTTCAGTGAATAATTGAAGTTTCTGTATTGGTTCAAAAAAAAAAGAAGAAGTAAAATTAGATAAGCTTGCATTCAAATATGAGATAAATGATTTTCTGCCTCATTTCTATTCATCAAACACTTTTCCTTCCAACTTTGGGGACAGTCATTTCGTCCTTCTTAGCCTTGGTATTTTTTTGCACCTTGAAAGAGGAAGGACATTTTATCATGAGAGACCAGTTTTTGAAAAGCAAAGAACTTTTAAAAGTGGTATAAATCAGGGGTCCCTAACCCCTGGTCTGTGAACTGGCACTGGTCCGCAGCATGCCAGCAACTGGTCCACGCAAACAAGCAAAGTTCCATTCACAGGATGTAGGTAGCATGTGAAACCCTGCCCGCTCTGGTCCGCAGAAAAACCTATCTCCCCATGGAACCGGTCCCTGGTGCCCAAAAAGTTGGGGGGGGGGGGGCTAGTATAAATGATAGCATCAGGGATAAGGTGGGATCCAAGACTGCAGAGGATGAGAAAGGAATGCTGAGAGGTATGTGAGAAAAAGACTAAGCAGAAACTAATGTTTGCTACCTATTTACTAATACCCGGGCATTACAAGCACATCCTCTGCAGAAGGAGCAAGAAAAGGCATAGATGACCATTGAGCAGCAAATGGAAAGATATGAAGCAAAAAATAAAAGTGAAAGCAAGTATAGGGAATCCTCGACTTATGACCACAATTGAGTCCAACGTTTCTGTTGTTAAGTAAGACAGTTGTTAAGCAAGTTTTGTCCCTTTTTATGACTTTTTTGCCACAATTGCTAAGCGAATCGCCATAGCTGTTAAGTGAGTATGATGGTTGTTAAGTGAATCTGGCTTCTCTTTTTCAGACGGTCACAAAGGGGGATCACATGACCTTGGGACACTGCAACTGTCATATATATGAACCATTTGCCAACTGTCTGAATTTTGATCATGTGATCATGAGGATGCTGCAATGTCATATGTGTGAAAAATGGTCATATGTTTTTTTTCCAGTGCTGTTGTAACTTTGAACAGCCACTAAATGAAGGATTATAAATTGAGGAGTACCTATATGACCTTTCCAAGGATATCTGTTGAGAAGAGTTGTTGGTTCCTAGGTCAGAGGACTAAGGCCTGGGAAATGGAGTAGGTCTACTGTTTGAAGATTGGAGGTAGGCTAAAATATTATGATGGTAGTGGGGATGGGGAAGTATGGTGGGAGACAAGGAAGGTGCCACTCTCAGAGACTATGAGACCATTGTCTTGTAATAGTTCCACCTTCCAGTTCCTTGAACTCAGCCTTCAATGGACCTTCAGGGACCATGGACTCTGGTTGCTGCTACCCAATGGCAGGTTGGTCTGTCATAAAGCTCCTATCATCCTCGATCTGATTGTGGATGAGACAACTAACCCAGCACACATCTGACTTGGGTTCTGAAGAAAGGGTTGCCTTTTCTGAAATCTGCCCAGTCAAGACTCTGGGCAGGGGTATAGATATGACAATTGGTATGAAAGAAATTCTTACGATAATGAAACAACTGCCAGCAAACAACCAAACTCAGAGAGGATCAAGGACTCCACATATACATTGTGATATGTATTCTGAAGGCTATCAAGATATAATTGACAGGTTCCATAGGGACACAGATATTGATTACCAGATCCAAAGGTCATAAAAAGACTGTCTGGCTATATCTTCCATTTAAGCTAGTGACATGCTAGTGTTTTACTCTAATATACATTCATGGCTGGAAGAGTGAGAGAAAGGAGGGATCTTGTTATTTTAATAACTTTGTCTCCCTCAACCACCACTATTTACTTTCCCAATTTCCATCTTCATCACTATTCCTCTAATAATGATCGGCTGTCTACATAAATTGTGCAATTAGCTGATTGTTCTGTGATCATCGCTTTTGTAGGAAAAAGCAAAAAAATGGGAAATGGAGCTAGTATACGTTCACAAAGCTAAAAGCAAAAGATTTACTGCCTCTAAAGTAAGCTGCTTTTCCGTTCAAAAACTAATTTTTACCTCAGCAAAAGCCCCATTTAAAAAAGCTTCCTTTGTAGTATTAAAAATATTGCAAATATAAGTGGCAGGATTCCATCCATTTTTAATATGAACAATATTATGCACATTCAGAGTACCCAGGTCTATACAGAATAGGGCAGTTCTCAGCCTGGGTCCTTATTAGTTCTATTAACGTTTTTGCTTCTGGTTGATTAAACTTCAATTTAGTTGCCTTTCCGAAGCAATCTTTGTTCTCAGGCACTGATTTGGGCTGAAACTGCCTTGCGTCACTTTGATGAAAAGCACAAGTAGATGCCTTTAGCTTATCTTAAGCTTCCCTCCAACTGATTACAAACTATCTGGATGAACAGAAAAAGAATGTATTTTTCAAGTAGAATTCTGTAGCAGGCTTCACAAAACAATGCACTCTATTCCTGGTACGCCAGAAGAGTATAAATAGTTCTTGACTTACAACAGTTCATTTAGTGACCATTCAAAGTTACAACAGCACAAAAAAGGTGACTTACGACTGTTGTAGCATCCCCATCTGGTCACGTGACTAAAATTCAAATATTTGGCAACCGATTCATATTTATGATGCTTGCAGTGTCCCGGGGTTATGTGATCATCTTTTTTGACATTCTGACCAGAAAGTCATTGGGGAGGCCAGATTCACTTAACGTCCGTGTTACTAACTTAACAACTGCAGTGATTCACTTAACAACTGTATCAGGAAAAGTCGTAAAATGGGGAAAATTCACTTAATGTCTTGCTTAGCAACAGAAAATTTGGGCTCAATTGTGGTCGTAAATTGAGGATTACCTGTAGCTCCTTAATACTCCTTAATAATGCAGCAATTGAGAAACTCATGTCCAAAGGCCCCTTGGATTGATGTAACCCTCTTTGGAAGTCTTTCATTCTTTGTTCATTCATATATTTTAAAATTATTTTTGCTTTTGGAAAAGGGTGGATGAAACCTTACCAATGTAAACTGCCTGTCATTTTTATTCCCCATAGCTGCTAAACACTGGTTTTAGGTATTCGGTGAAATCTAAAATCAGTTGAATTTGCCTTTTTCATACATAAGTGTTCTAGGTTTTCTATCAAATTGCCTGTTCTTTGATTTGTGCAGCTTTGGTGGGGAATACATAAGCATATGATGTGTGTTTATGACAAAAAACTGTTCCTTTCTAATTGCGAAAGGTGAAGTTTTTGTGTGTGTTAAGGCTACATTATGCATTTAAGGTCACATTCTGAGTGTATGAAATAATATTTCCGCAAGGTTCTTAATTTTTAACCCAAGACTTTAAGGTCAGTGGTCCAATGGTGTAAATTATTAAAAATGTATGAATTTTTCATTAGTCTCTCCAGCCATATCATTTTGGTTTTCTTCTTCTAGTTGCAAACTTGAAATTGCAGCCTGTAAGTGATGTTATCTGTCTGACATTTATTTCATAACACGAGTTGTTAAGCATGATCTTAATTTTTCAGCAAACATTTTATGCTTTTGCTTTGCTATACATTTAACATATTTCATTGATACAAATACATGACTCTTCTTTTGGGTCCTTCAAACAAGAACATAGCTGTCTTTTTCCCCCTAAACAGGCTCCAAATTTTTTGGTTTGTTTGTTTCCAGTAATTTCTAGCACATGCAGCAATACCAATGGCATTATTTCCCCCTCTTTGTGTCCAGTGAGAATCTGGTCTTGATTGTTTTCTCAATGAGATTTCATTTAGGCTCATAGGAGATTGGCCTGTCAATACAGAACAAATCTGATCGGTATGGTTTAAACATTTTTATTTGTAGGCATGAGGAAAGAGCTTTATTTTTTTAAAATGACAAGAGTTAAATGTCAGGCTCACAAGGTAAACTAGATGAAATAATTAGCTCCAGAGAAAACCTAAAACTATTTGTATTGAGATTGGCTTATCATAATTTTGCAAGTCTGTGCTTCATCCTCCTGATCATACCTATTTCATAGGTGCTTCATCCTCCTGATCATACCTATTTCATACTAGGATCAGGCAGGGTGAAATGCTCCCAGTTCAGACTGGATTGCCTGATCTGCTAGCGATGAAGGTGAGTGGTTCGGAAAAATCCCTGCCCCCCCCCCATACCCAGCTGAGCCGCGCGATCATCAGAGGCCTTTTTAATTTTATTTTTAAAAGCATTTTTTCTACTACCTCTTTGGCAGAAAAATACTTTTAAAAGTAAAAAAAAAGCCTCTGATGATCAGGCAACTCAGCTGGGATCGTCAGAGGCTTTTAAAAGCATTTTTTTTACAACCTCTTCACCAAAGAGGTTGTAGAAAAAAATGGTTTTAAAAGAAAAAAAAAGTTGGCACTGCCCACCCAGTCACATTAAGTCCCCCAACAAGCCACGCCCACAGAACAGGTAGTAACAAATTTTAGATTTCACCACTGCCTAGGATGATGTATATTTGAGTTGCTTCCCCAAAATAGCATATCTCCAGTTTGGTCATCTCTCTTTCCACTTCAAGTGGCTTCAAGTCAGTATTGACTGCTGTTGAATGCCTGGATTAATCCTGCAGTTTTCTTGGCAAGGTTTTCCGGAAGTAGTTTGCCATTGCCTCCTTCTTGGGACTGAGACAGAGTGATTGGCTCAAGGTCATTGAGTTGACTTTGTGCCTAAGGTTGGAGTAGAACTCAAGCTTTCCTGGTTTCCAGCCTGGTGCCTTCACCACTACACCAAACTGGCTCCTCTTCCTTATTCTTTGCATTAAGAGATGTCTGAGCTACAGAGTGTTGCTTTCCCACATGATAAGGAGCTATGGCATCTGAAAGCAGTTCCTAACCATCACGGAAGACCTTTCTTAGAACCAGGAGGAATCTATGTTACATTACTAGGTGGGAAATTAATGAACCTTTCCAATTTCAGTGAGATACAATAATTTTCAGGAAGATTCAGTAGTGAATTGCAAATGAAAATCCTCAGGATCTGAAGATAATTTCTTGTATTATTTTTCATATTTCTCAGCATAGCTATATGTATATGAATATAAGGGCAGGTTAAAAATATAACACTGTTCCCCCAAAAATAAGACAGGATCTTATATTATTTTTTGCTCCTAAAGAAGCATTAGGGCTTATTTTCAGGTGATGTCTTATTTTTGGGGAAATACGGTACTAAATGCGTCTGTCTGATGATCTAAGATGAGGCTTATTTTTGAGGCAGGGTTTATATTAGGAGCATCCTGAAAAATCATGCTGGGCTTATTTTCAGGAAAACAAGGTAATGTCAGAGCAATCATCCTCTTCTCTCTTTATGAAAAATATGTGCTCTTGTGTGTGTGTGTGTGTGTGTGTGTGTGTGTGTGTATGCACATTCATAGGCACTTTTGTTTACATTCCTCATGTACTATTTATTGTGTATTGTGGAAGCCAAAAAAAAGAGAGAATTTAATAGATAAGATTCTAAACAGGAAGAAAGAAACACCTTCCATATGGAATCTGAAATGTGACAAGAGGCTAGTCCTTTGGTTGGGTTCCTGAGCTTTTACTGCCTTTCATAGCATCTTTCAGCCACAGCTTGTAGGTTGTTACACAGAGATATACAGCAACCCATTCAAAAGAATACAAGAGTTGAGTCAGGAGACAATCCAAGGTCACATTCAAGAAACACAGGAACTAAGCAAAGAGAAAAAGAAATATCAGAGAAAGTTAGGGGTCCAAACATAAATGAGTTCATACATCAAGCACTGTGCAACCACAGGGCAGCTGTGCTAATACCAGATGTTGCTCTGGCAATGGCCTGTTACAAATGGAACAATTTTATGTTCCAGTCTCCAGAGGCCCCACCTGTCCCCAGCTGCAACTAACTGGCACAAAAACTATAATAGAAATCTTCTCCCTGATTAAGCCTGTTTTTTCAATGGGGTTTCCTCTGCAGGCAAGCTTTTCTATGCCTACTATCTTTCTGACTTTGAATTTTAATGTTTTGGTATTTCTGCGGACTCAAGCAATGATTTCACATCTTCACTGCAGTTGGATACCAAGCATTAGTTCTTCAGGCACATTGGTTAGTTCAGGTTTGGAGACTTTGCTCATCCTCCAGGGAGAATTCTTTCAAAGGATTCTTGAATGCAAGTCTAATAAAATTAAATGGGATTTCCTCCCAGGAAATTGAGTGTGGAGGGCAAACAACTTCATAAATACACATTTATTTTATTTTTTTCAAAAATTTATTGCAACATTTGATCCCTCGCTCTCATTCAGAGGATTTCGCAACTTATAAAAGCATAACCCCCACAATTGTTAAAGACAACCAAACAATTATACTATCAATTAAAGCTAAACTTAAAATTAATACATATTAACCCTTCAACATCACACATTGACAGTAACAACTCAGCGAGATTACCCCTATGTCCCAAACATGAACAGTTAGAATACACATCTTCACTGCTTTCCTATGCTGTAACCGAATGGTATCCGGGCCTCTGGATCTCAAGGGGTAAATTTTCCACCATGATAAGGCTGCTACTAAAGATCTTCCCCCTGATTCCCAATCTCCTTAATATCTCTTGTGATGGATGCACAAAACAGGCAGATTCCTTTTGGAGAGGATAGTTCTGCAGACACAAAATCCTGAGCCGTGTTGCAGAATTTAAATGGTTTAGGTATATGGTGTTGAATATGAACCACTTTGGTAAGCACCAGATCGGATTAATGATTTGCATGCCAGCTTTCCTTGATTGGGATCATCTAGATGTACTGAATTTTGGCTTTGGCTTTGCTGGAGTTGTAAACCTATCTGGAGGACTGCAGGGTTGAAATATAATAGCATTTAATGACCATCTTGATCCACTGTTAACCTCATATCAATATTGTTTTAAGTACTTAGTAAAAGCAAAGTTAAAGATGTATTTTACCTAGTGATTGATTCCACACAGTTCTTTTGGCAGCCACATGGATATGGTTAACATTGCTATGGTTAGCATTGTCTTCCACTTAGCTAGGCGTTCCTGAATTTTGTAGGCAGTTCAACTATTCAACTACAGGTAGTCCTTGACTTATGACCACAATTGAGACCCAAATTTATGTTGCTAAGTGAGAGAGTTGTTAAGTGAGGTTTGTCCCACTTTACAACTTTTTTTGCCACCGTTGTTAAGTGATTCACTGCAGCTGTTAAATTAGAAACATGGTTGTTAAGTGAATCTGGCTTCTCCATTGACTTTGCTTGTCAGAAAGACTCAAAATGATCTGGGACCTGCAACCATCATAAATATGAGCCAGTTGCCAAGTGTCTGAATTTTGATCATGTGACCATGGGAATGCTGCAATGGTTGTGTGAAAAACAGTCATAAATTACATTTTTCAGGGCAGTTGTAACTTCAAATGGTCGCTAGACAAATGGCTGTAAGTGTTGTGACCTAAGCTTCCTGAGTCATTAAAACACATGAGTAGTCCCAGAAAACTCTTTTATTGCAACAGCTGTGAATTACATTCATTCACAGCTGAGCCCCAATTAGTTGCAAAAAGTCCTTTGGGAGAAATACTTCAGGATAATCACCAACCTTTATCTCCCTTGACACACTGCCAAAGACCTACTTGGAAAGCCACATGGAGTCCAGAATCAAACAGAGATGCCAACTGGGAACAGAATTAACAATGTTGCTTTCCTGCAAAGTGCCTATGTGCCTTTGCTCCTCTTTTAAGCCTTATGGGAGGGGCCAATCATCTCCAGGCCTTACTCCCAAGTCATCCCTTTTGTTTTAACTGTTTATGCCTTCTGGCAGCTCTGCGCATGTGCACACTAGGAATAGGCTCCTCCTGTTCCTCTGCCTCTATGCTGTCTGACTCTGGAGGCTCTGGAGTCTGCACATCACTTTCAGATGGTCCTGGCCTCTCTCTGCCTCTAACGCAGAGTCCTCATCAGGGCCTTCCCCAGACTCCAGGACTGGCGCATGTTCCTTCCCCGCTTCCTCACTGTCCAACTCCGCTGCCAGCTCCGCAGGCTGCTGGTGGACCACAACATTTGTAAACTGCTCTGGATGCTTAACGGAGGCATGTTCCCAACAGTGAGCACTTTTCAACTGTGACAGTTACAGGTAAATTGCCCAAAGGAAACTTGGGCCTTGTGCAAATAGACCATGACAGTATGTTTTTATTTCGGTGACTCTGTCAATGACTGAGGCACTGGCAGCTGCTCCGCTGGGGAGTAAGCGACAACCTTGCATGTTCTTTGAACTTAAACAAGGAGCGGTCTTCATCAAACACTTGGCAACTGCAGAAGGGAGCAAGTTCCCGGGGCTGGCTGCTTCCAGTACAAAGTCATAGAGGAAATACAAAACAGCAACTTGTATCTGTGTGACTGTGAATTGCCTGGAGAAAGCTTTCCCCTCTATCCCCTCATCCCCTTTTCCTCTTCACAAAAGCCATAAAGGCTGTTAACCAATCACACAATATCCTCACAAGTGACATGGAGTGCGGCTGAACAGAGCTTTCCAGCTGAGACGAACAATTTACAGTCTGTATTATTTTCTCCCTCACTCTCTTTTCTGACTAGAGGAGATTAACAATGGCAGTGGGTTTTTGTTTTGTTTTGTTTTTATTTACTAAATAGAGAGCAAGCTACACTTTCTGGGTTTTGCCTTACAATAGACTGTGATTAGGATAGTGGATATTGATGAACTGTGGGGCATTGCAATCCAGAAAATTAATAGCAAAGCTGGATCAAGAGTGAGACATTACGAGTCATAATGAATCATGAGGTAAACAACCATTTAATGTTGAACACTCTAAACTAGTGGCTCACAAGTTAGGTTGAGATGTGCCTCCTTGATCCCTTAGGGGTGGAATCCAAAATATAATTCTCTTCATTGCAATTGAGATCTGCTGAACGGAGATCCACAGGGGGAAAAATACTATAATGTTATATAAATAAGTTTAAGCCCTGGAATGAATCTTGGGATTGCTAGGCCAAAAAAGAAATATCTGCCTGCCAATTAAATCATAATTAGAAAATAAGTCAAAAAGGAAACTGCCATGATTTTAATTATTGTACCATCTATCTATCTATCTATCTATCTATCTATCTATCTATCATCTATCTATCTATCTATCTATCATCACCCTGGGTACTTTGTCAAGGTCTGCATCTAAGGTTGAAAAAGGGAAGCAAATTATGTGGTGAAAGTTGGAAAGAACCAGGACACAGTTTCATTCAAGAACAATACTCAGATGTCAACTGTTTCCCTCTCCCCCACCCCCCCAGTTCTCAGTCTGTTAAGATTTCAAGCAGATAAAGAAACACAAAGTTTGAAATTGAAGACTTGAGGTCTGCTGACTTTCTTCTGTAGCCTATCAAAGAATGGTTATCCCTGAATTTCTACCTGTTGTCCTTCAAGTTTAAATCATGATCTGGATGAAGCCAGATAGATGAAAAGACTGGAGTAACTCCCATGCAAGGAAAGATGACAGCATTTGGGGTGATATATGTTAGGGGAAAAAACAGCAGAATAAAGAGAAACCGATAAAGTTATATAAATCTTTGTATGATAGAGAAAAATGGGGAATTCTGTCTCTCTCCCTCTCTCTCTCCTTCAATCCAATAAATAGTGAAGGATTCGGAACAAAAGGAACTTTTTCAATTGACAAATGGTTAACCTGTGCAACATGTCACTTCAATAGATAGTAATGACCACTAATATCAATTGAATTAGACCAACTAGTGGAAGATAAAGATAGCAATAGCTAATAATGACAATGGACATATTTCACCTTCAGTAAACTTTAGTTACTGCTGTACATAAGTGGGAGTGGTTTATTGCCTTTGGGTCTGTTTGTTGTTATTCTCTGGTGCATTCATAGAGAAGAATTATGTCTTATACATGTAAAACAATGAATGAGAATGTATGTACACAGTGGGGCCAGAGCTGAACAAGACCCCTGAAATCTTCACCTGCGAATAATGTTTTAAATTGGTACTTGACATAAATCACTTCACTGGTGTCATTGTTGGTTTCTAGGTTGCTAAGTAGGGAAATACCATAGCACTGATTTCCTTTGACTCCAATATTCTCAAGAGACTCTTTTCCAACCTCATCTCACTCTTTTCTTTTCTCTGGCGTTCTTTGGCAGTTTATATTTGAAATGTTTTCAAGTATTGCACAAATGTGCTTAGGTCTGCAAAGGCAGATTGCTATGCATAAGAAATGCTTTCAGAGTGGAATAATGGAAATGATGAAACATTTGGAGAACAGGTATTTGAGTGAAATTTGTTTCATCAGTATTGTATGACACTCTTTCTTATGAAATCTTACTGCATGTTGCAAATAGTGGTCATTTCCTCACTGCAATCTTATAACAGCTTCTAACATTACCCAGCCATTGCTGGGGCAATGTAAAACCTGCCCTAATAATTCTTATATCAATGTGATGGAGGAATGACAACAGAAGATGCTAGTAGTATCTTCTGAGGACAGATAGTCCTCAGTTAACAATCACTTATTCAGTGATCATTTGAAGTTATGATAGCACTGAATGAGGAGACTTACGATTGGTCCTCCTCGTTGCAGCTGTTGCAATGTCCACACAATCATGTGATCATGATTCAGACACTTGGCAATTGACTCACACTTATGACAGCCATAGCATCCTACAATCACATGATCAACATTTGCAACCTTTACCTATCCGCTTCCAACAAGCAAAGTCACTGAGGAAACCAGAAGGAGGTTAAAAGTGGTGATCATGTGATGTTGCACTTAATAACTTTGCAGGACTCACTAAATAGTTGTAACTAGAACTACCACAACTGCCATCACACACAACTCTCTCCCTCTCTCTCTCTCTCTCCCTCCCTCTCTCTCTCTCTTTCTGTAGGTATATGTATATATATGTGTGTGTGTGTGTATGCATAGATAGATAGACAGACAGATAGACATAGATCAATACAGTATATTGATATATTCTTTTGAGAGCAGGCATCAGAATTTCACTTTTTTAATATGTGCCAGTAGGTTCACAGAAAAAAGTGACAAAAAAGGTTAGTTCCAAAATATAACTATTTTTAATTAGCACAGGTGACATCAGGTAACCTCTATGTGCAAATAGTGTGACAATACAAATATGAGAAGTATTCCATGATCCAGGAACTAGGAAATATAGGATTAAGGAAGTATCAAACAATAAATCAGAATTAATGCAATAGTATAACAAAATCAGAGTACATTATTGCGAACCAAATTAGAAGCCAAGGCCAATAAATGATTGCAAGATATAGAATAGAATAGAATAGAATAGAATAGAATAGAATAGAATAGAATAGAATAGAACAGAACAGAAGTTTATTGGCCAATCCAATCCAATTTTATTGGATCCACAAGGAATTTGTCTTGGTGCATATGCTCTCAGTATGCATAAAAAGAAAAGATACATTCGTCAAGACTTATAAGGTACAACACTTAACGATAGTCATAAGGTACAAATAAGCAATCAAGAAACAATATCAATATCAGTAGGACATTGTAGACATCGTTTGTAGAACAAAAACCTTGTTGCTCAAGCATCAAGCATGACTTAATTGGAACTTATTACATGCAGTCTATGGTTTAATGACCAATTGCTTTAGAGACTGTTTGAGGTTACAGTAGACTCCTTACTACTTACGACCTGGATTCAAAGTTCTGATGGTTGCCCCCCCCCCCCCCGGTCATATGATCACATTTTGGATGGTTGGCATATTCACAGCTGTTTGCTGGATCCTGTGGTCATATGACTTTAATTTATGATTATTATTTTTTTTTGCCAGGAAATCGGCATTTATTTCTGTTTCTGACAAAAAAGCCCATTGCAGACAATGGATCCACTTAAGGATTATGGCATTTGCTTTACAACCAGAGTGCTCGCTTAATGGCTGCAACGTTCATCTAATGACCGCCATGAAAAACTGGGCACGGTCACATGGTGACCCATTTTAATGACTGGTTTGACTTACAATTCCAGACTGAATTACAATCATAAGTCAAAGACTACTTGTTTTATATGCTTTCATATTCAGGAATACACAAGGAAATCTAAGCAGAATAAAATTGATCTAAGTATGGAAGAAATTTGCTTACTTTGTATCTAATTGTGACCTTATTTAGTTCACATTTTTTATGCAACATATAAGCTGAAACTCAGTTATCCTTCAAGCCTCTCTGAATTTTCAAAAACTCTTTGCCAAGGGTTAGAGTTCGGGTTAACCCCAGTGCTGGGATTCAGCCAATTCGCACCAATTCGGGAGAACCGGTTGTTAACTTTCTGAGCAGTTTGGCAAACTGGTTGTTGGAAGAAATCATTAGATCAGAGAACTGGTTGTTAAATTACTTGAATCCCACCACTGGTTAACCCTAACCCTCCCTTTCCTACATTCTGGAAACATGCTTTTCCAAACATGTTTTTCCATGTTTTTGGATTGTTTGTTTGAATTTACTCTCTCTCTCCAAATAAAGGAGTTGGTCAAATCAATTGCTGTTATAACTCATGATTTAATATGGTTGATCTAAAAAAGAGTGGATTCTGTATTGGTGGGAATATGCTAAAAAGAGAAAAAGATAAGGGGGAAATCTAACCTAACCAAGTCCCCAATTTTTCAAATATCCAACTCCTAATAAAATTGCATGTTCCCAACATAGTCTTTAGTCCAAAGCTCAATATGTTTCTAGGGATTTCTGCATATAATCTCACTAGCTGGACGCCCATGCTTCGCTATGAAACTATGTGAGTGGGCTTGATAAATTGACACTTAAAACCTGAAACTTAATGTAGAATGTGTAACTCTGTAGCATCAGAGTGTGGTAATACAAGGCAACTGGCAGTTAGAACAGAGAGGAAGGGGGAGTAGAATATCCCACCCCACAGGCCAGATGAGTCACGCGCTGGCTATGCCCACGCCTGGTTTAGTGAAGGGGGTAGCATCAGAGCGTGTTAATATAAGGCAACTGGCAGTTGGGACAGAGTTCCTTTCAGGTGGGGAACGTTTAACTCTGTAGCATCAGAGCGTGTGAATATACTGTATATGAAATACTAGTGATCTAATGGTCATTTTGAAAAATCCTTTCTTAGCGAGCACCTAGAAGCCAAGAGGAACATACGCACCAAATTTCAAATTTGTAGACTTTACAGTTCTGGAGATTTTCTAATGAGTGAGTGATATTTGGCTTTTATATATATAGATAGATTATCTAACTATTATTGCATATATTTTAAAGCAAAAAGTATAAAATATTTTCCAAATGAAGCAATACTATGATATGCAATGAAAAATATTCTTTCTACAACAACTATTGTGCCCTATTGGACACTAGACACACAATGGTTACACTTTCAAAATACCTACTTGAGAATAATGTTGGAGCATAACAAACCAAGGAGAAGGAAGCAGAGGATTGTGAGCGTTAATCATCTAGCCCCTTTCTATGTCAGCAATTAAAAACAGAAACTGAAACCTTTTTCCTTATGCCATCACCCTGCTGAACACTTAATTTTTACAGTTCTATCTTATGTTTAAGTACCGTATATTACCCATGTAGTATGGCTGTATTATTTTTATTCTTTTCATCTGTTCCACTACCTTCTCCAATAATTCCCTCAACACTGTCAAACTATTTACTAAGACTGCACTACTATTAATCTTCTCATCTTCTCATCATTCCCATCACCCATCTCCTCCCACTTATGACTGTATGACTGTAACCTTGTTGCTGGTATCCTTACGATTTATATTCTATTTTTTTATTTTATTTTTATCAAATTTATATACTGCCCTACTCCCCAAAGGGACTCAGGGCGGTGAACAGCCAAATAAAATACAGAACACACAAAAGTTAAAAATAGTTAAGATAAATTAAATGATTAGGCTGAAAAATTTAAAATCCAATCATATAAAACATTTAAAAACCCATTATAAAGGGGAGGTTTAAGCCAGACCAGCCTGATGAAATAGGAATACTTTTAAAGCACAGCGGAAGGTATGTAGGTCCTATATCGTCCTTATTTCAGGGGGGAGCTCGTTCCAGATGTCTGGTGCCCCCACAGAGAAGGCTCTCCCCCTGGGGGCCGCCAGTCGACACTGTTTGGCTGATGGCACCCTGAGGAGCCCCTCTCTGTGGGAACGGACTGGTCGATGAGAGGCTACTGGTGGCAGAAGGTGGTCCCGAAGATACCCTGGTCCTAAGCCATAGAGCGCTTTGAAGATGGTAACCAAAACCTTGAAGCGCACCCGGAAGACCACCGGAAGCCAGTGCAGCTTGCGCAGGAGTGGAGTCACATGGGAGCGCCACGTCGCTCCCATCACCACCTGCACGGCCACATTCTGGACCAGTTGGAGCCTCCGGGTGCTCCTCAAGGGGAGCCCCATGTAGAGAGCATTACAGTAGTCCAGACGTGAGGTGATGAAGGCGTGAGTGACCGTGCGTAATGAATCCCGATCCAGAAAGGGACGCAACTGGCGAATCAGGCGAACCTGATGAAAACTCCTCCCAGCCACGGCCGTCATATGCCCTTCTAAAGACAGCCGTGAGTCCAGGAGGATGCCCAAGTTGTGAACCCCATCCGTGGGGGACAATGACTTGCCCCCAATAGTCAGAGATGGCGTCAACTGACTATATTAGGATGTCGGAAACCAAGCCACTCGGTCTTGGAAGGGTTGAGCCTGAGTCTGTTCCTCCCCATCCAGATCCGTACAGCCTCCAGGCACCGGGACATCACTTCGACGGCATCATTGGGGTGGTCTGGGGTGGAGATGTACAGCTGAGTATCATCAGCGTACTGATGGTACTTCACCCCAATATCAAACAATATTGATATTGTTTCCTGATTGCTTATTTGTAACCTATGACTATCATTAAGTGTTGTACCTTATGATTCTTGACAAATGTATCTTTTCTTTTATGTACAATGAAAGCTTATGCACCAGAGACAAATTCCTTTTGTGTCTAATCACACTTGGTCAATAAAGAATTCTATTCTATTCTGTTCTGTTCTGTTCTATTCTCCAGAACATATAAGGACAAATCATGCCTGCAGAAAAAAAACAACAACCAGGTGCTGGTTTTGACCTTTAATGCCCTTCATGGTGTGGAGCCAGGTTATCTGAGAAACCACCTCCATTCAATTATATCTGCCCATTCCATCAAGTCTGGCAGAAGAGGTATGTTTTAGAATGGAAAGAATTGTGAAATAATTTTATCTGTCAGGACCAAGAAAGCTCATCTTTTCTTCCATGGTACCCACTTGTGGAACATTGTTCCTCCTGAGATGAGATTGGCTTCCTCCTTGACATCCTTCTGAAGGTCCCTCAAAACATGGCTGTGTCAGCAGGCCTGGACATCTTAAGGCAATGGTGAGTTGAAGAGAAGGTTGCATTGTTTGTTTGTTTTTTAACACCAATTCTCTCCACTCTCCATTGTTTTTTAATTATAGTTTTTAACATTTGGATTTAATGATTGTTTTATTGTAAGCCACCAAGGATCCCTTGATTGTGATATGGGTGGTTAAATAAATGTGAGAAATAAATAAATAAGAGCAGAGTTCTGTCAACCTGTGTACTGTGATGAGTATGAGTCAACACTTTTGGAGATGTGGCTGAATATACCTGTGTCAGCTTAATAATTGCCAGGACTTTCAGGGCTGAGATAGATGCAAGATAGCCTAACTTTATTATTATAATTGAAAAAGAATAAAGAATATTTGACATCTCCAAGGCACACATTTTGTATTTCAATTTTTCCATAATCCCTTAATTTTTTTTTTCAGCTGCCAATCTGTATCCTCTTCTGCTATTAGCATTATCTTTTCACAGTGCAGTTTTCTAAAAGCATGTCATTTGTTCTTCTGCAATCTTTGACAATTCTCAGGCAAACTGACCTGATCCAGACATTATGGTAAATTGTAGAGACCAGAATGTAATCTTTCTGCAGGTATCACACCACTGGAAACATTGTAAATGCAGTTAAAAAAAAAAAAGAGGAATTCAACAAAATACATTTTAAATGCAGATTTTAGGACAAAACACATTGTTGTAAATTGATACTGGTGCCTGTTTAAACAGGAGTAAGCCATACTGAACACAATGAGTTTATTTATGAATACATGTACATAAAATTGCATTTTAGGAAGCGTATGCATTTTAAAAGAATACAACTATAAATGTGTATTTTCCAACAAAGCATGCTTTTCAAAACACACACACACACACACACACACACACACACACACACACTTTCAACCCTTATTTATATTCCATTTTTTTTCATGTAGAATTTACCCCATTTGACTTATGATTCTGAAGGGTGAACAATTAAAATTAACAATAAAATAATCTTAAAACTCAACGTTTTTACTTCTATGTAGTTAGCGAGTACTAGCATTTTCTATAAAACCAACTTATTTTAATTGTCAAAATCCAAACTTAAAAGTTTCATTTTTTCCTATTTTAAGCAGGAGTTTCTAAAGTGGAAACAAAGCTAGATACATTCTTTTCCTTGCTTAAAACAGTTTATTTGACTACCTCTGCCAGTTCCACCACTTTTTCTATCCACTCTTCCATTGTGGGAATTGATGAATCTTAACCATTTGTGTGTTGTTGTTGTTTTTTACCAAGAAAACTACATGGGTGGCCAATATAAAGTGATTGATAATAAAGTGCCAGATGATGGGCCCCTCAGATTGGGTGGTACTCAACATGCTACTGCAGAATTGCTGGGGATTTTTTTTTCTTGGCATTCTGATTGTGTTTGTGATGTGTCTAAATTAAAAACTTTGGGACATCTAGTTGCTATACTATTGTTATACCTGGAAAGGAAAATCCGAAGCTGCAAAGACAGAAGTGCTGTAGAAACATGAAATGTAAGAGGAATGAATATAGGAAACTCAACACACAGTGAAAGATGAAATGCACTGACTATATATTGCCATTGTTGGCATCAGCAACTAGAAATGGATTAAAATTGGACACTTTCAGCTGGAAGATAATGCTGCTTGCTGCTCTTATCAAAGAAAGAGCAGTGTTGTTTTCATAGTCATAAGAGGAATATAGGAATGACAGTACTCAAATACAATGTAATCCATGGCTGAATAATGTCAATTACACTTAAAGAACAATCCTTTACTGCGATGATTATCCATGTTTATGCTCCAAATATAAAGCAGAGGAGCTCAATGACTGTTATAATCAAAATCTAAACTGACAAAACATGCAAGCAAGATGTCCTGCTTGGAGGTGGAAACTGGAACGCTAAAGTTGCAAATAATGAGGAACATACAGACTGTTGGCCTAGGAATTAAATGAGCAGAGAACCATTTCTGCCAATCCAATGATTACTTCATTGCTTGCACATTCTTCAGTCAACAAATATATATATATATATAACAATTTCCATGATGCAATCTTGAATATATATATATCTACCATTTTCAAGGACAATGAGACTCTTTAGAATACCGGGGTAGCCACAAAAATGAATTATAGAACAAATGAGTTCTTACTCAAGACAATAATGAGAAGGCTCAAATTATTATACTGTGGACTTATTTTGGAAAGACTCAGTTTCCTTGCAAGATTTATAATGCTAGGAAAGGTAGAAGGAGAGAGAAGGAGATAATGATTAGAGGGAGGAAACTGGACTAATTACAGCAGTAAATAGATGTACTGTTGCATTGAAGGTTTGGTTGGGGACAGATCATCCTAGAGAAGGTGTATCTGTAGGGTAGGTAAAGGTCAACACAAGTTTGATGACATACAATCAATAAAAAATTCTACAAAAGTTGGCAGCACCAGTCAACAACATAGCAAATAGCTCTCAAGAATACTAGTATGCCTATTATCGCAGCTGTGATAAGACTGTGGATAAAGAAAAATTTAATTACAGTCAGGCCTGTCATTTAATAGCAGGGCTTCTAAGTTATGGCATTCCTGTTCTTGGGCCCAAGACATGGATCAGAAGTAGGGATCAGTCTTAAGTAACCCAACCCATTCCCGATAGACAGGCCTGCCCTATCTAGTTTTGCCCACCACAATTCTGATCTTTCAACCCTCTTTTCTATCCATTTCCAACACAGTATTGTGTGGTCAGGCTCAGAGGGATCCTAATCTTTTTTTCTCCCTATCTCTCATAATTCCAGCTCCCACTTTCACAAACCTTTCTGCTTTCACTCCTCTTACATTACCTTCAGTCACAGATGGGTTGCACCATCAGAGTTGCATTCATCCGCAGTTTCATGAATCTATAAGAAGCCTGCTATTGGATTTCAATTGGGAACCCTAAAGTGCAAGTCCCATGGCTTCTCACTTGGAGTAGAGTACTTTTCTTGCTTCTACTAAATCCAACTATTTCCCTTCTCTGAGTTCTTCTAATCTTACATTTGATCCACCTCTACTTCCCAATTCCAATTCCAATTCCAATTCCAATTCCACATTTCTTTAACATTGCTTACATTATAAAATTCAGATGGTGCATGATATCCCAGATTCCAAACCAGAAATCATTCCAGGGCAGCATGGCTATCTTCTAAATGTCTCCTCATCGGGAATTTGGCAGTAGGCAAATGGCAATTCCTTCAGTGGATATGCCTTGCCATAAGAGCTTTAGGATTGAGAAAACACACCAACTGGTGGCATCACCCAGCTCCAGCTGCTGAAGCTGATCCATAAAGGCATACCACTGCAAAAAGTCATTAGCCTTCAATGGATCACTTGTTTCACTTCTTTGTTTTTGGCAGGTTGATGTGTCATTGCATTCTTTAGCAGCTTTGCTTCCTCCTATAGTTTGACTTGATTCTTTCAGAAAGACCCAATGGTTTTTCTGACAGGGAGTCTTATTCTTTGCTCTTCCATTTGCCTCCACTATGCTAGTTTGTTTATGCTCCAACTTGTCCCCCTCCCAACATTTTACAACTTTATAGAATTATTTCTCACTAATATCAGTAACTTCCATTAAAACTTCCACTTTCTTTCCCATACAAAAGAATTCCTATCTTAAAACAATAACAAGCAATTTGCAAGCAATTTTCCCCATTATAATATATTCATTTATAGTCTTTGCACAACATACACATTTTGTATACATTTTTAAAATTGCTATCTGCATTCAGAACAGGAAAACTATGTAGATTTTAGGGCATAAGTATGAATTGTTAATAGGTTTGGGAAGAGGAAATAAATCTTTCTCTGTTATATAATCTGCAATTTGGCCATTACTGCATATTAATATATTTTTGATTGCTGCTCTTCTAGTTTTACACTAGGAGTCTTAGTCCTGAAATTTTACATACTACTATAAACTCTCAGTATAAATCACATAAGATTTCAATTTTCTTTATAATTCAGTAATATTGGTGTGTATGAATCATCGTCAACATTAAAAATATCTTCATGCTGAATCTCCTATGATAAACATTCGAAAATAAAACCATATTGAAAGTCTGGGTGATAACAAAACCATCTGGAATGAAAAACAAAAACACAAAAAACACAACAGAATCAGTAGCAGAGGAGCCAACTTGGGGACCACATCCCCAAATCAAAGTACTCAATTGCAGAAGTACCTACCCAGGTATTTCATCCATCCATCCATCCATCCATCCATCCATCCATCCATCCATCCATCCATTTTCAATAGCCTTGCATCTCAAACAAGAGATTGTTTGGGTAGCAAACAATCATAAACTCTTAAAAGCTATTACAACACAGCAGAAAATTAAATACATATGGCAGCTGCGAAAAGATGTCATCATATATATCCATAAAGCCAGGAAACGGGCCCCTTCACATATCAGGGGCCCAAGGCCTGGCCACAAAACAAGGTCTTCAAGGCCTTGCTGAAGGCCAGCATATCAGGGTTATCCTCAACTTTGAAATGAAAAGATTCCAGAGGGAAGATGTTATGCCATATTAGTTGGCTGACAGGGCCTGTAGTATGCCCAACTTGCCAGACTGAATTGGACACCACTGGGAGAAGAAGACCCTCAGGTGATGCCAATGAGGTTAAATGATGCACAGAAGGACTTTGTCTCTGTAAATAGTTTTTCAAAGGGCTGTTTTCAAATGCATTGGATTACAACTTCTAGCATCCTCACCTATTGTCGTGAATGAGAGGAGCTACAGTTCAATGCATCTGAAGGGTAACTTGTTAAAGAGGGTTATTATAGAGTTTGAAATGCTGTCTATTAAAGCTGATAATTGGGAAAAGGAAGACGAAAATGAAAACCTGCTCTGCACATGATTCTTATGGGAATACAGCTGTGGCTTGAAGCCATGGCTGCCCTTCTTTTCGTATGAATAAAAAGCTTCTCTGAGTATATAGAACTGAAGAGAAGTCAGCTTGGCTTTTTATTCATACCTTTGGAAAACAAAACGGAAGGAATGAAAAACCTTTCTCCTAGTAACTAGCGTGCCAGGTGAGACATATGGCAGTGGGACATTTAGATAACGAAATAGCTTGGTAAGGCAAATTGTTTGTTTATGGGAGAAAAGATCATACACAAGTTACCTAAAGTGAGAATACCTTTGCAGTCCCCTTAAGAAGGCTGCCTATTAATGCACTTTAGGCAGCACAGATACTGTATATACTGGTCACATATTGAGTCTGTCATCTGCACCTCTATAACTGTCTGGTTTGGTTCTGCAACCCAACAAGACAGACACAGACTTCAGAGGATAATTAGAACTGCAGAAAAAACAATTACTACCAACCTGCCTTCCATTGAGGACCTGTATACTGCACGAGTCAAAAAGAGGGCTGTGAAAATATTTACAGAACCCTCGCATCCTGAACATAACCTGTTTCAACTCCTACCCTCAAAATGACACTATAGAGCACTGCACACCAGAACTACTAGACACAAGAACAGTTTTTTCCCGAATGCCATCACTCTGCTAAACAAATAATTCCCTCAACACTGTCAAACTATTTACTAAGTCTGCACTACTATTAATCTTCTCATCTTCTCATTATTCCCATCACCCATCTCCTCCCACTTATGACTGTATGACTGTAACCTTGTTGCTGGTATCCTTACGATTTATATTGATATTGTTTCCTGATTGCTTATTTGTAACCTATGACTATCATTAAGTGTTGTACCTTATGATTCTTGATGAATGTATCTTTTCTTTTATGTACACTGAGAGCGTATGCACCAAGACAAATTCCTTGTGTGTCCAATCACACTTGGCCAATAAAGAATTCTATTCTATTCTATTCTATTCTATTCTATTCTATTCTATTCTATTCTATTCTATTCTATTCTATTCTATTCTATTCTATTCTATTCTCCTTCTTGGGAATCAATGAATGGTTGTAAGTTGAAGGCTACCTGTAGATAGACTAATGATCTTTGTACAGTACAAAGCCTTGTATTTGCCACAAAGGTTTGCTGTCGAAGTCCTTTGTCATAAAAGTTTTGGGAGAATGCCTTCAGTCCATCAGAAGGAGCTCCTGTTCTCCATGCTGCAAGGTCTCACGCTCATCTACGTAACAGCCCAGCAGCAAGCATACAGATGTTTTAACCATGATGAAAGTAAACTTTAATGTTTTGCCAGAATCCAGACAAGATCCATGAAGTCACCAGATTCACGCACAATTTAATACCGTAATAATGCCACTTTGTTCCTGCCAATTATTTTAAGTGATTTATATGTCATGTTTCATTTGAATAACTTTGTATTTTAAAGATGTGGAAAGTTCTCAGAAAACCCACCAAGTGACCTGTGTTAGGACTCAGCTCAATTTATCATGCAATTCTAGACGACTTGCTGATGATTCTGCCAACAATGTTTCCCCCTAAACAAGGCTGTCATCTACAAAGACTTTTTAAAATATAAAGCTTCATTCTGATCGTAGTTTCATATTGTTAGTTTTTCCTGCAGTATTTTTTAAAAGCACTTTCTCATATGTCTTTAGCTAAAAAAATTATACTTGACAAAGGTTCATTATGCCTAATAGTCAAGTCAGTATAGAACTGGGACTACCTGGCTCAATTCAATCACATCTTCTCAATAAACCCCTTTTTCCTCAAAAGTCTTGCCAAGGAACCATAATCTCACCTCCCCTAGGACATTTCCCTCGTTTCCCCCCTCAATTGCCACCATTTCTCAATTGCCACCAGTTTTTTCTGTAAGATCCCGCTAATGGCTATCTAAGACATTAACTTTCAGTGTTCTCCTTAATACAATGGATAATTTCAAGAAAAGAATACTTGAAATATTTGTTGCTGTAGGAAATAGTGGCAGTAACAATAGTCACTAGCTACTGTTCTTGAAGGTTGAGGAAGCGAGAGAGAATAATAATTTAAAATAATATTTGCCAATGGACACTGGTCACATGGAGAACTTTAGCAATACGGGTTTATGGAGGGGCTGACTGATGGATGGAGTTCAATGTTACAATTTGAGAGTAGATCTTTATGCAATCCTCAACACCCTTGGGTGTATTATTAAGTAATTATTAAGTAGTAATTATTAAGTATTTCGACAGTACTCATATTGACAAATAATTGTATTTATTATTTTTTTAGTTTAAAGGTCAGGATTTTGTTGTTGTTGTTGTTGTTGTTATTGTTCCATTCAATCATGTCTGATTCTCAGTGTCTGCCCACAAAAATCCCTGCTGTTTTCTTGACAAAGTTTTTCCAGAGTACTTTGCCATTGCCTCCTTCTTAGGGCTGAAAGAAAGTGACTGGTCCAAGGTCACCCAACTGGTTTTTCGTTTAAAGAAGGACTAGAACTCACAGTCTCTTGGTATCTAGCCTGATGTCTTAACCACTACACCAAATAGGGTCTAAAGCAGGGGCGAAATGCTTCCGGTTTGGACCAGATCACCTATCTGGTAGCGATGGCGGCAGGTGGTTCGGAGAACCGGTAACAAAAATCCCTGCCTTCCCCCCCTCATGCCCAGCTGAGCCGCACAATCATGAGAGGCTTTTTAAAAAAATTTTAAAAGCGTTTTGTCTACAACCTCTTCGGCCGAAAAAATGCTTTTAAAAGTAAAAAAAAAAGTCTCTGATGATCGCGTGGCTCAGCTGGGAGTGTCAGAGGCTTTTAAAAGTATCTTTTTTTTTTTGCAACCTCTTTGGCCGAAGAGGTTATAGAAAAAATGTTTTTAAAAGAAAAAAAAGCCTCTGATGATCAGGCAACTCAGCTGGGATCGTCAAAGCTTTTTAAAAGCATTTTTTTACGACTTCTTTGGCTGAAGAGGTTGTAGAAAAAATGTTTTTAAAAGTAAAAAAAAAGTTAGCCACGCCTACCCAGTCACATTACCCCCCCCCCCACGAAGCCATGCCCACAGAACCGGTAGTAACAAATTTTACATTTCACCACTGCTCTAAAGGCCAAGTAAATTAAAGTAGATGTAGCTCTTGTGCTTCCTTACTTCAATTCTGTCCTCACTTATTTTTTTGCAGCCCACTGAAAAGCTAAGCGTTGCTCTTATTTTGACAAAAAATATACATACCTTGCATAAATAGGGATCACCCACACATCATCAGATAAGAAGGATGCATCACCAGGAAACAGCACAAAAAAGGACATAGATTTGCATAAAATTGGCATATAATTACATATATGTGCAAATTTAAGAACCATGCTTGTAATTTTTTTTTTAAATGCAATGCATTGCAATATATAATGGAGACAATTATGACTGTGGGACCTATGTGTCCCCTTAATTTGCTGTCCTGTGGCTAACTGTTAATAAGCAATTTCAAGATTACTTTTTTTTATCTTCCAGCTAGATCTGAACTAGACAATGCATTAACTAAGTAACATTGCTAGGTGAAGAAAAGCACTCTTTGTAATTCAGCAGGCATAGCTTTCTTCAAAGATAAACTTCCATTCCAAGGCTGTAGGTTCAATATTTGGCTCCTCCAGTTTTTTTTAAAAAAATAAAAAACTGGTACTACAGAAGACCTGAACCTAGAGATAGACATTGTTCAGATTGGATCAATGACTTGGTTCAATATAAGATAAACTTAATAAACGTTAAAATACCTGCAATATTTTAAATACATTAAATCCCTGTAATTATTTGGCTTCTTTATAGTAATGTATATATGGATCTATTATTTTATGTGGAGCGCTTTATATAAGATGAGTTGCAATTGTGCATCTGGGATGCTTTTTTGAAGTCAGTTAATATTAAGTTCCATTACTCTAAGAAAACAAGTTCCTCTCTATTTCTCTAAAGCTTAGGCCAGAAGATCAGTTTTGTCACCCACACAATATTCATAATAGACTCAGGAATGCCTGAACATTCTAAAACATGTTTTCTAAAAAGAATTTGACTACAGGAAGTCCTAGAGTTGCCAGGTGTCCACTGTTTGAGCGGACAGTCCACTTTTTTCACATTATGGCCACTATTATTTTTCACAAAATAGTGGACTTTTTTTTTTATTCAAAAGCTTTATGATGAAATGGTACGTAATCTAAAGCTGTACAGTCTAAGAGAATAAGGATAGGAGAATCGCGTTTTGTCTTTTTTTTTTTCATAAGTTAGAATGAGACAAAGATCGAATATCCATTGAACTCGATTCTCCGAAAAAATTAATGATGAGATTAAAATAAAAATATATTATAAAATTATGTACAGTTCACATTTTTAAAATGTATTGTAGCTTGTGTCGACTGACCTAAAATGGCGTCGAGTGATGAGAGTGACAGCGGCGAGATTTTTGCATGTGATCTTCACATTAACATGTGTAAGCTGCGTGATTCTTTGCAAAAAAAAAAAAAATACGATGAGCAGTTTTTTTGGATAATATGAAATAATATTTTACATATTATTATAATATATTTGATGTTTTGAATTTTAAGTAAAGTTTTGAAGTGATTATTTTAATACGTGTTAAAATGTTTGTAAGAAAATATATAATTTAATTGTAAAAAAAATTTTTTTTTACTACTTAACACCCCCCCCCCCCCGCTTGTCCGCTATTTTTTGGAAGCAGACCTGGCAACCCTAGGTAGTCCTTAATGGATGATCACAATTGGGAACAGAATTTCCATTACTAAGCAAGGAGGTTGTTAAGAGAATCATGCCCAATTTTGTCACCTTTGTTTTTTTTTGGCCACGGTTATTAAATGCATCATTGCAGTTAAGTAAATCATGCAGTCATTAATTTAATGAGTTTAAACAGTTTTTTTCTCTCTAGCCATCAACTGGGACTTAGGCGGCAGCAATAGATTGGAGGTGGGACCAAATAAAAGGTAAGAATAACACGGGGGGTGGGGCGGGCAGAACCAGTTCGGTGATGTCATATCCTCACCGCTACCGGCTCAGTGGAACCGGGCTGAACCGGGAGGAACCTACCACTGCTGTATTGGCAGAATCCTAAAAAAGTAAACCGAAATCATGTCCAAAGATGTGTACAGGTAGTCCTTGACTTACAACAATTCATTTAGTGACTGTTCAAAGATATAATGGCTCTGAAAAAAGTGACTCACGACTGTTTTTCACCCTTGGCACCATTGCAGTATGCCCTTGGTCACATGATCAAAATTTGGTTGCTTGGCAACCGGTTCATATTTATGATGGTTGCAGTGTCCCGGGGTCACGTGATCACTTTCTGTAACTTTCTGACAGAGTCAATGGGGAAGCCAGATTCACTTAACAATCTTCTTACTAACTTAACAACTGCAATGATTCACTTAACAACTATTGGAAGAAAGGTTGTAAATGGGTCCAAACTTCATTCACACTTAGCCACATAAATTTTGGGTTCATTTGTGGCCATACTGTACGTCGAGCACTACACCTGTATTGTGATTTCATTTTCCTACCAACACCAATGGCACTTACAACTTTTTGCCTGGACAGTAGCAATTGCAAAGTTGAATGGACATGATGGGTACTTTTTTTCTTAACAGACTAAGGATGGCACACATGAGCCCTGTGCCAGTGTAACAAAATGTTCCTAAATACTCTGAGGACATTTATTTATTTATTGTTATTTATTGGTTCGATTTATATGCCACCCTTCTCTGGAGACTCAGGGCGGCTTACAATGCATTAAGCAATAGCCTTCATACTTTTGTATATACCTGCTTAGTAGGGCTGTTGGTCCCCTTTAAGCGGTGTTCTTTTTTTTAATACAAAGTCAACTTATTGCCCCACAATCCGGGTCCTCATTTTACCTACCTCGGAAGGATGGAAGGCTGAGTCAACCTTGAGCCTTGTGAGATTTGAACTCGCAGTAATTGCAGGCAGCTGGCAACTAAGTGCTACTTTAACAGTACTTTAGTCTGCTGCGCCACCAAGGCTCTTTTTGGCATGAGCCCCCTGTCCAAAGCCTTCTTGTAGGCTACAAGCAGGCCATTTCCAGGAGATAATTCAGAGGCATCTGAACATGTCTTTTTAATCTTGGGAAAGAAATGAGCCAGGCAATGAAATCTTAAACTATTAACAATGGAGCCACAAGGAAGACGGGAGCAATTTATTTACCAAAACACTTGTAGGCAGGAGAAGAATCAATGGATGGTAACTAACTAAGGAGAGAAGCAATCTAGAACTAAGGAGAAAATTCTTAACAGCGAGAACATTTAACCAGTGAAACAAATTGCCTTCGGAAATTGTGGGTGCCCCAAACTGGAGGGTTTTAGGAAAAGATTAGACCTATCAGAAATAGCATAGATCTCCTGTGAGACTTCCCAGATCCCGTCCAACTCTATTATTGTTTACAGTTAGAAGGAGAACTCTGCAAGAGAGGGATTTTGAAGAATGGGAGATTCTGAACCTCAAGTGCCATGTGTAGCCCCAAACTCCTTTTATACAATCCCCATATTCTCCTCTACACATCCTCTCAAAACTGTACCTATGGAGTAAAATATACAATATTCTGAAAGGGAAAAAGAGAGAGAATCCATTTACATCAAACTAGGCAATGCAGAACATCCTGGTCCTGTTTACCTCCAGATCACTTTCTATAATCACCTTGCCTCTGTGACCTTCGCTGTCCCCAAAATGTTGAGTGCACCTAGAAAGGCTCTCCAACCCCTCCTCCTCCTTCTTCATTTTTATCTTCTCCATCACTCAAAGTAGGGGAGAGATCATACAATTCTTTCTCATTTCACCAGGCTGGTAAATGTGCAATGTTAGGAAAGATCATGGGTAGAGATTCCCACCAATCTGCAGTATTTCCTGAGGGGAGTAAAACTGGAAAGTAATAACCACCTTCCCAACCCCTCTCTTTTCTCAGTAAATAATATCCCTTTCTCTGGTGTTCTATTAATCACTCCAAAATACTTAGATTATACAGAGCAGATTATCTCTGTGGTTGGAAAGTCAGAATTTCTGAGGCTAGGACTATTTGATGAGCAGCCTTGTTCTTTTTCTACCATTGGAAGAGATAGATTTGATAGCTTTTCTGTTCCTTTCCCAGAAAAGCTCATTTCCCCCCTTGTGTTTATGGGACTGAGTCCGATGCATCTGATGATGGCACATGTGAGACATAAATTGGGTATTGAAGAATTTCTATCCACCAGGGAATAAACAAGTAAGATATTTAATTAGGACCAATTCACATTAACTTTAAGTTATGGCTGCCATCTCAATGCTATCCTGTCATGGCTGCCTCTTATTAGTCTTATTAAAATTCTTTTGGCTTCCCTTATATGTTTTGCTCAAACAGCTGTCTCTAAATTTGCCAAGAATGTTGCTGGAGGTTGAATGCATTGGCAGCTGAGGGATGTGTAAACTCTGCTAAGAACTTTTGCTAATCCTTTCAAAATTTTCACTTTCCTGTGTTCTTTTGATGCTTTGCTTATGTGTGAGCTTTTAAATTTATTTCAGGATTCTTCCAGAACAATTTTTTTTAAAAAAAGAACTTTATATGCATGATTTCATGGTAGGATGAGATTAAAGTTGGTGGGTCTTTAGAGATAATATGAAAGTGAAAATTTAGTAGGTGAAATTTATTAATAGAAATAGATATTGTGCGTTTGCTTATACTCTTGTAAAGGAATATGACCTTTGCCCAAAAATACATTTGGCAATTCTGCTCTGAACATAATGAGCCAATAGGCAAATATAGCTTTATCACTTTTTGGTTCTATTTTCTTGTTCTAGTAAGTAAGTACTTAGTAGAGAGTAAGAAAGAGCCTATCTGGTATAAATTAGTTAAGCACCAGCCTAAAAAAAACAACAGACTGTGAGTTCTCATCCTGTCTTAGGCACAAGACCAAACTGGGTGACCTAGGGCTAGGCAACTTCTGAAAAATGTTACCAAAAAATGTAGGTGCTTGTCCAAGCAACTGCCAGGGGTCAAAACTGACTGAAAGCTGGAGGAGGGGATAAAGCTTAAAAATAACCATATTTTAAGGCAGGAGGACATGGTGAATATCACCACTGTAGCAGTGGTGGGTTGCTCCTGGTTTGGCCCGGTTCAGGCGAGTCAGAAGTGGTGATGATGTGATGTCAGCGAACTGGTTCTTTATGACTATGAGCTAGGCCCTCCCACCTGCCCCCGCGTTATACCTACCTTTATTTGTTGTTTTTTAGCCCAGCTGATAGGTGCGGCAGAGTGGATTGCTGCGCCTCAGCTGGGAAAATTGCGCGCAAAGTGAGCACATGAAGAGAACCGGTGGTAACACCGTAGGGGTGGGTTCTACCTACTTTTACTACCAGTTAACAATGGGGCCGCACGCACGTGCTCACTTCGCTTGCACGCACACATGCTCTTTTGCACAAAACCAGAAGCATTTTGATGACATCGGGGTCAGTGGGCGGAGCCTCCTGCCGGTTTTACTACTGGTTGTATAGAACCGGTGCGAACCGGGGGCAACCCACCACTGCACTGTAGCATAAATTAAAACCATTTGCCATGTTATCTGGGAGTTCGTGACTAACCAATTTAGAAAATATGTGGTCTGCAAAGATTAATATGATATATCAGGGGTGTCAAACTCGCGGCCCATGGGCAGGATGTGTCACACATTGGTCATGCACACACCCATTTTAGTGAAGGGGAAAAGTCATGATACATCATGTGACAACGTGACCCCCCCCCCGAGTTTGACACTCCTGTGTGATATCGTTAGTTCACAACAGAGATTCTGCTTAAAATGTTCTGTGGAATCAGGATTCAAGGGAGCAAGGATTTACCCCAAAGTCTTCTAGTAATAGTCGTTCTGCTGGAGCAGCGGAATTTAGAATTTAAATTGTGCTAAAACAACAGGCAGAATGGAAAGTGGGGCAAACATCTTCGAAAAAAATAAGATTTAAGAGTAGTGGTTGGATTCAAACAATTTAACAACTGGTTCTCTGCCGTAATGATTTCTTCCAACAACCAGTTCACTAAACTGCTCAGAAAGTTAACAACTGGTTTTCCCGAAGTGGTGCGAACTGGCTGAATCCCACCACTAGTTAAGAAGATGGTCTTTAAACCAATTATTGCCCTTTTGTAAGTCAGGCTTGTTTCCAGACCATGTCTGGTGGTTTTATTTGTAAAGCCAGATGTTGTTAAAACTATGCAAACAGAATGATCAGTTGGCAATCCATTTGGGAAAAATTGTAGCTGCCTTGTCTCCAAGGTCAGAAGCAATTTGGATAATAAAAAGGAAGTTTCCTTGAATTGCAACCTGGAAACCTGTGCAAAGGCAAAGAAAAGATATATATTTTTTCAACACTAGCTGTGCTTGGCGGACACTGGAGAAGGCTTGGTGGGTGTTTTATTTTTTTTTTCAACAACTGATTTTAAAATAATAATAAAAAGCCCTCCCCATGCCACTAATAAAGTTTTGCCCCCATATTGTTAACTGCCAGCAAACTTAAACGTCTAGGGAAATCTCTGGCTGGCTGAAGCACTCTCATCATTAAAGCGGCAAGAACATTTTTTTGATACAATTTCAGCAGCTCCAGAGTTTCTGTCAACATCGCTGGGCTCTTTTTAAAAGCCCCCCCCCTCTCCCCTCCTCTTTAATAGGTCCCAGAAGCTACAAATACATTCAGGTCACTTGTTTAGAATGTGGATCCTTCCAAGTAATTAGCAGGTAGAATTACCTGGAAGCAATCAGTCAATACTTGTGCCTGCAATCTGTCTGTAGGAGCTGCCTTGGGGGTAATTGCCGTCTCTAGTGAGCCCACAAACATGTCTAATTTAAAGTGTCAATTGGGATTTTCTTTCTGTTTCTTCAATCCTTGTGCCAGGCTCGGAGTTTTCTTTGCTCGCAAACCGGGCTCCCCAAGCGAGGCAGATCTATTTAATGTTTTCTTGGGTTTTACAGAAGGAAAGGAAGGGGAATGGGGGTGGCCTGTCCTCCGGGGGTTTGAAAATGTGCAAAAGCATTTAATGTGCCTTCCTTCATTTATCTGTGGGTAACTATAAATTCTGTATCCATGCTGCAGCAGGAGCAGATCAATGGCTGACCGTCTAGAATCATTACCGAGCCTATGAAGTGTCATGTTGCTCCATCCTGATGTTCTGCATATCTCAAAGGCCAACTAAAAAAATCTAGCGCAACCACTAGGTTTCTGTTTTTCTTCTCCTTGACATTTCCAACACATGAATCAACAGATGCACCCAAACTGGGGAGGGAGTAAGCTGACCTTTTCCGGAGACCCTGCAAGAGATTTCTCTCCCTTCTCCTTCATCACACACTCTGCTTACCTTGACAAGCTCTGCTATTATTTTATAACTACTTTTAGAACCGGTTCTGGGTCAGTGGTGTCTTAGTGGGGTCTACCTTCTTTTCATCTGTTTTCTTTTTTTTTCCTTCACTATGAAAAATTGTTTCTGTGAACAAGCCGGAGTTCTTCCTATTATAACATCCATCCTCAGGGTAAAGGGTTATTTCCTGTTCTTTTTCATGGCACGGAATAAGAATATAATGAAATACCCAGTCCGATACACATTCCTTTTGTGTAATTTGTCTTCATCCCCCTTAGAGATGTAGACTGACTTCTAATGAGCTTGGGAATAAGACAGGTATCAATTCTCTCAAGGAACTTAGAAGAGTTAGAAATTGAAACTGGGTAAACATATGAGCCCTTTTAGTGGCATTTCCCTCTCAGTGATTGCCAGAATATGCTCAGTTGCTCTGACTTCTTTATCATGCACAGACACTAGCTTCAGCACTCTTAATAACTTCTGTAGTAAAACAGACACAAAGATTCTCTTGTGATTAAGAACCTTAGATGATGAGATTTTGAAATCAGGTAGTCAATTTGGACGTCACCTTCATCCTCTGTGTGGTCTTATTGGAGTCTTTCTCAGTGAGGAATGGGAATGCCACAGCCAACTCACTGCGGTCAACTCATCATGGCCAACTTATTGCAGGACAACTCAAATATTTTAATTTTTGCCATTCACATTTATTCTGTCCTTCCTTTTGCATACTTTCTTTAATGACTGTATTCTACCATTTCTTTGGTATTAGTGTAACTCTTGTCCAGCAGTGAATTGTCTTGTGGCGAGATAGCCATGCCAAATTGTCGTGCAGTGAGTTGGTTGCGGCAAGTTGGCTGTGGCAAGTTAGCCATGGCGAGTTGGCCTTCACAGTGGGTATCCAAACTCTGCTCGCTAGTTGCATGTCCTTCACATCTTATATATGTTGAGTTGCTGCTGCTTTCTTGACATCTATCAGCCATAGAATTCTCTGCATGCAGAAGACAGTGCCCTTGAATTTCTGGAAATTTCCACTGAAAGGACTCTACGATTGCTGGAACCTGTAGAATTTGGGCTTTCCAGAAATCAATAATAGTTTCATCTATGTTAAATCAGGAGGGGAAGATTACTTCATCCTACATAGTCATATCTATTGCACCAACTTTCATCAACGAGATGTGTATGTATATGTGCATATAGCTGTTTGTTTGTTTATTTATTTATTTATTTATTTATTATTTATTTATTTATTTATTTATTTATTTATTTATTTATTATTGTGATTTATATGCCACCATTCTCCCTGAGGACTCAGGACGGCTTACATACAACAACCATTGATACAAATCACAATAAAACAGTTAAACCCCCCATGAAAACCAATCTAAAAATTGTAAGATTATAAAACCCCATGATCAGATTATTGTTGGAACAGCCACGTTTTTAGTCTGCAGCGAAAGGAGAGGAGGTTGGGGGTCGTCCTGAGCTTGGTGGGCAAACTATTCCAGAGAGTCGGGGCTCCAACAGAGAAAGCCCTCTCCCTGGGGGCTGCCAGCCGACATTGTTTGGCCAATGGCACCCTGAGGAGGCCCATTCTGTGGGAGCGCACCGGACGATGGGAGGAAGGTAAGAGATGGTCCTGTTATGAGTTCAACGGTTGTTCTCATGGAGAAATGTAAGCAACCGGAGTAGATTCCCGTTTGCAGGCATTCATTCCCAATGCAGCATGAACAGGAGGAATTGTAGGAGAGAAAAGGGTCTGTGGCTTCATATGTCTTCTGTAGGCATGGTGTCGAAAACAGGATTGGGAAGGATGGAAGAGAATGTTAGAATGATAGAGCCGGTTTGGTCTAGTAGTTAAGGCACCAGAGTGGAAACTACAGGTGACTGTAAATTCTAGTCCCACTTCGTGCATGAAACCCAGCTGGGTGACTGTGGCCACTCTCTCTTAGCCTAACCCACTTTGCAGGGTTGTTGTGGGGAAAATAGGAGGAGAAAGTAGTATTAGGTCTGTTTGCCACCTTGAGTTATTTATTTGAAAAACAGGATAAAAATATACAAGCCAAAAAATAATCCAGAGTAAACCGGTCATGATAAAATTTGGAAACAGAATGCAGGCCTCACAATGCAGAAGGTTGCTTTTCCTGACACCCCCCCCCCTCACATATAATATTTTCTCTGGATCCTAGACTACTAGAAAATTATTTTTCAATAGCAGTTCAAGGGCAATAACTGTTCTTTCATCCTTTGCTGGTTATCTGATGATGGAGGCCTGCCTTTTTCCAGTTATCCTAAAAATTAGTTGGAGTTCCAGGAACAGGAGGAAGTTAGACAACAAAAGAACAAGCATAAGAGATGAAAGCAACAAGGAATGAAATGGCTCGTGGAACTCTGCAATATGATAGCAGAGGTTTCCCCACCTCCAATGGCTTCCAAACTGAAGGCTGTTCAGGTGACATTCCTGCTTTGACATGTATCCTTGACAAAATCTTTCCAGCCAGAGAAGAATAATACATGCAGATGCAGCAGAGTCGATAGATGTGCTGACATAGAAGTTCTTTTTAGACTCCGGCGTGGGATACAAGGTGGGCTTTCTTTTAGCACTGGAATCCTGGCGCTGCTAGTGGTAGTACTCATAGGACAAGTCATTTGAACTGTGGAGTGATGTACAATTTGGAGTGGAATTGAGAACAGGAGACAATTATCATTCTGGAAAATTGGACTATTGAGGAGTGGAAAATCACTGGCCACCAGGTTTGATGCAGTATAGGCTTGCTTTGTTTAAAACGGATTCTTGACATCTAAAATACAGTAACAGCAGCTAAAATATTCCATACATACAGAAAATTAGCTCAGCTGGAGTCCTTCCGTAGACCTCTACTATTCTGTGCTGGGGAAATTCTTATATTAAACTGGTACTCTGAGCTGTAGACATATAATAAACAGCCTCAGTTAGACCCTGATCTAAAGTACTAGAGAAAACTTTATAGAGAATATAAGGAAAAAGAATGGAGGACAATGATCTGATAAAGCATGTGACACATTGCTTGCTGTAACAGCAAATTTAGTTCACCAAGACCAAGAAAAATGAGGGCAGGAAGAAATGAGAGCATTCCTGTTCAAGAATGCCATATGTGTAGTATTTCAAGAAACACACACACAAACACACACATGTAAGATGGACATTCTTGCAAAATAGTTTCTCTGAAGGCTTGTCCAGTGCATATGATGACTGTCATATTTGTAGGAAGAGCTGGTGAAGATTTACCTTCGTGTCTTCTCGAGGAGTAAAACAAGGTACTTATTTGTAACCAACCTGGTTTGTTTTTGAAGGATGCCTGTCAGTTTCAGAGGCATTTAGAGGATGCCTGTCAGTTTCAGAGGCAGAAATAAAGGTAATCATTTCTACCATAGAGCAAAAGTCAGAGGGAGCAAAGAGTTATTTCAGGCACAAAGAGGGAATAGAATAGAATAGAATTTTTTATTGGCCAAGTGTGATTGGGCACACAAGTAATTTGTCTTGGTGCATATGCTCTCAGTGTACAGAGAAGAAAAGATAAGTTCATCAAGAATCATAAGGTACAACACTTAATGATAGTCGTAGGGTACAAATGATACAAGCAACACAATTACAGTCATACAGTCATAAGGGGAAAGAGATGGGTGGTGGGAAAAATGAGAAGATTAATAGTAGCGCATACTTTGTAAATAGTTTGACAGTGTTGAGGGAATTATTTGTTTAGAAGAGGGATGGCATTTGGGAAAAAGAGGGATGCAGTGATATCCTTGGACCTTGTCTGGCCGCCATTGCAACAAGTATGAAATGGGGCTCATTTATAATCACTAGGTTTCCAGAAAAAGTCCAAGGGCATTTTCAAAACTCAAAATGCAGTGTCTTAAAGCTGCAAGAAGCACCTTCATTGCAATAATGTGATCAAATATTAAGTCCTAGAATTTCAAATGTCTCTGACAATTGGGCTGCATGGTTAAAATTCCTGGCAAATCCTCATTAACTCATTGCATGCAATTTCTGAAAGAAAGGCTGTGGAATTCATTCATTCATGACTGCCGCTAAGATGATCATGACAAGAAAATCAACAACCATTAAGCAGCCCTATCCTTTTCTTTGCTTAAAACAATAGCAAATCCACAAGTAATCCCTATTGCTAGCCATACCAAATAATATGATAAAGAATGGAAAATATGTTACCCATGTATCACTTGCATAGGTAAGCTTCATTGCATAACTTGAGCCATGATGGAGCTTTTGACATCCACAGTGGCAACCTGACAGATGTATCATTGTGCTTAATCCTCTTAAGCTGCCCAAAGCTTTTTGGAAATGAAGGTTTAAAAAGGCTAGATTGTGAAACAAGCCTGGTTTCTTTCAAGCTTTTTATTGCTGCCAGCCTTTCTCTCTCTCTTTCCTCCCTCCCCACTTTACTCTTGCCCAGTCCTGTGAGTTTAGCCAGATGTGTGAAGATAAATCTGTATAGAGGAAAAAGCCAAATCCAACGGTAATGGAAACATTAGAAAACTTGCTGTGACATAAGGAAAAGAAATTGGCATCAGAAACATCACTTCTAATGATGGAGGGATTAGGGGAAGAAAAGTCAAATTCAAATAATCTCAGCTGTACCTTTAAAGCAGGATAGGATGCTTGGACTGAGTAAATCCAAGCCTGGGGCTGAGCCAGTTGCAAAGAAGGAAGTATTGCTGAAGCTCAGCGGGACATCCCCTGAATCATGTTCATTGGCTTTTTGGGCGATTTGGACTCCATGAAGTATCGGTAAAGGAGAGAAATGTAGTCAGTTTACTTTTTGCTGCAAACCAGCCTCCTGGATGCTAGGATTATTTCCCATCAAAGTGTCGTGGATTACTCCCTGCTGTGATCTAATAGGGTGCTAATTAGCATATTTCATTTCTTTACTTAACCACCACGAAAACCATTGGGCACAGGTCCCATTTTCAATGGTTTCCTGGGGAAGCCTCAAACAGCTCTAAACATTTGTGGCACTCTGTTAAAGCAGATACTGGCGTGCAGAAATACAGCCCAGAGACTGAATACAAATTACCACTTCTGTCTAATTGGATGGCACCTTGATGGCTTGAAACATTAACAGCATTTCCTCCTCCTCCCCTCCCCCCAATTTTCTTAAGTTAAGCACCAACAGACATAAGCTTCGCTAACAAATCTTGAAGGAAGCACTAAACATAATGTGCATTTCACTCACAATCACATCCACATCGGAAACGAAGGGGTCCATGCTTGAAAAGTTTCGATCATTCACACGGGGATTCTCCTCGAGGAATTGGCGAATTAAGGACTAAATCCTTGAAATATTTTCTAAATTCCTGAGAGAGTGTGAAGTCATGCCACCATGTTTCTATTCAAAGCGGCTTAACATTTTCTCACAACTCAAAGACTAACCAATGTGTTGTGGTATTGGCTTTTATAGACTACAATTCATTTCATAGGATATATGGAGTATTATCTTAGGAAAAGACTATACAATCATGATTACAGTAGAGATAGTGGATACTCAAGAACATAAGATTTTTTAAAAAAGATAGAAATTACAGGTAGTCCTTGACTTACAACCATATGTTTAGTGTCCGTTTTAAGTTGCAACGGCACTGAAAAAAAGTGATTTATGACCATTTTTCACATTTATTGCAGCATCCCCATAGTCATGTGATAGAAATTTGGATGCTTGGCAACTGATTCATGCTTATGATGGCTGCAGTGTCCTAAGGTTGTCTTTGCAACCTTCTGACAATCAAAGTCAATGGGGAAGCCAGAATCACTTTAGCACCGTGTTACTAACTTAACTGCAGTGATTCACTTAACAACTGTGGCAAGAAAGGTCGCAAAATGGGGCAAAACTCACCTAACAACTACCTCACTTAGTTATTTTGGGCTCCACTGTGATTGCAAGTTGAGGACTATCTGTACAGATAATGATTATTACCTCTTGACACTGGACATCTGCAACAAAGTTGTTAAGTATGGCATGGATATTCTACAGTTGTATCTTTTTTGGTCATAGGGAATTGATTGAAAGTGCCTTGATTAATTGTAGTTCAGCAACAGATTTTCAAAATTGTTTTGCTCAAAAATGGCCCTGTTGAGTTCAGAGACAAATCATAACCAAATACCATAATTAATTTGCACAGTCTTTTGGCTCAGTTTAGAATAGCCTATAATCAACCTCAGGACTTTTAGAAATTACAATTTCCCTGATTTTATTGTCGGTCTATATGATCTAGCATTGCTCATTCTAACTGCTGTAGACTTTCAAAATGATTTCCAGCGCAGGTTAAAATTAATTGCAAGCACTACGTGGGTGTTTTATTTTCTCAGTTACCAAATAATATACTAGGGAATTCTGACGTTTTCTTGGAAACCTATCATGAACATGTGAGAAAAAAGAAAAAAGGACAGAAATCTGTTTCCCTGTAACATAGTTTTCAGACTCTTTTATTCTGTAGAGCAGAATTCCAAGCAACAATTCAGTTCTTGCATGGCCAAATCTAAGTTTGAATTCTAGAATGTATTATAAGCTGTTCTACCCTGCAATCACCCAGGTGGTTTTTTTCAAAGCAGGAAATTTTCCTGGAAATCACTAGTGTACCCGGAACTGCTAGGGGTCTCCCATATGGTAACTTTTCACAAATTGTGTCCTGTAATTCTGAACTACAGTATGAACCACTGCCTGTCTTCTTAGTTTCTTGCAGCATATTTACGGTAGAGTGGTTAACACTCTGTTCTTGGGCTCCTGAGTTTCAATTTTTCATATGGGTAGTAATTCAGAGAATGTGAGCATATAAAAATGACAGCATGTTGTGTCGTTCCTGATTTTTCACATCAGTTTATGTCAGGAGACTGCTGACTGTTGAGACTAGGCCTCCCCTAGTATTAAAGCCAGCTGGGAGCTCAACCCACCTTAATACTGTGGAGAAAATGGGAGACGGAAGCATTACACTTACGCTGACATGAATGATGTAAAATAAAGGCAGGATATAAATCAAATAATAAATAAAGATAAACAAATATTGTCAGATATTGAACTCTGTGTTTGGAAACTTGCTCACAGTGGAACCTTAAAGAAACTAAATGGTAGATAAGCTGCTTTACTGCAGACATATAAAAAAGTCAGATTTGCATAGATCTGCTTACTGGGGAACAGAGAAATCAAGCTTTTTCTGTATGTCTGCTACAGGGTTTATATTCCTTGCTTTTCCCTCCTGACTTTTTCAATCAATGAGCTCTTGGCTACTCTTTATCTTCTGAATCAGACAGAGATTCAGGATTTGCATATAAGTTCTGTTCAGACTGAATAATGCTGGTTTTCCCCATTGCCATCTTAAGTACTCACAGCTTTGTTGACTATGCTTGGAAATTATCTTGTGGTTAGGGGAGAGAACAAGAGGGTGGGATTAACACCCTGGCCTCTGAACCCCCTATACATATTCAGAATTCCTGTATGTTGCAGCATGAACAGAACCCTTACGATATAGCTTCCTTCATTGACTGTCGTTCTCTTAAAACTATGCTAACGGCATAAGGATGAGGAGAATACGGAAGAAAATAAAAATAAAGGCAGCTAACTTTTCTACAAGATGGCTGTGGGCTTTTCTTTTGTATTTGTTTTCTTGTTCTGTGCATGTGGAAACTTAAAAATCTAATATGCTAGGGAAAAGTGCTTGCTTTCTCTGAACATTCTTGTAAATCAAAAGATTCAGAGTGTAATACCACCCATATTTTACAGAAGAAGTTACAGTTATAGGGCAATATTGGTCCCTCTGCATATTCTGCGGGCGTGAAGTAGATTTAATGCAATCCAAGGATAACAATTTATAAACCAATTAAAGTAAATAGAGATCTGAGCATTGAGAGACACTGCACCTTATTTCAGCCTAATAAGACTTGCTCCCCAGGAGACACATTTTTTTCTTTTTGGTGTTCTTTGTGTTAAAGTAATCACACATCTAAGAAAAGATGCATTTCCTCTAGCATAAACTCTATTTAATTCTTGTGCTTGCCTCAGATCACAGGAAAAAAAAAATTCAGCCATCTGAAAGTCATGCAAGGTTTTTTTAAAAAAATAAAAGAAGCTTGAGGAGTCGTTACTTTAGAGTAGAAAATAATAGATTTAATTATTGCTGTGCTGATTTTAGTTCAATGCTTCTTATTAGATCTGATCGAAAAGAAATTACTCTTGATTCCTTCCACCCCAAAGGAGAAAAACAATTCAGTAAAAATTTTTATGGTGAAGGGTTATTTCATTTATTTATTTTTTTGCATTTCATGCGGTGATTAAAGTTTAGTTGTGAGCATTGCTTTTTTAATGGTATAATCATTTTCAGTGGTTTGCTGTGTTTTTTTTTTTAGATGGCTTTGGGTCACTGTTTACATCTGGCAACTGCCTGAACAAGTCTCTTGGGAGGATTTCAGAAATGGTTGGCCATTGCCTGCTTCCTAGGGCTGAGAGAGAATGACTGGTCCAAGATCTTCAGTTAGCTTGTGCCTAGGACAGAACTAGAACGCCTCATCTCCTGCCTGGTGCCTTAACCAACACATCAAACTGGCTTTACCTTTTTACCCTTCAGTTAGAGCTCAGGGGAAGGCTTCATAATGGAACCCTCTAATGAATCTTTGTCAGATCAGAATGTATGGGCAGCTAGGGAAACAGTATTTGAAAAATGCAGAAGTCGTCAGATGGGCATGCTTCATTACTTCAAAGCTCAAAGGTACCACCATCTCATGGCATGCTAAAGAAATGCAAGGCCACTCTGAGAATTAGGTTAGAAAACAGAATCCTCTTTCGCAGTGGAGTGAAATTTTCAGGAAACTGGAAAATATTTCAACACAGTACTAGATCTTATTCATTATATGTTGGAGTTTTTTTTCCTACTAATGTATGGAAACAAGTCATTCAGTATCTCAGGTGCTTACTCCTTACAGCAGGGGTATCAAACTTGCATCATCACATTGTCATGTGAAGTATCACGACTTTTTTTCCCTTTGTTAAAATGGGGGTGGGTGTGACCAGTGTGTGATTCATCCGGCCTGTGGGCCGCAAATTTGACACCCTTGCCTTATAATGAGTATATTTACTATATGTAACAATAACCTATTGGGTCCTCTTTGAATTCTGAATATTTGCTTTGGAAGGGAGAATTTAGAAATGTGAATTAATTGGAAAGTTACCGTATTTTCCGGCGTATAAGACAACTGGGCGTATAAGACGACCCTCCTCAGAGCCATTTAAGGCTTGTCAGAGCCTTATGGGCTGGTCTGCCTGGTTACAGGAGAATGAGACCCGGCGTATAAGACGACCCTCGACTTTTGAGAAGATTTTTGTGTGTTAGACAGTAGTCTTATACGCAGGAAAATACAGTACTTCATTTCTTCCCCGTTCATTTTTCTTCCTTTTTCTGAGGTAGTTTATTTTTCAAGGAGTTTCACATACATTTTCCCCACATGGACAGGTAGCTCTGCAGGTAACCTGAGATTGGCAAACAACAGCCAGAGAACAGATTAAGTTATCTCCCTTCTCTCTTAATCACTTTCATCCACTAAAGCATCTTTTTTCTTTTCTTTTTTAAAAAAGGGATGCCTTTCTGCAAGACTTAAACCCGTTTGCAGGTAATGTATAATTTGGACCAGCACCATGCTCTACAATTAGTTTAAGGAAAAGCACACTGGGGTATTTTAAATAGCTTGTGTCTAGCAATCTGGCTGGAGGCAGTGTTTTATTACTGTAAAAGAGCCATTTGAAACATATGGTGTAAGCACACTAATTTTTTTAAAAAAGTACTGGTGAAAGGGAGATGTTTGCTGGAGGTCAGTGTAAGAGAGCTGATGATGTTAAGGAGGAGACAAGAACTGGTGGATGGAGGGGAAAAATGACTAATTAGGGATTAAACAGGGATTGCTGGTAGATGGTCCTCTAAGTGAAATGGCCATTCTCAGACTGAACTGTTCTTTTCCATATTGTTCATGGCTCTCTTTTATTACCAGTAGAGCAACATTTCAAGAGGATACATTGGAAAGAAATGCTTGATTCAAGCAAACTTCAAACCTGAATCTTACTAGGTGTAAAAATTAACAAAAAGTTCTTCTACTTTTCCCCTGGTTCTAAGTCAGCCGTTTGACATATCTAGCTTAGCATTATCACTAGGACGGGCAATTAATCTTGCGGGGCTTAGGTAGGAGTCTTTCCCATCCCAACTTGAGATATTCTGCATATAAAGCTTGAGCTCTTCCTTATTCATTGATGGATCTCCTTTTAAAAATTTAGAGTCCTCTCAGTAAAATGCCTTGCTATAAATTCAGCATTCTAGCCAGTTTGGATCCACTGTCTAGAAACATTTTGAACTATTTGAGATATTAATGATTGTTATTTTTGATGGAAGGAAGGAAGGAAGGAAGGAAGGAAGGAAGGAAGGAAGGAAGGAAGGAAGGAAGGAAGGAAGGGACCCCTTAATTTGACTGTTAAATGAACCTTTCGAAATCTTCTAATGGAATCTGCTCCTCTCATTCCCAGTGGAATATTCTCCCCTTCCAGCCTATTATATAATTATTCTTGCCAGCTTTTACAAATGACGGGGGTCGGCTGGGGAATGTTGCTGTAAGTAATTCAACTTTTGCTCAAGAATTACTTCATTGAAAGAGCTCTCCATTCAATTTCCAAAAGCTATTTTGATTCCATCAGGCACAGAAATCATGCCCTCTGAATTTTGTAATTTTAGCATGCGCCATAGAAGAGAACTCATCATCAGTGAATGAACCAATCTTTCTGTAATCTTTGTCACAGCAGGTAAAACAGAAATTGGCCTGTAATTTGTAATCGCCATGTCTTTGCTTGAGATTAATCCCCAATCACCCGTGGTGAAAAAGAGCTATCTTTTGACCCAGGAAAGGACTATTCATCATTCAGTAGGGCAAAGGGCCTTTGCTTTTTGCAGTACACATTTTGTCTGACCATTCTCTGCTTTTTTAATGTTGGATCAGTTTTTATCTCTTTGTTGGGTTGTTTTTTTTTAAAAAAAACAAAGACTGAATGATCTAGACATTTTACCTTAGAGAAAATTTATCAATTGCTATGGAAGAGCTTTTTTTATTTTTTTTTCTTCCTCCAAAGATTACAGAAATGGGCAAAGGGAGAGTCGTAAAAGTACATACATATTAATGCGGCTCCTAATTATTGGGCTGAGATAAGAAATCTATGTCGGATAATGCAATGTTTTTGTGAGAATAATTGAAAATGGGCAAAGTGTGAAAGGTGTTGAGGGCAGTGAACTGAACATTTCAAAATAGATGGAACGGCAGCCAAAACAGGCTTTCTCCTTGACTAAAGATATGCATATCAGTATAACTTTATGCTTCGCGAGACATTTTCCACATCAACAGATTTATGTCCATAGTTTTAATGAACTATCTGGATGTAACTTAACCGGTTCATTTAGTGTCAGAAGAGGATTTTACTGAATTCTGAATTTTACACAAGGATTGGGCGCTTTCATTTTCTCTCTTTTTTACTGCAAAAACACGTCATGGTTTCATAGCAGTAAAGGCAATCTTCAGAAACTGCTTCTTCTTTGCAGTACCTGCAATGGCTATAACCCCATTAAAATATTATTGCACCTGTGCTTATATTACGTCCCAACCCCTCAATTGGCATAATTCAAATTATGACAACTTCCTGCTGGCCTCACATATCTAGCTTGACTGTCTTGTAGGGAGAAAGTATTTATGCTTGGCCCACATCATGTACCTGATTCTGGTCTTGCAATGTAAATTATGTGGTACATACAGTATGGTGCAATGGGATTATCTGGGACACTGCCTTTTGGATGCACTCACTCATGAATGGGGCTTCGGTGACCACACAATGTCAGATATTCACACGATCATTTCAGGAAACATTGCAAAAGAAGTCTTAGAAGAAATCCTGCCTTGCTAGTTAGACTGCTTCTCTTCCCCATCCTGGGTTTGAGTATTCAGGTTTGCTACCTGAACTTCAGCTTTGCCAATATGCATCCTGCCATGGATTCACTGGACATAAAATACTGAAATACATTCTTAGCAGAAACTGTAACAAAATCATTTGACCTGCTTAGCTTTGAGTTCCATAACATGGTCAAACATGAGAGACAGAGCTTCTCCTATTAATATGACTCTGTGTGCTTAAAATTTTACAAAGTCATAACTACTTGCCCTTCAGCTGCTTAGGGTGAGCATTCTGTCAGCAGAAAGAGAGAACAACTTCACAAATATGATAAAATATAAAGGGGCTTAAGCCCATCTACTTAATAACTAGCATTCAAAACCTTATTTCTGGATGGGCAGATCTGTCTTTTGATTTTCCCTTTTTATCTCCCTTGGAGAAATTTATGAATTTTGCACATTTGTAATGAAAAAGAAACTGAACATATTCTCATCCAGCTCCAATTGCACTACAGTTGTCTCATTTCCTGATACTATTGTCGAACATGAGATTGCAGAACTGGACAAATGAAATTATGGTAGAATAGTGTTTCTCATAGTTTCTTGTAGTTATATAATTCCAGTACTGACTAATGTAATTCAAATTCTATCCAGAAGCTGGAGGACTACAATTATCTCAGAGATAGTAATGTACTCTTCTGATACTATTGAAGAATTCCTACATAAATTTTATTGATTGTTTAATGAATTCAAGCCCACCTATCCACCAAAAATTGATACTTTACAATTAAAGATAAACACAATCTTATTCTACAACAAAAAGAAGCAAAATAAAACCACAGTTAAAGCACAAAGCGGAATACATTGTTTTAAATAAACAGCGCTTTATCAATTAAACCAACTTCAGCAGACAAGCAGCGAAATAGCTAAATTAAATATGTCTTGGCTTCCCTATAGGGTAGAGGGAGAAAAAGAGAGCAGAATCGTGACTTGGCAGGGAATTCCAGAACACCTTATCCATACATGCTACTCTGTTAAAACCACAGTTAACCACAGTAAACCCATGTGAGGTACATGATAAGAGATAACAACTAGCTAAATCCACAACTTAGTCTTTCCTATTTTATGGGCTCCCCAGATGTGTGAACTTTGATTCTGAGAATTCTGCAGCCAACATGATGGTTGCTAGGAAATCTAGGACTTGAAATCCATGGATATGCAGTGGATATGCAGGTATCATGTACCATGTTGGGAAAGGTTGTTGAAATTCCCAAAAACGATTATTTTTTCCTGTACTATGGCCATAAGAATAATGTTACCAACACATAAAAATAGTCATTCTGTTGCCTATGCAGCAAAAAAAGAATTTGTACTTTTGGTTTGTGATACTTTTAGGTTCATTTATTTATTTTTAATGATACTCATAACTCAATATAAAGCAATGTGTTGGTCTGAGATAGAGATACACCTAAGGAATAATCCCACAGAGACTGAAATGAACTATGAATGTATTCCTGGATAGCAGGGAATGGCAACTGCATGGAAGCAACTTATATAAAATGTTCAAAGGAATTTGCTGCATTGATGGTCATTCAGGGACTATTGAATAGTATGCTTTAGTCTTGCTTACAAGTGCAAATGCTTGAAGATTTAATTTAATTTGATTTCAAAGTAACACGATTTCAGATCCACACCTGACAAACCAACGTGCCACTTGGTTTTGTTCATTTCAGAATTTGGGAATACAGAACTAGATTTAAAAAATAGAAATTATATAGAAATAATTTGAAAAAAGATATGGTTGAAATGTAAAAATATATGAAAACATGGGCAAATAACACCTTGAAATAGAAAAGGTATTAAAAACTTTACAATGTATTTTGGTTCTTTATTTCTCTCAGTTTAACAGAGAACATTGGCTGATTATTTGGGAGGGGGTTGAATGAACCCTTAAACAAAGGATATTTAAATAAACTTGGAACAGAAAGATAAGTTATCTATGGCTGCATACATTCTCCTCAATCTACAGTTGGCTGTAGTATTCTGATATTTCTCCCTTCTTCAGATAATGTTATGGAATAGCCATAGAGTAAGTGGAGGTGAAAATGTCAAAACCACAGCTATGATTGTGAGAGCATACTTCCCCACTTTTCATTGTGTGCCAATTCAGGTGGGCCTTTGATTGTGGGGGTCTGGCCACCCTTTTTGCCTTTTAAAACGTTATATAAAGTATTGTTATGAGGGGGTGAGGTTTGTCCCAACGAACCGTGAACCTGTTCACATGCAAACACACTGGGGCAGAAATAAAGCTGACAGAGGAGTCTTGTAGAAAAATATACTTTACTAAAAAAACATTAAAAGAATTATGTCTTTAAAAACACATTAATAACAAAACTTATCTTCATTAACAGAAGCCAGGCCATCACCTTAAATTCCTATCCACAATACCGAAACCAGTCCTCTTAACCCTTTCTGAAACATTGAGTAGTTTCAGAATTGATACATCATTGAGGTAATGGAAAGTGGCAGCATAGGCTTCTCAGCAGAAAGAATGAGAAAGTCCTGAGTCAAATCACCTGTAGTTGATTCAATTGTGGCTTGAAGCTTTTGACAGGGAAATTCTCCAGCTCTCTCTCTTGGTTGTAGCTTCAGCAGCAGCAGCAGCAGCAGCTCAGAGACAACAACAGATGCTAGCTTGCAGGCATATGTTAGCTTGCATGCTCAGCTCAGCTAAGGCAAGCTTTCCTCTCTCTGGCTTTCCAGCTCTGAGCTTCAGCTGTTAGCTCAGGCATTTAGTGACTTTGTTTCAGCTCTGTTTGCTCTAGCTCGTTGTTAGCTAGCTCAGCTCTACATAGCCCTTCTGTCTGTGTCAGGCTCCTCACATTTGGCTCTGTTTGGCAGGCAGCATGCTCCTACTTATATGGTGAGTGGATAGGCAATTAAATAGGGCGGGGAAGGCTTGTAGTTAATTGCGAGGCAGAAATAGGCCTGTTTGAATCCTTACAGTTTGTAGCTAATTACATAGTCACAGCAATCCTGCAAGCACTCTTAACAAGTATGAATGATCCCGATTGATTGTATCTCATTGCATTTAAGTATCTTTGTCTACTATTTATATTCTCATTGCTATTTATGTACAGCCAGACAATTAAGTGGCCTACATATATATGAAAATATTAGATTCAAACAATTTCAAATTATTATTCTAGAATTTTCTGTGGAGCACAGAAGAAAGAAAGAACTGAGAACTGATGTACATAAAGATATTGATCTTCAACCTACAAGAATTCCAAAACATGGTGTATAAGGGCTTTGATTTTCAGTTTAGTTTGGCATTTCTGGGGAAGCAAATAAATGTTTTAAAAGTTAACAGAGAATTTCATCATTCACACCAACGTTTATGCAAATATTCATTGCCAAAATATTTTCCTAGCAGTTCCAGAATATAGTATAGTATTGTATTCTATAATATAGAATCTCTTAGTATAGAGAAGAGTTTTATATCCTTATTATCAAAACTGGACTGCTGTTTCCAATATTTGGAAGTGGGTAAATATTTTTTATTTAATATTTACCCACTATATTTAATAATATTTACCAACATATTTATCAAAACATTAAAAGTGGTTCCCAGCCATCAAAAAATGGATAAATGCAGATATAAATTGATCATAATAGCTTCTAACATGTGAGCATGGTTATAACATATATGTTAATAAAGCTAAGAAAATGGGTGGCTGGGTTACTTTAGCAATGCTTTAATGACAATACTATTGTTCCATTTGAAGCAGCACCTGAGGTACAAGTACTTCACATAACTAAAACATCTCTGGTAGCCCATCTTCCTTTAATTTTTCTTCATGTTTGTTCAAAATCTAAAGCTTTCTATAACTCTATGAATGATAATAGAGATTTTTCCAGTGTATTAATGTAATGAATGACCCTGAGTTTTAATATTGAGAGATGATGTTGCCATAATTTTAAGAAGAGGTTTTCACTTGGTTCAGAGTTCTTTTTCTTTCTTTCTTTCAACACACACAAACACAGTGACTGGAAAGAGATAATTGCAATACAGTACTCTTTTCTTCTCAGGCTAATATCTATAAAATGTTATTTAAAAAAAACCCAAATATAAGGCTTTCTTTCTTGTATATTCTGATCCCAGCTTCTTTGCCTGTTTGCATTGTAATGATCAATGAATGAATTTAGGTTCAGTCAAAAACAGACAAAATTTATAAGACTGAAGTTGAAGTACTTTGCCCAAGAAAGCAAAAGTCTCATTTCCACTGAAGATTAGACTCCTAAATGTTCAACTAGGGCTTCCTGGGCACTCTTCAAATTTCTTAGTCACATCAAAAAAGCCAATACAATGGAAGGTAAGAATAATATGTACTTTCCCCAAGGTGGAATCTACACCTCTATTTCTACCTTTGTCTCTATCTCTATGTTTTCTTAATTGCAATTAAAATGAAAAAACTTGTTAACACACTGATAGGTTTTATTTTGTATGTGTGTGTGAGATTTAATTTATGGTTAGGGGTGGCACCCACCCCTCTCCTAGAAGAATGAAATATTCTAGAAAATATTATAAAGGCAGAATATTATACCTCCCTGGATGAGAAAAGGAGAAACATGTGCTTGGAAAGTAGCCCCCACCTTTGTTAATAGCCCCAGAAAGGCTGGGCCAGCTTATCTACAACATAAAAGACCTTAATCCTCAGGACGTAATAGGATTAGCCCTCTACCCATCTCACCACATGGCATCCGGGGAGATTGCATCACTCAGCAAGATTCAACCAAGCCTGGGATTCAAGACAACCTACAAAGTTGCATGATCCCATGGGAGTCTGACAACCAATCAGAATACATTTGTTACACAGGCGGGGCCAAGGTAAAATCTCTCTCTCTCTCTCTCTCTCTCTCTCTCTCTCTCTCTCCCCCCCCCCCCATGTGCTCACTTTGCTCAGGACCTCAAACCATGTGGACCTGTCCATCATTAAACCATCTTTCAAAATACCTTCCATGTTTCCAGTGTCTTTCTCCCCACTTGGAACTGAACTCATATGGACATTACTTCCAACAGGTGTATAGTTCATTTTAGACAAAGTTTTAAATGCTTTTGTTAAGATTTGCCTCAAAGTTTATCTTTTCTTTGTGCCTTTGTTTTATATTTGCCCCTTCCAACTACATCTTTTGACTTGAAAGGGAATTGTGCTCCCTCCCTCTTTTCCCCCTTTTTTTCTTTCAAAATAAAAGGTAGATAGCTTTCTGAGCATATACTCTCTGGAAGCAGACTAACTGCTGCCAATATTTTATTACATAGATGTTTGCAAACTTCTTCCCTCTAAAAACAGCTGCTTTGCTAAAAATGTACCTACTATAGTTTTTCCTCAGTTGAATGTCCGTGCATAGAGGAAGTCAATGGATGCTGTGCTAACTTTTAGAAAACAGCATCCTAAAATAAAATAAGGCTTTTTTTCAGTGGCACGATGGGTGTGAAGGTTTGCTTCCATTAATTCTTGCTAGCACAGAGAATGTGGCCCTTCTTTCAAAACTTCCTCTCTCTGTGCGTGAAGAGAGAGTTTTCAAAGCTTCCCTTTAAGCTTTACTCAATTAAAGTCAGTGAAGATATTTTTTCCCAAAGAGTTTTCAACCCACTGAATAATAATAGCAATAGCAACAATTTTTTGCTTATTGAAAAATATTTATGCCCTTCAACGCCAGGCATTTTTGGGAGGTTTTCAGTAACAACGAAAATGTACAGTTAAAATCTCGAGTGTATGTTAAAAACCTCACTAAAACAACAATTAGATGTGTCTTCCATCAGTGTCCAAAGTCTCTGGAATGATACACAATGACAAATTTTCCATACTGAGCAGTGAGCAGCTGTAAAAAAAAATTCATTACACAGAGAAAAAGAAAAGGAACTGAGTCCACCTGAAATTCATGCAGGCTTTTGGAAAGTACATCTAAAATGGCTGCCTCTCTAGGAATAATTTTGATGTTATTTTTCAAAAGGAATGTTCCTGCCACAACTACATGCACACATACACAGCAAGTCAATTTTAGTGTGGTTCAGTAAAGTTTGAATGCATAATGATCTACAATGTTTGAAAGCACAGTTGGACTAAATGTAGTTTCCTAAGAAACTTGGCTTGCTTTAGCCCCATTGATTTCACTCACATTTACCCCCTGATTACTATAGATAGGATGGTACATAGAGCTCAACTTTATTAAATATTTATATGCAAATTGGGCATATAAGTATGCATTTAACAAAGTTTTTGATACTAGATTACCTCATCTATAAATATCATTTTAAAAGAAGCCTTAAATACAGATCTATTTGTCTTTCTCTTTAAGACCTGTAAGTATTTTGTGGGCATGTGTCGCATTCTTTCCTTTCCTTTGTTTTTGCTTTTGTTTTATGTTTCTTTAACTCTCTACTTTTTCTCATTTAACCATATTTTTTTCTGTTAATAAAAATGCACATGAGAAAAAGAGCGGTTTTTCAGGTAGAGACAGAAAGTATTTGAATACTGAGTGACAAGAGAACTGATTTTATCTGAAAAAAATTGATAACTAAGCCTCTGTTTAAATATGCTGCTTCATTAATTCCTGAGCTTAATAAAAAACCTGGCTGAGGATACAGATATTTGGAGCCACTGGATTATTTCTGACAACAGCACAAGGAATCTATTGAAAGTTGATTTCTCCCCCTTTTGTTCACGGAGACCTGCAAAATCTAAGATAAAAAATGGCAGCTGTCCTGAGGGCACCTCAAGGCATGTCATTAAAATAGGAATTTGATCCTTCTTTTCATGGTTATTTGGGACAATCAAGCCCAGCAAACCTCGAAACTCATCTTTTTTTAAAAAAAACTGACATGCCCTTGACTTTGCCAATCTCTATTCTTCACTAGCTTTAAATATTTCAAAATCCCTTTAGATGTCACTCTGTCTACGAGCATTAGGCCCTGGGTAAGATGCAAGGGATGTGATTTTTTTCCTTAATATTTCTCATTCCCTTTCTTTTTTTCCTCATAGGAAACGCAAGGAAATAAAAATGGCTTATATTTAAAGCATCAGTTTTGAGGAGCCCAATTCACTCCTTGATATTTATATCTCACATGAATCAATGGTGGAATAAAATTTGAGGAAATTGTTTCTTTTATTGTAGCTACTCTCTATTCCACTAAAACAATAACAACTACTACTTCTGGATGTTTGCAATGTAATTCCTGGAAGTGTCGTATGTGTCGTAAGGTTTATGCCCTATTGCTGAACAGTTTCTACATTAGCAGGAAAATTGCAATATTTTTGATGATGTTACTATGACTGCTGCTACTAATATGTTTTGCATGCCCAATGATCATTATTTCCACTGGCACACAATTTGATAATCAGACGATGTGCAGTAGAATGGCACATCCATCTACATTTCTGTGTGGTTGGGACAGCTTATCTGAATTTGTTCAGGAAGCAGATTTGTCACTTCACAGTGACAAAGGGATTCAGAAGACACGTATATGTGATTTCAGTTTTTTTTTAAAAAAACCCCACATCTTCATTATTCTGGTATTAATAAAAACAAGAAAAATAATGCAAGGGAATGTCACCTCATTTGCAAAGCAACTCGCTGGGTGTAGACATCTAATGAATCTAGTTTTGATAAACCTGCTAAGAATAATGCCTTGAGCTGGAACGGATGCATAATCTTTGCCCTGACCCGCTGCATCCCTATTGCTTATTCTAGCTACTGTGTTATCACAACCCGTACAACAGAAAGGGAAAAAAAGCACAACCCATATGTATATATTTGCAGTTACGGCTTCAGGCAGGCAGGGGATGTTGTGGTACCATGTGTGCTGCCCACTGGTTGTCTTTGTGCTGCTCTCTCTGAATCCACAGAAGAAAAGAGAGAGAGCAATAAGGACAAATTAGGCTACAAATGGTCAGTGAAAGTGAAAAAAAGGTATGTCTGAGGCTCTGGCTAAATTCAGCTTCACCTGTTTTAGTGAGCTAAAGTCTTTATGTTCAGACCTAAGGTCTTTATGTAACTGTTTGTTGGCATTTAATGCACTATCTAAACTATACAAACATGGGCTGTTGCCTTAAATTAACCAATAGTGTCTACTTAGATTGGCAGTAGATCCTAGGGATTGAAAGCAATCGGGCTTTCATATAATTTGTGATTTTGTCCTTTCAACCAGGAAGTTTGCATCTCATGGCATCCATAGATATGCATTATGCGATCCATTCTTTGGAATGTGAATAAACAAAAGAGGGGGATAACATCGAGAGGGCAAAATGTTATATGTAAAGCTAATTGCCAGATGGATATTCTTTGGAGGAAATATACAGATTTGAACTGTGCTCCCATACACATGCCTGTGCAGTGCCCAGAGGTTGGTCAGGCAAACATTTACCTGTCCTTTATACTATGACTTGTGGTAAAAAGATATTGATTGAGGAATCCCAGTTTAAATGTGAATAATCATCAAAGCAGACTTGTGTGCAGTTTTCCTATATTCATAAGGCAGGAAATTGCATTTTAGCAGTCCTAAAGTAATATTATTAGTTATTCTAAGAAATGCATCTCTATGTTTGGCATCTGTCCCTTCTGTTATTCATTAACAGTCCCCGTTTACTTAATTTTTTAAGGGTCTTATTTCTAGGGTGTGAGAGCCAGTTTGGTGTAGTGGTTAAAGCACAAGGCTAGAACCCGGAGAACTGTTAATTCTAGTCCCGTCTTAGGCATCAAACCAGTTGTGTGATCTTGAGCCAGTTACTCTCTCTCAGTCCTAGGATGTAGGCAATTGCAAATATCCAAAAATGTTGCCAATAAAACTGCAGGGAGTAGTTCAGACAGTCTCTGGGACTCAACACTTGACTTGAAAGCACTTGCACACCCTCAGACACACTCACACTCACTCACACACTTGCACACACTCAGACACACTCACACTCACTCACTCACACACACACTACACCACACCACACGGCACAGCTTAGATGACATATAATTTTTTGCAAGTTTATATAAAAAGTAGAAGTTAAAAGAAAGAGGTTTTGCATAACTCCAAAAGGCTTATATTTTGAATTCTTCTTTAAATGAAATGGGATTTATATATATGATAATAGAGCTATGAAGAAAGTATGCCATATCCTCAATTAGTCACCGTCCTTTTTTGTTCTCCTATTGTTTCTACATTACACCCCCTTTTAATTCATTCACTCCTCCAGCTGATATCAAATCTCAAAGCTTGTTTCTCTTTATTATTAAATTCTGGGGAAATTTCTTAACTCCTTGTGCCATTACAGCTGAATGTTATAGCATTTAGGATATGCATTTCTTTACTAGCCTTATTTCGTAGCGGTTTATTAACAGAGATATACTATCTAACCTTTGGAAAGAGAATGTCTCAAAAACTTGGTAAAAAATTCCACAAAAAAGGAAAAGAAATTAGGAGCAAGAATCAGAGTCTGAAAGAAACTAGCAAGCTAACTGAAAAAATAATCTGATGTTCACTCTAATGTGTATTCCATTTTGAAATATACAGTCATTCTAAAATGCAAAGAAAAAATGCAAAGAAAAAAAAAACCCCTTTGAAACATCCTTTGTTTTAACAGATCTCTATAAAAAAGCCAGTTAACACTGGCGTCACTTAAATGATTGATAGCTTATTTAGCCTAACAGATCTTGACTACAAAAATCGAAATGACTATTAGAAGGCAGCAAAGAATTCAATTTTCTACATCTCTCTGACGCTATCTACTGGTCTTATGGATTGTTGCAATTCAGATTTATAGGCTCTAATTTATTGCAAATGCACATTTCAATAAGGGACATTTTAAGAAACCAGATAAAAGATTCCAGATATAAGTGGTTTTCAGTAGGGACAAATCCAATAAACAGATCTCAGGGAAAATAGTGGAACGGGGATGAATTTGCTTATGCCATTCTTCCATTTGCACAACTATTATCTATTCTAGTCTGGATGGTTCCCAATTTCTAAGAGTTGTTTTGTTAGGCAGCACAAGAATGAAGAGACAATTTGCAAAACTATTATTCAGGACTTTTTTAGTTTTGGTCCCCAAGTGAATAGAAGACAGTTTTATTTTTTTGTTGTTGCTGTTGCCAATGTAGCAACAGAGCTTCCCACTTTATCATTGGCTATATCATTTTCACTAATATTCGGTAAATTGTACTGATTTACATTGTGCTTGTTCCCAATGCCTTCAAATATCTTTGAAGCCAGCTATCTGACTCTCTTTGCTTCTAAAGAATTCTGAACACAGCATAGAAAACTCACAGGAAACAGAATGAGTCACTCAGTTTTTCTCTACCGGCTGTTCAGTAGAAGCATACAAGAAATATAATTCAACCTCTATCCCAAAACAAATTAACAAAAGCCTCACCCTCAACTCCATGCTAAGAGATAAAATAAATGCTACCACCCCCTCCAAGTTACAAATACAGGTAATTCTCATTTAGCAACCTTAACAGGACCAGCAACTTCGTCAATAAGTGACTTGATTGCTAAGTGGAAATCTTGTGACCACAACTGTGCTTATAACTGTGCTTAATCAGTGGAACAGCTTGCCTCCAGAAATTGTGGCTGCCCCATCACTGATGTTTTTAAGAACAGTCTAGACCAAACTGTCAAACTCCCAGATGCGCCATATGCTGGCCATGCTCATGCCCGGTTTAGTGCAAAGGGGAAAAAAGTCCTGATATGTCACATGTTGCTGCCATGACAACATGAATTTGATGCCCCTGGTCTAAACAGTCACTTATCTGAAATAGTATAGGGCAGTGATGGCTAAACTTTTTGCTGTCGCGTGCCAAAAGCCGGGGGAGCATGGGGGATCCTGTGCCCACATCCATAATTCAATGTGCCCCGCCCTCCTGCGCATGCTCATGTCACCCCCCACACTTACCCCTGCTTTTGGCACGTGATGGCACGGTGGGCCCGGTAGGCCCGTTTTTCCCCGTCCTCAGGCTCCAGAGGCTTTCTAGGAGCCTGGGGAGGGCAAAAACAGCCTTCCCCATTCCCCCCCCCCCGGAGGCCTTCTGGAGGCTGGAAACACCCAGTTTCCCGACTTCTGGTGGGACCGGAAGGCCTGAAAATCAGTTGGCTGGTGCGCACATGCGCGCTGGAGCTGAACTAGGGCAATACTCACGTGCCCACCAATATGGTTCCACGTGCCTCCTTTGGCACCCGTGCCATAGGTTTGCCATCACGGGTATAGGGTCTCCTGATTGAGTAGGGGGCTAGACTAGAAGACCTCCAAGGTTCCTTCAAGCTCATTCATTCTATTCTATTCTATTCTTTCCTTTTCCAGGCCTCGTCTTTTGGAATAATTAGCAAGAAGGGAATTAGTATTTGTATTTACATTTATCCATTGGAGAGAAAAGGGAAGAGAAGGGGGCCATTATCTGCCTTATATGTTTCTGGCTCCCAGCCCCAAGCTGCTTAAGGAGGCAAAGAAAAGCCAGAAGTGTGAAAGTGGTTGAGTTTGTTAAATTGCAGTTAGCATCTTTTGGGGAAGCTGCTTTTCACTGTGGGAAAAAAGCAGCTCAGGAAGAGGTGACTTCTTTAGATCAAGGGTCCCAACCCTCAGGCTGTGGCCCACTATTGGGCCATGGCCTATTGAGAATCGGGCTGCACCAGTGGCGGGCTGGTGTGCGTGCACACACGCATACTCATCTTTTGGCAATCGAGCTGCGTGCGAATGCGCTTGCATGCTGCCCTGCCACTTCCGCAACTGTCCCCCCCCCCCAGGCCGCCAAGCTGCAAAGGTTCGGGACTGCTGCTTTAAATAATCTTTGTGGCGGGAAAGAAAGGTATTTTTTTCAGCATTGTGTAATTTTGAATGGTAGCTGCCCCATGCAATCAGCAAGCAAGGTCTACCTGTATTTTATTTATTTGTTGGTTTTTATTATTTACTGTATGCACCATTTAAATAAGTACTGGGTGCTGGCAAACACATCACTTAGTGAGATCTTTTCTATTTTTTCCCCCTTCAAAATGTAACCAAAAGAGCTTGATGCAATTCCGTCCAGCAGGAATCTTTCACATTAAGTAAGGGAAACAACTGATTCACCTGGAAAACCGGAAGATACATGTATGATGAATAAAATGTCTCAAGTAGTCACATCCTCTGCAAAAAATAAAAATAAAAAATAAAAATGACATTCATAGACTCTGCCTGCAAGTGGAATCAGAACTAATATGCCAGACCTCCCCCCCACCCCCCAAAAAGCAACATATTTTCTTGACTTTCTTGTTGGCCTACATGTAATATAAAGGGCAATGCATTTGTATTTCTGAAATAGGATGGCATTGTCATAAAAGGTAATGCCACTTCTTTTAATATTCGTTTCGAGAACTCGCCGTGACCAATATGTGAATGACAAGATTGCCTGATTCATTTGTTCATAGACCTTTTGCTTTTTGAATACTGTGTAAAGCAGGCGATCAGAAGACCAAAAAGCTTCTCTTTGCAGAGCCTTGCATGAGAAGGAATTTAGCTGAAATTCTGAACACAGCTTCAGCTGCAGTCAAGTCAACAGAAAGTACCCTAATTGTTTTGTGGAGCTACAGATTTATACTAAATTTTCAGTGCACCAAGCATGGCTCTCTCTGAAATGGGAAAATTATAAAAGCACCTCCTAGAGCTGTCAGTTTCAGCAGAGTTTAGCTATCATGAAAATAATGTGAGAAATGTTATATTATTTTTTAAAAAAATATATTTTGGGAAATACTGGCGATCCGGTGCCAATCCCTGAGCAAGATATTCTACAAAAACAGCTTACGATTCCCCAACTCCCTCCCCCCCTTTCTCTCTCTCTCTCTGTGTTTTAGACTACATCCTGTAGGTTAACTTAATGGAGTCAGTGATAAGTCATGAGAGTTGTAAAGAGGGTTATCCATGTGACCAACCCATTTTATAATCTTTTTCGTGGCAGTCTCTAAGTGAATGCTGCAGTCATTAAGTAAACCAATTGTTTGCTATGAATCAGTTTTGCCCAAAACTCAGAAATGCCTGAGTTTAGCAAAAACATTGTAAAATCCAGTCAAGTGAGCATGGGATATAGACTAGACTAGACTAGACTAGACTAGACTAGACTAGACTAGACTAGACTAGACTAGACTAGACTAGAATAACAGAGTTGGAAGGGACCTTGGAGGTCTTCTAATCCAACCCCCTTTTCAGGCAGGAAACCCTATACCGTTTCAGACAAATGGTTGTCCAAACTCTTCTTAAAAACTTCGAGTGATATGATGCAAACAGCCATACATATGGGCTGGTTGTTTAATGCCTGACATGTGGTCATGTGATTTTAGGAGGGGGGTGCAGCCAGTAGAATTTTGGAACTGGGCTGTAAGTATTCCTTCCCATTGTTACTTATTAAGTGACTGGTTGTAAGTCTAAGACTACTTTCACTGGCCCCGATGTAGAAGTCCTTTGGAATAAACAATTACTGTATTTTCCTGCGTATAAGACTACTTTCTAACACACAAAAATCTTCTCAAAAGTCGGGTGTCGTCTTATACGCCGGGTCTCATTCTCCTGTAACCAGGCAGACTAGCCCATAAGGCTCTGACGAGCCTTAAATGGCTCTGAGGAGGGTCGTCTTATACGCCCAGTCGTCTTATACGCCGGAAAATACGGTAATTTTTATAATTGTTGTTAAAGAGCACAATTTTCATAATATGCATGTAAGGAAACAACAATGAACATAGACATGGTTTCTTCCTTTGTATGAGGATAGAATCAATCTCTCATTCTGTTCATATTGTAATCTGTGATGTTATCGAGTATGGCACATCAATATCTCAACAGCTCTGTAAGGTGGGCTGAAGGCATCAAATCCTTTCTTCAAAGATATGACAGCAAGGACTCTGGGATATTTTTAAAGTATCTTCTCTATCCTATTGAAATGGTCTGCAGATTATCTTTGATCACACAGATAAAACCATCTCCAATTTTTTGATCCAAGTTCAAACAGATTTATTCTGAACCACTTACATAAGCCTTCTCCCTTGCCTGCAAACCTAAACTGATATCGTATAGTTGTTTGGGGCTATTAATTTTCCAGTTATTTACCATTAACCAAGGTGACTAGGAGTGATAGAATCTATATGGTACCAAAACTCTATTAGATATTTTGGAACTTCAGTTAGGCAAAAATACTGCAACATAGGGCAAACCTGTCAATAAAGGTTCCTCAAATGGGCTGAAAATGAGGGAATGAAATTTGGATATATTTTTTTTGCCACTTCAGCGCCACTGCCCACTGATGCTCAGCACTGTTGCTATACTGCCACGGTCAGCCATGGCCACAGAGTCTCATTGTCAACAGTTCCTGACAGCTTTTCACAAGTCAATGGAGAATACAGAAGGCCCTGAAATGGTTGCTGATAATCCTAGATGACTTGCCACCTTTCCATTAGTATAACCTTTGCTTATGGGAAGCTTGCAGGAGGAAAGTCAATGGACAAATGTCCAATCAGTCTACACTTGTAATGTGGCAGCAGCCTGCTATGTACTTTCTTGCTCCCTCACTTAACCAGCCTACTGGGAAAGGAAAGGAAAGGGAAGGGAAGGGAAGGGAAGGGAAAGGAGATGGATGCTTCCTGGGAGGGAGGGAAGAAGGAAGGAAGAAAGGAAGAAAGGAAAGAAAGAAGTAGGCAGGGAGGGAGGAAAGGAAGGAAGGAAGATGGATGCTCCTTGCCAGTTTCCACAAGAGAGCTCAATGGGGAAGTTGACAGGAAGCACAAAGTTGCTCCCACTCTCACTGCTTTTGTCATTTTGGTCATTTAGATAAAGTGTTTAGATAAAGACATATTTCTAAATTGATGACTCAATGGGTCACTGGTTATTTAGTTTAAAGTATAAAAACTGGAGGACACCAGGTTTGTTCCTTTTGTTAGTGGTGCTATGTAGATACTTTCAGGACTATTTTGAATTGCTGTGAGCAGGAAAAGGAGGAATAACAGTAGTAAGATTGCCATCACCATAGAGAAAGTAATCTGTTACTATACAGCCTGTCTTTTATCTCTCTGTCTATCAAAACCAGATCAATGAAACACATTACGAAAGTTAAATCTAATGTAATCATTGCAAATCAGTTCCAAAATTTACTGGACGAAGAATGTATTTTCAAATATTGTCTCCATATATGATACAGGTAGCTGTGTCTGGGCTTCTAAACCTCCTTTTAACACCTTTCTATCATCATCTGAACTCCATGAAATTCATTCTGTTTCCAAGAAACCTTTTAAAGTAAATTATCCTTTTCAAGGAAGTAGTGTCTTTCAAGGGCCTAGAAAGCGTTCAAATTTCTTTCCTCTGTTTGAAAATTATACTTTGCACAAAGGATGAAATACTGTGTTTTTATCTTCCCTTCCACAAAATTTGAGGATACAGTTCATGGCACTCATAGAGACTGTGCAAATTTGCTATTCTTAAAAAGAATTCCTTTTACCCAAGTTGATATGAGGTTTGCTGACTGCTAAAAGATTACCAGCCCTAATCTAATCATACTCAGACACAAAACCTATTGATTTTGAGTATTGTGAAGTCTATTATAGTGAGTGTTGTCTTGATGTCCTATCTTAGATGTGAATGTCACAGCTGGATAGTGTTTTCCACTGAAAAACCTGCAACAGATAGTGAGCTTGTCCTATAATTTTAGTTTGTGATGCTCAGATTACTGAATTCAATGCAGATGTTGAAAAGTACAAAACAGGGGTGAAATCCAGCAGGTTCTGACAGGTTCTGGAGAACCAGTAGTGGAAATTTTGAGTAATTCACAGAACCGGTAGCTTGGAGAACTGGCAAATGCCACCTCTGGCTGATCCCAGAGTGGGGAGGGAATGGAGATTTTGCAATATCATCCCCCCAAGAGTGGAGTGGGAATGGATATTTTGCAGTATCATTTCCTGGAGTGGGGTGGGAATGGAAATTTTGTAATATCCTTCCCCTGCCACGCCCACCAAGCCACACCACACCCACCAATCCATGCCCACAGAACCAATAGTAAAAAAAATTGAATTTCACCACTGGTACAAAGCCTTCCTCCTATTCATCTGAAAAGTGACATGATTTTGAGAACTCTAAATCCATGATTTGGGTTTTGATGTTTATTTTGTGTTTCTATCCATATCATGTTTGGGATTTGAGCAGTAGTGGTTTCACTTACCTTCACTACCGGTGTATGCGCAAAGTGTCCTTGATGATGTCAGGTGGGTGGGTGGAGTCTGCCACCGCCACTTCACTCGAACCAGGACGAACCGGTAGAAACCCACCACTGGATTTGAGTCTTCATTATTGCTCCTTGATAGCACTACGATCTCAAGCTTTTGCCTATATGAATTGATCTTCTTCAATCCAACTTCTAAGTACATCTTCTAACATTGTACAATCAATGCATTGTGGAGGTGTGTGTCTCAATATGTAGAGGCCTCTTACATGCAAATTCTGCACCCTATAACTAAGCTCTCCTTCTATGATCGGGGCCTTGAAAAGGAAAAGGAGCTTGTGTGGGTAAATGAAACCATAGACTATGTCATTGGACATGCATATGTCCATAAGGATCTCCCAAGATGAACAGGCTATGATGGATACCCTAAATTAACACCAATCCCATATGCCAACCCGCATTAAACCAACATGGTAGATTATGGTCTATTCCTTCCACATGCCAATACACCTGTATTGGTTGGAAATATGCAGATGAAGCCTTCATCCTGCAGTGAATAGACAATGGATAAAATGATGATCATGATGACTGGGATACAACACTGCAAATATATTGTTCTTGTGCTGGAAATGAACATCTCAGGGAGTGTAGCAGGAGCAAGATGGTGAATTGTAAATAGTGTGGCACTTGCACAATGAGAGACCCTCTGATGGGGCATAAAGTATATGTATCTACAGAAGTGCTTTCATATTCAGGGTTGCCCTGATTACATTTGATTGAGATAGATGATTGAATTACTGTGGATGACATTTGATGGCAGGAAAAAGATTGTCATACATTGTGCTTAAAGAATGTGGGTTGCTCATTGATTTGTGAAGAATGACGGAGAAGGAGAATTTATGTTAGCTGTGCGGATCCCAAAATAGTTTGGGAATGTAATCACACAATGTACAACATTTATATTGCTTTTAGTATGAAGTATTTTTGATTATTAGAACAGGTGAGGTTACTATTGATCTGGAAATGAAACTGTACCACAAGGACAGTTCTCAAATAACAGGTGCCCTCAAAATTGTGTCATTGCTGAACATAAGAGTTCTAAATTCAGATACATGGTCAATCAGAATCTGCTTTAAAAATGTGGATTGCATCTTTAACACAAAGGATTGCAAATGCACCAACAAGAATGGCATAGCAGGAAAAAAAGTGACCAGTTGCTTTGAACTTCAATTACGAAGGCTAACTGCAAACAAATCTCTAAGGTTAAGAATAATGGGAATAAATTAAAAAGCAGACAATTCAAGAACAGTGTGTAGATTTTGTATTTCTTACTTTCTCCAAACATCGACTTCCTGGAATCCTACAGTTATGTAATGTTCATCTCTGGATCTTAATGGAAAAGAGAATTTTTAACTCTTGTCACCTAAAGGACAGCCTTCATTATTCTTATTTTCCAATTCATTTTACAGTGCTTGCCTATAGAGGCTTGGATTGACTCTTCTTTTGCTCTTAATCCTTAATATTACTTAAACTAAGAGACAGTGATAATAATACCTTTATCTGAGTTAGAACAGGGCTGTCAAACTCGCGGCCTGTGGCCATGCCCACACCCGGTTTAGTGAAAAGAAAAAAAGTCACAATAAGGCACGTGACAAAGCTGTGAGTTTGACCCCTGAGTTAGAATCACCCCCCCCTCCCAGCTTTCATCAACTGAGGGAGAAAATTTCACAGGCACTAAACATCCTAGTTATAATCTGGCTCATATATTTACTTCTAAGTATTTATTAGATTAATGCATAACAATGCTTATAAACTGACTAATCTGGCCTCTCTGTCTATAAGAATATAAATATACTTTTATATATTTTTAAATATACTTTTATTAATTTAATACTAAGACCTCCATAAAAGTGCAACAGCTCATCCTTTGGTTGGCACTTTCCCATTTGGACTGGACATTTTACTTATTTTACTGCAGTCTCATTCATTGTGTTATTAGAAAAAACAACTACAGAGATTTTTTTAAAAAAATTCTGCAATTCTGCCTAACACTGACGATTAAAGATAGATTGGAAAAAGCATTGTATTTAATAGGCCTAGCACATTTAAATCCAATATTCTGAAACAAAACATATAAGTATTAAAAAATATCCAAATCAGGCTATATGTTTGGTTTTTGATTTTCTATGACACATGTGAACATATGAATTACAAGTGACAAAAATTATCTGTCCAAATCAGAAAATTGGACTAAATCAACTAAGGGATAGGGAGAAAGCAATGGAGCGAATGGGGCTTACCAACATGGCATTTTCTTCTGATAAAAAATATCCCCCCCCCTTTAATGAACTTAAACTCCCTTTAAATTGGAGGAAAAAAAGAAGACTCAGAATGGCACCCCCCCCCCAATACACATTTCTTTTTTAAATAGCAGCCATCCGAAGTGACTTTCTTGATTTCAGCAGTCTGTCAATACCTATCTTTATAGGCTACTTGTATTCTGAACTTCCATTTAATGCTGCTCTCTTCTCTCTCTTAAAGTACGTCTGTGATATTTCAGTGTTATTTCCTACACAATAAAGTGCATACACACATTTTAGAAAGAAAAGGAGAGGAGAGAAATTTGATATATGAGCTGGAGTTGCTGCATGCATGATACAGCATTCATAAAATCTCAGGGTTTCTGTGAAGCAATTTTCAAGCTGACCTGATCCTCGGATAATTAAAAAAAAAGAGTGAGTGTGAGAGAGAGAGAGATAGAGAGAGAAATCTTTGTAACCAGAAGGCCTTCAGCTGTCGATCAAAGCTACCTAGAGAGAGCGGTAGGATTCAGGGCTTACTCAAATGAGTGGTGAACTCATTGGGGCCCTGCATCATGTGACGTGCTTGAGGGCAGGATGATCTGAATCTAATATGTATTGATTCTCGAGCTTCCTTGCTGGGAACTAATTAGAGAAGCTTTAACGCTCTCTGCTACTCTCTGTGTGGGTATGTGCGTGCGTGGTATATTTGAATATATCTGGATGCTTTCAAAAATTGCATTTATCTATGAGAAACATTCCTTTTGTTTCCCCTTCATGATTTTAACCGAAGCATTCCTTCAGCTTCTCGGGGCCGATCATTTCTATCGGTATCAGCAAGCGGGAACCGCTGCAAGAGAAGCTCCATTAAAAGTAGTTAAACGAAGTCAAACATCATCTCCACTACAGCTGCAAAATGTCTCCTCTTCTGCACGATGCTCCTAATAAGCGGGCTAGACATGCTTCAAAAATAGGAACGCTCCACTCGAGTTAACTTTCTCTGGAAGCCTGCAACGGGCTAAGCAGGTGGAGGAGTGGAGCGGGGGATTGTATTCTGACAGCTGAAAGCTTTAAACTCTTTTGCAGGGAGTCAATCGGAGGCTTTCAACAAAGGAAAAACTTTTAATTGCACTGGTTTAAAAAGAAAACAACAACACAAAAAGAGCCTCCCCAACCCCACCCCTTCCTTATCTCACGACAAATATTTTGGGATGCAAGATTGGCCACCGCATTCAAGTCAGGAGCGACTGATGGGGGCCATTAATGCATGTTAATGGCAGCCACAATGTAACATTGTTCTGATTTTTCATTTGTCGTGTGGAAGCTTTACTGCAATGCGCCCTGCCAAATTGCACATATTAATCATTTCTTCCACCTTAGTTGTGGTCCATTTGCGATAAATGGAGGCTTGGAGGCATTTAATTAAGGATATACTTTGAGGGACATTTCATTAAGTTTATGTTCAAATGTGTGAGCATGTAAGCATCAGGCGGGCCTTTTTCACAATACATTGTATGTGATGTTGTGGAGATTTTGTGGGTGTTTTGCTTTCTCTACTGCCTCTCCCCCACCTCTTTTTCTTCTTCTTCCTATTCCAGTTAAAACATAGCATCACAAGCCAAATGTTTCGTTACCTGGACTAAAACAAACAAACAAACCTTACACCACACAAACAACTTTGTTGGAAATTAGTAACTGGGTAATGAGGATTTTGCAAAGTGTTTGTAATAAATATGTAATGCTACCACCTGGTTTCCAGGAGCTTGGATTCTTTTCTTTTTTAAACAGCTCAAAGTAATTCAGGCTCAGTGAATAATAAATTCGATTTCCTAAAGAAAAGTTTTGTGACTTTGCAATACTCTCTTGGAATATATACTTCTTAATTGGCATCAATAGAAAATTTCCTGGGAAGCATAACAAAATGGATCATTTAATAGATGCCCCAATCTCTCCATCCATCTATCTATCTATCAGCACAGCACATGATGTTTTGACTTTATTATGGTAATTATCTCAGGCTGACTTCAGAGCAGGAAGCTGCCACCCACACAGCAGTGCTTAATTACTTTAGACTTCAGCTTGCCAAGTGAAAAATAGGCCACCCTCAGCCCTGCATGGAATTGGTGAAATGATTCTTGTTGTCATTTCTGTTGAAATGCAACATGACATTACCAGAGCATCATGGGAGAGAGCGAGACATTGCGAAATCCCTTCCTCAAAGAAAAAAGGGAAAGCAGAAGATGTCATAAAATAAAATGTGGTGGGCGGAAGAAACAGACTAATGGAGATAACAAAGTTATATCTTCCCAGCCTGTATTGTGAAGGGCTGCTTTGTGCGGAAGGAAGTTTTTCTTTAACAAATAGGCGGTACCTTCCACTGCCAGATCTGAAGTGGTTACAGATAAATGGCTTTGCCCGTGTTCGGAGTGCACAGAACAGGCTAGGACAAATAGCTGCAAAATTAAAGTTTAAATAACGAGAGTGAGGGAGCATCGAATCCAGTGAACGCAGTAATTAATGAAAGCCTTGATTCCAATGCTTGCAGACGCAAGTTATTTGCCTGTCCTTTCTCAACAGCGGGATAAAAAACAGCAGCTTAAGCAAGGGGAGAAATGCGTGCGTGATCATGTGCATACATCTGTGTACTTATTTCCTTAACTATCTGAAATACGGCTCTCTTTTGGTGAAAAATATATAAAAACTGCAGAATATTTTATATGCACGCTCTCAGGGAAGTGGAACAACGGATGCACAAACTAAAAATAATTCATTGGAATAAAAAAAAAATGTGGATAGAAGTTCTGTATCTCATACTTCTCTTCCTACCATCTCATTTGGCATCCAGTGTGGTTGATGGCTATTTAGTAAGGCTGTTTAATTATGTATCCTTTAACAACAGAGTCAACAAAGCAAACATTTTTTTTACAAGTTGCAGAGTGCCAAATCTTCATATAGTATCAATGTTTTTTTTTCCCTTTTCAAGAGACTCTGTAGTCTTTTTTCATGCCCTAACATAATAAATTAGATTTTTGTTGTTGTTTAAAAACAAGCAATAAATGGATAGTACCCTTAATTTACAATCCCACTAGCTATATTTGCCTACACTAAGTAAAATTTGGAGATGCATCCTGTGCTGTTCTCAAGGACATTTTGTATGGCTGCCAAATCTGAAAAGAACTACAAACTACTGTTATTTAGATATCTCTCTCTCTCTCTCTCTCTCTCTCTCTCTCTCTCTCTCTCTCTCTCTCTCTCTCTCTCTCTCTCTCTCTCTTTTGCTATCTCATTATTGCCCAGGTTTCTTCTACCCAAAAATTTGATAGGCCAAACACTTCATGGCCTAAGGTCCTTCCTTGTGATTTTTGTTCTTTTTGGTTTTTGAGTGGCTGACATGAATGCCTATACATATCCGATCAATTTAACATAATATGAAGTTGAAATACTTGCTAATTCAGTGAAACTGAATGTTTCTCAATTGTTTTTAATTCTCCTCCATGAATATAACTGTTTTATGAGCAATAAAGATTAATGTCATATTATATTTTCAGGAAGAGGTCTTCTAAAGCAGGTCTTTTAAAGCAAACCATATATCTTCAGGTTCTTGCTTTTGAACTGGTTATCTGCTCAATGTGCCAAATTATAACTCTACTTGCTTTGGATCTATCACTTACATATGTTTGAAACGATTTCCAGGTTTTAGGAGTGAGTGTCTCAGGAACAAAGGATGATTTCTGAATAGCTTTGGTCTCTATGTTTATTGGAGGAGAGGCAACTGCTGGCCCAGTAAAGCTTTCAAAGCAAGCATATATGTAAATTAAGCATATATCATAGCACAGACAATTCAGCAATATTGGTAAATATAAAGGAAGCTTTCTCATCATTTCAGGTTTTTTGGACTTATCAGCATAACTTTATTGAAGTTGAAGTATAAAAACATCTGGAAGAGATTGAAGTTGCCCATTCATGGTTTAGGTTTGTGAACTCCATAAAGTTCCCAGAAGTCCAGGAAAGGCTGTCATTAGCAGGCAGTGAGAGGCCAAATCATGTCTGTGACTGAGGATGAATAATTGAAGGCTACCTTGGGAAAATAGGGAGAAAAAACACGAAGAAGACTATGTTGCAGAGAGATAGAAGGAGGAGCAAGCAGTGGGACTATATCAAGAGGAAGAAAACATACAGGAAGCATTAAGCCAAGAAGGGCAATACACTGGAACATCAAAGATAAGGAGAGGCGATTAAAGACAATGAGACTGAAAGGGAACAGAAGAGTCTTTTGTCAGTAGGTGATCAAACTCCAGAATTGAAGGCATCAGAGATTCTTGGGGTAGAATGTAGTCTGGATTCCTAGTAGAAATCCTGTATAGCAGACCAATAGACAGCAAAATGTAGATAGCTTGTGTTCTGCCCCAGTTCCGGATTCCCAAGGATTGTGACACACACCAACGGTCCTTATCAAAGTTACAATGTACCAAGAATAAACAAAGTCAGGCAAAGGTTGGCAACCAGTCCAGAAGACAAGGTATTATAACACACTCACTCTTCAAAAATGCTCTTTAATAATTACACATTGTTTCCAGCAAGAAATTACTAACTGCGTGCAACTTAAATAGGCTAAGGGAGTGGCCAATTATCCTCAAACCTTATTCTTGAAGATTTCCATGCAAATTGGAATCTTGATAGTGAAAGGAAGAGTTGCTCGCTGCTACACTTTTTAGGAGCCTTGCATGTCCTTGGGATGCTGAATAGTTGAGTACAAACTCAGGTGTTCTGAGCATTTGCCAATATCAAAAATATGGGGGGTTGGGAATAGAGGAAGTGTGTGTATATGTGGGGTTTTGGGGAACAGCCATTCTGGCTGAGCTTCTGTCATATAGTTATAATTCCAGTAGTCGCAATACTCAAAAGAAATGCCCTAATAATCTAATGAGAAGTACTCTAATAATACTCCCTGGTGGCTCAACTGCTTTGCCACCATTAAATAACACTTTGTATTGTTTTTCTTTGTCTGTAACCTGCAAGACTGGAACAATGGAAATGCACTTTTATGTATTAGCAGCCAACTATAACATTTCCACTTTAATTCCTGTCTTCCAGGATGTGAAATGGCATAGGGGTATGGTTGTATATCCTAATCAATAATTTGGCAACATCATCTGCAGGCAACCTCTTGGGATTTTTGAGAAAGAAGCTTGTGGCAGAGTGGTGAACGGCCATCCAAATTACACCCGTAATCAATCCATTTGCTGCCAACATTCCTGTTTAAAGATTTCAGCTACAATAAGAGGAATCAATAAGGCTCAATAGTGCTTTCTTTCCACAGTATTTTTTTTTGTTTTCTCTCTCCTACCCCTGTGCACCCCCCCTTAGTCACCCATTTCACAAGGCATTGAGATTTCTGAAAGAGACATATTGGAAGCATATTTCCCCTTTTCAGTTTTGCAGAAACTTTTCAAACCAGAAGAATGCAGAGAAGCCTTTTAGAATAAATCTAGTGACCCTGGGGAGTTTACAAATACTAGCATATTAATATACAGCTAAAATAATAATAAAAAACACCATGCTGCTAAAGATGTTTAGTATTATCAGCTCACTGCAGGAGTTTATTAGAAACTCCTGCTTTCTTTTATTAAAATTTCAATTGGCTCAGTGAATGAGATCCTATGTTAGTATCATAAAGTGAGAAGCCAGAAGGAGAGGATATTGGCATTTAAACGCAGATTTCATTTCGAAAATATTTTGTCTCATGCTAGAATATTATATATTGCAAATAAGCAGGGCGCAGCGAGTGTTAGGAGTGGTTTGAATACTTTCCAGAACTGTCAGTTTCATTATTTTATTGTTGTTTAGCAGCATATTGTTCCATCATTTTATTGTAGCAGTTTATACCTTTCACTTTGCAATGCCTCCCCTGAGTTTCAGAACAAAAGGATGATCGAGTTCAGTATGATTCTCTTGGAGATGTGCTTGACAGAGTTCAAGTCTCAGGGATTGGTTTGGAGAGTAATTTGAGCAACTCTGAAAGTCTTGGGTAGAGAAGAACAAGACTGGCTTGAATATAAATGTGGGTATACTATGTAGTATACTAGTTTCCGTGAAGATATAGTTTCCACAAGGGTAGCCATGTCAGTACCTTGCTGCAAATATTGAAGAATTTTTTAGCATTTTACAGGCTGACACATTTATTAAAGGCATAAGCTTTTGTGGGTTGCAGTTTTGCCCATGCGTGTGATGAACTGGACTTTGTCCATTAAAACTGTTTCTCTTGGAAAAAGAAGATTTTTATCTTTTTAGCAGCTTTGTTAGTGTAAGGATAGAATCCTAAGTGAAAATCTTTGTATATTAGGAAGCATCAGTATCAGAGGTGGGTTTCAGCAGGTTCTGACCAGTTCGGGAGAACCGGTAGCGGAAATTTTGAATAGTTCAGAGAACTGGTAGTAAAAATGCTGTCTGGCCCCGGCCTCATCAATTTGCTGCCTCCAAGTCCCAGCTGATCGGGAGGAAATGGGGATTTTGCAATAACCTTCCCCTGGATTTGCTTGGGAATGGACATTTTACAGTATCCTTCCCCTGCCACGCCCACCAAGCCACGCCCACCAAGCCATGCCATGCCACCAAGCCACCCACAGAACTGGTAGTAAAAAAATTTGAAACCCACCACTGATCAGTATCTCCTTGAGCTTTTGTTTCCCTATGTGATTGTAAGCTGTTTCCGTACCTTGTAAAGGATGAGTCCTTTATCAGCTTTGTGATGTTCTATGTCCATAAAGATATACATAGAATATCTGTGTCTTGACACATTAGTTCCTCTTGACATATGAGTTCTCTCAATTGGGATCAGGGTACTAAGACTGCCTATACAAGATTGCCTTACATAGGAGTGGTTTGCAACTGGTCTGTGTGTCCCAGATAATTTCTAGGGACAGCATCTACATCTAGGCATCAGTAACAGGACAAAGTTCTGATTGAAAATTTTGTTTTAAGAGCAGTTTGATTGAATCATCCCTTGGAATTCAATGCTGAACCCATTCATTGTCAAACTGAATCAAGTGCCTTTGAATCATGAAAAGAATTTGGAGAGGGAGGACTTTAATGTATGTGCACATATCTTTTGATCAAGTTGCAAAATTTAACTGGAGCTTTGTGGATTGTATCACTGCCTCACATGTTTAACTGCAGTATGATTGCCATATCATATATCTTTGTGCCATATTCCAAAACCATTTGTATACCAGATTTACTCTCCAGATACCCGTAATTATCACTGTGCCCTATTATTTGTTCTGAAATATTCAAGTGAACCAGGAAAAATTAACCTTAACAGTATTTCTGTTAAGACAGATGAGACTGTCCGTTGAATTTTCTGGCTCTGCAGGGATCCCCATTTCAATCTTCTCAATCTGCATTTGGTGCTCTTTCTGCTATGTTAAAATTGTGCTGTCTCTGCTTAGCCCAGCAGTATTAGACTACGGAAAAAACGAGCATTTCAACTTAAGCTGCAATCCCTCCCTCTTAAAATAAAGGACAAAGACTCTCTATCTTTACTAGTTTATTATTTAGGTTATTTTTGTTTGTTTGTTTTTCTATTTGCTGTATGCCTCTTGGAAAAAAACTTCTAAGGGCTGTCAGGGGAAGTGATCAATAATATCCATATATTTTTAAACAGCTAATATCATATCCACATATCAACACAATATGATGCAGATTGCAAACAAAGGGGGAAAAATCCCATGTGAAAGCTCTTTCAGAGGAGCAATTTGAAGCAGGAAACAATCCCGGAAAATGGGACTCCCTATATAGCTTCCCTCTTGAATCATGTTTCCTCTAAGAATCTTTATAAACAATAACTGCAATTACACATATTTGCCCCTTTAATGAATGCTGGCCCTTCTATTGGGTTCCTCACACAAAGGATATACCAATCTTTAGTTTTGCAGATTGGGAAAACTGAGAAGTCGAAAGTTCTCCTCTTTGACCCCAATCTCATAAGTACAGTGAAAAAAAATGTATAAAGACTGAAGTAGTGAAGTTGCCGAAAAATTGCTCAGGGAGGCTGTGATATCCTAAGAAGGATGACATTTCCCCTTTGTTATTTTGTAAATGCTTTCCCCCTAACGCTGCTGCTTTGGTGGTCTCACTAAAGTGACATGTCGGCTGTGCTTTTTACATACTCAGAAATAAAGTGTGCGACTCTTTGAAACGTTGTCGCTGCAGTAATTAACTGAAGATTGCTTGAATTGCAAGATTCGTCAGTTGTATTGCTTTGTGGCTACATAATCAGCGTCGTGTTGCTTGATAAAGCTTTGCTTAAAAGACACGCTGAATGCTTGGGTCCAGCTGCTGAACCAAGAGGAAAAACTGTTTTGTATCCCCTGCCACATCTGGATTCTTGACGACAGGGTGCAAAAGTTTGCATCTACCCCCCCACTAGCTGCAGCTGTTTTATGGCAGATTTTGAACATTTTACACATGGTTGCCTGCTTGGAAAATATTTTCCAGATTTACATGTTTACAATATTGACACATGAAGCAGAAGGACCTTCTTTTTCGATTAGGATATGGAGTGTTCCTAGGCTGCACACTAACTTTATAAAAAATGGAAATGGGTCGTTTAAAACGTTCAAACAAATCTGAGTTCTTTTTGATCTTGACTCCAAGTCTCTGTTATTGCCACAATGTTTTTCTTCTTTTTAAAATTCTATCCTGTGCATTTCTATATAAATATGTTCTTTGTTATTGTATATTACGACGATTGCCTTGGAAGCTTATGCAACACATTTAATCAATTTTATTTCAGAGAGTGGGACCTTCAGGAAGAAACATTGGTAACCAGCTTGAGCACAGAACACCCCCAAGCTTTAACTTTGAACTACTATTGAGGATTTTTGACCCAAAATTTTAAGGTCATCAACCTTAGAAAAAGGAATGAGTAATCATTGTGTTGCCATAAATGCATTGAAAATGCTTCATTTAAACACATTTTTGTGAAGTCCTAAAATTGTTACATTTGGGAAAACATAATCACATAAATTAACTTGACATTGAGTCAGGATTTCATATTTTTGGATGTACAGTCATTTAAATCATAGATCTACTACATGAATGGTGTATGTATGTATGTATGTATGTGTATGTGTATGTGTATGTGTATGTGTATGTGTATGTGTATGATGTGTGTGTGTGGTCATTCTTTGCTGAATTTTTTAATGTAAATATACATGTACATAAGGGGCCCAGTGGCTCAGTGGCTAAGATGCTGAGCTTGTCGATCGAAATGTCAGCAGTTCAGTAGTTCGAATCCCTAGTGCCGCGTAACGGGGTGAGCTCCCGTTACTTGTCCCAGCTTTTGCCAACCTAGCAGTTCGAAAGCACGTAAAAAATGCAAGTAGAAAAATAAGGACCACCTTTGGTGGGAAGGTAACAGTGTTCCGTTCTCCTTTGACGTTTAATCATGACCATGGACACATCTTTGGACAATGCTGGCTTTTTGGTTTTGAAATGGAGATGAGCACCGCCCCCTAGAGTTGGGAATGACTCGCACATATTTGTGAGGGAACCTTTACCTTTATACATGTACACTATGAGAGGCTCTTAAATAGCCCTCTTCTCTCTGTTTAATTAAATAAAGCCAATATAACAATAGTATAACAAAAAAAACCCCCGCTCTACAAAGCTTCAGCGTATGTTCCTGTTGTTCATCGTTTTGGCTACCTCTGAATCTAATAGTTGCTATAGAGGGTAGTCAGTGATAAAGTATTTGTCTGCCATATATCTTCCTTTAAATTTCATAGGCTGTTTTATTTCCTTCTCAGTTCATTCTGATATCATATAGGGACTTATTATAATAGACATACAACACCATGGCAATTGTCTTAAGGGTTTGCTTAGATGGCTAAGAAATCTCCACTTCCTTTTTTTTTGCAGTTTTTTTTTATATAGCCCTAGTAATTCAGTCAACATTGTACCTATTTGATGAAGTAAGTTAATGGCCAGTGAAAGCTGATCTTCCCCTAGTCCCACCCCTTGGATTCTCATCCCACAAGACTCTGTTCTTGTTTTTGTGAAAGACTATCACATCCACAGCTGTGAAAAATCCCAGTTCACTAGGACTCCCTGAATTGGGCTACAGAAATACAGATAATCACTTATCATTGTCAGCCATTCTGTGGTCTTTGATCTTTAGCCACTCTATGAATAAGCACCCTCCAAGCCCCTCTGTCTAGATCAGAAGTGGGAAAGTAGGGCTCCTTTATGACTTTGGATCAGTGGTGAAATCCAAACTTTTTTAGTACTGGTTCTGTGGGCATGGCTTGGTGGGTGTGGCTTGGTAGACGTGGCAGGGGAAGGATACTGCAAAATCCCTATTCCCTCCCCACTCCTGGGGGAAGGATATTGCCAAATCTCCATTCCCACCCAAATCTGGGGTCATCCAGAGGTGGTATTTGCCGGTTCTCTGAAGTACTCAAACTTTCTGCTACCAGTTCTCTGAAGTAGTCAAAATTTCCACTACTAGTTCTCCAGAACCTGTCAGAATCTGCTGGATTTCATCCCTGCTTTGGACTTAAGTGCCCAGAATTCCTGATCCAGTCATTCTGGCTCAAGAATTTTATGAGTCGATATCCATAGGTCATAAAAGGACCATAGTTCCCCAGCCCTGGTCTAAATGATCTCTAGAGACAAGCAAAGAGTTTTCTGAATCTCTTTACCGCCTCTAAGTCTGAAATGCTGCTACTCACAAACTGTGATTGGCCAGCTTAGAAATAATGACCAAATGACTAAAATAAGTAAGATAGTTTACAAGAGAAGTTTGGGTTTTAGAGTTGTAAAAAATTTGTCAATGGTTCTTCAGGATGCATTGAAAAAGTACCGTATTAAAGATTTTTCTTGAGATGTGTGTTGCTTTAAACTGTGTCTCCCTTCCCATATAACCCTAGAGTAAGCTTTATTATTATATCTACAAAATGTAGAAGAGAACGTGGATTAAAGCCACGTTAGCCACATCAACTCCAGTCTGACTAAATTAGCTTGAATCCAAGTATTTTCAGCTTCAGTTGGCTATAAAGTGCATTGTGTTATTCTACCCAGCCACCCAGGAAGCATATATACACACAAGCACGGATGCAGAGAAACATATATACCCGTCAAAAAATCCATGAAATGAACGCTAATCCAATTCTTTCCATTGGAATTTAGTAAGCTAAAGATTTGACAGAGAAACAAATGTGTGTTTCTTCAATTTCCTTCATCTGATACCTAGCAGGTGCTTAGAAATTAAAACAAAGGGCAGTTTATACAAGTACTTGAGGAAACTGGATGCATTTTGATTAGCTTTTAATTTTTAATTGCTAGCTGTGGTAAGGCAAGGATTAACTGAAGGAAACAAAGAAGATCTAATAAAGAAAGCCATATAAAATACAAGTGAATCATCTCATGAAATGTAGCTCTGTCACTAGAAACAACAAATCCTAAAATATACAGTTCATATATATTCTCTTACAGGAAAGCTTCACCATAGGCAGTCGAGCTACTAAAATTTATATTGAAATAATCCCTGAAAGAATGTATGATTGCTGCAATTCTAGGGTAAAATAATTATATGTATGTATGTGTGTGTGTGTGTGTATGTATGTATGTATATACACACACACACACACACACACACACATATATCATCATATATATATATATATATATATATATATATATATATATATATATGTATACATATATATATATGTATGTATACACATACATACATACATACATACACACACACACACACACATATATATATAGCAAAGATGAAGAAGCCATGCCTTCTCTGACAATTGGTGATGAAAAGTATGGCAGTTTTTAGCTAATAAACTAGTTAAACAGCTAGCAATTCTACAATTCTGGTTATTTAAAGCAAAAAAAAAAAAAAAAAAGCACAATTCAGGTTTTCAGGATCAGAGCCCTAAATTGTTTAAAGCCAGATACAAAATGAGAATCTAGTTGCCTAAAAGAGATTCATTGGAATGGCCTCCAAAGTAATCCAAACATATGTTTGACCAGGGGTGGGCTTCAAAAATTTTAGCAAGAAGGTCTCTGCCCGGTTGCTGGGTGAGCGTGGCCATGGTGGGCATGACCTAGTTGCCTCCTGCACCATGGTGAGGGGGGCATTTTTGCCCTCCCTGGGCTCCAGAGGTTTTCCTTGAGACTCCGGGAGGGCGAAAACAGCCTCCCTAGGCTCTGGAGGCCCTCCAGAGGAAAAACAGGCTACCGGAGTTCGTAGACCCATTTCCAGCCTTCCTGAACTTCCAGTAGGTCTGTTTTTCACCCTCCCCGAGCCTCAGCGCAATCCCTGCACTTACCTGCATCCAAAACGGGCCTCATGGGGACTCCTTGGAGGGGTGGGATAGGCGGGTTGGTGGGGTCAGCCAGGAGTGGGATTTGGGGGTTCTCCAAACTGCACAGAATCTTAGCTAGAGATTCTCTTGAATCCCTGTGAACCCCCAGCAGCCCACCCTGTGTTTGACTTTCTCTAGGTCAGGGATTTCCAACATTTAAATTTAGACTTATCTATATTGCTCAGGTGCCCTGTTACGAAAAGGGGAAGCAACAATATTTAAAAAGCAGAAATGGATGTCACTCTGTATTTGTCAGCCCTTGGACTTACACCAGACCAGACCAAGAAATAGACCCCCATGGGGATTCCAAGAATGCTGCTTTCTTGTGGTAGGAAATACATCAAGAAAGGATCTTAAAAAGCCTGTACAAAATCTTCACTTCCCCTCTTAAGGACCATATAATCAATATGTCATCTCCACTAGGTAGACCAGATCAAGGAATTCTACAAGAAAGCTAAAATTAGTTTTATTGAGATTTTAACTATAACAGAATCTTGAAAATCTTGTGTTGTACCTTCTCTCCTTCTTGTAGTTCGGTGACTTAGGGAGTTGCCTTGGCAACAAAGTTTGCAGCTCTCCATCAAGGTCATTTTCTCTTATCTGTTATGGTTCTGAATCTCTTTCTTGTGTTTTCTTGTTTCCCAGAGTTGGGTGACTTTACCATCTCTTCCATTTCCTTCGCAAATCCAGAGCTACGTTTCTCTACAGTCTTAACTCTGTTCAAAATAAAAATGTGACTTCTGGGGATACTTTTGTGCTGTAATTTTAAAGCATTGTCCACCCCCCACCCGATCCACCTTATGGTTTCTTTGAATGTTCCTGTTCATTTCATCTGTGCACTGAATTTTCTTAAATGCTAATTGCAGCAATTAATTGGCTTCCTTGTAGAAGCAGACATAGCCCACATAGTCAGTGGTTGCCCTGGTCTCCATTTTTCCTACAGCTACAGCTGTGTCAGGAGTTCTACACTAGCACAATTATTATAATACAGTAATAAAAAATCAGTTAGTGACTATTTGAAGTTACAACGACCCTGAAAAAAGTGACTTATGACCGTTTTTACACTTAACAACCATTGCAACATCCCCATGGTCACGCGATCAAAATTTAGATGCTTGGCAACTGGCTCATATTTATGACCGTCGCGGTGTCCCAGGGTCACATGATCACCTTTTGCAACCTTCCGACAAGCAAAGTCGATGGGGAAGCTGGATTCACTTAACAACCACGTTGCTGACTGAATAACTGCAGTGATTCACTTAATAACCGAGGCAAGAAAGGATGTAAAATGGGGCAAAACTCACTTAACAACTGTCTCGCTTAGCAACAGAAATACTGGACTCAATTGTGATCGTAAATTGAGGACTACCTGTACAATGTTTTCAAGCTAAGAACTTTACAAGGCAGACAAATCAGTGTTGGGCTATTTTATATCTACTATCTATCTATCTATCTATCTATCTATCTATCTATCTATCTATCTATCTACCTACCTACCTACCTACCTACCTACCTACCTACCTACCTACCTACCTACCTACCTATCATATTAGCTTTCAACACATTATATTTTACTTTTATCAGCTTTGGCTAAGTATTTAGAGATAAAGAGAATTTCTAAGGACTTGCGATTAATCATCAGCCTATACTTAAACTCTCTTCATTTCTCTATCACGGTAAACGGGGCTGTGTTATTTGAAGGAGCTGCTTTCCTGCCTCCAAGCTTTCTCTTCTCCTGTAGCAGAGTTTCCTTTACAGTTTTCGCACCGTGAAAGTTGAGGTACATTTATAATTCTCTCCTCCTGTGACTGGAACTCTGTTGAATTTTGTACCTTGCTCCAGGTAATACTTAGAAACACCACTGGCGTTGCTATTACACGGTCTGTAGGCTTGTTTATCTGTTAATTGATTCTCCCGGGGAGGGAAGCTGACACCGCCATTCTAATATGGCTTAATATGATCAAGACAACAAAGCTTTTGAAACTGTCAGCAGTACTTGGAAGTATTTCTCTTCAACATTACTAGCAATTAGTTTTCTTTTCCTTTTAGTTAAAAGCTATTTTAGGATGCTACCCATCTCCATGTAGAATATCTGTGAGCTGATGGAAATAGCGGTGAATTTGCCACCAACACAGCTTAATACGGCCAGAGCTAGAGGTGAAGATCATTGGGCACTTGTCAACTTTCTGGTGTAAGGACTTTCCTCGTGGCTATGGTGTCTCAATCTTCTCTTCCTCTTCACCCAGTTTCTATAGGCTGGGTTCAGAAGAAAGGTAAGAGCAGGCTTTATCGTGGCTCTACTTACTTGATAAAGGGTCCCCCCAAAGCTGAAGTTGTTACTGTTGCATGGGAAGACTATAAGGTGAGTCTACACTTGAGCAATAATCACAAGCTCCTGTTCCTGCCGAGGACTAACCTTAATTTGCAGGATTTCTGCCTTGGTTGCCCCATGCAAAAGTTTAAAAAAGGAAAGGAAAGCAATGCCTTTCCTCCCACCGCAGGAAAACTCCAAAAATGGAATTGGCATCTTTCAGTGGTGATTAAACCTCTAAAATATTAATGCCATTAAAAATTTAATATCGCAAACCTTTGTGCCCTTCTCTGGGTAGTTTGCAATCCTGCTCAAGTAGTGGAGTAATTTAGACGCAGACCTGGAAGCAGCACTTATGCATGTACTTAACTCTATGCATATGTATAGATTATTTGCTTAATGGAACTCCTCTTGTGTGTAATAATGAGTGTAGTGTCTGCAGGGTTTTATCCTATTGCTTTGCCAGGATTCCTGGAAAAAAAGAAAAAAAAAAGAATAAACAACAACCCTAAAAGCACCACTGTCTATTGAACAGTGAAGGCAAATGAGTCTCCCGAATATGCATTGCCATCGGTAAACTGAGAGAATTTAAAAAAAAAAAAATCCATTGACTATTCAGCAATGGAAGAATGCATTTTGGGTCTGACGTACATTGTGATTGTGAATGGAAGCTGCTTGTGCCCCTTGAATTGTGTTTTGCGTGGATGCCTTTGTTTTATGCACGGTCCTTTTTTGGATTAGAGAAAGCAGGCAGTTGGCTAAAGGCAGAGCCATTTAGCTACTAGAGAAAAATGGCTGCACCCATTTTATGGAGGAAGAAAGAGCTGCCTGCGGAGTGCAGGGACTAAGGTTTGGGAATATTGTTGTCTTGTCTTCCTGGTAGATTTTAGTGAAGTGAGTGAACCCCTTAAAATTCACTCCACTGAGGAGAATTTTATTAAGCGGAGCCCATTTAGACCAAAATAGGAGTACAATCCATTAATTCGTAGCCCTTGGATGGAATCCTATACACACATGTACAAAATCCATAAATCTTATGAGTACTGTGGGTCTTCCCTCCGAGTAGACATTTGAAGATTTTGTGAGAGCATTACCTTGGTTTTTAAGCACACTTTTTCCTTTTCTTCTAGAGAAATAGCCCCTGGATAAAAGGCTGACAATGCAATTCTAAACTGTCCTGGGAGTAACTGCTAATTCATTCAACGGACTTGTTTCTGACAAGGTTTGAATACTTTCCATTGTTGGAACAAATGATTTGAAATCTGTCAAATAAGGGTATTGTGGTTTTGTTTGGTTTTTAATAACTATCAATGGACAATCCATAACATGGATGATCTACATCTTTCTGCATTTTGTAAAACAAAATGCGTACAGATATCTTTTCTTGCCCAAGACAGAACCTACTAGTTGTAAATAGCCATTTTGCAATGGGCTCTTTTAGCAAATAAACAAACAAAATAAATCTTGGATACAGGCATTTGTGTGAGGGAATTATGAATGCACCAATGGATGCACATAAAAAAGAATGGTGTTTCAACCATAAGTGGTGATTGTCATGTTTTTTTTCAATTCCTTCTAATCTTTCCTTCCTTCCTTCCTTCCTTCCTTCCTTCCTTCCTTCCTTCCTTCCTTCCTTCCTTCCTTCCTTCCTTCCTTCCTTCCTTCCTTCCTTCCTTCCTATACAGTGTAAATGGGATTCTACATTTAATGCCACATCTCCTTTCTGTTTCTGCATATACCTATAGCAGGCACTCTGGCAAGGCTGACTGGGAGTGCCATGTTACCTATGCTTGGCTTAAGGAATCAGGGGAGCCTGGGTTATGCTATGCTTCCCAATTATACAAGCACTCTTGAGTAGACAAGTGTTGTTATTGAGGAATGCAAGCTGCGCACCACCAGTTGTTCATTCTTGCCCTTTGCAGCCACCACCAACAATTTATGAGGCTCCTCAGATGGAAGGGGGGGGGGGAGAGGAGGGAATGAAATGTATTAAAATGCCATGACTTTGTACTTTCGCCTAATGCCATAAATCTTCCTTTATGATGTACTTAATGCAAATAATATTACAAAATAATGTGCATTATGCACATTTCTTAGGCTGTAAACGACTCATGACACAAAATTAGCCCATTCAATTATACAGAGGCTTTCAAACAAGAAGCTAATCTGGGGCGCTGATTCCTTCCCCACTGCTTTGAACAGCACGTGTTTCAGGGTGTTATTAATTCAGCCATGCTGCGAACCGTGGAAGTCTCTTTCCTTTTTAGATTTCACACACGGAACACATTTCTCACATTTACTGTCCATATTTTCATGGTAGCTACCCTGTTCCCTGTGTTTTCTTTGACTGGAGCCGACTACACTAAAAGTGTGGCAGACAAATACATAGAAGGTACACCACAGCTAAAAGCAAGCAGACCGAGCAAATGGTGGCCTTTCAACCAACATATGTCACGCAGTGGCTGTGTTCCTGATTTTATTCATAAAGGAAAGTGGCCTCTTCTTTGGGGACAGTACTTGTTGGCTGTTGGTTTATGTAAGTCTGAAACCTGCAAGACATTTTTCTTACGTGGGACAACAGGCGAAATCATGGAACAACTGAACTACATGACCATATTTAATGCCTTTGAAATAACCAGTCAAAATTCCATTATTATATGTGGAGTAAGTTTAGACTCCAGAGATAAAAACCAAGCAAGAATAGTCCCCATTATGGGTGGAGTGAGTTTCTGCTGCTTAGATCCACTCCCTGGTATCAGCATCTACGCTAGTCCTGTAACAAAAATCAAGAACATAAATAATAAAATACTGACTCAGTAATCTCTGTGCAGTTTGTTCTTCTACCCTCTGGTCCAATGAGAACCAGCCAATTGGATAAAATACATAAGATAGAACATTCACATCAATATGTTTCATGATCAGTATGTCAATAAACTTTCAAGTGTGTCCATTTATTTTGTTTCACAGTCTGAGTTTTAATATTTGTCTGGTACTCTCAACATTGATTTTTTGGAGAAAAAACGGAGAAAGCATCTATGCCTATTGGCAAGACAAGATATTTGATTATAATTCATTCCCCCGTCATGGCATTTGCACATTATCCTTGAATTGTCCTGAGTTTTCTTTCTTGTTTAATAACAACGTACTTGTTAAACCCAGCCTGTCTTAAATCAGGATTGGTCATAAAATCTTTGGAACCAACCATGTGGATGTTTATTCAGGAGGTTCTGAGGTTATGGACAACCGGTAGTGGAAATTTTGAGTAGTTTGGAGAACCGGCAAATACCACCTCTGGCTGGCCCCAGAGTGGTGTGGGAATGGAGATTTGGCAATATCCTTCCCCCAGGAGTGGGGAGGGAATGGGGATTTTGCAGTATGCTTCCCCTGGACTGGGGTGGGAATGGAAATTTTGCAGTATCCTTCCCCTGCCGTGCCCACCAAGCCACGCCCACAGAACCGGTAGTAAAACAATTTGAATTCCACCATTCCTATGGAGATTTTCAGCCATCTAGGTCACGGTTGTCCCAAAGGTGCTTTTTCAAGAGGCAACTGGACTTTCTGATTTTTCTTTGAAGAGGTTTTGCTTCTCACCCAAGAAGCTTAGAGAGCTGAAGAAGCTTCTTGGATAACATGTGGATGGGAACATAAAGATGTATGCTTATCTATAGCTCCTCTGTCTTTAGACTGATGTGTATACAGGCAAATGCTTTTGGAGAAAGACAGTCTTGAATAATTGCTATTCCCAATGAAAACACACACTAGGATTTTAGATGACGGATTTCCACATATGCACACTCAGATTGGGTGTTTTAACGGTGTATCAACAACAGTGATATGGGAAAAAAAATCCCCAAGTGATAAAAAAGAAGAAGAAGCAAAATATGCTAGGTTACAGTTGATAAATATTTACAAACTGTCCCATGTCAAAAAACTAGAGATCTGCCTTTTCTAATCTGTTAAACTTTAAGCACTTCCCCCCATCATCTTCGTGGCATACTAAAAGTATGGAAGAAATTGCTCTCGCGCACATACTTTCAATAAAAGACATTGTGACATTCTAGGCCAATGGCCTCCAACCTTTTTGGCACCAGGAATTGATTTGGTGGAAGATAATTTTTCCAAGGGCCAGGGGGATGATTTTACATGCAACCTAGATCCAGGGGTGAAATCTAAATTTTTTTGCTACCGGTTCTGTGGGTGTGGCTTAATTAGTGGGCAGGGCTTGTTGGTCAGCTGACTGGGTGGGCGTAGCTTGTTGGTCAGGTGGGTGAACCTCACACAGGCACAAAAAATCCAAAAAACCAACTTTCACACTTTAAACACACAAAATTCCACATACAGTTTTGTGAGATTTTGTGTGTTTGTGTAGTTAGAGTGAAACACTACAGAAACACACAAAATCTCAGAAAGCTGCACAAATATTATTTTATTTATTTTTATTTTCATTTTTATATAAAGTCAGCTAAATTTAAAACTTCCTAAACTTTAAATGGCTAGGTCTAAAAAAAGAACAATTAAAAAAACCCCAATTAACTATTTTTTTAAAGCTCCCAAAAGTGTGTGTGTGGGGGGGGAAGGCAGGCAGACAGATAGAGCTGCTCACCGATGGGCTTGATTGCAGGCAGGGAGATTCAGTTGCTTGCTGATATAATGGATTGCAGGGATTACAGCAAACGAAGAAAGGCAGGTGTTGGAACCAACAGATCAGGATTCGGTCCGAAGAGCTAAGGTAAGCAAGCTGGAGGCTGGGGGGGGAGGGGGGGGGAAGGATTTTGCTACTGGTTCTCCGAACTGCCCTCCGCCATCGCTACCTACTCGCCCAAGCCGGTCCGAACCAGGAGCATTTCACCCCTGCCTAGATCCCATGCATGCACAGATGAAGCTTCACTCATTCACCCACTGCTTGTGCTGCCCCATTCCTAACAAACTGGTACCAGTCCATGGCCCGAGGATTGGAGATTCCTTCTCTGATACCCTCTAGGCAAAAAGATGCCCTCTTATGTCTTATTTCTTTTCTTTTTGAATTTTTGAGCTTTACACTTTTACAGCTTTACACTTATGATTTTCAGCCCTGAAAAGTGCAAAGTGTGAAAAATGATCATAACTCACTGCTGTTGTAACTTCAAACGATCACTACATTAATGGTTGTAAATCTAGGAGAACCTTCATGTGGGAATGGATTGTGTGGGAATATACATGGTAAGAATAACCGAAAGCGTCCAAAAAGAGTAATGTTAATTTTGTATAAAGACAAAAGCATTTTTTTAGGCAGGAAATCATGTTGTAAGTAGGTAGCTTATGGATTTCATTTGGTCCTCATGTTGAGCTAAACCAGCCTCATTTTCACTTCTCAGACTGCGATGCATATTTATTTTTTCAGATTTTTCTCTTCTATAAATTATGTGATGCCATGCTTGGCTCAAAAACGTATCAAAATATTTATAAAATGCTTGTTTTGGACAAAAGTACATTTTGAAAAACAAATGGAGCGCCCCCACCCCCATTCCCCTATTGCTCAAAGCATTCAAATCAACAATATACTTTCCTTGCATAAATATTGATTTGAATCCAGAGTAATGATGTTCCTGAAATGGGATGGAATGGAGTTAGGAGGGAATAAATATGAAACCGACATGATCTGAAAGAGACTGAAGTTACTGAGGAAACCTGGACAGAATGGCTTTATGAAGCAACACATGTAAAAGTGTCATGGGCCATAAATTGACTGTGGTTGCTGCAGAAATGGGATGGAATGAACACAAGGGAAATTAACCTGAGTGGAGAACTAGAGTGATTGGGCCACCTTTATAGTAAAGTTAAGCCTTTGAACTCATAGCCCAGGTTCTCTGGATTCACTAGCAAACTTTTCTTCCTGGTTAGAACACATTCAAGGGTTTCCCAGAATGAAGGCAGGGAAAGTCACAGATCTCTCTCCTGATGATCAAGTTAACTTAGATGGGAGCTGCACCACTTAAGGCCACAGCTGAGAACTGGTACAGAGGATGAGAGTCTAGAGCCGTGTTGGCAAACCTATGGCACATGTGCCAGAGGTGGCATGCAGGACCCTCTCTATGGACACATGAGCCGTCGCCCCAGTTCACTTCCGCCGTGCATGTAGCTCCCACCAGCCAACTGTCTTCGAGTCTCTGTCACACATGAATGGGGACAGGGCGTGTGGAGGTGGGGGTAGGCGTGCATGCACAGGAGATGCGGCACATGCGGGGGGCGCATATGCATGCACAGGGGGTGGGGTGCATGCATGGGGACTGTGCGTGCATTGCAGTTTGGGGGTTCAGGCACTCATGTATGCATTCGCATGTGCACACACGGGCTTTGGGCACTTGGTCTGGAAAAGGTTAGCCATCTGTGGTCTAGAAATTTAAACTTGGGAAGAAAAAGGTGAACAAAGGTTTCCTGCATAGCTGCTGATGTATTACTCTCTCCCTGGCTGTGCAGGAATCCTCAGTCTTTATACTAAATGGTGTATCAGTAATGGAGGGGTTTGTTCCTCTTCCCTTTAATTTAGTAGTTATTACTTGGGTTATTTTTAAAAAATATTTTCTGAATTTTTTTTTTTTTAATTTGATTTATATGCCACCCTTCTCCGCAGACTCAGGGCAGCTTACAATGCGTTAAGCAATAGCCTTCATTCTTTTGTATATTTATACAAAGTCAGCTTATTGCCCCCACAAACTGGGTCCTCAATTTACTTACCTTGAAAAGATGGAAGGCTGAGTCAACCTTGAGCCTGGGGATTCGAACTAGCAGTAATTGCAGACAGCTGAGTTTTAAGTACAATGCTGAGTCTGCTGAGCTATCCAGGCTCCTAATATATATTATTGTTTTAAATAAAGATTAAAAATGAAAAATATGGATATTACCCAGAAATGGACAACATTAATGAAATATATCCACAGTACACTGAGTTGTTTTCATGATATAAAAATGAAAACTTCTGAGTTTAATGCCAAAATCTCCACAATTATTTATAAACATTGAAACAACAAAACATTCCTGTAAATAATATAGGTAAATATTTAATTGCTGACTTTCCTTTATACTCCAAACAATTTGCAATACCAATTGGTGTTGATTACAGAATCATACTCAAAGAGCTTCTTGTTTTAGATCTTATATTTATATATATTTATATCTTGCTCCATAATCTATATACTACTAAAACTCTTGTTATTGTTTGATTGTTTGTAATGTTCAACTGGGTCAAACAGTGCATCCTAAAGTAACAATTTTTATCCTGTTGTACCGCAAATGGACTAACTTACAACACACATCCCAAATAAGGAACATGTCTCCCATGGGATTTGGCAAAATTGTGGCCATTTCAGTCCCACCGTGCCTTCTGACTACATTTTCCAGAAACCCATAGATTGTGTGGTGTAAGGGAAAATGGGAGCAATGTATCCCTGTCCTCTTTACTACTTCTGGTCCTTGTGCCCAATCAGTTGGCAGCAAGGCTCAACAGGCAAGTGGTGATTGGCTGTTTTGAAACTGAGGGTGAAATTTGAAATCTTTTAATGACAGTGGGCAGCAAGGGAAGGATAAGGAAGTGACTCAGATGCCTGCTGGTGAGATAGGGTTGGGAGAGGCACCCGTGGTGGATGGGTGATCTCTCCCTCCCTGGATGGGAGGGGTGAACACTTCATTGTGGTCTGTGTCTCCCTTTGTTCCCCTCAATAAAGTCATTTCCACAGATCAGCAGATGAGGAGCGATTTCTGATACTCCCTTTCAATTTCCCACAAACAATGGAAGGTGGCAGAAAGTTGAAGTTTCCACTCTTACTCCTTTTTGCCTGCCTGGGGTTATTCTGTTTCTCTGTTTATGTAAAGAAATATGTCTGAAAGGATGACCCAACTGCTCACCAGTTCTCTGGTACAATATATATATATGAAAGCCATTCTTGCTTCAATTTCAACACTTGTTATGTATGTATGCTGTTAGTTTTGCTATTGCGAAGAGCTGTGCTTACTTTTATTTACCAGCTCTTTTTTTTCAGCCCCTTATTTCAACACTTTGTAGTTGTTTTCCCTGACATTTCTTCCCACCCACCTCACCAGCCAAGGAAAATGAAATTATCTTTATAGTGGTCATAAGTAAAAGTTACAATAAAAGTAAAAACAGCCTACTTTCTTTCTTCATTATATAGGTATAATATGAAATCTCTTTCCCATGTCATTTATGTAAGACTTAGAAGCAGATGGCAGTCTAACAACGATTGTATTTTACCTGTTCATTTTTACAGCCTCAAATATATGTACTATTCCCATTTCAGGATAAGCTGTGTTATTCAGAGCACAGTCTGGAAGTAAAAAAAATAATAACTTCAAGGAACTAAAGGCAAGCGATAAGCAAAGAAAGGGAAATGTAACAAAAACTGATTTATGCCAACACTTCCCACTATACTGCTTCATTGCTTTCTAGTCTTGAAATCATTTATACTTCCACCATGTCTATATAACACTGCCCACATTGGCTTTAATTCATTTTCTTCTGAGGATTTCATTAAATCCTACTGACTTTTTTGGTCTTTTGCCTTTCTTTTGCTCTCTTTATTTTTATTTATTTATTTGTATCCTGCCTTTATTATTTTATAAATAACCCATTTTGCATTATGTTGTGTCTGCTTCTACTAACATGAAAGTACATGTTATATAACATGGATAGAAAAAATGACTTTTCACCCAGGAGCATTGCAGCATTCCCATGGTCACATGATCAAAATTTGGACACTTGGCAACTGGCATGCATTTATGATGGTTGCTATGTCCCAGGTTAAGTGATCATCTTTTTCAAACTTCTAGTCAATGGGAAAGCCGTGTTGTTAACTTAATAACTGCAGTGATTCACTTAACAACTGTGGCAACTAAGGTCATAAAATGGGGCAAAACTCACTTAACGACTATCTTATTTAGCAACAGAAATTTTGGACTCAGTTGTGGTCCTAAGACAAAGACAACCTGTATTAATAAAAATTCAGGATATGCTACTATTTTCAAAGATGTTGTGTCTTGTTCCATCTGGATTTTCTACGTTTATGTGTGTTTGAAGCAAAAAATTAGAGAATTTAAAATAGATTTTTCCTACTGTACACAATTTATTCCAGAATTTCTTGCTAATAATGTTACACATAATTAAGCTGCTAAATAAGCCAAAAGCTGCAGTCTTAATCACAGGTATTGGAGAAAAACTTATGGTATATAGCTTATATGAAAGTTTTTGTACTAATAAGGCAATATTTAAGAAAAACTGATTTGATTTAGGAAAATGTAGGCAAGGCACCGGGGTAAGAATGAAAAACACATTTGTGTTCTGCTTTCCCAACTGTGTTGTATGCTTGACATAGTTTTGATGATAATCATTTATCAACAAACATGGTTAAACGCAGTAGATTGAGAAGCCGTATTCCATATTATTTTTGAACGATCCTTGATAATGGATTACTACCTGAAACACAATGGAAATACAAAGATACTATTTGGAAATAAAACAGTAGCTGCTCTGATTTGTTTGCTTGTATTTTCTACATTGCTGTGATATGTGTATTTGTATGCATATGCATGGGATTTTTTGATTGTAATATTAAGGATGCTACATTTTGCATATCTTGGGTTAATATAAGGTTCTACAAAAATTCCTGGAAAGTTTCCAACCCTCTTCCCCCAACGTATTAAAGAAATAACAAGATTTGTTCCAAAGGGAATAAATGGTAAAACGTAGTTTAGAAAGATCACATAAAAGCTAATGTAGGATATTAGTTGGTAGCTTAGCAAGAAGTATTCTTAGAAAAAAGGAAAGTGAGATAACTAGCAAGGGTAGAATAGTGTTCAAAGAGACAGAGAATGTAATGAGAAAGTGCAGATTAAAGGCTATTTGTAACACACAGTACGACAATGATAATGCTATGCCTCATTTTGATTGGAAAAAAATATATATTCTAAATTGGAATAGGGTGCAAATATATACAAATATTATCAGTATTGTAGAGCTCATTATTTTAAGTATAGCGGGTTCGTTCACAGAGCTGCATCCCCCCTTAGGTGAGGGAATTCTGCTCTTGACAACAATTCCCATTATTGAACCCTCCCCTGCCATCTTCTTGGATGGGCTACAAAACTACTCCAGAGGTTTTTTCAGATTTGGGAGGGGGTACCTAGGGGGTTTGAACATTAAGAATCTGTTCCACTGGCAAAATAGCATCTGCCAGTCGAATGACACTGTTGGATCCATCCCATGTATTTTAATGTTCAATTTCTGAATACATTAACATATTTTACAATTCTGTAACGACAACTCTATATTTTTTCATAAAATGGTAACTTACTTGGAAAAAAAGTTTCAAATAAACTAGGCCTATCTAATATAGAAAAGGGACACGATGGCTCAAGTGGCAAAGATGCTGAGCTTGTCGATTGAAAGGTCGGCAGTTTAGCAGTTCAAATCCCTAGTGCCGTGTAATGGGCTGAGCTCCCGTTACTTGTCCCGGCTTCTACCAACCTAGCAGTTTGAAAGCATGTAAAAAATGCAAGTAGAAAAATAGGGACCACCTTTGGTGGGAAGGTAATAGTGTTCCGTGCGCCTTTGGTGTTTAGTCATGCCGGCCACATGACCATGGAGACATCTTCGGACAGTGCTGGCTCTTCAGCTTTGAAACAGAGATGAGCACCGCCCTCTAAAGTCAGGAACAACTAGAATATATGTGCGAGGGGAACCTTTACTTTTACTTTTTTATCTAATATAGAAACTAAAAGAAGATTCCAGGCAGGTGCAAATATAAACAGTGGCCTTTATAATACACAAAGGATTGGCCAGCATCAAAAGGAAATTGTGTTGTCACAAAGCCCACACTATTGCACCAAGAGAAACATTAGTTAATTTTAGTTATTTCATCTAAAAGAAATGGACCTGCCAATGTGATAAGAAACAATTTAATGACAAGGGGAAAAAGGCAACACCTGATTTTTTAGCTGTAAATCTTTAAAGGTGGGAATGGTATCAATTCTAGGCAAAAAGATCAGTGATGAGAAACCTCATCCTTCTTTTCCTAAAACCACTGCAGATAAATTGCTATAATTCTGGTTTACAGGCGGTGAACTGGAATTGAGATGTACAGTAGGAATTTTAACACATGTCTGTGTATTTCTGAAGTTTTCTGGAATTACGGTTGGATGTGAATTGAATGAAATTATCTATGATGATTTATTTATACCTAAAACTGACCACTTGTATTGGAATCTTCAGTTGATGAATGCATCAATTAATCATCGTGACTTGTCAAGAATGCCTATTGAAATAAGGACTTGCAGAAACAAAATAGGATCTGAACCATTTTAATTGTTAATTATATTTGGAAAGAAATTTTGGAATTTTTAAATATTTAGAATTTTGGAGTTTGATGTTCAGTTGTAACATACCTTATTGATGGGAGTGAACTAAGCAAAGAATACTTTATGGATAAATTTCAGATACTGACATCAGACAATGGTTTTCTTCCTATTTTAATGTTCTTCAGATATGAGAATATGTCAATAAGTCATATTATACTATTAATATACTAATATTAAATACTATATTTGAAATCTTTAGCTATTGGGAAGGGGAAACCACTACCATTCCCTCAATTGAAATTTAAATTTCCCCATCCCTATTGTGTAATTAATGAAGAATAAATCATTATATACTTCTAGGAGAATCAATGAAAATTTATATCAAATTATCCACAATGTCCTCACCATTAAAGATGATTATTCAATTAAAGGTGTGAACAATGATCTTACTTGTTACATTCTGTCAATCTTCCTGATCCAGCAGAAGTTTAATGGCAAGGTCTTGTAAACTCCATTGTAAACTTAGATTGGCTTCTATTATACTCTTTGATAAGGATCACATATAATATGCTCAGAATGTCAGTTTTTATCTGCTTATCCATTCAGTTGTGGAATCCCTAAATGCACACACAACTCACTTGCAAATTCCTTTTGGGTTCATTTTCTGCTTCTGCACCTGTGCATAAAGCATTACAGCTGTCAATTTGATCCAATGAACAAGACTCTGAATAAGGAAATACCTTTCCCAGATTTTCTTACTTTAATTCATTCAACATCCTAGTTTGTTTTCAGAAAAAAAAAAGTATTCCCAAAAGTCTTTAGGAAGATTTATTTTTCTATAATTGAAGTCAGGTTGACATTGGTCATACAGTGTTTTTCATACATTTATTTAGTTCAGAAATAAACTTTCTTAGGTTTTCTTAAACCTATTCCTTTAAAAATTATGCCGCAGCCATTCAATTTTGGCTGCTAATAAATAAAACTTCCTTTCATTGTAGGCTTCTCAATCTAACCAGGTACCAGTGCTTTTCACGTTTATTTTGTTTCCAAATATTTTTGAGAAAGTGCCATAATAGTCTTATTTTTTTTCAACTAACATTACAGTATACGTTTATATGTGCGTGCACACATATTGGCAGACACATGACATAGGCTCTAAAACTACAAGACCATTGTGTATAATAACACTTTATGGTTTAGTACTGTGTGATCTAATATCAGATGTTCAAAATGTAGACATAAGGAAACTGTAGACATGTTGCAAACTCCTACAGCTTTTTGCATTAATGTAGCTAGAAGCTCCTCACAGCTGCTGCTCAGCCTAAGGGATACCTTGCTTTGATGAAGTCCAAAGCAAAGTCAGAATAAAATTGGGAACGAAGGAAAACACCCTCTCTTGTGCCTCATAGGAATGGAGCAGGATTTTGCCTCAATCAGCCAAATTGTTTTGTGCTTTCACACTTGGGGAAAAAAAGTCTTTTCTTAAATATGAATATTTTTATCTATAAAAGATTTTATCCATGCAAAGCCTTTGTGTTGTTTTATTGCTTTTATCTATAAGAAGCTAGAGCTGTGAGAAAACAAGAATGAGAGGATGAGCTGAAATCTTAAGCAACACTTTGTTTTCAGGAAAACTGAACACTGTTTTCAATAATAAGAACTGTGTTGGGCAGAATGCTTTACCGGCAAGGGCATGTAGATCTTGGCAAAGCTCCAACAAACCATAGATATAATTATTAGCAGTCCCTAACTGGTTGGAAGTGACCTTAGCATGTGTGATCTTTCAACAGTATCCACTAGAGCATCCCAAACCAGTCTCAGATTGGATATTGAGGAAGTCAATTTAAACAAAATATGAATACTGGAAATATGTGATTAAGCCTTACATCTATCTAATAATATTAGGGTGGAAACATCAGCTCTTACATAGCTCTTTCAATTTTTCGTTTTGTAAGCATCAGAAAATTTATTTCACAGCACATTGTTTCACTTTGTTGGCTAATTGTACACATTCATGTTCCTCAACTTGTACATCAACTTTAAATCCTTGAAATGTGCCTCAAGTTGTGATTGTGGCATGACAATCAACTCTTATTATGTCCAAACTTTGGAAAAGAGGCAACTTAACCCTAACCCTACCTTGATAATAGGATCTTACTGTAGCTAAAGCTAGGATCAAAGAGCAACTTTAATAACCTGTTTCTGAAGATTACCTTTCACTGAGAAATTGTACCTCACTCCCCCACAAATCTGCTTTTTAAAAATTATTCCAGAATCACTGTGCTATAATCTTAAACTTGTGCTGAAGTTAGAGCCAAAAATGTCAGAATATTGTACCATTGTCTTCATTTTTCTTTCTTTTTTAATATCTAACTAATCTTCTACTCTAATAGTTATTAGATTATTGACCAAGATACACTATTCCTTACAATATCCAACAGATATTGTAACAGATATTGTAAACAACAATATCCCTGTTGTTTGGTGCCAACCCAAAATACTGCTTTTTAAAGAATCTATTGATTCTTTGTTATACTATATGACTTTTTCAGTTTGCAGCACCAACTTCAATTTATTCCTCCAATGTATTTTCTAGATAGAGTTATGTCCATCATCCACGTTTACCTTTTGCTCTTGGTCAGCTTTTCAAAATAAAACTTACAATACATGGGAATTGCTTGGGGGGTTATGTGTGTGTGTGTGTGTGTGTGTGTGTGTGTGTACAAAAATGGTTACTGCCCAATGTCTTGTTCTAAATGACATATGAATTTACAAAGGCAGGTTTTGTTTTTCCTTATTTTATCACCTCAGTCAACTAAAATGTACTCTGTCAAGCAATAACCTTGACTGTCAACACTTTAGCATGTATAAGCTCACTAAAAAGGTAAAAAACGACAAAAAAAATATTCCTAGGGAGCAGATAATAAACTCATAGACACAAAACTGAGCAGCCAAATATCTGAATAATATTTAAATCCTGTTAACCAGAAAAGAGCCATCTGTTTAAGAAAGAACATTCAGAATTTCAAATTGTTACTGATGAAAAAGATATTTTTTATCATAAGGATGGCAAAACCTCATTTCAAGTTCTACTGATAAATATAGGTGACCACATGACATTCCATGTAACTTGCAGTAGAGATGGATTCCTCCTCAGCTATCTCAGTAAAGGCCAAATTAAGAGACAGGGAGAGTCCATAGATAGACAAAATGAGTAGCTGGGTTCTTTAGGATTATGTCTTTAGTGGTCTTTGGAGGACATTTTTTTTATCATGGCATTGTACAGATCAATGTTCACTTTCTTGTTAATTACTTTCAGCAAAGCCCTTTTCTGTGGATTTGATGTTTTGGAAATCTCTTTTGCACTGCAGATAATTTTAGTTGTGTATTCTTCCTGTCTAGAAAAATCCATTTTAGAGCTCTTCTATAATCTTCTTTGTTTTTCTCTATCCTGAATTTCTTGGACTAAGGTACAAACTTCCTCCTCTTAGCCAATCGTCAACCATGTTTGAACTTGTAGGATGACCCTATTTTTTTTATTTTTTTATTTTTTGATCTAAAATATCCTGGGTAGCTAGATAAGGAAGTTGGAAAAAAAAATAACAGAAGAAAGTAATGGCAAACCACTTCCATACTTCTTCCCACAATTCAACATAGATACACATGTGAAATTACCTGAAGGAAAATTTAGCTTTTAAGAAACTTGATTGTTTACCCTCACATCCGAATCATGTAAGAGCAAATTTAAAAGTTTAGTCCAGATACAAATCTTGGAGAGAAACAAATAAGAATCTAAGAATGCAAGGTTGATTTTAATCTTGTTTTAATGAAGACATATTTTTATGTCTGTAAGCCACCCTATGGTAGGATGTGCAGCCAATAATTTTATAAATAGATAGATAGATAGATAGACAGATAGATAACACATATTTATTGTTATTTTCCATCCCTGTTCTTTTATCATGCAGATATGGGGATCGATTCACTTATTTTCTTTTATGAAATTTCTTCTCAATTACTTATCAAATTAAGTGCATGAAATTCCAGATCGATTTCTACAGATTATTTTTCCTGTCATTTGCATACATTTTATATGCCTCCCTCTTTTCTATTTGTGGATAACTTTCCCTAATATCAGATATTTTGAATACATCTGTCTCAAAATGAACTTTTTTTGCCTGCTGTTTTCTCAAATATATGGCTTTTGAAAATATTTCTTGAGACAAACACGATAGAGATAAAATTTGTACACTGCTGATATATTATGGCATAATTTACAGGAATCAGCATGTAAGTTTGATACATGTTCATACCATATTATATTTTTGGTTTAAAACTTTTGAAAGTTCAAAAATACAATATCTACACTTATTATTGACACTCTATCAATACATTCTAACATTTAGTGAAAAAGCATTACAGGTGTATAATCTTAATGGGGATTACTAGAATAAAGGCTGATTTTATGAAAAAAATACATATGCTGGGACAGCTGTAGAATTGTAAACAGTCTCAAAGATTAGAGCAAAAGTTAACTACTTTCCTTCTGATTTTTTTTTTACAATGAATGGACAGTGCCTAATACAGCAGTACTAAACATATTTATAAATCCTTTGCAATACATAACAAATGTGCTTTAATTTAAATTATATAACTGTGCTATAATCAGGAAGAATTTTTATCTAACCACAAATAGCATTAATTAATCTGTAAACCCAGTTAGGACATTTATTACCACTAAAGCAATACAGATTAAAAATAAAAACTAATCAAAACAAACTGTCTGGCTTTCCTTTATTCTGCTCCTAAAATGGATCATCTATTTCCTTGATACTTTTATCTTCAGTTATGTTTTTCACCTCATAACTAGAAACAAATATTAAGATCACTGCCAGGTCATTTCTGGAGCCCATAAAAAAAAAATCCCAATAATTTGGTATTATTTTGACTACAATTCGGTCTTCTAGAATAGAACTTGTAATACTGGTTCTTTTTTAGGCATGATCTTTTGTATTTCAGTTAAGAGTGTGATTGCAGTATAGAAACAGGTTTATGCAATAGCTTCTGTTATCAGCAAAAGCAGCAAAAATAAAAGCAATCAGCAATCAAGGACCAGTCTAACAAACTGTGTAAACTGAAAAAGCACCGAACAACTTGGCATTAAGTTAGAATTTTAATAAACAATATCCTAGTTGTTTTCATAAAGTACAGGTGACTTACAACGGTTCATTAAGTGACTGTTCAAAGTTACAATGGCATTGAATAAAATGACTTATGACCATTTTTCAGTTACAACCTTTGGAGCAACTGCCTGAACATGTGATTAAAATTCAGATGCTTGGCATATTTACGATGGTTGCTGTATCCAGTGGTGATGTGAATACCTTATGCGATCTTCTGACAAACAAACACAATGGGGGAACCCAATTCACTTAACAACTGGGTTACTAACTTAACAACTTCACTGATTCACTTAGCAACTGTGGCAAGAAATGTCATAAAATGGCGCAAAATTCACTTATTTATTTATTTATTTATTTATTTATTAAATTTCTATACCGCCCTTCTCCTTCCGGACTCAGGGCGGTGAACAGCCAATTTAAAACCAATACAAATACAAAAAAGTTAAAACGTACTAAAACCAATATAAATTTAGGCTGAAATGTAAAACCAAATAAAACTCTAAAACTCTAAAAAGTTTAAAAAATAGTTTAAAAAAATAGGAGGGATCAGGCAAGTCCGGCAAGTTGGAAGAGATGAGTCTTCAGAGCCTGACGAAAAGTCCGGAGGTCAGTGATTGTCCTCAGATCTGGAGGGAGATCGTCCCAGAGGGTGGGAGCTACCACAGAGAACGCTCTCCCCCTGGGGGTCGCCAGCCGGCACTGTCTGGCTGACGGCACCCTGAGGAGGCCCTCTCTGTGGGAGCGAACCGGCCGGTGGGAGGCCATAGGTGGCAGAAGGCGGTCCCGTAAGTACCCTGGTCCTAAGCCATGGAGCGCTTTAAAGGTGATTACCAACACCTTGAAACGCACCCGGAAGTCAACCGGCAACCAATGCAGCTCACGCAGGAGAGGTGTCACATGGGAGCGCCCTGTCGCTCCCATAATCCCCCGCGCGGCCGCATTCTGTACCAGCTGAAGCCTCCGGATGCATCCCAAGGGGAGCCCCATGTAGAGAGCATTACAGTAGTCCAGGCGAGACGTGACGAGACGTGACGATTGCTTAACCAATGTTTCACTTAACAACAGAAATTTTGAGCTCAATTATGGTCATACGTTACGGTTGAATGACTCTGTATTTAGCAGTACAGATCAGAAAGGAAGCAGGCAAAAGCTTTTCTTCTTTACTTAGAATAGAATCTTCTAGAAAATCTCAGAAGATCAAACAAAGGAAGGATGTACTTCAAGTATCTAATCCTATAATTTCTTTTCTGCTGTGATCCTTGCCACACTTTTCACACAGGTTGGGAGAGAAAGAAGAATAAATGCAGATGACTGTTAGGAAACTTAGTATCCTCTGGATATTCTGGACTTCTGTTTCCATCAACCAGATGGCAAGAGACTACAAAATCCAAGACATCTGAAAGGTTCTAGTTGCTCAAGCTGGCTGAATTCTTTGTATGTTTCATTTCATTGCCCATTATTATTCATATGGGTTTCTTCCCTAATGAGATTATGTAAAATTCAGGCGGTATGACTGGTGGCCTCATTGTCTTAAAGTAGAATAAACAAACAGATAATGCAGGGTTTTTTTTTATGTAGTAATATTTCTCATGAGTAAGTTTAATGTATTTCAAAACTGGTGAATAATCTGTTACAAATAATTTCATTCTTAATTCTAATTATGAGATTTTGTCATTTCTCCCATTTATCATAGTGCCAGTATTTTCCCTCAAGGCCAAGGTCAAAAGTTTCCTGCTGTTATTTTATCTAGAAACATACTCGCTAGTTTGCTGTTCCATGGCATGAATATTTATATTGTACAGGTAATAGAGTAAATATTAGCACCATGAATTATTAAGAATCGAGGTAAAATTGCTGAAATTGTTTTTTTTAATGGCAGGGTTATTCTGTATCTTAGTATACTTGTTGGAGGTGAATTAAATTCAGAAGAAATGCCTCTCCATAATTATTATGGCAGATTTTTTTTGGTATTAATGGAAATTTTAGCTAAATAATATAAATGATTAAAGTATTTTGGAAGAGAGTCAATTGTAAAGCAAATCAAAGTGGTTTTTTTAATAATATATTATCCAAAGGGACCTTTCTGTCTCTAAGGAATGTGACACAGTTGTTTAGGCGCTTAGCGAATATTTGATTCTCTCTTCAAAGTTATTTAAGTTCCTTTGTTTTTCTGTTCTGAGATTAGTTTCTAATACAGAGAAGTGAAAAATACTTATAAGATAATCATCACCCTGTTCTCTAAATGAGATTTTATACTGTTTTTATATGTATGTTTGTATAGCAATAGCAATAGCAATAGCACTTAGACTTATATACTGCTTTACAGCCCTCTCTAAGTGGTTTACAGAGTCAGCCTATATCCCCAACAATCTGGGCCCTCATTTTATCCACCTTGGAAGGAACGAAGGCTAAGTCAACCTTGAGCCTAGTGGGATTTGAACTGCCAAATTGCAGGCAGCCGGCATCAGCAGAAGTAGCCTGCAGTACTGCACGGTAACCATTGTACCACCAAGGCTCTTGATATGAGTGTGTGTGTGTATACATATGTGTATGTGTATATTCTATTAAAAAGGCAGAAAATCACTAGAAAATGTTTGCATTTGGCTTTTATAATTAAAAACTAAATTATATTTTATATTTAAATATTTTATATGTATAAAATAGAATTTGTTTCAATTATAAAATTAGGTGGGGTAATATGTACTACTCTCCTATAATGGAATGTTAATGTTTTTAAAGTATGAAACTTTTTGTAAAATGGTGTTTTAGGCTTTTACCTGTGCTACAATTTAAGACGATGATTTAGTGGGTCAAAGGTTTTTCAGCTATTCTCTGCCTGAACAGCTGAGAAATTTTTTTTCCAGACAGAACTTAGTTACGGACTATAAAAATATGAACCTTTGTTATGAAGGGTGTTGTAAGTTTTCCTTGATTCAGATATTTTCCATCTCAGTATCCAGTCAAAAGAACCTCATCAAACAAGCCAAACTAACAGAAGTTACTCACTTGAAGGAAAAACAGTGTAGCAGAAGTTAAAATAACACCCACTTGGAGTTCAAAGTAAATAGAGGTAATGAATCCAGAAGGATAAAAGCCAAAGGAAAAATGGGTGACATGATAACGGTGTTCCAATATCTCAGGGGTTGCCACAAAGAAGAAGAGGGAGTTCAACCTATTCTCCAAAGCATATGAAGGCATGACAAGAAGCTAGGGATGGAAATTAATCACGGAGAGATCCAACCTAGAACTAAGGAAGAATTTCCTGATAGTTAGAACAATTAATCAGTGGAACGACTTGTCACCTGAAGTTGTGGATGGTCCAACATTGGATTTTTTAAAGATGAGATTGGGCAATTGTTTGTCTGAAATGGTAGAGGGTTTCCTGCCTGAGCAAGAGGTTGGACTAGAAGAACTCCAACTCTTTTATTCTCTTATTCTGACTACAGCATGCAAGACGAAGCATTTTGAATTGTTGTACAGTATTTTGGATTTTAAATTTTTAAATAATCTATTTGGAAAATATAAGAATCACAGATGATCACAATCTATCCCTCTTTCTTTCTTTCTTTCCTCCCTCCCTCCCTCCCTCCCTCCCTCCCTCCCTCCCTCCCTCCCTCCCTCCCTCCCTCCCTCTTTCTTTCTTTCTTTCTTTCTTTCTTTCTTTCTTTCTTTCTTTCTTTCTTTCTTTCTTTCTTTCTTTCTTTCTTTCTTTCTTTCTTTCTGGCTTAAAGAAGTAGTTGTGATCTCGAAGAGCAAAATTGCTGCATTAAATCCACTTTCCTCTCATTCTCCAACCCCAGAAGAAAACTGGCCAAAGCTAGAAATCTGAGAATTCTTTGGAAATTGCTCACCTCTCAACTGCCTCTAAATATATGCTTGATTAAACATTAGTTCTTATCAACTTTTCCAACTTTTAAGTTAAATAAAATGCTGATTTCTGAAAGTTAGGACATACAATTCAATAACAAAATCACTTAATAAAATACCCACTCTTCCACTTTAAGATGCTGTGACAGAAACATTATTTTCTTAAAGTTTGGAGGCTCCTGAGCTCTGTTTTCAAACAACAGCAAATACGGGACCTATGATTAACTCTGAAAGAAATAAGAACAGCGTTGGCAGAGATGGGGAATCCCAGGCAAAATATGAGCTATTTATCAGCAATTCGAATTCTACCTAGCAAAGTTCAGTGGTCTTTATGGAGAAATTCAGGCTTACATTGTTTGCTACGCTTGTACAAGTTTCACCTTTGCTCTCTTGCAATAAGACAGGATGATTGCTTCGGAATGGAGTGCGGTGATTCTTAAAAGGACACTGGCTTTGTTCTGATCTGAAGCACTAACATATAATTGGTGACTATCAGATGGTGGGGGGGAAGAGAGAAGTCTGAAATAGTATGTGTGTGGCATTCTTTCTTTTTTTTAAAAAAAGAAAAGCTCAAGGAATTCAAGCTTGCAATTTAAGCATGAGAATAGGCGCAGATGGAATGACTAAATATCAACAGGTTTTTTCCTTCTTCTTGCGGATATTAAACCAAAAGAATATGTTAATAGTTTCTGCAGGTGTGATACTATTAATATCTGCTTTTAATGCATTGAATATAGTGGGATTCCAGGGCAGGAGGCTGCAATTTTCTGGTGTGCTACAACTACAGAGAGCCGATTTGATGTAGTGTTTAATGTGCTGGCCTAGAAATCGGAACGTAGGTGAATTCTAGGCCTCCCTTAAGCAAGAAAGCCAGCAAGGTGATCTTGGGCCAATCACTCTTTCTTAGGCTAACCTACTGTTTATTGTTCAGAAAGTAGGAGGCAAGGGTGTGTTTACCATCTTGAATTGACATACATACTTACACAGACATATATATAGACCAGTGGTGGGTTGCCCTCAGTTCGCACCGGTTCTATAGAACCTGTAGTAAAACCGGCAGGAAGCTCTGCCCACCAACCCCGACATCATCAAAATGCTTCCGCATACGCGTGCGGCCCCACTGTGAACTGGTATTAAAGGTAAGTAGAACCCACCTGTTGTGACCCTGGCCCTGGAGGGTGATTTATCTTCGCATGCTGATTCAGAGGATGATATGGAGGAGGAGGAAGCTGTCACGAGCTATGTTGCAGAGGGGCCGTCTTCACTGGTAAGTCAGCAAGAATTGACAATTGCTGACGTGCCTATGGACCCCAGCCAAATTGAGGAAGAAACAGAGGCTGGTAACGAGGGGGAGCCCTTATTGGATGCAAGAGAGAGAAGTAGGAGATGTCGTAGAGAACAGCTATTGCCACGTCCTAAGAGGTGTGGTCAGGAGACGTAGGGCCACACCCTGCAAAGTATAAAAGGGGTGTGACTGGGCTGGAAAGGCGTAGTGAACAATTTGTTGGCGTTTTGGATCCAGTGGAGTTACAACTGTTAGTTTGGAGTTTTTTGACAAGAGTCTGCATTCCTGCATTAGCCTGTTGGCTGTCTGCCAAGACCTTTGGAACATTGCCCGGTAACTATTGGACTGATATACGCTTTGGAAGAGAACTAATGACACTCAGCTGTACATCTCCACCCCTGACCACCCCAATGATGCCCTCGAAGTGATGTCCCAGTGCCTTGAGGCCGTGCGGGTCTGGATGGGGAGGAACAGGCTTCGTCTCAACCCTTCCAAGACCGAGTGGCTGTGGATGCCGGCGTCCCGGTATAGCCAGCTAGTGCCATCGCTGGCTATTGGGGGTGAGTCATTGGCCCCCACAGAGGGGGCTCGCAACTTGGGTGTCCTCCTGGACTCACGGCTGTCCTTGGAAGGGCATGTGGCAGCCGTGGCCAGGGGGGCCTTTTATCAGGTTCGCCTGATGCGCCAGTTGCGCCCCTTTCTGGATCGGGACTCCATGTGCACAGTCACTCATGCACTCGTCACGTCTCGCCTGGACTACTGTAACGCTCTCTACATGGGGCTCCCCTTGGGGTGCACCCGGAGGCTCCAACTGGTCCAGAATGCGGCCGTGCGGGTGATTATGGGAGCGACAGGGCGCTCCCTTGTGACACCTCTCCTGCACGAGCTGCACTGGCTTCTGGTGGTCTTTCGGGTGCGCTTCAAGGTGTTAGTTTTGACCTTTAAAGCGCTCCATGGCATGGGACCGGGGTACTTGCAGGACCGCCTGCTGCTACCGATAACCTCCCACCGGCCAGTACGCTCACACAGAGAGGGCCTTCTCAGGGTGCCATCAGCCAAGCAATGTCGGCTGGTGGCCCCCAGGGGGAGAGCCTTCTCTGTGGGGGCACCCACCCTATGGAACGAGCTGCCTCCAGAAGTTCGTTTGATCCCGGACCTCCGCACTTTCCGAAAGGCCCTTAAGACCTATTTATTCCAACAAGCCGGGCTTGCTTGATTGTTTTTAATGGGGTTTTAACAAAATTTTTTAATTGATTTTTGGGGTTTTAAATTGGGTATTTTAATGGGGTTAGAATTTTACTTGGAACGCCAATGAATTTAATTTAATTTTATAATTCTTTTAATGTTTGTATTATATGTGTTTTAAATCTGGTTGTTCACCGCCCTGAGTCCCCCTCCCGGGGAGAAGGGCGGTATATAAATTGAAATAATAAAATAAATAAATAAATAATTATTAAAGGGCCAGCTTCAGTCTCTCTAGCCTGCGTTTGTTACTGCCAGGCTATTTGAGCCTCTGCAAGGCCACTTGTGGGAGGGGACAGAACACCACCCCGATATAGACTGATACTAATAATAATAGCAACAATGATCAGCATCCTTTCCTGAGGACCATGCTCGGATTCTTGGGAAGTATAATTCAGTAATAGCTGGAAAAACTCATGTTCATTACTTCTAACTCATATTAGATGATGGACTTATTAAGCACTCACATATATAACTTTTTTTTTAAAAAAAAATTGAAGCTGCAGTTCTATATGCCATGACAAATAATTCTTTCCAGATATTTTGAATTTCATTTTCCTCAACCAGCAAGGCCAATGATTTTGGGCAGCTGTAATCCAAAATATTATAGTTGGCTGTAAATATAAATAGACATATGTAAGAATAAGCTCCAGTGAACTTAAAGTAGCTTCTTTGGTGTAAGCCCAAATAGGATCTATCTTTAAAAAAACACTAACAAACTCATGACCCATTGGTTCATCCTTTCAGAGATATTCCCTTATCTAAACAGAGAAACAGAAACAGACCACAGGTGGGCAATAAAGCAACAGGAGCGAGAGTGACTTCTGACTTCCTGTTGGCTTCCCCATTGACTTTGCTTGTAGGAAGCTGGCAGGAAGTGTTGGAAATTACTATCACCTGACCATGGTTGATTGTGGCAGTGTTGCAGCAGCCACACATTTGTGTTTACAGCTGTTCTGAAAATCGTTGACATTTTAATTCCACTGGAGTAATGGTTCTTGGATTCTGGATACATTAAGATAGCCAGTTTGAGGTTACCTTGATTCAGAAATGGTGCTTTATGATGCACCATTTCAGCTAATTGACATTACAAACAAACAAATTGACAGGAAAATTTTAGTGGTATATAAACAGTGGCCCCCAACCTTTTGGGCATCAGGGATCAGTTCAAGGGAGAGAGGTTTTTCCATGGACTAGAGGGGATCTAGTTTCACATGCTGCCTATATCCCGTGGATGGGGCTTAGCTTGTTTGCATGACCCAGTTTCTGGCATGCCACAGACTAACGTCGGTCCATGAACTGGAGGTTGGAGACCCCTGATATAGAAGATTCAATGATATGATTCAGGAATGTCTTGAACTGGAAGTATAATCTGCATTTTGGGGGAAATGAGACCTACAGCATATTCCTTAGTGGGTGTTAGTTTCCAAGTAGGGTAAGATTAAGCAATAGTTTTAAGACAGGATTTGTTGCATTAAGTTTGTGCATTTCAGTGTGATGTTAGCTTTGATTTAGCATCTGTTTGAAGCAAAGCACTTAACCGGAATGGCACTCAGGATCTCAGTGAAAGATCAGAGCATCCATGCTGTTCAGTCCGGGTGACAGAATGGGCTTCTATGCAGCCCCCCTTTTTTTCCTGGAGAAAAGCAGATGATCAAATCAAATTTCTTGCATCATTTACAAGCATGAAGTAGAACAATTTAAATCTCTGAACTGAAGCGCTTCTTCAAATGAGATTGCAGCCAATTCTCACATATTTCAATTAAAGAAAGAAACAGCTTATAAAAGCACAAAAGTGAACTAGGTTGAAAAAACTGGGCCCACCCATTTTCTGCTTTGGCTACACCAGGGGCCAACAACCTGCAGCTCTGGAGCCACATGTGGCTCTTTCACCCCTCTGCTGCGGCTCCCTGTCACTCAATATGCGACACCTGCCGGCACGCAATTTATTGAGCTTTTCAACCTCCGGTAGGCTAACCATGGATAAATCCAAGAAAAGAAAAGTTTCAGAAGAAAACAGAACATTTAATTCAACTACATATGCTAATTTTGTGGCCACTCAAGAAATAGTTAGGCACAGAAAGGGTTTTGTGGTTCCCGGTGTTTTCTTTTTTGTGGGAAATGGGTCCAAATGGCTCTTTGAGTGTTTAAGGTTGCAGACCCCTGGACTACACCTACTTCTCAGCCCTGTGCATTTTATAAGAGATTTATATTCAGAATGCATTCTCAACATTTGTTAAAGAGTTGAATGTGCTGTATCTAGTTTCCAAAGAAGCGTCACAGCTTTCCTCAAATTCTTTCTTTAGGATATCATCTACTGTATCAATAACCATTAAGCTATCTGAGGCTAAGACTTGGTCCTTCTATTTGCTTATAATGGAATTTTGTACAAGTAATGAGTATAAATGTCTGCGGGTCCACTATAGCACAGAGGAGGTGCAATGGCTCAGTGGTTAAGATGCCAGCAGCTCATGTTCAAGAGACAAGTGCCACATGACATGGTGAGCTCCTGTATTCACCCCAGCTCCTGCCAACTTAGCAGTTTGAAAGCATGTAAATGTGAGTAGAAAAATATGTACCACTTTGGTGGGAAGGTAACAGTGTTCCGTGACATCATGCTGGCCACATGACCATGGAAATGTCTTCAGATAGCGCTGGTTCAACAGCTTTGAGACGGAGATGAGCACTGCCCCCTATAGTTGGCAATGACTAGCAGAGTAAAATCCGCAAGGAATCCTTTACCTTTTTTTTTTTTTTACGTAACATAGAAGTTGAAAACATACTCAAGGCTAAGACCAGAGCTTTACATTCTTTAACTTTTGCCTAAAATTATATGTTTTCCCTGCAGGACTGTCACCATATTCCAGTACTTTGTCTGATAACTTTCAGTTTAAGTGGAATAGATGAAATTAGGCCCATATGCTTTGGCCATAATTTTCTAAATTTCTCAAAAATATGAGAGCACTAAAAAAAATCTCAGACAATGATTTTTAAAAAAAATTTAATTTGACCACACAATCACACATCAACTTTCTGGGAGGTCTTCTGGATATTTAAAGCCACCTGCTACCTAAATAACCCTGTATCCTGCCTTTTAAAGAATTATTATCCCTCAACTTTGATGTTGAACACCAACTTCACCAACATGTAACAGGCAAAGTCATTGCAATAAGTCATTCCTCCACTGTGCAATCTACAGGGACATCTGTTCTGTCCTATTGCCTTCTCCCTGTTTAGTGAAAAGTATAAGGCACATCTGATAATTTGTATATCCATCTATCTTTGGTGGATCTGAAGCCATCAATTACATGGCAAAATTCTGTACTGTCTTTGCAGCATTAAGTAGAGGGTGAAGGTGGAAAGAGCCCAATCGTTATTAACTCACATTCTTTAAGTAAATGTGACATTTGATGCAGGCAATTGGAGAGAATGTATATGACATTTGCATGCTGGCTGTGCAGTTGCATTCTTTGAGGTACATTGCTATCTTTATTGAGTTTGTTGGTTATTTGCTAACTGTGGTACAGGTTCATATTCTTATTTCATTGATTAAACACCAGGATAATGAAATGTATACAGATTTGTTAAAGTGAATATTTCAAAGGTGAAGAGAAAATAGCTCGTGCTACCCTCTTGTGATATTAAATATATTAGAAATAATACAAAATATGTCAAGAAAGGTTGAGTATAACAAATAGTCAAGCATTAATTTAGCTTCCATTTTTCATGTTTAGTGTGCTCCCAAATGATGAGTATTTAAAGTTCTTTTAAAAAGTAGTGGTTTTTGAGATGTCTCTTAATGTAGCCTAGAGATACAGATATTTACACTAGGAGCTAAGGTTCAGTGAAAAAAAAAACTGTAAAGAAAAAGTTACTCCTTATGTGTTTTTGAGGAAACTTCCAGATATGATAAAGAACATCAAGGGAAATAGAGAATATAACAAATAGGCAGAGAATATGTATCTTAGTAGTCAAGTAATACATCTTCATACAGTATATCTTCATCTTTATCTTGCAACTAAACAATAAATATATACATGTTCTTAACATAATCAAGTAAATATTATATGTTTTAGTAAATTTATTTTTTCCTTGTGGTTTTGTCTCTGATTACTTACTTTTAGTTGTAAAGCTCAATGGCTAAATGTACATCTGCTAATGAAGAAGCTCCTTGAACGAAAGTATTAATATTTAAGGATCAAAGATGTGCCATGTAGCAGAAGAATACCAATGAAGCAATAAATGTATGGCATTAAAAGGGAAAAATGTTTCAGAAGGAGCAGGTATACAACTATACAGCCTAAGAGCCATGGTGCTGCCATGGTTAGAAGCAGTATTGCAGGTTAATTCTGCAGACTGCCAACAGTTCCATTATGACTGGCTCAAGATTGACTCATCCTTCCGAGGTTGGTAAAATGAGAACCCAGATTGTTGGGGCCAATATGCTGACTTTACAGAAAAGGCTATAAAGCACTATGAAGTGATATATAAGTCTAAGTACTACTGCTATTGCTAACTCTCTGAACATTGAACGGTATGGGATGAAATTTGTCATGGAGATTGAGGCCTCTCTAAGACATGATTTAGATGGAATTACAAATAAGGATTAGAAGGAAGTTCAGAAGCAAAGCACTGCAAGCTTTCCTTAATTTGTCTAAAATATTAGGAAACAAATAATGTTTCTTTTTTTTAAATTTCCCCCACCCACTTTGCCACATTTTCTCTGAAATGTCTCCACCATCTGCAAACCAGAAATGAACTGGGCTTCTGTGACCACTAAGAGTAATTCCCCTATTCTTAAAAACTGTTGTGGGGGAAAAATCCCCCTGAGAAATTTAGTGAAATCTGTCTCCTATTTCTGTGTTTATTTATAAGGGAAAGAATGTAAAGAAGCAATACGGATAAAAAACTGAAAGACTGGTAATAATACACACACACAGAGAGAGAGAGAGAGAGAGAGAGAGAGAGAGAGAGAGAGAGAGAGAGAGAGAGAGATCTTATTCCAATGAATGTTATTAACACTGTTCATTTAAGAACTTGGCTCCAAATCTACTGTTAGAAAGCCTGAGGCTTGCTTGCTCAACTCCCTCATTACCAATCATTCAACACATTTATATTTGGAAGAGGTTTGGAGAACATACTTTTACAAATAAAGGATATGAATACTTAGAATGGTTGAAGACATGGTTTGGATGTATAAGTGGGCTGTTAGCATTCTAATTCTTTTGGAACAAAATGAAATGAAAGACAAAACCCCAGTTACTCCAGTTTTTAAAAACAGTCTCAGGTATCAAAATTAGGTTCCTAGGGTGCTAAGATCTCTAGCAGCCAGCCAGGCCATGCCGATGAGAGATGGTGAAGTTTACGGACTCCATCTTTACTACTTTTTATTTCAAAATTCAAGGAAGTTGTTATGGCCAAAGTCAACCTTTAGTCAGACTATTGATTCGTTCAGTATCAACCCTAAAACTCAAAATTCTTCCTAGTCTACAGATGGTGTTGTGAGAAATGCCGGAATTTCATGCATTTGTTTGAGCAGGTCTTCATCAGAATGGAGGAGAAAAAGTGAAATAGAAGATATGCGTGTCTAATCTTGAAAATTAAGTGATTGGCAATGTGTTGGTGGTTTTTATATAAAGAGTGTACAGAAAATGTTATGATTAATCCAACCAACATGTGATTTAATGAGAAACCAATTCATGTCGAACTTTCTCATTTTCACAATTGGAGTACAAAAAGGTAAGCCAATGAGCTGGCTCTATAAATCTGTTTTCTATTTTCCTGTGAAAACACAGTCCTTCTGTGGCTAGGGACTATTTACTATTTTACCTACTGCACCAAATCCCTTGGGTTATTATATCTAGGCTAAAAAATTCAGAGATTGTAAGACTTTTCTGTACCTCTTTCTTGACTTCTAGTGGTCATCTAGATTTTTGCAGCCCAGATATGGTAAGTACCATTTTGGCTGGAAAATTGGTCCAATGTTTTGAGTCAACAATGGGCTGCTTGCTAGTCCTTGAAAACTGCTCTATCATCCTATACCCTGATACTAAGCTCCTTAAAATAATGTTATTCAGTATAGTCTTCTTCAGCTGTCAGTTCTCAAATGCCCTGAGCAGATGTGGAGAAACTAAATGATGTCCAATGAGGTTCAACCTAAATCTTAAACATTCTTTGCAAGGATACTTTCAAAGCTTTATAGTTCTGGTTTGGATCCTGTAGGGTGTCCTATGGCCATTTGTAGAAAAGCATATCTCCTAACATGAATGATTTTTTAAATAGCACTTTAATTTAAAGTACTCTAAATTGTTTTAAAACACTACCATTTAAAGTACTTGTAAACCCAGTGTGAATGCACTGTAGGAAGCTGAAGAATGTGGTGCTTATTGCCAAGCACTGCCAGTATCGTATTCTTCCAGCAGTTTCAATTTATTTTAAATCCATACCATACATAGGTGGTGCTGATAGTTATAGCTAGGGCATTCTCTGCTTATAGATGATTTGAGGCTTGTTTCTTAACTTTAGTTGAGTTGTCATTTTAAAGCTGCCTTTGAAGGTTTTGCTTCTAGCATGTATTTTATTTTACACAAGGAGAGGCAGGTGCTTAATGGTTCTGTGCAAAGAAAGATAAATTGCACCCAAACTTTTAAATTCATCATGTACTCCTATTTTCATCATATACTCATTTTTTTTTTTGGGAAAATTATTGGAAAGGAGTTCGGCTGGTTTTTCTTCAAATCCTCTGCGATGGTGATATTAAAATATATAGGACTGAAAATATATGTTGACTTTTAATTCATGTATTGTAATTGTGAAAGAGACAGAGCTGGAAAAAGATAGCTGCTCTCCAGCAGTTTTGAAAAGTCTTTGGTCTAGCAAAACATTGAGTTAGGATAGCTTCCTCCTGAGAAAGATCACGATGTGACATCTACAACATAAAAATGCTCCATTGCACCTTTAATATCTCAGGGATCCCACAGTTCTTTTCACTCATACCTTGTATGACTCATATATTTATGTGGAAATTATCTAAAGCTATGGAACTTTGTCAAAGGAAAATAGTCGAAGTTATAGACAGCTATTAAAACAGAGTAATGTCTTAAAGTATGGTCGAGATCCCCCAAGATCCACTCAGGGGCCCATGATACCAAAATTATTTCCCAGCCTACGTTGAAAAATTATGCAATGTTAAAATCCCACCAGACAATAGTGAGTGTAGTGAATGTATCACTTTTAATTTTTAATATGGTAAATATTGATAAATATAACTCATACCAACAGAAGCTCTTTTGGGGTCCTCCATAATTTTAAAAAGCGGGTTCTGAGACAAAAAAGAAACACTGTTCTAGTAAATGCTAATCATATAAAGTAGAAAAAACTGATAACATCTATGGGACTCAGAAGCATCTCTTTAAAGTATGAGGCTTCATGTATAGATGGCCCATATGCACTGAGATGATTTGGATCAGTCCCTTAGTTCTGTGCAAAATCTTTAGAGATTCTTCAACTCACCCCAACATTAATATTTCATCTATGACATATGTTTTAGGGACAACTCTGTTCCATTAAATTCTTATGATTATCCTCTTTACAATATGTAACAATATTGCATTTTCCTTTGAGAAGAGAATATTAACTTCAATTTCTTCTGCTAGAATTGAACTCACATTTTCAGATTTACCCTTGTACAATTCAGTGTGTTCTTAAGACTCAGTATGTCTCTCGGTCTTTGTTTCATTAAGATCATCCTTTTTAGGTAGGAAGGAGCTATACATTTTTCTTTTCTTGAAGATAAGAATAGAGCCGTGGTAGCATGGTGGTTAGAATGTAGTATTGCAGGCTAACTCTGCACACTGTCAGGAGTTCGATCTTCACTGGCTCAAGGTTGACTCAGCTTTCCATCCTTCCAAGGTCAGTCAAATGAAGACCCAGATTGTTGGAGGCGATGTGCTGACTCCGTAAACCACTTAGAGAGGGCTGTAAAGCACAGTGAAGTGGTATATAAATGAAAGTGCTATTGCTATTGCTATCACATATCCTATCACCCATCTTCTCCCACTTATGACTGTATGGCAGTAACTTGTTGCCATATCCTTACAATTTATATTGATTGTTTCCTAGTATGATTTGATTGCTTATTTATACCCTATGGCTATCATTAAGTGTTGTACCTTATAATTCTTAATGAATGTATCTTTTCTTTTTATATACACTGAAAGCATATGCACCAAAGACAAATTACTTGTGTGTCCTATCACACTTGGCCAGTAAAGAATTCTATATATCTATTTATAATCACATATGCGGGTGGTTAAAACTAACAGTTGAAACTGAAGATTTCAATAGGCATGGTAGATATCCATGGTCCCCATGGGCACAAAGTTGACTTTCCACCACAGCAGGATTAACTTTTTTGGAATTTCACTTTTATGTTTTAGATATAGGTTTGTAAGCTGAAAAGAGCTGGATGCTATAAATAAAGGATGGCCATGGCTGGCTGGGGGATTCTGGGAGTTGAAGTCCATGAATATTAAAGTTACCAAAGTTGGATGTCCCTGCTATAAACATTCCTTAAACTATATTTTCAGCAATAGGGAAAGTTTGCTTCCACTGCTTAATTCCAAGTCTCTTGTTTTTGGTCCTCTTAATCTCTTACCTACTTTAATTTCTTTCTTCCCTATGCCTTATTTTCACTTATATTTTTTTCCTCCATTCTTTTTCCTTCCTCTTGATGTCAATTTATTTATTTGTGAGATTTTTATAAGGCTGTCCAACCCAAACATGTGGTTCTGGGTGGCATGCTGCATAGAAAACAAAAAACAGATCAAACCCTATCATATACATTAAACATATGCAATATATAAAATTTCAATGGTCTGTCCTTCTCACGCCACTTTCTCACCATTGAAATCTATTACAAATGTCATCACAACTTTCTAACAGGCAATGTTAGAAATGTGTAGCAAAGAAGCTAAAATATGCATGCTGTATTCATATATACTTTTATAGAAGGATTTTTGTTTTACAAAATTAAAAGCTATAGAAAAAATATAGGAAACAGAAACATATAAAAAGTAGAAAGGGTAAAGACAGAAAAATGTGAACGATAGCATAGATCAAGAGAAAGAAAAAAGATTAAAAGAAGCAACTTCTAATCTTCATAGCAGTTACAAACATAATTAATACTGTGTCTGTCCTCCCAAATTTACATAACATAGTTTCCTTCTTCCCCCATACAGCTCATTTTAATCTGAATATCTGCAGATTACCATTTCATTTTCATCCATTTTTAGCACAAAGTCCATAAAGGGTTTCCTGTCTAGAATGGCATATTTGATGTAGCGGGCAGATGTCACCACTTATGGCCAGTCTATCAACCTTTTTGCTTTGATCAGAGAAAAGAGAGAAGTTGTGATCTCATAACAGATAAATCAATTTCCAATGAATCATTGCAGAAGAGAGTTAAGAAAGGTGCTTTTTTATTTTTTTTACTTAATCTGGAAAAAAGAACTGTCTTGGGAAACTATCAGCAGTCAGTATTTGATAAAGGTTTTGACAAATCATTCTGTAAACTTCTTTGGCCTAGCTATTTTTTATGTATCATGGATCTCATACTTAGAACTCTTATATTCAATAGCATTCAGCTCAGAGGTTACTACATGTTTACAATGGACCATTTGCGGAACCTCCTGCTCTACTGCAGCCTTCTCCAAGGAGTTGATAACTGTTAGAGATGTTTAATTCAGTTTAGATTTATGGGCAGCAAGTTCATGACACCTGGACTTGGAATGATGGAGGCGAGTGGCAGAAATTGTTGAAATAGATTCTGAGCGATCCCATTTCCCCTGCCATCCATCTGACCTTTGTAGCTGACTGTTTTTTTCTGAGCATTTTTTCCTCTGTCCAAGGAATACTTTCCTGGTTACCTGCTTCTGGAGTGCCAGGTGTTACTGACAATCTGCTTTTTAGATATTTTGTCAGGTGTTGGGAAACAAGTATTTGCAAGAGGGATGATTTTCAAATGCAAATGAAACATTTATAGTGCCCATGGTCATCCATATATTCATCATGCTTTAGGCATCATTATGTTACTGCATTTGCAACTCTGCACTCACAATTGATTCATACATAAATTGTGAGCTTACTTCAATATAATTTTGAACACATTCTAAAAAGCTGGAAGGGAACTGTTTATGTACTAGGAATTACAACCTAAATTTAGTTGTCATAAGTCAAGGATCTTACCCCATCATACAAACCTACAGTCCTATGAATACTATCCTAAGATTACAGACTCAGATAAGAGCAAAAAGACATATGATTATGCTCTCAGACCTGTTGAAACCACTTAAAAAAATCCCTACAACAACAGAAATGAAGTTATTTGTTTATAATAAATAAAAAATAAGTACATATTTAAAATGTAACCTGCAACTCTCTACAAGGAATATCTTTCATTGAATTCAGTGTTTTACTGAATTTTGCTGAAAAAAACCTTGTAATATGATTGTTTGTGGGACAACGGTTTTACTCTGATCGGTATTTTCTCAGTATTGGTGGGTATTAAGCCCATCAATGTTTTTCCATTGCTTCAAATGACAAAATGTAAAATGAATAACACGGTTACTTTAGTTAGAATATTAACATATGTGGGTGTGTGCTTTATTGTTCTGTTTGATCTGAAGAATGATATTTATCTTTGAATATAAAACTCTGCTTTTAGAACCGCGGTATTGAATTGAGAAAAACCCACTGTGGAAGGAATCTATGCATCCATTAAAGTACATGAAACTGAGTGAAAATTTATTTCAAAGGCAAAGTCCTTTTTTGCAAGTGTACGCCCAGCTGGTTGGTAATCTTGTGGTTGCCTGAATCAGGATATTTATTTGGACAAGCTTTATATGTAATTATATAGATTGTCATGCAGCAAAATAGACTTATCCCTAACAGCCTAAATCACCGGATCAACTTAGCATCCATTGTGTAAAATGAAGCTTTAGATTCTGTTTAACATATCCTGCTAGCCCCTTGGGACAGTCTGATGATCTAAATCTAAATTATGAATGGTGTTGAAAGATTGAAGGGAAAGTATGCTCTGTGCATCCTGTTTCAAAACATGAAGAATCATGTTTATCCAGTAAAAAGGGATGGGCATTATATTCTTCATACAATGTATAATTAACACATGGAATGCATTGCCTCAGGGTGAGGTGATAGTCTTAAAAATGGGATTAGGGAAATTTAAGGAGGATGAGTTTATTAATGGCTATTACGTTGGCAAAAATTAGCCTCCCTGTTCAAGGATAGGATCCTGCTGAGAATTTGTTCCTATATATAACAAAAGAAAATCATTATCTTAAACTATATCCTCATGAGACACTAGAGGAATCTGTGAAAGTAGAATTCTGGAATAAATGATTATTCTGAACCCACAAACGATTCTATGTTCTTTTTTTTCTGAGCAGAGATGCTCAGAACCGATGGTATCTGATAACAGAGATACAGAAAGCCATTTTGGTGTAATGGTTAAGGTGCTGGCTAGAAAGCAGAAAACTGAGTTCTGCTTTGGGCATGCAAGCTGGCTGGGTGACCTTGGACTACTCACTCTGAGTCAGCTCAACTCACCTCACAGGGTTGTAGTTATGGGGAATATAGCAGGAGGAAGGATTAATGAATGTATGAATTACAATAGAATGTTGATGGATCTATCTGAACTGAAAGTCAAATTTCCAAAATACTGTTTCTAAATTTCTAAATACTGTTTAGAATGTTTTAAAAACATCGTTGGAAAAAAAAATCTTCCTGTGATTTCCATAGCCTCAAACTGTTTTCTGCCAATGTCACTTTTATTGTGTTTAATGTGCAAGCATATTAACAAATTGGAAAAAAGATGCCATATTATTTGCATTTATTTCATGTGTTTAGTTTGTGAATGACATTGAAGACCTAGCTGTCGTTGCCTCTAGAAGTTTATGAAATGTACAAGTGATTTTATATGCCATACATAGCCAGAATGATAGCAGTATTAATGGGAAATTGATGCTGATTATCTGAGGAATGAGTGTGATTGCTTAGCTCCCTGTGCTTCTCTAGGTACCATTCTAATTTCATATCAGCTGCCCAATGGGTTCTATATAATGATAATAATGTCAGTTTTTAAAAATGCAATATGTAGTGAAAGTAAGTCATTTTGAACTAATAATTCAGTATATAAAATATGATAGAAGAAATAAAATATGAATCTCTTCTCATTGACGGACAATCAAAAGCTACATTTAGAAATAAATTAACATCCTCTGATGGCACAGTACAGCTGAGGTAACTTTCCTCCAAACATTTCAGAAGGAGAAAGACAAAAACATTATCAATATTTGTTGAGAGGAGAGATTTCTCTGGAATACACATATGTCTTGCAAGTCTCCATTCATGTTACTAGCAGGTAATTGCAAAGACAAGAATTTGTCCGTTTTTTCCTTATATTTGTAGTACATTATATAATTGAGTTATTATATGGTATATTTCTAACAGAGAAATTTCAGTCATGTCTTGTTGTTGTTGATAGTTACGAAGTCGTGTCCGACCCATTGCAACCCCATGGACAACATTCCTCCAGGCCTTCCTGTCCACTACCATCCTCTGGAGTCCATTTAAGCTCACGCTGACTGCTTCAGTGACTCCATCCAGCCACCTCATTCTCTGTCATCCCCTTCTTCTTTTGCCCTCAATCTTTTCCAGCATTAGGCTCTTCTCCTTCCTTCTCATTAGGTGGCCAAAGTATTTCAGGCATGTCTACACCACTATAAATTCTATTGTATTTCCAATGGAGCATGTTTGTACTTATAGCCACACATAAATTGATAAAAACTTTTGAGCTTGCTTTGTCTGCAAATCATTATCACAGTATATCTTCCTGCACACCTTTGTAAGGCATTGATTTAAGTAAGATAAACACAATACCCGTTTAGACATTTGATTTGATTTGATTTGATTTATATGCCGCCCTTCTCCGAAGACCCAGGGTGGCTTACAATGCGTTAAGCAATAGCCTTCATACTTTTGTATATTTATACAAAGTCAGCTTATTTCCCCCACAAACTGGGTCCTCAATTTACCTATCTTAGAAAGGATGGAAGGCTGAGTCAACCCTGAGCCTGGCGAGATTTGAGCATGAGTAATTGCAGACAGCTGGATGTTTAATTAGGGTGCTTTGTCTGCAGAGCTATCCAGGCTCTTTCAAATATAAACAAATATATTTGCAAACAAATATATTTGCAAATATAAACTCCTCATGCAAGGAGGTAACGAGCATGCTATCTCTTTCCCTCTTTTATAATTTCCATTGTGGTCCTCCAATCCGTATTTTGAAATTGGAAGTTCTATAAAGTTGTAAATCACCTCCATAAATATTGCTAAATTATGATATATATTTTTCTTAATCAAAATGGCACATAAGAGTATTTGCAAACTTTTGAATTCTTGCGAATTCTTCATCAAGGTACAGTAAAATAGGGGAATTGTGGAAAAGGCAGGAGAATAAAAGAAAAAAAGAAAAGAAAAAATAATCCAAGTATTTAATTTATGAAGTCCAAAGAATGAGAATGATACCAACATTGATACAAGGTTAAGAAATTTTCTTCCTGTTCTAGTATAGGAAGTTGATTTGATACCACAAATATGATTCCTCGAAGTTGTACAAAGATGCAAGGTATTGCTGTGGTAAGCTTTCAGCTTTGGGATGAAAAGCCTCAGATAACTCAACAGGCTAGATAGCCTGTTATTAACATTCAGCTGTCTGCAATTATTGCAAGTTCGAGGCTCAAGGTTGACTCATCCTTCCATCCTTTCTAAGGTAGATAAATTGAGGACCCAGTTTGTGGGGGCAATAAGCTGACTTTGTATAAAAATATACAAAAGTATGAAGGCTATTGCTTAACGCATTGTAAGCCGTCCTGAGTCTCCGGAGAAGGGCGGCATATAAATCTAATTAAAAAAATTAAAATAAAAAATAAATTAAAAAAAATTAAAAAAATGGGTGGGCACTAAAAGGCATGAAGAATGAGATCCCAGACAAACAAACAGAGTAACTCTTTGCTGCCTTCCAATGTCCAGTGTTTTTGCAGCTCTTACATGGCAATACAAATTCAGAACTAGCAATTCCTGATGAATGAAGAACTAGAAGGAATTATACCAACTCATACTAAAGAAAAGACATTTTTAAATGTATCTGGATAGAGAACTAACTTTTTTACTTTTCTACTTCTACTTTAATGCCATGGATTTTTTTTTAAAAAAAGAAAATAGTATATTTTAAAAGAAATGGAAAGATTCAAAGATGATAATCTCATCTGTTCAGCAAAGTGGCACAAAACTGATTTTATTAGATCAAGGATCTTACTCACCCTGTTGCACACATGTGTCACTCAGTAATGTCTCAATCCTAAAGTTAGGAAAAATGAGAAACAGAAGGAAAATAATTTAAGAGATTTGCCTAATTTTGTCTGAGTGGAAGCTCCACATGTGGCTCCCTGTAAACCAAGAGCGCTCTGTTTTGTGGAAATGTGATTTTTGCTCCATTTTGGACTTTAAAAAAATTGAACATAGGAATAGGAAAGCAAGACCTCTGAATGAGCTCATTCCCATTCATTTCTGAAAACGTTGAAGTTGAGGGGAAAAAAAAGAGGAGGTGAATGGGTGAATAGGTATGGAGAAAGGGTAAGAATTTCCAGAACTGCCTCTTCCAATTACATTGCTTTCTCATTGGAAAGCTTGGGTAATCTCTGGAGGATGTGAAGCAAAGTTTCCTGTTCTTGGCCTTTTTCTTAGTGTTACTTTGGAAAAAAACACTGTTAGAAAATTATTGTGGGGGTAATTTTGCAGCATGTTGTTTGTTTTTCAATGGTTTTAGCATTCACAGGCCATTGGTGTTGATGGTAAAAAAAATCATTTATTCTCCAGGTCAATTGCTTTGTAACTCTCTTGTTGAATATGGAGTTCATTTGCCAGCCTCTTAATTATCTCCAGGAGTAAATACTCAAATATTTAAAAAAAAAATACTTTTCAAAACACCTTCAATCCTCCGGTTACATCTTTAAAGTCCAACTTTTCCCAGTGGTAACATCGCAGATGAGTTTGCTTCAACATTTTGGTTTTTGTGTTGTTTTACCTTCACTCTTACAGTTCTCCAAATGAATATGAAGGTAACAGCAATAGGTAGGAGAATTTCTTACCTTTGTGTAGTTCATTAGTTTTATGTTTGTCATAAGCAGGAATATTAAAATGAGATCATCATTTTAATCAAACAATAACATAACACTGGAAATATTTTAAAATGAAAATTTGGCAGGACTTTTTTTCTCTCAAACCTATACAGTATACAGCAAAAATACCACTAAGCATCACATATAAGTTCAGGTACTTTATAGTTAACAGCAAGGTTTCACTCTGTACTAGAAAGTTAAATAGCCTTCACAGCATGTTTGAATAACAATATTGTGAAATATCATTGCTATATTATATATATTTTAACATATCTGTTCAAAGAATCTACAAATAATCCAACAATCATATTTATTTTTGTAAGTGCCTCTGTTAATATTCCTTCTTGGTGAAATGAATTAAACATGAAATGCAGTAGCTGAATATTTGACCTGATACCTTTAAACCTAACTCTCACAATTATTTTAATGCATTCAATCTCATATTGTTAAGAAGATGAAATACAAAAGTGGAAAGATTTTTTTCCCCTTGGAGAAACTTAAAATATTCCTCTCTAAACTTCAACCTTAATTGTTTAGTGGCCATGGGCATTATTCTATTTTCAAGCTCTAATGGCAAAGAGACTCTGGCAAAAAGCCCTTTATGCTAGTGGAATGGCCAGGACATCATTGACAAAAAAAATGTGCCAGTAGGACAGAAAGATCAACTGGAAAAAAAAACCCTGGTAGTTTATTCTGTCAATTAAAGTACCCCAATGGAAAATACCCCAGAGGAAAGGTGACCAACAGGAAGTTTTGGTTGTCTACAATGGTACTGTAGATGGTCCCTGGTTTTAGCATCAAAATATTTTTTTTTTTTAAAAAAATGCCTCAAATCCTATGTGAGTTTAACAAAGTAGTGAAATTTTGGCATAGTTTGGCTATTTTATTTTGGTATTGTTTCTTGTGATATCTGATAACCTTATATTTGAATTATTTGTAATGCTGAAGCCCTAAGGAGCAATTCTGGGGAATTGTAAATTACATAGTGTCTGTAGGTATCACTCCATTTATAAAATAGCTGTCCTTTGTAAGTTTTAATGAAGATGAAATGATCTGCATCAACGAACAAGTTGGCCTTTACTGTCATAATTTATATTTCACTAGATCGCAGCTAATATTCACTACTAGCACCAAAAAAATTCTTTCAAAGCAATTTCAAAAGTGGCTAATAACCTTAAGCAACAGATTCCAGCATTAAGAGTCCAGATTCCATGACAACCCGCTAATTAAACAAAGTCCCTGGTACCTCCCTCAAAGTTGCTGACAAACTATACTTTTTAATATGATAAAAGAGGAACAGTACTAACAGTACATGGGAGTATTTGTATTCAACGTATTAACATGATTAAAATATTTTACTTAAATTTGTTCAGGTTCCCATCCATTCCTTGTTTTTGAAGTACAGCTCCTGACCCCTATTCCATGACTAAATGCAGCCCTCAGATGAAAAAAAGATATTAATTCATCTATTAGAGTATGTACTTTAGAATGGGGGAGAGGATTAGTTCAGAGAAAAAAACCCTGCATTATATGCCATATATCTTGGAAGCAGTGAAGAAGATACATTGTTGTTATAGGCCAGTGATGGCTAACCGTTTTGCCATTGTGTGCCAGGAGGAGGGGGGGGGAGGTTCACGTGTGTGTGTGCCTACACCCATAATTCTATGTGCCCCCTGTGCATGCTCGTGTAACCCCCTCTCCCACCCGATCCTGGCACGCGATGGCCTGGTAGGCGCATTTTTCTTTCTTAGCTGGCTCTAGATCCTCTCTATGCATTTGGGAAGGGCGAAAACAGCCTTTCCCACTCCCTCGGAGGCCCTCAGGATGCCTGAAAGGGCCAGTTTCTCAACTCCCATTGGGACAGGAAGTGACTTTTTTTGCTTTCCGCAGCCTCCTGTGCAGACCCTTACATAAAATGCACATCATTTAAATTTTACTTCCCAAAAGTTGCAAAGACCTTTTTGGATATCTAAGCCGAAGTGCTACACAGCTCTACCCGTTATGTAGGTAAAAAATCATAGGATTAAACAGTCACACCACTGCTTTCTTCAATATTGCAAATTAAATCATTGTTCCAGATTGCATGCCTGATTTTGCATGAGTATTGAAAAGAGTATCCCATCACATCCCTGGGTAAATAGTTTTCCGTATTGTTCACCTGCAATCTGCCTGTTTCCTGCTCCCTGAAGAGCTGTTGGTCAGGACATTGTATAACAGCTGAGATAACATTTAAGTATAGTATCTCTGACAAATAATATTCTATGAATTGATTTAAATTTGATAGGGCCACTAAAAGCTAGATTTGTTTTGAAAGCTAAATCTAATTCCATGTCCCCAGTCAGTTATTCCTGGCTCTTCATATGCTTCCTTTTGCTGATGACTTCCTGTAGTAACAAAATTCATGCTTGGCACTAATAATATAGATGAGAGGTGCAAATGCATTTCCTTAATTAAATTTGACCATAATTTTGTACTTGGAGTCCTAAATTTTCTATTTTATGATGCAAATTTTAATGTTTTAAAATTTATTGTCTCAAAAGCTTTTAGCAGAACAGCACTTATCAGTATTAAAAATACATGTACATTTAACATTACTGGTGAAAAATAGTCTCTCGATCAGAACAGAAGGATGAGGTAGATGGAAGACATCAACCATGATATTTGCCCAACAAATTAAATAAAACCTGCAACAACCTTCCCAACACATGCTGTCTAGATGTGAGATTGAACTTCTAGACCCACTTGGAAATTAAAACATCTGGAGAGGATCAGGTTAACATGTGAATCATATTCAATGTTAATAGGTAGATATTATGGTTAGGTGGAGTCTGAGAAAACATTCTGTTGAACATTCAGTTGAAATTCCTTGGAAGCACGTCATTGAGGTGAAGGCATACTTTTCTTAATGGATTTTCAGAACAGTCCATTTTGATTTGGATCAACAAAGAGATAAGTGCACACTCTACTCTTTGTTGAAGAACTGTGGTTCACTGAAGTGGAATGGCATACCTTCTAGAGCTGAAATGCCTCTATGAAGGCAGACCTGCAGATTCACCTGTTCCTATCAGACATTGTAATTCAAATATGCTTATCTGAGTGTGAGTAGAATGTACTCACAACTTTCCACAAAGTTACATTACAGTCTAAATGGCACTATGTGACAAATCACACTGTAGTTCATACCCCCCCCAAACCCCCCCCCCAAACAAACTCAAAAACCCAATGAGCATTCAACCTTTGGTTAAATCTCCTTCAAGTACCAATCAGCTTCTGATGAGTTCATGGACTCACCTGTGTAGCTTTATTGGCAGAAATATTAAAGGTTTGCTTCCTACCAGGATGTTTATAATTGTTTCAGCTTTCCTTTCCATTCCATTAAGAGCTAACAGTTCTTAATCCAGATTAAATTGGTCAGGGCTATCAGCTCTTGAGACATAATTTGGCCCATAGTCTCTAAAACCAGCTTTTCCTATTTAAATATTTTGGAATGAAATATTTAAAAAAGCCCTTGAATAAAGGAGTAATTTTCAGATTATTTCTTTATCTTATCATCCACTCCTGCAGATTGCTAGAAATGCTATATTTCTATGGATAAGTCAATTTCCCCCCACTTTTTTTATAGTCATCATTATGCACATCATATGGCTTTAACAGAGTTAATAGAGAAGTTATTTTCTTTGCCAAAGCATAGACTTGAGTTTTAGTAACTTCATTCTACAAGTCATTGCTTTCTCCAAAAGATTTTGTATACAGCTCTTAATTTTTTTTCCTCCATGAAACTTGGTTAAAATAAAAATGAAACAAACACCCCCAGTAGAAATCTTGACATTCAACATCAAGGTTTCAGCCTTTTCCCTTTCAGTTTGGAATGTGCGATCAGCAATATGAAGTTGTTTCTAACTTCTTGCTGCCTCTAGAGGATTTTTTTTAAAAAGCACTTTGAAAATACAAATAGCATGACCCTGAAAATTTCCCCTATTGCCATCCTCCTTGCCAAAGAGCTGGAGAACAAAGCTTTGTTTCAGTCTATCTTTCTAAGCACAAAATCTTGTGTAACAGTTACTGCCTGGATGTATCAAGGAGCAGAAGGCTTGCAAAAAGTTGTGATAGGTTATAACAAACTAAAAAGCGATCATCTCTTTTGAACTGAATAGGGATGCTGGGCTGTCCTCTTAAACAACTGAACTTCCTTTGAATGAGACTGTGCCAAAGTTCCAAGGTGAATTGTGTCCACTTTTTAGTGTCTCAAACTTGCTGTTATAACTGTGTTCGTCTAGAGACAAGATAATGATAGGAAGGTAATTTTATTTATAAGATTTGTATAGTCACCCATCTTACACAACATAATCTTGGCTGACTGGCTTGCAAGCAATAAAACACTGAAAGCAATTAAAAACATAAAAGCCAACAACAACAACAACAACAACAACAACAACAACAACAACAACAAAAATTCCAGGTGCTCTCAAGCAGAGCACATTCCCACACACCAAGAAAAACTTTACAGAGTATCTATGGGCTCCATCCTTACAGAACACCCAGGTTTGTTGGGAAAGCCAGGTTTTACAGATTAGACTGATAGATCTTTATAGAAATGGCTTTTGTACTATTATGGAAAAGCAAAAAGCTGTGATTTGATGTTAATGCTTTATTTTACTGTAACACAGAGAGTTGGAAGTCAATGCTTCTTTTTTTCTCCCTCTATCTTTCCTCACTTCTCTTCCCCCTTTTCCCTCCCCGCCCCTCACTGCTTTTCTATTTACTTTTGTATTTTGTATTTTATAACACTCTATAACTCAATAAAAAATGCTTACGGGAAAAGCCAGGTCTTCACAGTTCTTTCAAAAGCTAGGAATATGAGGTAATGTAGCAAGTTAAGAAATTTTGACAGTTGCTGGACCAATACTTTTGCAATACATCTACAACTTTTTTAGTAACTGATGATACATCAAATTACTACATGCTGAAAAATATTTCTGATATACAGTTTTCTATCTACCTCAAAGGGGAACAAATCAAATAGTTTCAAACATGAGGCTTAAACATAATAAGTAACATCCATAGAATACAACCTGCAGCCCAATTATGGAAAAAAAAGTCTCTATCTTAAGCCTGGAGACCTCAAGGGGAGGTTTGTTTTAAAGAGAATGAATGGTTTGCTCTTGAGAAGATGCGCTGTCTAGGTTTAAGTTTAAGGAGTTAAACTTAACTCCTGTCTAGGTTTAAGTTTAAGGGTTAAAGTTCCAGGAGGTACTGTCAGTCTTAGTAGAATCGGCAGATATCTTTGGAGAGAGAGAGAAAGAGACTGGTCCTGTGCCATTTAGGACTTCAAAGGTGACAACCATCACCCTGAATTGTAAACAAAAAGAAACTGGAAACTAGCATGGTGCAATATGGGAAATTGTGGGGCACCTAAAACTGCACATGCTGCTGCCTTCTGGATCAGTTGTAATTTTTGGATGGTCTTCAAGGGCAGCCCCATGTAGAACATGTTGTAGTATTACAACTGGAATGTGATCAGGGCATGAGTGATTATGCGCAAGATCAATCTTTCAGTCCAGGAATGGATCATAAGAACCGCTAAGGTTACGAGGATAGCCAGAATGTTCAAGGATAAATTGGAGAAATGTTGGAAGTGTCATCAGACTCCAGGATCATATTACCATATGTGGCAGACATGTGTAGAAGCTAAAAGATATTGGACTAAGATACACACGTGGTTGGAAAAAATGATAAAGAGACATATTGACTTTAAACCAGAGATATTTTTATTAGGGATTTTATCAGAGACATACAGTAGAGAATTGCAATATTTAAATGTGAATGTTTTAACAGTGGCTGGAATGTATTTGCTAAAAACTGGAAAGGAGAGAAGATACCTACTGATGATGAAGTTATTAAGAAAATGTTGGACTGTGCTGAAATGACTAAATTGACATTTGAAATTAGAGAACAGGAAGATAAACAATATTATTTGATATGGGATTTGTTTTATCAATGGTTAAATTGGAAATGAAATATGAAATATGAAATGATGTAAAGATAAAATATGTAAAGTTCTTTTTTATGGGAAATAAGCTTCTGTCATATAATGATATTTTGAAGATGGATTGAGCACAAAAGGATGTTAACCGTTCGACACACTGTCTGAAATTGTTTGGAATGATGATGGTTTTTATGTTATGTTTTTTGTTTTAAAATTAAAAAAAAATATTTAAAAAAAAAGACTGCTAAGGTTACCTTGGAACACTGCAACAACCAGACCAAAACTTTTATAGGCAATTTAACAGATAATCTTACATGTACTACTTAACACTACTGCTAACAATTCACCTTCAGGCATGAATCATTTAAATAAGATCCATATAATAATATTGTAGCTCTGCTGGACCCTATTAATCACATATATTAACTAGAAATTTACCTTTTTATTCAAATATCCTGACCCCAGCCAGGGTATATAGGTACCAGTATTGTATTTTTTAAAAAAGATCTCAACATCAATTGATTGTCTATTGCACTGATCTAAGAAAAAAGATTCCTATGAATTGATAGCTGCTTCCCTGGGAATGAGAGTTTGGTATTTTAATCTGTGCAGGCACATATTGTACAAACTGATGTGTAAACTTCAATGGATGATGCATCATTAAGTTTTAATTGAAGTAATATACTGCTATGTTTAAAATGTTTCATTGCTAATGATAATAATTTGTCTTACTGCAAGCAGCTATCTTGGCAAGTTTGGGAGTTTGTCTTTCCTTCCTTCCTGATTTATAAGGTTTCCTAACTCAACTCTGAATCTGGGTATGCAGAGTAAAATCATGTAACCAAAAATAAACATAAGAAACATACATCATAAAACCAACTGAGAAGGTACATCTGATGGTCACACTCTGATCCCTCATAGCATTGGGAAAAATCAAATTAAGACATTGTTTTAAAAATTGCATAGCTGGGATAGTCTAAATTTCCAAAGTGGGAAGCTTTGAATCAACCATACATATGAATATTCTTAGTTTCTTATTTATTACATTTTTGAATCATCCATCTCCCTCACCGTGGGAGGGAGATGGATGATTCTTTCTTTTGACTTTGTCTGTTGCTCAGCAAGTGATCATCTTATTTAAATCATGCCCAAAGGCTATAGATCAATGTCTACACACCTAGATCCTGTCTGTAATTGTATTATTCAAATTCTAAACAACCACCACCCTCAGATTCAAAAAAGGTGAATATTCCACTTTAACACAATTGCTTGTATATTTCCTAGTTTATTTGACTCCTTGCATGACACCCTCAGTGCAGTAGCAATTAAAAGCTTTCTACTGTTTGAAGTTTTCCGACCTTTGTCCACATAATCGGGGTGGGGGGGTAGGAGTCCCTTCAGGATCAAACCAAGACCTCCTCTGATGTAACTGTCCCTTTGGGTGAACAGCAACTATCCAAATAGGTTTCTTTCCTGCCACTATGCCTTCACTATAAACCAGTTTTTCCATTCCCTACCACCATTTTGGGAAATTCTGGGACTGGCTAAATTCAGAACGGGAAACCAAGCTCAGAACGAGCTCAGCCAAGCTGAAGTGAAGGATTGAAACAAACAAACAAAAATAAAGGTACCAAAAGAAAATAAGTTTTAACTAACATAACACAAAGCTGAAATTGTGTTAACTAACACAATTCTAACTAACAACTTCTAAAGTTACCTGAGGTGACTTCACCCACTCCTTTACCAAAACCACTTCCAACATTTTCCAGAAAAGGTTGTAAAATTTTTTTAAAATTTTCTTTCATTGGCTCTCAGCAGTCAAGAGGTCACTTCTAGTTCATAAGGCTCACTTTTGATTAATGGGTCCAAGTCTCCCCAATATAACCCAGAAATGTCTTTTCCTTCTTATGACAGAAAGAAGGACAGCCATATGAGGTAGGACAGTTCAAGAAAAAGAATTCTCAAGAATGACAAGGATTCTACTCTATTGATGTGGGTTCTAATAAGACAAATTTTTAAAATGTGATAGTGTTTTCCTTGCCTTGCCTCCTATATATCCAGGGAAGTAGGAGGGAGCCATTTTAAGTCCCCTCCTAATTTTTTTTTCAGCTTATAATATGCTTTTGTCATTGTTGCTGCAGGATTTCTCCAAGGTCATCCCTGGGCTCCTCTTTATTTCTAAGTTTCTGTCATTGCTTTTGTGATGCTAGATGTAGAAGAGTGGCATGTTGATCAAGCATTTTTTCTTCTTCTTCTCTAAAATATTTTGCTGCAGGATAAAGCCTGATGCTTCATCTTTAATTACTTTGTGATTTTATTTTTCCCATTGCGTTGAAGTAAAGTAGCCATTCTACTCTGAGCAAGAATTGTTTTTAAATTCCATTTGGAAATGTCACCCTCACATATTTAATCAATCTGTGAATATTTTCAGGACATCTATTAAAGTAGAATGAATTCCTTTGGTGAATATATCTTTCAATTTTTGAAATTCTTGAAAGGACTTGATTAAATCTAAAATCATACAGATGAGGGGAAGGAGTTAATAGAAACATTAATACATACAAGTCCAATAGGATTTGAACTCACAACCTTTCAGTTGTAAATTAGACACTTACTCAATGCAGTATGCAATCTTTCATTAATGTCCTTGGGAATTTACAGGTGTTAAATTAGGCTTCACTATTGTTCGTCAAATGCAATAAAAACATAATGAGAAATACAGGGAAATAAATTAATTCTGGGGAAAAAATCTAATAAAAAGGACAGTGGAGTTCAAACAAAACCTGTTCCCTAGTCTCTGCCAAGATATATGAAATGTCAGTAATATTAGTTTTAATACTGCTTATTATGCTTTGTTTGATGAAATATTTTCATTAGATGAAGAGTCTGTACTTAGTATTTTTTGCCTCTTGCAAAGATATCAAGTCTGTCTATCATAGCCATTTAATTACATTCTAAATAGACACACCAGTTGTCTACAATGTATAGTCTCTTCTTCATTATTGTTCAGACTCTGAATACCCTTTATTTGCTTAAAAGATCATTCAAATTTCCTTTATCTATTTTGGAAGAATCCCACTTCACGGATGACATCTCCTGAATTTGTTCATATCTGCCTATTTTTCATTCAATATTCTGCTAACTCTAAAGTGTACTCCTATGTTTTGGATTACAGGAAAGACAATTTGCATGTATATTTATTGCCATTGCTATTATTGTTGGTCAGAAGATACAGGCATAAGTTAAATAAAGATATCAATCTAAGATAAACTACTTCAGTTATTTTCATTGCTCTTTCTTTCCTGAATTTGAATGAAGCAGGATTATGGAGCACTTCTGTGAATGATTATGGTATCTGCACCAGGGGTGAAATGCTCCCAGTTTGGACCGGATCGCCTGAACCGGTAGTGATGGAGGTGGGTGATTCAGAGAACCGGTAGCAAAAATCCTCCCCATGCCCAGCTGAGCCGCACAATCATCAGAGGCTTTTAAAAAAACTTTTAAAAGCATTTTTTCTACAACCTCTTCGGCCAAAAAATGCTTTTAAAAGTAAAAAAGAAAAGCCTCTGATGATTGCACAGGTCATCTGGGATTGTCAAAGGCTTTTAAAAGAACCCCCCCTTTTTTTCTTTTAAATGCCTCTGAGGATCCAAGATGAATTGCCTGATCAGCAGAGGCTTTTTAAAAAAGCCTCTTGCAGATCAGGCAACTCAGCTGGGATCGTCAGAGCCTTTGGAAAGCATTTTTTTTATAACCTCTTCGCTGTAAGGGGCATGCATAAGTGCACCAGTGTGCCCACCGTCCCTGTTCTAATATTCCTTTTTACTTACGCTTTTCATGTATTCAAATTATGTTTATACTTTTACCTGTTATCTTATATATGATTGACAAAATAAATAAATAAACAATAAATAAATAAATAAATAAAAAGGCCAAACAAAACAAAACATGGAGAATCATTCCAAAAATATGCTGTTTATGGAAAACTGGTTTTCCAAAGGAACCTGTAATCCTTAACCACTTTAAGGCCAAACCCTCTCAGTTATCTCAATGAAATCCCATTGTTTTGGGCCAAGGCAATTGTTAACAGTATCACAAAGAATAATTCATCCACCACCTCATGTTGATCATAGTAGTTGAACTTTCTAAGTAAGTATGATATTTCTCTCCAGGCTAATGTATTCAGGGCATGCACAATCACTTTCTTGCCCTCTCTTGGAGAATAGTGAACCTCTTTGCTTTTCATCTCAAGTTATTTATCCTGGCTGACAATCTTAAATATTTACTTTCTATCTTTGTTTCTTCTGCCTGTTCACAGTGCAGTTATACTTTGCATTTTAATATGCACAAGCTTTTCATTACTTGTCTATTTGTGATACTTCATTTTTTTCTTTTTAGAAAAGAATACTTTTTAAATTTCTTTTATTATTTACCTTTATTTTGGGTTTTTGCTCAGGATCTTCAGTGGCAAAGATGGTTTTGGATTTATCTGAATCTGTTGCCTATTAAAGGCATGAGTTAGATTCCTTAGAAAATAGAACATGAATGTCTCTATACCAATGCACCCATCTATCTCCCAGCAGCTGTACATACTCAAAACCACATTGCTAAAAATTCAAGCAGAAATTTGGAACTGAGGAACATTGGATTAGGCAGTTCTCTGATGGCTAAAATTCATTGGTTCCAAATTGTGAATTCCTAGTTTCTAGGATACTTGTTTGTAACTGTAAGATCCTCATCAGGATAACTAAGAATGGCATGAATATCCAGGCTAGGAAAGGATGATGATGACTTGTCCTGCCATATGCTTAAATGCAAGAGGAGTTCATTTATTGATTGATTGATTGATTGATTGGATTTATATGCCACCCTTCTCCTGAAGGACTCAGGGCAGTTCACAACAATAAGAAACAGAAAATACAAAAGTTAAAAGACAAATTAAAACAGAGTATCCAATAAATAAAGTTAAACGTGGGAATACCAATTCAAATTTAAGATTTAAGAATATAAAAAGCTACAAAATCAGTATAGAATCAATGGGTCTGGTATCTGACCTTCCTGTTTCTCCTATTAATAATATATTTATTTAAAAAATTGCTTCGCCCCCTTTAACGAATCTGTAATCACTTGCATTGGGCTGGAGTCAGGGAGACTGAGTGGAGCTGAATGTTTATTGGCTGAATGCCCTTCCTGATGTCTATGTGGAGTTTGTAGCAGATATTTTCATTTGAGAGAGAAATATTTAGGATTGAACTCCCACCTCCTGATGGTGAGGTGAAAGCTCCATTTCTAGGCCACCATGCTGCCCATATAAAAGATTGATATTGGCCAAAAATTGGGCTTACAAATGAATGTTCACCCTTCTTTAGTCCTGTATGTTATTTTATCATGGGGATTGAAGAGTGTTCCTTGGAGGAATGAGAAAAGAATGCCAGGAGTATATAAATCCAGCAGGGTCATCTAAGGCATGAAAGTTATCCCAGTTGTCCAGCTAAAACAAGCAGGCACTGATATTGGACAGTAGCGATATAGGAAGATGCTGGAGGTGACAATGGTAAGAGTCTGTGGTGGGTTTCAAATTTTTTTACTACCGGCTCTATGGGCATGGCTTGGTGGGCATGGCAGGGGAAGGATACTGTAAAATCTCCATTCCCACCCCAGTCCAGGGGAAGGTCACTGCAAAATCCCCATTTCCATCCGATCAGTGGGACTTGGGATGCAGAGAATAGATGGGGGTGAGGCAAGTTAGAATTTTTACTACCGGTTCTCTGAACTACTCAAAATTTCCGCTACTGGTTCTCCAGAACTGGTCAGAACCTGCTGAAACCCACCTCTGGTAAGAGCATCAATTTATTCTGCAAGGGAGAAGGCAATGGTGAATCACTCCCGAATTTGATCAAGAAAAACACATTGATGGAAAATATAAAATGATTGACAATATAATGCTGGCTGATGGCTCTTCAGGTCAGATGACACTCAACATGCTACTGAGGAAGAGATGAGGCTCTTTCGTACTAATAGTGTTTAAAACTTGGCTAGATTAAAGCTTTCACATGTCTAGTTGCTGATGCCAATATGTAGGAAAACAGAATTTAAAGCTGTAAAAGCAAAATTATAGTGCGAACATGGAATGTAAGAATGAATGAGAGAAAGCTCAATACGACGAAAGATGAAATTGTTCAATTACACATTGACTTTTGAGACATTGGTGAAATGAAACGAACTGGAATTGGACACTTTCAGTCAGAAGGTCATACTGGTTTTTAGTTAGGAAACAAAAATCAATGTTTTTAATGTACTTTTATTAATAGTCACAGTGAATATAGCAAGGATAGTATTCGGGCACAATGCAACCAGTGATAAATAATATCAATAAAGCTTGATGATTATATCAATTATCTGTATTTATGTTCCAACCACTGATGATGTGCAAGAAGAGGATGTTGATTGGTATTATGGTCAAAATAACAGTAGGGAAAAAAAGTTATTTGTTTATTTACATACCTATTTATTAATTTTATATGCTGTCCATCTCACCAAAAAGCATCTCTGGGTGGCTTACAAAATTGGATCAAGTTGAACTAAGACGGAATTTGAAGTACAGTCATGTACCAATGATGAATATGTAATTTCTAAGATGTATAAACTTTTTTTTAAAAAAACTTGAAATGGAAGAAGAACAGATCAGAGAATACATGATAAAATAGGCAAAGAATTTGGGATTATAATATATTGCTGACTCAGTGGGAAAATATGTGGTCAAAGGGGTTAAAATTTATATTATGCTACAATATTAAACAGAATATTTATAGAATTAATGACTATGACCATTATAATCATTAATGACTATGCCACATTAAAAAAAAATGCAATCAGTAAATTTTGGGGTCACTATTTATGCTATTTGTGTGATTATTATTCCAAGTCCCTCTCCTTCATAATGTACATTGCTGACACAAATACATTTTTATAATAAAACGTTGCTATACTATATTAGGCACGAAAGTGCTTTACTCCAGTTTTTCCTTCCCTATTTGTTAGATTTAATTTGAACACTTCCTGAATTGCAGTTTCCTAAATGACTATCAGATGCCACTGAGAAGTAAGCTTGCTCGAAATAATATAGAAAACAAGTTTTCTCATATCAAGGATAAGGATCGGGAAGCAGATAGGTGCAGAATTTTCCTAATCTATGTATTTTTAAAGTGGAAAACCCCCCTCCCCCATCCATTTCACATTCTATTATTATATACACACATAGAGGGTATATTTTCTGATTTGGAATAGTTCTTAAATTTCACACCCTCCTGGGACTTGGAAGAAGTAGATGTTGTGGTCATGGAAAAAAGATCATTTTTTAAAATGCATGTCTTTTTTCAATGTAAACAGTTAATACAATAGTTTGACATGTAAAGCTTTTTGATGGATGGCTACCTGTAGAGAGGTACTGTTTTATTCTGTCAAATATAACTTTCCTTTGTAAATGCTGAGATGGTAATGTATAGTTTTCTTCTTTTCTTTCTAGCCTGCCCAGGGTAATTATGTATTATTAATAATGCAGTACCGCAAATGATATTAAATGAACTACATTTGTTAATGTAGATCTTATCTAACTGCTTTTTCTATCAGTGGACTGTTTCTCAATGGGGGGTACTAATTAGCTGTAATATGTAGAAGAAAGATGAGACAGGAATCCAATCAGATAAATGGCATCTATTTGCAAAAATAAAGGAAGGGGGGCAGAAAATGCATTTGGTGTGGTGCGAATTTTGGTTGGGGTGCAATCTAAATATTTCTTTCTGTAGTGTTGATAATAAGTTGAGAATTGGGAGGGGGCTTTTAGGCCATCTAATCCAACTCTCTGCTTAATATGTACTTTTCCCAGATTTCCGATATGAGTGTGTGTTCATGCGTGGCTGTGTGTCTCTATCACTGTCCTAGATAACTAATTCTATTGTCCATCTGCTCTTGCTATTAATACATTTCTCTAACCTTCAACATAAAGTACATCAGAAGTAATACAACATTCTATAGCAGCGGAGAAAATGTTGGTGCCTTTTTTTCCTACCTCCTCAAGTATTTGCTTATTTTCTGACTCCTATAAACGCTAGGTTCAGCATGCTAAATTCTCAACATCTTTCTTAGTGCATATTTCCTTATCCTCAGCCACACTGATTACTATTCTCTTCTGAATTAATTCTAGGTTTTTTTTCATAGTCACATTAAAATATGAACTTGACATCAGTGATAACAAGTGATAGTATGTGATAAAAAGTTGGATTGGGACTAAGAAATAGTCAGCTTTAAGGCCACTTGACTATGGAAGAGTGTATCTATTTAGGTCATTTACTAAGCTTTATCTCAATTCATGAAATTTAAAGATTAAAAAGGAAGGAAATCTCTCCATGTACTATATTGATCTCCCAAGGGAAACCCTTCCCTTCCCTTCCCTTTCTTTCCCTTCCCTTCTGCCAAAATCCTGAGATCTCCTTTTTCATGTACTACAGCCTGTATATCTATGCATTTCTCTGCTAAATGTGTTGAATGTGTTTCCCTCAGCTCAGTTTGCTATTCTACTAAAATAATTTTGAATGCTATTCTTGCCACCTGATATATTAGCTTTCCCTCCTAGTTCTGTGTCAAACTCAAACTACACAAGGATTCAATTTTGCTTTCATTACAATCTCTTATGCTTCGGGGCATTGTGCACTAATAATACCTTTTGGCTCACCACTACTCAGGAAGGAGCTACATTTGTCAGTATTCTTTACAGCTGATTCATAAAAAATATTTGTGTTTGACCTGTGTTGGTTGATTCAATTACCTCCACTACAACCCAGAAAAATTATTGACAAAAATAATGAAGAACCTGGGGCCCAGAGCTCTGTAGTGATATCTTATTTGAGAGCCCCCACCTTTCCAACGTGATGGGAGAACCCCTGAGGCCCACTTTCTGAGTGTTGTTTAGTTTTTCACCTTGCTGCAAACTGATTGACAGTTTCATCACCTAACTAGGTGATTGATGTTTTTCTCATCAAAAGTTTGTTAATCAAAATATCACAGGGAACTTCATTGTCTGTACTACTGGCTTCATTTACATCACATATAAAGGGCAAAAGTCACATATGGTCCTTCAAAGATTTGAGTCTGACATACCAAAACTTTAAAAAATTATCAGATCTGTTTTAATTGGACAAGAAGGAGAAATTATTAAGGACATAATTATGGAATAATAATATTGCCTATATTTAATTTGAATGCATATTAAATGAAATTTTAATTTTTGCTGTGGCCCCATTCACTGCTTTTGATTCTTGTCTCTCCCATGTCCAATTATGCATTTTCAAATTAGATTAAAATTCCCCAATAGTTATGTCAACTTATTTTATGAGAATCATAGAAATATAGAAGACCTATTTCTTTTCTTTAAATCCATAACATGTCACCTTTTGCAAGGCAATAGTGTTTAGCAGAATAGTAATATGCTAGAGAGATCACTTATGCCTGATGCATAAGTTACTGATGTATTCAAACCAAAATAATTTCTTTATGCTGCAATTATAGATAGTGAAGGAATTGTATTATTCTATAGTGTCATCTGGCTCGGCTAATTCTCTCTGATCAGGCCATCACAATATCGGGGTCAAGAATTAGAGGAAACTGAATAATCTTCAGGGAACTACATGTGTTTGTCTGCTGCCCCATGTATGCTTTTGAGAGTATAAACAGACCTTTTCCATATAATATTTGGAAAACTTTACCAGGCTCTCCATAAAGAGCCTATATTGATAGAGCTTCTGTACCTGGACTGTATTCCACGCTTCAAATTAATGCTTGGTGGCCAGGAATGTGGATTTAGTAGTTTCCTGCTTTCTTGACTGCAAGTTTATTTCTATGTAAATTGGTGAAATTTAAAACAAGCTCAGCAAGAAAATTCAGACATTCAGCGTCCTTCGTTTCCTTGTCTGTAGATTTTTAAATGCTAGTTTTCTAACAAGAATGCTTTGGGCAAGCAATTTTCTTTAACACAAAGTGATTTGTTTTGCTTATTCCTCTTTTGTATGCATTTCCAGTACATGCTTTCTTAAAATATATATTTATATTTTACTTTGTGTTTTGACCTGGGAACGGGGAATTGTGTTTTTTAAAATTTGGAACCCATGGGTTTCAGTTCAGATTCTGCACATTTTAGTTTGAGACACACAAATTAAATTCAGGTAAAATTAATTCTTAATGAAATCTTCTTCATTATACATGATACAAAGGACATCTATATGAACTCTTCCATATATCAATGAACATAACATAAAGTTCTCAAGATGATATGGATTAGTCCTGCTCATTGCTCAGTGATGGCCTGTTTCTTCTCTCTCTTCAAACATCAACTGGACCCTGCTAGTTCTATAAACATACACCTCCTACATACCATCAGAATCTCCCCTGAACTCTAAGAACTCCCAGATGCAAGCATGGGAGTCTGTTATTTATTTATTAAATTTATATGACACCCATCTCATATATTTTTTAAAAGCTGTATTGAGAATTCCATGAAGCCTTTCCCATGCATTTCCCGAGCCCATGAAAATCTTAACTAACAATGAAAAATATAGTTCAGTATTAGGATTATGTAAAATATTTGACCCTTTGGAAAATTCTGTGATTTATTATTGATATTGCTTTAACTGATGATTGGGACCTGCCTGGAGTTCAATATAAAAAGGGCAGATACGTTCCACCTGTAAGGGTTAAAAGACACATGCGTCCTTTGGAAATTTCATGCAGCTGCTTCAAAGGCTGTTCCCGGCTGACTGCATGTCTGTTCATGCACAGCTGTTGTTGTTTTTCTTCTTTGAAGCTGGTTCAATGGAAGTGCTATCTAGGAATACCTAGGCATGAGCAGATGAATGGGGCCAGACTTTGAAGTAGCTCATAACCCTTTCAGAAGACCTTCTCTATAATGCTGCCTGCCTATGGAATACCATTTCCCCTGAGATGTATACATCCCACCCCCACACCCTGACCTTACTTAAATGACCTTTTAAACCCTGGCTCTAGACCCAGGCCCACCTGGGTGATAGCAGGTAATGGATTCTTTGTACGATATTGATTTTTTCCCCAGATGTTATCTTTTGAAGATATAATTCTGCACTTTTATAATGCTTTGTTATTGGATTTTGTAAGCCACCTAGAGAAGTAAATAAAAAGACATGGTCCTTTTAAGGTGTGGAGGAGGAGGAGTACTTTACCCACATGTTTTTCAAAGGATAGTTTAAAAGACAGGATAGTATCATAGCACTAGATAAAGTACCATAACGTCTCCATGTCTAGAATAGAATAGAATAGAATAGAATAGAATAGAATAGAATAGAATAGAATAGAATAGAATAGAATTCTTTATTGGACACGCAAAGAGTTTGTCTTCGGTGCATAAGCTCTCAGTGTACATAAAAGATATAAATGATAAATCATGATCATAGTCATGATCATAAATACATTCATCATGAATCATAAGGTACAACACTTAGTGATAGTCATAGGATACTAAATAAGCAATCAACGTAAATCATACTAGGAAATTAAATAAAACAATATAAATCGTAAAGACACAAGTAACAAAGTTAGAGTCATAAGTAGAAAAGGAAATAGGTAATAGGAAGGATGAGAAGAATACCGTGTTTCTTCAAAAAGACGACACACCTTGAAAAGAAGCCCTATCATGTTTTTGAGTGCATGAGATCAAATTAAGCCCCACCCACAAAATTAGCCCTAATTAAGACCCCACACACATGGGGTTCAGAGGGTGGGGTGAGGCACACAAGTAAAAAATAAGCTAGGGTGGGGATAGGGGGTGGAGCTGCCCTACTTCCAGGCTTCACACACCCTGACACCTTCGTCACAATCTTCTGTAGCTGCTTCTTCTGTGGCTGTTTGCCACCACCTGCATGCATCGCCCTGGCCTCCATTTTGTTTTCAGATGCCTGCCAGAAGGCATCTCCGGATTGATCCAGAGCTCTGTTATTGGCTGCAGATGCCTTCCGGCAGGCACATGAAGATGAAACGGTGGGCGGGACAGTGCTTGCGAGTGGCGGCAAGCAGCCACAGAAGAAGTGGGCCAGCAGTGGGCTGTCAATGCCACTGCTGCAAGCTGCTTTTTCGGGGGTCAAAAGAAACTAAGACCTGGCCTTCTTTTTGGAGAAACACAGTAATAGTAATACAGTCTTAGTAAATAGTTTGACAGTGCTGTGGGAATTAGTTGTTTGCTCCCAACAAATACATCATTTGATTTGGATCATTCATTGAAAAAAAAAAGAGCTATGCCTTCAACTCAAAACAGGATCTTACTCATGTTTAGTACTGTATTTCAATCTATTGATTGCTGTGACTCATATGCCATTTCAATCCAATTGACTCTAAGTGCTTTGCAAGTGAAGATAGGATGGATTGATTCAACAAAATAGAGTTATAACCAATGCCACTTCTGTTAATTTGAAATCCTTTGCCACTCAGCTTTACTTTATATTCAGAAAGTAACAATGTTCATATAATTATAAATTGTATATTTCAGTGAAAAAGATCTTATCTTGTTTCCCCCATCTGCCTCAACTCATTGCCATGCCCCAAAACACTGCATTGCACTGAATGGGTGCGATAATAATGGAAGTTTTAGCACTATAACTAATGCTTAAAGTATGGGTAGTTAGATTTTTATGTGTCTTTTCACACAGAGTCCTTCTGCAGTGAGTATCTAATCTATTGACAATACATGTTAGTGACAATATAAGGTGTTTTTGGAGCAGAAGCAAATTAATTCTATGTTGTAACCTTCTGTACTGTGCCATGTAACCACTATTTTGACTGCTAAGACAAATGTTTTATTATTGTAGAAAGGATCTAATACCACTGCAAAACACAAGTTCAAGCAATTTAGTAAAATGACAACTCCAGGTTTTGGGGATATTATTATTTCTTAAAAAAAAGAGAGAGGAAAGTGAGAAAATTCTTTTTATTAAATCTCTTTGTCAACATTTGGTAGAGACTCAGGAGAACTATTTACATTTATATACAGCTATATCATGTAATTAACATCAACAGATAAACGTATCAATATGTTCGAGCAGATGTACAAATGTATCTAGACATATTGCACAGAAACCTTGATAATTCTTCCAAATGCAATATTGTATTCCAAATACTGTATTCCCTGTAGAACGTTTGCTCAAGGCTATGCTTAGGTATTCTCAAAAACCCTCATAGCTAGTCATGGGGGAAAACATGTTCTTTTACAGATAATTGCTACTGGCAGTTGGAGGCACTCAGAATTTGATGTGCAATAATGTGACCCGACTATGTATTAAACTTTTTTTTGAAGGACATAGTGTAAAGTAATTTTATATGCATCTCAGAAACCTTATTTTGGGGGGGATTTCATCGGGTTAGCACATATTTTAACAACTTTTCCATTTTTAATATTACGGTTAGGCTTTGTCCTAATAGTTCTCCTTTTTTTAAAAAAAAACAAACAAAACTTTTTTCTTCAGAAAGAATGAGAAAAGAGAGAAAGTGGAAAGGAAACAAATTGGGGTAACTTGTAAGGAACATGTAAATACAGTAACATTTTATGTTATTGATATTGGAAGTGGAAAAAAGGGGTAATCAGTATCTAGGGTACTTATGAATATACATGATTAAGTATTCACATGCTATGTGAATCATTTAATTTAAATGCTTTTTAATAGGGAGATATTATGCTACTTAATTTTATGCTAAACACTACTTAGCTACATTATGGCAAGGACTCTTCTATATTTTACAAAAATTAGAAAGAAAGGAGACATCTTTTTATTGTAAAGGGTGTGGTATAATAAATGTGCAATTACAGGGTAATATGAGAAAATTCCATGATTACTAACACTATATGCATGTGTGCATTTGTGTACATTGCTTTCTTAGGGCTCATTAGCATTTTTGTGACCTAAAAACTGATGCCACCAGATGCTCAATATGCCATTTAAAAACAGCCAAACACATATCATAGAATCTGGGAGGATAATGAATGATATCATCATCTGAATGATATAATAATAAGAAAGGTTAGAGTCATTATAAAGTGTTGAGTGTGTGTATGTGTGTGTGTGAGAGAGTTGGAGTGTATATGAACAAAGGATAGTTTGTTATCTATAATTTGGACCAACAATTTCATGCAATACAAGTGGTTTTCAACTTATGGCCAAAATTGAGCCCACAATGTATGTTGCTAAGCGAAAAATTTGTTAAGTGAATCACTGCAGAGGTTAAGTTAGGAACACGGTTGTTAAGTGAATCTGCCTCCCCCATTGACTTTGCTTGCCAGAAGGTCACATAAGGTGATCACATGACCCAGGGAACACTATGAACCAGTTGCCAAGTATACAAATTTTGTTCACATGTCTATGGGGAATGCTGCAACAGTCATAAGTGTGAAAAACGATCAGATGTCACTATTTCAGTGCCGTTGTAACTTTAAACAGTCACTAAACGAACTGTTGTAAGTGGAGGACTACCTGTAGTGGAAATGAGAGAGAATTACCAATTTCATTTGAATAACCTCTGTGTCATTTCATATGATACCAGGAAGAAATTTCTGGCCTTCAGGCTCAAATTTCTACAAGATGCAAGAGGCTTATAGCAGCAAACAGAGCCAGAAAAACCCAACTATGTACAAAGGATTGGTTGTGTCTCTTCAGAATAGGTTAAACATGATTCAGATGAATCTCAAAATAAACTCCAAAAATAATTCCGGGTAGCAGGGCTGTGCAAAACTTTTAAGGGGCGAAATTTGCAAGCCATGTTGGCATGAACGAAGGACTGCACCTCAAAGATGCAGCTGTGTCTTTTGAAGACATATGCAATGACTAGGAAAATAATTCTATATTAGATGGACAAATGGTTTGACCCAGTTTTAATAACAGGAAAGTAACTGCTACATTCCAACTCTTCCCAAGCTATGCTGAAATTCAGCACACCTAGAAAATACCAGGAACAAGAATGAGAGAAACAGTCACATATTTATATATGAAGCTTGTCACAAAGATGAAATGTGTGAACTTCTGAATCTGTTAACAAGATATAATACTATAGATCCTCAGCAGGGGTGGGTTTTACTTACCTCCATTACTAGTTTGCAACGGGAGCGCGCATATGCACGCAGAAGCTTCTGCGCATGCACAGATCGTCTGTGATGACATCTGGTCGAGTGGGCAGAGCCTCCTGCCACTGTTACTACCAGTTTGCAAGATCCAGACCAAACCGAGAGCAACCCATCACTGAACCTCAGTTAAGATAGCAAGGCTAAATAGGGACAGAATTCATCCATCTTGCTTCAGCTCTCCATGAAAATACAGTATCTGCTTTATAATGCACATTTCATCACTCCAGGGACAGTGGCAGTCATGCTCCCTAAAAGAAGGAAATAGTGTGACAAAACATGATTTTCTGTAGAAAAAAGTGACGATAGGAAACCAAAGTGTGTACTGGGTGCTGTTGAAGCTCATTCCTCATAAACACTGTCTTAGTCACATGCTTTCCTTTTCAGCTTTTGGAATCTATAAGCTAAACCAACAAGGCTTAAGGCTTCAGTTAAGGTCTCAGAATAGGACATCACAATTTCCCAACAGATGTCCTTCAGATATGCTAAGATTACAACCAGGGATGGCTATAGACACTTTGGCACCTTAAGCAAAGTCACATTCTGGTGCCCTCTATGGTTTACTTCGTCTTCTGATTTTGTTAGGAATTTCAAAAAGGCATCCTCTTGTTTCTCCCCCTTCTTTTGAGTTCTTGAGCTTTAGACGTATGATTTTCATCCCCAGATAATTTTTTCCCTTTCTCGGACTCTTTCACACTATTTACACTGTGAAATTATATTTAACCCTCAAGTGGCTGCATTGGCACATAGAGTGCATCATTACTGCCTTTTCTTTTTTAAAATTGTATTTTCAGAAGTGTCTTCAATTTCGGTGTCCCTAAAATTTGGCACTCCCAGGCCAGTCCCTACTTGGCCTTAAGTCTGGAGCCAGCCCTGACTGTAACACCTTGAACTGAGAAACAGTCAAACCTAAACTAGGTTGTATCAACTGCATGGAACTATGTCTATAGAGGTACTCAGTCATCCAGGTCATGGTTATCCCAAAGGTGCTTTTTCAAGAGGCAACTGGACTTTCTGTTTTTTCTTTGAACACATTTCGCTTCTCATCCAAGAAGCTTACAGAGCTGAAGATGATTCTTGGATGAGAAGTGAAACATCTTCAAAGAAAAAACAGAAAGTCCAGTTGCCTCTTGAAAAAGCACTTTTGGTGCAAGGAACTATGTAATATAAAATAATAAACTTGAACAAGATTTTAAGTGCTAGATGACAGTAAAGTTGGATGATTCAAAGTGTAAAAAGGTTTGACTATTGCTGCAAGAACTTTTCCAGCCTTCTCCTTGATCCATAAGTTAATGCATCTTAATTTAATACTCCTTTTGCAATGGAACTGTTGAAGACAAAGTCCATCTTTTGCAAAGTATACAAAATTCATTGCATACAGCAGGCCAACTTTTGAAATCTTATTTTTACATGCTCTATGGTCTCTGGTCTAAGACAGTAATAATAAATTGTTGTTGTTTATATACTCTCAAGAAAAACTACTCAGGCATAGTTAAGCCCTTTGGAATGATTCACTGTCAGTTCTACAAGTATGCTGTGATGGTATTTTTATTGATCACATCTTCTAATTCAGATTCATTTTACATAAGAAAAAAAATGCAACTTTCTAAATCCTGATTTTGTAATAGGAATTATATAGTGAAATATAAATAACATTTGGTGATCACTTGTTTGCTGTTCTGTTGAGTATATGGCAGAAATATAGAAAGGAATAGCATACATCTCCTTTTACAAAGATCAGATTTCACATAATTACGTTTCTACACTGGCAGAATATTTTCTGCTTCCTACAAGGGGAAAATACCAGAGTATCTGGGAGTTGGGTGGCATATAAATTTAATAATAAGAAAAATAATAATCAGTTGAAGAATCGATTGAGAGGCCAATATTGAGACCACCAGTAAAGAAATGAGAATTGCTGATTGAATGGAATAGAGTCGGGGTAGCTCCAAACATTTCCAGATTGAAGCAGCTGCCAAGAGATAAGTATAAACTGCCTTTCTTTCAGTGTTTCAGTAGACTCAGACCTTGTCCTCTCCTGCTTCTCTGGCATCATTAAAGAGTAGATCTGTGACTTGTATGTGTTTAGTGATGTACATGTTCACTCATAGGATAAGAACTCTGGATCAAGGTGTCTGACGTAGTTGATTGCTTGCTACTGAAATCCTTAGTTAGGATAGAATGAATGAGCTGGAAGGGACTTTAGAGGTCTTCTAGTACAGCCTCCTGCAGGAGAACCAATACCATTTCAGATAGGTGATTAGACTAGACTCTTCTTAAAAACCTAAACTGATGGAACACCCACTATTTTTGAAGGCAAGCTGTTTCACTGGTTAATTGTCCTCACTGTTAGGAAGTTTCTCCTTAATTTCAGGTTGCTTCTCTCTTTGATTAATTTCCAACCATTGTTTCCTGTCCTGCCCTTGAGTGCTTTGGAGAATAATTTGACCCCTTCTTCTTTGTGGCAGCTCCTCAAATACTGGAATAGTGCCATCATGTCACCCCTAATTCTTCTTTTCTTTAGACTAGCCAAGCCCAAATCCTGTAGCCATTCTTCATGTGTTTTAGTCTCCAGGCCTTTGATCACCTTAGTTGCTCTCCTGTGAACTTTTTCCAAAGTCTCAACACCCTTTTTGTAATATGGTGACCAAAGTTGGTTGCAGTATTCCAGGTGTGGTTTTACTAGGGTTTTATAAAGCGGTACTAATACTTCATGTGATCTTGATTCGATGCCTCTGTTTATACAACCCAGGATTGTATTATCTTTTTTGGCTGATGCGGCATACCACTGACTCATATTTTAGTGATCATACACGAGGACTCCAAGATCCCTCTCACAGTTTGTGATAACATTGTCATTCCATTTGCTATCCCAATATCCCTTAACCCTGTGAACTGGAGCTTACCCACTGAATTTATCCACTGAGAACCTAAATTTGTCCATTTACAGCAGTTCCATTCTTATAATAGATAGAAGAGTAAGTCAAACTGAAGCCAATTGGAGGGCTTTCCCCCACCGCTGAAATGAAATGCTATCAACCCATCTTTGAAAGACAGAAAACTACCTTGGCCTATCCCCACTGCCAAGCTATCTTGTCTCTTTTGCCCCTCTTTTGAAGCGCAATCAGTTTCTCTGAGATATGGAATGACAAAGACTCACAGATTTTTACACTCCTCAAGGTTGCCCTTGGATGTTGTCAAATTAAAGAACACAATTATGTTTTAATATCGGTTCCTCTAAGGCTGACAAGCTATTTCACTCATGAGCTAGGGATAAGACAAAGGTAATGTTGTGAGAATATGGCAAAACGAAGATATTGCCAGGGCATGTTTGAACTATGTAGGTGCAAATAGGGTAGAGTTGTGTGCTTTAGAAGAGCAGATAATGTTTTGCTCTACTGCTGCTGAACAATCCTTGAAAAAACCTTTGTGCTGGGACAAGATAAATGTCACAAGAGCTGAGGATTTTCAATGTTATGTTAAAATGCAAGTCTAAGGCTGGAACAAGGGTTTCACATTGCAGAGTGAAAAATCTGTAGAGCTTGAGAATCCACAGGAAAAGGCTTTAAGTGCATCTTGATTACAAGCACTCTCCGTGACATTGGAGAAGCAGGAAAAGTCCTCTAAGCAAAAAAATACACCATTATCTGGTGGCTGCTATTATTTTAAGTTCATCCACTTGTTTATAACGTGTTTTTACACTTATTTTGGGAGGGAGGCGAAATGAGCTTCAAGGGCAGCAAAAATGTAAATAGATAAGGCACTGAAAGCTAATAAAAACATTATAAAATAGCAATGAGATAAAATTAAAGCATATTAAAAACCTGGCGAACAAAACGGGAACAATTGTTCTGACTGACAATGAAGGAAGAGTAAATTTGATCTCCCTTAAGTCATGCATACCACTCTCCCCTTCTCCCAATCCCACTTATACTTATCATAGACTTGGAGCACAAAACAGGAACTCAAAAGAAGGCAGCCGTCAAGCCCAGGTTCATGCTGGAAATCAGAGTCCTCCAAACACAGTAATCTCAATCCATTTAGGGTTTACTGTATGTAATAGTCAGCAAAGTGAGTTTGAGAATGATTAAAAAAAAAATACTCCATTAAAACTGATTTTTTTGTAGAGCCTAAATATCAAATGCGTTATTCGGGATAGTACTTGAAACCCAACAAAAACTTTGAGTCTTGTTAAGATGCATTTTGCAAAATATGAATTGTATTAAGTGGATTCAATGAAATCTCCCAGAAATATATTATTGCAATTCTATCCGCAGCAATTTGATGAGGTAGGTGGAGAAATGTATAAGTTGAGAGAAAGCCAATCACTCCTCCACCTTTTCACCCTTTTCACCCAAGAGATTTGTGCTAGTTTGAAAGCAGGTCTAGAAATCAATATTTCTCTGGCATTAGCAGTGTTGGAGAACTGAGATGATTTATTTCTGACCCAGCTACAAAGTAGTTAAAACCACTGTGAAGCTAGGATTTTTTTTTTTTTTGTAGATGTAGTTACACCTGCAATTTGGACTGGGATTGCCATTGCTAAGCAGTGTGGTCATAAAACATGACATCACATGATTGCATTGCTTGGAGATGATTATCCAGGCTGCCTTAGTTGTCATCATAACCCAAGACACATAGGTTATTAAGCAGAAGCAGAAGGAATCTGAAGTAAGGAGTGGGAATGGCTGCAGAGAGATGGGGGAAGATCCTGGGAGGTTCAGCTCAGGCTACATGTATCTTTGGTGGGAGGGTGGATGCTGCAGTGTGGAATGAACACAGGAAGGCCAGGGAAAGAGGGCAGAGGGTGCATGTGTGCAAAGTCTGGGAAAAGAAGGCACTGGGTGCATGCATACGTGCAAGTAAAAGACAATTGGATAAAGAGGGTGTAAGGCATATGCCAGTACAGGTATGCAGGGAAAAAGGGTGCTAGGTGCACGTATGGGTATGTGTGAGCACAGGAAGGAAAATGGTGGGGTGGGGTGGGGACGACTCGTGATCTGTTCTGCAGGCTTCCCCATGAACTTTGCTTGAAAGAAGTCAGCAGGGAATGTCACAAATGGTGATCATGTAACCATGGGAATCTTCAACTGTGAGGTGTGAGGTGATTGCAATTTTGTTTATGTAATCATGGCTGGAACTTTGAGGCCTGATCGTTAAGTTTCTTCATTCAATAGTGTTGTAACTTCCAAAAGCTGCCTAACAATTTGAAGACCATCTTTAATGGGAACTCTTCTTAGGACTTCCTTTGGGTTCCAAAACTTCAACCTCCCACTGTTGCATAAAAGACAGAAGAAACAGGGGTGCAAGTGACAAGGGTTTGACCTTCAGTACAGCAGCATACGAAAGCACGAAGGTTCTTTTATGTGGAACAGAGATGATTTCTAATTCATTCCAAATTAATTCTTGTTAGTTTTTATTCTGTATTTAAAATTTGAATAAAATATTATTATAAAAAGGAACGGAGCAGAAAGGTTTCCTCTCCATTCTGACCTAAAACTGGGGGATAAAAAAGAACAAGTATTTCTCCTTGTTCAAGAGAATAGAAATAAAAATCATGGATTGTTTTCACATTGCTTTTGAAGATTTGGGTCATAAAAATACCGCCAATATGGAAAGTTTCTAGACTTTCATTGTGTAATGTTTTATGGCCTATCAACTAGACCTGCTTTTAATAGCAAAAGAAAAAAGAAAAAAAAGAACTCTGTTGTATTCATGAAGAAGCATCATTAATATCCTTATGATTATGAGAAGATCATTAACATCATTCTTTCTTTTGCACAGAAGCTCTTCAATTTATTCATTTGAAATTTATAGAACAAATCTATTATCTCTGCAGATGTCATCACCTTCTGTCACCAAACAGTTTCAGGCATTAAAAATAATGATCAGATTTTAAAGGAAGGTAGTTCAAAAACCCACATACCAAAGTCTTTGAAATTTGACAAGCTTTATCGCCTTATAACAGACTATTCTCAATTGCACATTTCACCTTATTAAATATACTCTGTATATATGCACGTTTATGTATGCATACACACACATACATTCTCATACACACAAACATACACAGGCACACACAATTGCATGTATTTTCCCATGCAAGATATTGGGAAAAGAGGGCTCACTATCTCTGAAACTTGATTTTGATGAGAGAATCAAACTGAATTGAATTGCTGTTGGAGAGATCTGGAGTAGACCATGTTTGGGCTTCCAGATCAGACTGTGATCAGACTGTGTACACATGGAACTCAAATATTTTCTAGCTCAAAAAATAAAAAATAAAAAATGCATTAGTTACTTTTTGGGGAGAAACACAGTATCTTCCAGATGCAGAAACAACCAATGTGTGATAATAAGGGAGACAAATTGCAAAGTAAATATGACAGGTTCTACGCACACATCAGCGTAAATTTGTGTACAACATATGTTTCTGCTTACTGCGCACCTGTGAGAACCAGAATATTTTAAAGAGGTATTTTTTTTTAATCCCATCCTTCTTCTACAAGTTCAGAATGGGTGCCTCTATATGCTCAGAGGGAATTTGTCCATAGCTCTGGAAAAAAAATTAAACTGATTAATATTCAGAGGAGAGCTATTTGTACTAGAGTTGTGAAAGGCACTCAAAAGAGGCATCATGCAAAACACAATAAGGGAAGCAAAGGAGTTCTCAATCCTAATTAGAAATGATAAGTCCAAAGACAAAAGTAACCATTCCATCTAGTCCTTTGAGCAGTCAACTTGAATATGTCCTTCTAATTAGACAAGTGTAACCCCAGCAATGCAAGTCAGATCTTATTTCAGGAGTATGGCGTCCAATTTAGGTAATGCTTCTTGTTTGGATAGATTATAATTTGGCAGAATAGTGTTTTGCAAACTCATAAAATGTGGAGAGACTTGTCTTATAGAATTGCCAAGAGTTGAACATGATTGAATAGGCATCATCATCATCATCATCATCATCTTCATCATCGGAATAGTGTTTAATTCAAAGACGAAACTATTGTACAAAGATCCGAAACAACTTCAGATGACAGTTTTATGGAACCAAATTTAAAACCAAACAATACAAAGCAGCTATTTTTTTTTCTTGCAGAAGATTTTCTTAAATGGGACACTTTCCAGATCTACTGAACTCCAATCCCATAACCCACATATTGCCCAGAGTTGTTTTTTTGTGAGATGGGCAGTCTTTAAATAAGAGAAACAAGCAAACAATGCTGCTTGGTTATTAATATTGCTTGAAACCATGCTTTAATAATATGTTCTTTTATTCTCTCCAAAATTAAGCGTATTTTTTGTATGCATCTAAGTAGATGCCTCCTTGACATGTGAATTCAAGCTGTCACCAGTGACCTTGTAGGGTGAAGTTGTTACTTTAAAATGAGATTTTGTCTCAGTCTCTGAAAATAACGCTGCCGTAAAGATTTCATGTGAGCCATCGTTTCCCATAGAAGCTCATTTCAGCAAAGTAAACTATTAATTAAAATAACTAATGTCAGCTATTTCTCAAGCTGACAGTTAACACAACACAGCTTTTGCTTACCACGAGGTACACGTTACATGGGAGATGTACTTCTATTCTGTCCTAGCCACGTACGGTCCATTATTAGACTTCAGTAGAGTGATAAATTAACAAAAACATTACTGCAGTTTTATTAGTGGCACAGGAGCTTAGGGAAAACCCATCTGGTGAGCAAAGAGTGTTTGACAAATACAGGAGGAAATAGTTGTTACAAAACTGCACATTCAGGAAAGATCTTGCCCGTGCAGAAAAAGCCAAGAATACTCAGCAAAGACATTTCTGTCGATGTGGACAGCCTTCCTGAGTCCCATGCCCTCGAGATACGTTGCACAATAATGAACTAGCTATTTTGACTGGATCTAATGGGACATCTAGAGGGCACCAGCCAGGTTGAGGAAGACTAGAGTATAGCGCATGTGTGCAGGCAAATTAACTAGTTAATGTAGCATTTCGTTAGTGCTTCTCCTGCACAGTAGCTCTGCTGAGCTTCTCTTTTTCTTCTTACTACTTGCAAATTCTTTCTTCTTCAACTATTCTGTAATTTAGCTTGTTCTTTGGGCTTTAAAGGACAGAATCTCATATTGTAGCTCTGCTGCAAAGCACTATTTACGATCTCTTCCAGACTGAACCGTTAAAAGCAAAGCTGTTTGCTTTGAGTTTTCAATTCAAAAGTTCTCAGTCAAATGCTTGCTATGTATGTAGTTTAGGAATGTTTATATTTAAATTTAAATATAGACATTAAATGTAAATTTAAATAATATAAATTTAACATTTAAATCCTTTATCTCAGTCCTTTGTGCCCAGAAATGCTATCTTTTTTTAAATCTGTTGACTAGGCCCTTCCTTCTTTTTTCCTACTAGGTTTGAAATAGTCTTTTTTCCTCTATGGAAGCAGAGTAACTCTCTTTTTAAGACTACTTTAGAAATATTTTCCATAAACTTCAATTGCTGATTCCCTTTTTATGTCTTTTGTACCTTTCTAATCTTACCTAAATACAGGATGAACGTTTCAAGGCTGATTTAGCTATTCTCCATAGTTCCCAATGTTGCAGATCAATGGATCCATGATTTCTTTTTTAAGGATCTCTGATCTTTCCTAAAGGTAACAAAATGGCCATAAGCTGTCGTACTTCATACTTGAGAAAAAATTAGGATCAATTTTCAATATAGATTGGCTCTTTTCTTTTGGAGATTGGACCTTATTTGATATATTAGTATGATAAAAGGAGGTTGTGCAGATAATTTGTTCATTAAATAATGTAATTCCTTAGTAGATGGCAACCGGAACAAAATCCAGATTGTTGGTTGATAGGCATGGTGTGTTTCTTTTGCTACATTCTGCAAGGGAAGTTAGGTTGAGAAATGAATTGGCCTTTTCTAATCTGCTGTCTTCCAAATATTCTGAAGCTAAAACTCTTAGGTTTCCCATTGAGCATTTTGTGATTTTCCCAAACACATAAAAGGCATCATTTTGGGTAAGAATGGTCTACGTCCACAGCATGATTTCCTTGGTTGACTAGGATATTTGAACCCAGACTAAAGTTAGAATTCCCTTAATATGTGTAAAGATAACTAAGATTTTTCTAACAGTGTATGTGTTTGACTACCGTCTCTTTCTGACATTTCCCATTTCAGTATGAACCTTTGACTTATAATTGCTTGTATTATAATGACATTCTTCTATGAATAGTTGGTGAAAAAAAAGATAATCTCATAATTGACTCCATTTACTCAATTTTCTCAGATGATATTACACATCTCTTCTACAGGAGCACGCAGACAGTAGCACAATACTTGGAAATCTGCCTTAGGCTGGGTCCTTGCCAACATTAAACTATAACAGAGATTCTATGCAAACTATACTGTTTGGAAAAGAACATTACTTATTTAGGGACCACAGACAAAGGTCTTTTCAGCCTCACTTACCACAGAACATTCCTTGTAGACAGTCTGTCTGAAAACAAAAACAAAAACCATACACCTTTAGACTGCAATGGTAACATCAGGAGGATTTGCTCCTATTCCTGTAAATGTAGGGAAGTACAGCTATTAATGGCCTTAATTAGAAGAGGCAACAGTGGGTTATATGTAACATTAGGTAACAGGATTGAAAAAGCTGCTTCTGATTACCCAAAAGCAATTTAGAGACAAGGTGATGCTCTAGCAAGGCTTTTGGAGTCAAAACAACATTTCATTTTTAATTTTTTTAATTTTAAAAAGGAAAACCACAAGGTACAATCAAATTGCTCTTCTGAAAGTTCGGCTATAGGTTATTAGAAATAAGGAAGTTTGCTAATAGCTCTGACGACAGTTCTGCCCTCAGATTTACTGAATGAGCTAGAGTTTGTTTCTTCAGGGTAAGAAATGGGGAACGTGTAAAATTGCCAAAATGTTATTTTGCATCTATCTATATGCTAATTACTCTGCTCTCTTTTCTTCTGTGGAATTTACTTATTTATTTATTTCAAGAATTTTTTTACCTCTATCATCCACAGCAATTCTCAGGGAAGACTATAACATTTAAAAAACACACACCTCAATAAAGCTAATGCTCCCATTGCCAGTAGAAGGGAAAAAAATTATTCCACCCTTTCTATCCATGTTGTCCACTAACTTTGACCATCCTTGACCTGTCAGTGAAGCCCAGACAATAACATAAAAGATCTTATCAAAAAGATAAAAGATTTTCTGCTGATTCTGATCATCATCATCTTCATTTAACAACCACATAATCCCTTGTGGGGTGGAGCCTGGGCAGCTGAATGGAGCTAGCAGGGTGTTTTAATGGCTGGATGCCCATCCTGTCGCCAATGTGGAGTTTTATTCAGCAGATAAATTCTCAGTGTGCCCAGAAAGAGAAATATCTGCCTCTACCTAGGATTGAACTCACAGCTGCCTGATTGTGAGACGAGAGCTCCATCTTTAGGGCACCACACCACTCCTTTCTGCTGATTCTGATGCCTAGGCTAAAACTAACTAAGCACAATTTTTGCTAGGGAAATTGGCAAATACCAATAATTCAATTAAAACTAAAGAAAATCCAGTCAAGGTACAAAAATCTTTTATACACACAATAGGCTTCCCCCCAAACCAAAATCCATCAGCCAAAGTCAACACCTGGACTCAGAAAGAGGCAAAGATCACAAAACTCTGCTGTGTGGAAACCGCATTTCCTCCTATTGGACCCTGGGCATGGAATAGGTTCATGCACTAACTCAAACAAAGTAAGGACTTTCTATAAATGTGTCCAACCTCTTCTTTTATATCCACTTTCATTCATTGAGCATCTATTCTGCTCTCCTGCTGCTGAATAAATATTACCTCTACTTATGCAAGTTCTTTTGGGAAACCTGGCTTGGAATTGAATCATAAATACTTTTAATGCCATTAACTGGAATTTTAAAAGTATATTATGGATCTCAATGAACATAGGCTCTTTATATTTCTTCTTTCACGAAACTTCTACTTAAATCATATTTTTGCCAAAATTTGAGGAGGAATTTCAAGAATGTTATAGAAATCAGCTATTACAAATGAGGTTATGCAGGAGGTACGGCAGATTTGAATGCAATTTATCAGAGATGTGTCTCTCAAAAAACTCAGTGGATGTATGTTGGGAATCTTTTATAAGTCATTTTGGGTCTCATGATAGAAGAAATGTGGAGTAGAAGTGTGATAAGATGATGGAAGAAAATGGAAGTGATCAATTCAAATTGAATGAGAGCATAAAACACATTAAGCCTTTGTGGTGGCAAGATCTGAATTTGTATTCTTCTTGGAACTTAGCGGATCTGTGTAATCTAATCAATGAGTATTGAGTTGACAAAATGAATGGCATCCAAGTTTGGTCCCTGGAAAGATATTTATTTATTTATTTGTTTGTTCATCAAATTTAGAAACTATTCATTCCTCTCATGGATATATCACAAGTGTCTTTAAATAAACCTTCTTTGAAAGAGTTGGGATGGATGTGAGATATTGAAATGATTGTGTATAGTTATATCAAAGGTGTTTTTTCCAAAGGCAACTGGACTGTATTTTCCTTGAGGAAGACGTTTTGGCTAGAACCTATGAAGCTTCTTGGATGAGACGAGAAATGTCTTCCTCAAGGAAAAAAGCAATCCAGTTATCTTTTGAAAAAGCACTTTTGAGACCACTATGACTGTATGACTGGGAATCTCCACAGATATGTATATACATATTTTTCGGAGTATAAAACGCACCTTCCCCCCACCAAAAGGGGGTGAAAATTTGGGTGTGTCTTATACATTGAATGTAGGCCCGCCCACCTACTGGCGCTCACCCTATGGTCTCTGCCTCCCAGCAATTTACCTCCTTGCAGCAAGCAGCAAGCAAAAACAGCCCATTTCAGCTTCAGCACCACCTAATTAGCACAAGTTGATTGTTGGATTGGCCTCCAGACTCTCAGCTATTTCAGGCTGCAGGGATTGCCATTGCCTATTGCTGCATAGGCCTCTGCTGCTTGCTACAAAGAGATAAATTGCTGGGAGCAGATTTTTTTTTCTTAATCAAGCTATGCTGAAAACGAAAATGAAAGTAAAGCAGGCTGTTTGCTTTTTGCTGCAAAGAAGCAAAATTGCTGGGAGGCAGAGGCAGATTTCTTTTTCTTGTTTACCTCACCAAAAAAAAGTTGTATCTCATAGTCCGGAGCATCTTATACTCCGAAAAATACGGTAATTGTATTCTAACAGGATCAATCATAGGATTAGACTATACTGACAGCCTCAACTGGCAGATATCGAAGAAACATTTTTGAAGAGATAAGTAGAGGGTGGAACATCCTGAAGCATTTCCCTTCAGGTGCAGTGGATGATACCACTCCATCACTATGGTTAAAGTAAAGCTCAGTTACCAGTTCAGAAAACTTCACTGAATATGTCCTTCAACTTAGAGACAGAAATGCTATCCTGGTGTAGATAACTTAAACTACAGAAGAGGATCTGCTCAATTTTAGTTTCATCTTATAGTTTATGTATCTATATCTATGACTATATCACTGTGTTTCTCTGTGTGAGCGTACGTATGTACACATATATCCAGTAATTAACCTTTGTAATGATAGGTCATTTAGATGAAAGAAAGAAAGAAAGAAAGAAAGAAAGAAAGAAAGAAAGAAAGAAAGAAAGAAAGAAAGAAAAGAAATTACAATTTATAGTAGTATCAAAGGAACAATATGAATTTGTTTCTGGATTCAGGGACTGCAAAAGTGGCAGATGGTTATTTTATTTCTCCTTTGGGCCCTGTACTGGGCAGCTTTGATTGACCTAAGTGTTGGTCTGAATTATAGATTTGTAAAAGTGGACATCTGAAACAAGTTTGTTTTGTCTTTGAAAACTGTAGTAGGAAAAGAGAATGGCAATGTTTTTCACCATCAAGGACACTGTAAAAATTAAACTGGTAACCTCCCAATGCCTTACTGAAATAATAAGTATGATGAAATGAGGAGCCTCTGTAAAATTTTCCACCAGTCTTTCTTTACTTTATCCTATGGAATTTGCATTTTTGACACATTGTGTTTTGGTTTTTGTTTTTAAATTCCATTGAAATTTGGAATATTTAATAGTAATGGCAGTTCTCTGTTCACATGCCAATTAAGGCATTTACCACCTAGCGGTATAACCTTGTAAGAATAGAAAATGGGGAAAAATGAAAAAAACAATTGCATAGCTCATCATACTTCATCTTCTCTTCATTTCAGTGCAAAAATATATATTTATCCAACATAGAATAAAAACTGCAGGTGTTTCAAAAGTTGAACCAAAGATAGATGAACATAATAATAAAACAAAATGGCGAAGTTCTTATGAGGTCAAGCATCTCTAAGAGTGAGATTTTAAATAATCCCTGGATAAAATAATTATAGCAATAACACTTTACTACAATGAGAGCTGAAGGTCCAAAAAGAAAAAAGAAAACAGGAAATGTTGATAAAGGAACGAGAAAGAAAATGCATATTGAAGGTGATAATAGCAAAACATCAGAAGAAGTACAACCTTCAGCCTTCAAATCAAGTGCTATAATATCTGTTTGGTGGAAAGTTTCTCGTGTTTCACATTTAATAAAAAGAAAAGCAGTTTTTGCAAAGAAAATGACTTGCAAAGAATTTCAAATGGTTCCAATTTCAATAAATATGGGACAAGGGTGGGTTCTACTTACCTTTACTACCGGTTTGCATCATGCCCACACACACATGCACAGATCACCTATGATGACATTCAGGTCAGTGGGCAGAGCCCCTCGCTGGTTTTACTACCAATTCTTGCACACCGGTCTGAACCGGGGGCAACCCACCACTGATAAGGGACCATAATTACAATTAACAAGTAATTCTGTATTGATGAATGTAAACATATGTATGCACGTACTTATATTCCCAGTTGTGAAAAAATGAAAACAATCCACTTTAAAATTAACCTGAATGAAGACTTCTACTTTCTTTTTTTAAAATAATTTTTATTGATGATAAACAAGGATATAAAGACAGTACATATACAAACAAATAGACACAAAACCCCACCACCCACAAAACCTACACCACATTTGTGACATTTTACATATATGTTTGCCATCAACAGAATAAATAGTGTCTTAGTTTCTATATTAGTGCAAGAGTAATATTAAATTCATTTGTTTAAATATTTTACACTATAAATATATTTATATTATCTTCTTAATCATTTGTTAGTATTAGTCTTTCACCCAAATTTTCATCTTCTAGGTTTGTACTAATTTTACTTTCCAGCCATTTATACCATTTGGGTCACACAAGATAAAAATCGCTTTTCTCCTTATCCTGTAATTCCATTGTCAGTCTATCCATTTCAGCACGCTCTGCTATCTGAGATAATTTTGTCTTTTGTTGGAAGTTTATCTAATTTCCAGTTTTGTGTGAACAATATTCGTGCAGCTGTTAAGATATGTATAATGAGATATCTTATTTCTTTCGCGTATTGCGTTGTGATCATACCAAAGAGGAAGAGTTCTGGGTTTGTCTCTACTTCTAAGTTCATTATTTCCTCAATCATTATTTTTATATCCTGCCAATATTTTTAGGCTTTACTACACTTCCACCAGGCATGGTAATATGTTTCCTTTTTTGTCTTACATTTCCAACAGAATGGGGAGGTGTCAGGATATATTTTGGCTAATCGGGCCAGGGGTAGGTGCCATCTGAAAAACATTTTAATGAGGTTCTCTTTATATGATGTGGCTCTTGTCATTTTAATATTTTCTTTCCATATTTTCTCCCAATTTGCCAGTTGAATATTGTGCCCTATGTCCCTCACCCACCTTATCATGTTTTCTTTAACTGTTTCTTCTGTTAATTTATATCTAAGGAGGTAATTATATATCTTAGTTATCATTTTTTGTTCTGTTCCCTGTAAAATCCTGTCAAATTCATTCAAATCATTGGCAATTCCATACTGTTTTTTATCTGTTCTGTACCTTGAGTATATTTGAGTATAGGGCCACCAGGAAGACTTCTACTTTCAAAATAGATCATATAATAGAGATTATTTAAAAAGATTACAAACTCTGTTTTTGTTGCTTTGAATTTCCTTAAGCAATGAGTGACTTTTTTTCCAGAAGCCCATGCAAACATTTTATTTAATTTAGAATTCACCTCACTTTATCTGAAATCAATGTTGTACTTGTCATACTGATTTCACAACACACATTTACTGATACTTACGTTAGGGCTTTCTATTCTTTCGTTGTGTAAAATATAAAATTGTCTCTTGGGCATACCAGACTAACTGGAAGAAAATATTCATAGGTGACAAAAAGCACTGTTTTGACAATTAATATTATTCAAAAGAAAATAAAATACTGCGAAAGACATTAAATTATAAATAATGAAATTGATTGTAAATTAAAATTAGACTCTGTAGTTTTGCAGCATAGATACAGTATGGTGATGGAGATAGCTTTAAAGACTAGAGTGCTCAAAGAAGTTATTCCGCCTGTCCCCTGGAATCATATTTATTGATTATTTATCGAAATTATTCTTATGGTCTTTTCAGTACTAAAAGATTCAAGGTAATGTTGTATCTTCCTAGTTTCTCCAGGGAAGGGGCAAATATTTCCTAGGAAAAATTATATTAACTGTCAGCCACTAACAGTCCTTTATCTTTCACATTTTAAATTAGCATTACATTTATACAAAATATTCTCTCTCTTTATCTCTTCTATTATCTATCTATCCATCCATCCATCTATCATCTATCATCCATCCATACATCCCTCTCTCTCTCTCATCTCTCTCTCTCCCTCTGATTTATCTATCATCTATCTATCTGTCTATCATCCATCTCTCTCTCTCTCTCTCTCTCTCTCTCTCTTCTTTTATTTATTTATTTATTATGGAAGATAAGTGGAAGTTTCAGGGTTAATGTCACTGGCCTGTTGATTTTTTTATGTTATGTTGCTTGAATTTCCTTCTCTAAGGTTAAAGAGAGAATTCTGTGCTTGTGGAAGGAAAATCTGATAAGGGATTTCACTGCACAACTCATATATGCTTGTCTGTATAGAGGTCTGTATCCAAAATTCATGCTTTGCAACACTGGGATACTCTCATGTTGGAAATATTTCAAAGGGAGCATTGTGGGGAGTGGGCAGGGATGTACCTGATGTAATTGTAGGGCCGAAAAATCTAAACTTGTAGTTAAAATGAATGAAAGTCTAATTCCCGCTCTCTGTAATGTTAAATAACAAAACTCTCCCTAGGTTAGTGAGAGTTGATGTAAGTTATATATTAGTCCAGGACTGTACTTAATTTCCATTTCTTCAGGGTTCCCCGTCCCAGTAAATCTGTCTTTTATTTAACTCACATTGACACAACAAGTAAAACCAGATATTTTATAACTTACACTTAAAAGGCAAGAATTTTGTAAATTCCTAGTATCTCTCATCATTAGCTGAATCGAGGTCTGGTATCCAAAACATCTGGAGGGCACTCCCTTATCTCTTGTAAGTTCTGAAAGCCATACAAGAATAACATACATTGGGGATTTTTAGACACACTGGAATTAAATATTGCCGTCTGTAACAGCAATTTAGAGAAGCAGTTACAATTCATTCCAGTTGCCTTTACAATGAACTCTGGTTGAAATGATTCTTGTTGAATACAGAAAATATTGATTGGGTTGCTTGACCCAAAGGTTGACAGAAGCCAGCAGATAGTGGTTACAGATCTTCATCCTATAGCGCTTATCATTTGTAAACCCAAAAGGGCCTTTTTGTACTTGTCATTTATCTGGTTTCCAAGAATTTTGCCATATCCTTTGATCACACTTGGTTCCTTTCTACTGTGACTTTTTCTTTACTTTTTAGTTACAATAAATAAAGAAGCCCTGCCAGATTGGAAGGGAAGTGCATTTAACCAACTTCAGTTTGTAGCTTTTGCCGTTTGTCACTTGACGTGGTCTCCATTCATTTCTGCCATCAGTGGATGGGTGAATGGGAGTGGCTTTCCTATTGAACTATCTTCAAGCTAGATGAGATTGGGATAGTTAAATACTGAAGAGCCATGGTTCTCAGTATTTATGTTCATTTTCTCCTCTGGGTCTCTTCGTTGGCAGATCCTGCCAAATCCTTGCTCACTAATAATTACAATTGCAACAACAACTGTATTTATTTCATGTCTCCTACCTTATGAGAAAGTGAAGTTGAAATTGCTGACTGTGCTTTGGAAAAGCAGCTGTACCCAGGCAGAAATGCATTCCTCCATTTCTTTAGTGCATTAAAATATTGAATCATACATTTATCACAGGCATCCGAGCTGGTGTTGCAGCTCCCTGTGATCATTGAACCACATCACAGCATTTTCAAGGATGTGTGATATTCAAAGACAGCCTCACCCTCCTCCCCAAATCTTTTGAGCTTACAAAAACAAGTGCTAGATAAAAAAGAAAGAAAGAAAGAAAGTTCTACAACATTATCTGAAGGGATTAAAGAGGAAGGAATACAAAGTTGTTTTATTTGATCAAGGTTAAAATAGATATTTTGTTATCTCTGGTAATCTTTAATGTATTTTTGCTGACATCAGGACTTGAATGACAAGACTGTAAGGATTTGTTTATACATAAGAGATGGAATATAGGAAGAAGAGATCATTTGCTCTATTTTAAGAGAAAGTGATAAGTTACTCTAATTATTTATACTTGTAATGAAGGAGGAATTAATTTCTTTATATATTTCTTTTCATTTTTTACTATGTTCTTATTTTTTTCCTTCTTTTTTATTTTTCTTTCAATTTTTTCTCTTCTGCATTTTTCCATTTTTCCATTGTTGCATTAGTTTTTATTGTTGCAATAGTAATTTTCATAAAATTACCACTTAAAAAATATATATTGTTTTCATTTCAAATATTTTTTGACTTCCTTGTTTAAGTTGTAGCTCAGGGATTTCCTGGAGTCTCTCATCCACATACAAATCAGGTGTGTCGTGGGTGCTCTTTGAGCTGTGTAAAGACCAGTGTGTCTTTACTTAATGTTCTGAATCTTATAGAACATTATAAGTTATGTTCTACCAGATACTGAGTACATTAGCATTAAAAATGTGTATGTGGGCTAGGATTTTTTTCTGCTTTTTCCAATGTTTATCTTCTGTGAACTTTAAACAGAATATCAGATGGAGGCAGAGGGAAAAGGAGCTTTAGTAGTCTAAATGAATGACACTGAAAAAACTGACAATTTTTTGAAAGCAGATAAAGTAAATCTATCAATAAGATTGCAGATAACGATAGATATCATAAGCACTGTCAAATTTCTAAATCAATAGACTGAATAAATGAAACTGCACTTCAAGTATTGATTAGTTAGTGAGACATAATCTAATGGCAAAAAATTATCCATAAAAAGCCTGAGCAATGCAATCTTAAATCTGAATGTCCTTATTATAAAAAAGATAATAGAAACAATTTGAGAAAAGAGTTGTGATCATTTTACTGGAACAAATTGATAATCTCTAAAAATATATTGAAATGGATAGATACTATAGTTATTCAGATGGATGTTTATACAAAAACATTTCAAATTAGGTCCTTTAAGAAGCACAGTGATGTTCATCAAAGTTTTATGTACAGCCTGCACAAGCTTGAAAACTAACCATGCAGTTTGCAAACTCAAAAGTAAGTTAAGTCGAGAATAACATTCTCTGGGGGAAATTGAGGAAAGCCACATATTTGATTTCTGATTATACCATCTTGCTTGTTCGTGTTCATTCATAAACAGTTCCTAGAATCATAGTCCTGGGAAATATTTTGAAGATGCAGTTTCCTAATAAATTATAATAGATGAGTATTTACTTTAATTTTTTTTTTTCCAAAGACCGGGAGACAGGAAGAAAAAATGATTTTTCAGGAGTCTAAACTGACATACATTTCCAACTTCTGCAAAAGGAAAGTCCAGTGTCTCTTGGGTTGCTTCATCCATTGAACATTTTTCGTAATGTTTAGCTGAAGTCAGTTTTTCTGTGTATATGTGTGGAACGGAATCTAAAGTTAAGGAGAAGAAGTGAGTAGTTCAAGAGATCATGTAAGTGAGGAAACAGGCAGAAGGAACTGGAGTTTTTCTGTCTAGACATAAGTCATGGGAATTGGAAACAGAACAGGTAAAAAAAAAAGGTGAAGTTCAGTTTATAAAACTCCAAGAATAATTTAGGGATTCCCAATGCATAAAGATACTTCTGGAGAACGTTATTCAACAAGAAGTCTTCTTTAGGGAATCAATACATTATTAAATAATTGTTTAAAGACTAGCTTGGTGCGGAAGTGGTATTGTTATCATCATAATAGTCAGCATCATTAGCATCTGAAATTTCCTTGTAGGAAAAGCTCCCAAGAGCAGCTTCCAAAAATCAGCAATATGATTGCCCATATGTTCAATTTTCTTTATTAGAATAACAGAATGACAGAGTTGGAAAGGGCCTTGGAGGTCTCCTAAGCCTACCTTCTGCTCAGGTACCACTCCAGACAGCCTATTCTTAAAAGCCTCCAGTGATGGAGCACCTACATAAGGACAAGAGAATTAGCTGGGAGAGACGAACAGCATCATAAAAGAAGATTTTTCTGGGTATGTTCATTCCAGAGCTTTCATTATATCACATGAAATGAACACAGAAATAACATAGCCAAGGTCAAGTGCCTCATTTGGAAGGTTTTTTTTATACATAAAAATCTATGTTTACTGAAAGCCCTATCTAAGTGAAAGTAACAAGATGGATGTGTTGGCGGCATTCCCTTCATTAAAAAAAAAAAGTTTGCTTCAATTTATAATGTCTCTTGTGAGATGTTTGAGTATAATGCTCTTTTCCATTCATGCTGTTAAATTCCTACTTGTAAAGGGTTTTCTTTTATTCTGGGGAAGAAATGGGACTTTAGATAACAAAATCCTGATGCTCACCCAAGTGTTATCAATACCAGTAAAATACATAGTTGATTATAGCAGAATTCATTACAGGCATATAAAGCAGTGACATTATTGCAATTTTGTTGTTGTTGTTAGTTGCGAAGTCGTGTCCGACCCATTGCGACCCCATGGACAATGTTCCTCCAGGCCTTCCTGTCCTCTACCATTCCCCAGAGTCCATTTAAGCTCATGCCTACTACTTCATTGACTCCATCCAGCCACCTCATTCTCTGTTGTCCCATTCTTCTTTTGCCCTCAATCTTTCATTATTGCTATAATGCATGTTTTTATAAACTCCACCCATACAGCAATGTTTATTCCAGGGGAATTCAATCTTGGTCACTTTAAGGCTTTTAGACTTCAACTCCCAGAATTCGTCAGCCAGCTTTGCTCAGGGCTATGGAGTCGGGAGAATTGGGACATTTAAACTGCTTTTTTAAAAATTCCTATCTAAATTTAGTAGGAGTCGGAGTGCGTTGCATTGCCGACTCCGACTCCAACTCCAGGTACCCAAAATTTCCTCCGACTCCGACTCCTCAACTCCGACTCCGACTCCACAGTCCTGGCTTTGCTGGGAGTTGAAGTCCACAAGTCTTGAAGTGACCAAGGTTGGAGACCCCTGGTTTATTCTCTGTGAAGCTTTGGATTCCGTTGAGTCTTCCCTGTTCCCCAAGGGTTCAACTGATGTGATGTCCAGGACATTGGCATGCATAAAATTTTGTCCCTAAATAAAGCCAATATAGAGTTGTGGTTAAGATGTTGGATTGGAATTGGATACGCAGGTTCCAGTCTCCTCTTGGTTGACTGAATGGTTAACAAATTGTTGTGGGGAAGAATAGGTCTTGTAAAGGGCAGAAAAAAATAAGCTTGAAGAATTAGAAGAGCTCTGCTACCAAGAAAATGGTCAGATAAAAGAAACCTGAATCTAGGGCAGAACTGTAACCTGAAAAAAAGCAAACAGGCAAAGAAAAAAACACAAAGGAATAACCCACAGCAGGTTCCCATTTCAATTCTCATCTTAACAAGGTAAAAAAAAAAAAAAAAGAAGAGGAAGAAGCCAGGAAAAGATAATATCAATATACATAATTGAATTGTTGGGAAGCCTGTGACCCTCCAAATATTATTGACTTATAGTGCTTAGCATTCTGTTCCATTAGACAATCTGGGAAAGAATGGAAGTTCATCAACATCTGGAAAACCAGGACTTCCTTATCCAGCAGTAAACATCTGGAAGAAAAAAACTGCCAATCGCTGACAGATGAGAGCGAAACACTTATTATGATGGAACATTAATTAGGAAGTGTTCTGTTTTGTCATAGAAGTGCCCAACACCTGACCCTCCTCTAATTTGACCAAGAAACTAACGGCATAGAGAAATGCTAAAACAGCATGCCAACAGCAAAGGAATTTGCTGCAGCAGGTAACCGAAAAGTGCTTTTCCTTTTTAACCTTATATCATTTATATTATATGAGTCAGTGGAGGAAAGCCTAGAACAGATGTTTACTGGTCAGATACTCAAGTGCTATTTAAGCAACAAATGATAGGTAGAGTATGAGATGATTTTTAATAGGTCCTTTGAGAGAAGACTCACAAGTACATTCTGAAATGCTGACATCATACTTCTTCACTGTAAGGGGACATCCTTGTTCCTGCTATATACCTTCTCATTCTCATCTTTTTATTAATCTGATTTGTGCTGTGGTGGCAAAGATCTTGATCCTGGATTGTTTTGTTTTGTTTTGTTTAGAAAGCACCCAATAAACCAAAACTACTCAAAGCAAATAAGATTGATAAAGAACTGTGGCCTTTTTTCTTTTTAATATCTGGATGCCACTGGTTTTGAAGTGGAATATGTGTTGTTTCTAGGGAATATTTGTGTTTACTGTAAATGCTAAGAAAAAAAAAGAGGGGTGGAGGGGGAAGAAAAGAAAAGCCTTTGATGCAGCTCAGCCAACTTTGCAATGATTGGGCTTTAAAGAGAGCTTTCTGAGGAACGTTCTCTATCTTTTAAAGCTCAGGTGAGCTTTGTGCCTTCAGCATTTCTCTTGCCTGTCAATAGAGAAATAGACAACAAGCCATGTTTACTTAAGGATAGAACGCCACCAGAAAATAAGGATATCTTCTTTTCTTGTAAGAAAAAGTAAGTATATGCATAATAAACAAACACTCAGATTTAGTTTCATGTGAATGAATATCAAATGGGAGGAGATGAAATTGACTGCGGATAAAAATGCCTTTCAAAACTGAACAGAAAACATTTTGCATGTCACAGGTCCCTCACCGAAGACAGGAGATGAGGAAATTATAAAATTATTTTTGCCCCTGTCTCCATAGCAGTTGGAGAGTTCTCTAAATTGCAGAATGGGTATTGCTCAGTATTGGAGCAAGAGCTTTGCATGCAGAAGGCCCTGTCTTCATAACTAGCCATTTTCAGAAGTTTCCAGATGGTCAAATCTTCTGTTTTGTAATCCCACAGAACCACTGCCATGAGTTCTAGGCATAGAAGCTAGTTGGATGACTGTGGGCCAGTCTCTCTCTGTCTCAATCCAACCAGTGGTGAGTTGCCCCCAGTTCGCACCGGTTCTATAGAACCGGTAGTAAAACTGGCAGGAAGCTCCGCCCACTGACCCTGACATCATCAGAATACTTCTGCGCATGTGCGTGGCCCCCTTGTGAACCGATAGTAAAGGTAAGTAGAACCCACCCCTGAATCCAGCCCACCTTATAGGGCTGTGTTGTGGGGAAAATAGAAGGCGGGAAAATTATATACAGTATGCTGCTTTGATTTATACAAAAGAAAGGTGGGGATATAACTCTAAGAATGAATGAATGAATAAAAAACTAGTTACAATGGACAAGGCAGCTTCCTATGACTGTTCTGAATTTTCGCTATTTGAGTGGAACATGCTTCCGAATTGGCATTTTACTTTTAAATAACATTAATACTGTAGAGAATTAAGACACTGAGCTTGTTGATCAGAAAGTTCAGCAGTTCGGTGGTTCAAATCTGTAATACAGGGCTCCTGCATGAGCAGGGGGTTGGACCTGATGACCTCCAAGGTCCCTTCCAACGCTGTTACTGTTACTGGTATAGCAACTAAGGCATCCGGCTAGAAACTGGGAGTCTGTGAATTCTATTCCAACTTGTGGGGCAAAGCCAGCTTGAGTCTGTTATTCTCTCTTAGTCCTAGGAAACAAGCAATGCAAATCACTTCCCAAGAACCTTGCCAAGAAATCTGGCAGCCACCAGAAAATGGATTCAAAGGCACACATGCACAATGCTGAAGGGAGTTTGATATCTGAGATAAAGGCTACTTCTTTCTTTTTATGTTAAATGCCAACAAAAATCTGTACAGTCACTCAGCTGCAAGTTCACCTAGTATTAAATAGTGGCTGAAGATGATGATGTTCTCAATATTGTAGTAGTAGAATGAGAGTCCAATTCTTTATGGTTTGTTGCATTCAAAAGGTAGAAGCTCTGCTAGTAATGTTGGTTGCAGAAAAACTTGGTGGGTAGCCACATCCCTATTACTGCTATTTTTATGATAGATAATGTCTCTCTGTTTGGGAAATACTTGCAAGCATTCCTGCTAGGATAATGTTTTTTTTTTCCTATAGAATTCTATTTTGTAAATCCTATCTTTGCTCATTATTTTTTTTTCTTTTTAAATTTCCTAGCTATCAAAGTTGCTTGGTGGAAAAAATGGACTGGGAAATATAGTTTTAAGCATTCATTTTATGCATAATTAAAATCATAGTAATTTCCTTTGGAATATGTGCAGCTGCTAGATTTCAAGTTGTAATTTTTCCACAGTTTTAAAATGCAAAATTATTAATTACCATCTAGCCTTTGCAGGTGATACTACAATAATGAATCTAAAATCATTTCCATGAAGAGGATTACATCTAAATAATCTATTCTGGCGTAATTGCACAATTGAAAAGTTATCCTTTTCAAAATGTTATGACCAATCAAGCTACATTGATTTCCATAAACTTTCACTTGACTCTGTGTTGTTTATTTTATGCTGTTATTTATTGTTCTGTTGCTTTTACTCTTCTTGTGTTTATCTTATTGTAATTTTATATATGTGTTTTTTAATGATGAAAAATCAATGACACAATTAATATTTCATTTCCCGTTGTCTCTTGATCAGCATTAGCAAATTAGAAACTCAGACTACAGTCTGAACAATGAAATGTGTTTAATCTGTTTAGACCTGTCCATCTACTTCTTGGAATTTAAATTTGACATTCAAGAAAAAAAAAAATTAGAATAAAGCTGATAATCATTAAAACATTTGATAACAGCCCATGCATTATTTTATCTTACTTGTATTGTTTATAGATGTTACTACTCCACATTTCCAGCCAAGTAATTTTTTTGAATCCTGTCCTTTAATCTTTTTAATTTTGTGGAGATTTTTCTTTTCACGAACCAGATGTTTCAGGAGAAAACATGGCCAGTAGCCTAATTTTCTTTCTGTCATGCTTGATGTAGTGATTGCTTCTTAGTTGTCCTGCTAATAATGATGAAACTTGGATGGACATATGGAAAAAAAGCACTATGAGATAGTAGAGAGAGAGAAAAAACCCTTGACAAACAGCTATATTGCTGCTGACATTTACCCTTACTTCATCTGTATAGAATGTTAAATTTCATCTTATATTGATTACTTGAAGAGAGCAGGAGGATTTGGGGTGGGGATTTTTTTTTTGGCTTCAGAAGGTAGATAATTTTGAGGGGTTAATTTATTCATATTCTGCCAAATAATACAGTCCTCAGGCATAGAGTACCGTCAACCCCAGACTTGAATGGAAATATGCAGAGGTTTCTATTTGCCACACAAATATGATCAGCTAATGCAATCTGTCTCAGTAAGAACAATCCCTGTTTCTTTTATCCGCACAATCTTATTTGTTAGAATAAGAAAGAATGATACTATGTGAAGGAGTCATGTCATTTGTATTTTTCCCAAACAACTGTGTGTAACAACGGTTGGTATAACATATCAAACTTAGACAGGTCTTGGTTTGATGTACTTTCAGGTACTTTAAAGACTCCTGAGATCAGGACCCATATAATGTCTTTGAAGCTCAGGTTTTATTTCTTCAGAACAAAGTGAAGACATGACTTCTAATGCTGGTTCTGCAAATATCTCATCAATATTTAAAGTGTCAAGTGTATTTCTGTTAGAGGTACCAACTGCAGATCAAAGATGTTACCTCTGAGGTGTTGGATTTCCTTCAAGGGTCTTCACAGTTATGGTTTTCCTTTTATTGGGAGTGAACGTCTTTTAATACTACTTGCTTTTGCTTGAGCCTTGTATGTATTGTTTGACAACTAAGGGAATTCATTGTTTCTTTAATACACAGTCAGGGAAAAAGCCAAAAGAATTGTTCACCCCAGCATGTCTTTATTTAAAGAAGAAAAGTCTTGTCCAATGTGTTTTCCATGATGCTTTTATGACACCATTCTCTCTGTCTCCATTCAGGTCGATACTATTGCTGTTGATATTTTTAAAAAGTGTCATGTTCCTAATAAGAAAATACCAGAAAGAAAGAATTGTATTTTAAGCTATGGAGTACTGCAGGTGTGGTCAATGTGTGACACTCCTGATGCAATTAAATTGCGACTTTACATAATCTCGATTAGTCATGTTGGGTAAAACTGACGGAACTGCAATTCAACAGCATTTGGCAAAATCACCCAGTAGCCATTCTTGTATTATTGGGATATCAGCCCAAAGAATTGTCATAGGTCTCTTCCTTGTTCATCGTCAAGACTTTTATTTGGAACGCCAACGATTTAATTCAATTTTAAAATTCTTTTAATGTTTGTATTATATGTGTTTTAAATTTGGTTGTTCACCGCCCTGAGTCCCCCTCCCGGGGAGAAGGGCGGTATATAAATTGAAATAAATAAATAAATAAATAAAATAAAATAAGTCCTCATAAACATGAGAAAAAAAACCCTTCCTTCCTTCCTTCCTTCCTTCCTTCCCTTTCTCTCTCTCCCTCTGTCCCTCCATTAATTCATTAATTCTCTCCAACTGTTCAAAATCAACTCGTTTTCCCATGGCATGCATCTCAATTGAGAGGAAAAGCTTTGTGGGATACATGTCTTCAGCCCTTTGCTTTGTAACTGGAGATACGGGCTGTCTCTGGGGGAAATGAAGCACACCTACAGAAGGTAAGATGGAGGAAGGTATGTATGCCCTTGATTAGCTCTAATGTACTTTAGTTATAATTAGCAAGCCATCATTATATAGCACAAGTCAATAGGCATCATCATCACAATGCCATGGAAATACAATCCTTTTTGCACTTCTCTTCCTTTACTCCCTTAGACACTGTTTTTCCAGTAATAGAATACCAGGAGGAAAGCATAGACTTTGATTTTTAACAGTACTCATATTGGGGGGGGGGGGGATGAGTGGGAAGGGAGCATTGTGTTGATGTCCTGCTTGTGATCTTACTATAGGCATTTCATTAGTCAGTATACAAACAAAAGTTGGGTAAAGATTCAGCATAACTGTTATTGAATTCTCATTGATTGATTGATTGATTGGGGCTGGATGTGTGTTGCAGTATGCTGTTCAGCAGACTCCACATTTATAATATCTGTTGGTTTACGGGATCATCTGTAGAAAAAACAATTACTACCAATCTGCCTTCCATTGAGGTCCTGTATAATGCACAAGTCAAAAAGAGGGCTGTGAAAATATTTACAGACACCTCACATCCTGGACATAAACTGTTTCAACTCCTATCCTCAAAACGACGCTATAGAGCACTGCACATCAGAACAATTAGACACAAGAACAGTTTTTTCCTGGACACCATCACTCTGTAAACAAATAATTCCCTCAACATTGTCAGACTAGTTACTAAGTCCGCATTACTATTAATCTTCTCATTGTTTCTATCACCCACCTCCTCCCACTTATGACTATATGACTGTAACCTTGTTGCTGGTATCCTTAAGATTTATATTGTTTCCTAATGTGATTTGATTGCTTATTTGTTCTTTATGACTATCATTAAGTGTTGTAAGTGTTGTACCTTATGATTCTTGACGAATGCATCTTTTCTTTTATGTACATTGAGAGTGTATGCACCGTGTCCAATCAAGCAATATTTTATATTTTATTGCTTGATTGCTTTATTGACTAATAAAGAATTCTATTTCTATTTCTATTTCTATTTCTATTCTATTCTATTCTATTCTATTCTATTCTATTCTATTCTATTCTATTCTATTCTATTCTATTCTATTCTATTCTATTCTATTCTATTCTATTCTATTCTATTCTATTGTTTGAGCAACTCAAACAATATATATATATATTTGCCACTTAATAGTTTTCTAAAAGAACAAATTTGCTCTTGTGCATAATTTTCCTTGAAGCTCTTTAAAGTCTTATATATACTATACACAATGTTTTAAAAGAGAAAGAACTATTTCTCTTTACTTAAAAGCACACATGAAGAGATAGAGACAAATTAATGATTTGTTTTAAGAGATTATTCGCTAAACAACTGGAAATTGGTCAGTAAGATTTTGAACCTTATATTTCAAGTGGTAGGCATCCTATTGCAAGTTTATAAGAGAAAGGGATACATATCTTTAGGAATATTGGAGTGGCAGAATAGTTTAACATTAGACAGAAAAATAAATCTCTGGATGTCATGCAGCCTCAGTGTTCAACAAAATGAATCTATGTTGACAACGCACTAGCTAAGGAGCCTGGCTGTCTATAGAGCTTAGAGATTCTTGATACCTGAATAGAAATTCAAGAGTTTTACCAGTATGAAAAATCATTTTGTGTGTGTCTGCAATAACATTTATTTCTGGTATTGATTCTTCATACGGTTCAAATTGACCAATACCCAGTTGCAGAGAGCAGAGTTTTAAACTGAAGGTTGAACGTCGGCTTTATTTCTTATTTATGATACACGTAGACAGAAAAAACCCTTTGCTTTACATTATACAAAGTGATAAAAGAGCTAAGCATAAGAATTATTAACAGACAAGAGGCTGAGCTTGTTTTTGATCCCATCCTCTTCATTATATGATGAGATCCACATCTTCAGCATTTGATATGAAACATATCTTCATTACATCTGCTTTACGGCAGTGTTCCCACAAACATGTGGATGGTTACAAGGCTTATAAATTCTAATTTGAATACGAGTATATAAGAGTATGCACTCAACAGCATAACAGCAGCCACATTGTTCTATGCTTTGCTTCAGGAGAGGTTGACTGGCTTCTTAAATTATAGTTTCCCATAAAATCTGAATTTAACTAATTATAGATTAACTAAAGTTATAACTGGATTACAAACCAGAATATGACATGTGGTTTGGCACAGTGGTAAAGATGCTGGCTTAACAAAACTGTGGATACGGTGAATTCAAATCCCACTTTAGGCATGAAAGTCTGCTGGGTGACTTTGGCCAGTCAATATCCTTGAAACCAACCCATCATACAGGATTGTTGTTGTGGGGAAAACAGGAGGAGGAAGGAGTTTAAGGAAAGTTTTCTGCCTTGAGTTACTTCTAAAGGAATAAAGTGGAATAAAAATCTAATAAAATAAATAAATAAAATTATTTGCAGCAACAATCATGTTTCCCATATTATTTTGTTTATTTATTCATCACGGGGGCAGGGGGAATTAAGAATAGCAATAGTGGTATATAAGTCTGAGTGCAATAAGCACTTAGACTTATATACCACTTTACAGTGCTTTACAGCCCTTTGTAAACTGTTTACAGAGTCAGCATATTACCCCCAATAATCTGGGTTCTCATTTTACCGATCTCAGAAGGATGGAAGGCTGAGTCAACCTTGAGAGCCTGGTGACATTTGAACCTCCAAATTGCAGTCAGCTGGCAGTCAACAGAGGTAGCCTGCAGTACTGCACTCTAACCACTGTGCCACCATGGCTAATAGGCTAATTAAACAATAAAATCAGAGAAAACATTATGTGCATGATTGTGTAAAGTCAGTTCCCCTGTACTTCAACATGCATTCTATGATTCATATAGGATGAACAATGATAAAATTGGCTGAACCTCAAAAAAAGATGAGGTCACCCTGAGGAGCTGGGGGGACATACGAAGGAAGAGATTCTGCCAATGGGAAATTGGTATCTTGCCAGCAATTATAAACAAACATGCATTCCTAATCCAAAATTACATTTACAGTAATTTCCATAGTGCCACAGCTGAACCCAATGCAAATATGCATGAGAGCCCAGACACAGAGTAGACTAAGAGCAGTGGAAATATGAAATGTCCTTTATGCATCTTGCTTGTGAGATTGGATATTTCATTCATTTGCTGCATCTACAGCCATTAGACAGTATCTTCTCTTTGACTTTGCTTAATCTTCAAATGACACTTGGCCCAAATACCATTGTCATAACTTTGGGCAATAAAATTCATTCATCCATCCATTAATTAATTTTGGTTATGCTCTTGTATGTATTCTGGGCCTGAATTTATTGACAATTTCATCTGGGAACTTGTTCTTCTTGGTTTCATCCCCCATAAATAGAAGTGTCAAAAAGAAGTGTGGATTTTAGAGGCTATATAACTTGGAAAAAATAATTCTGGAACATATTTGTAGCCATGGGTTGTTGAAACCTGGCTTCCTGAATATCTGAAATCATACACAAGATAGCTTGCACATAATTAATGTGGCATAATTATTTATTTTCACTCTTTGTACTAATAATTCTTGGTTGTTAGAAAACCTTGGCAGGTGATAATAGAAAAAAGTCTTCTGAGTGATGACACTAAACTTGGCTTCAGATTTACTTAGAGCAAGAGACTTCCCCCACCTTTTATTTATGTATTTATTATTATTTATTAGGATAAATAAATACTCTTTTATTTGAACAGGAGTTTTATCTCATCTTGGAAAAGTCTCCTTTAATGATCTTTATAGGCTTTGTCCTTCTTCCTCCCTTTTAAAAACAAACAAAACAGTCTGAATAATTGAGTGCCATCTGGCCACATGGCTACCTCTTTCCTCCCTCTGAATGACCGGAATAAAATTTATCTATCCCATCTACAATTCTGTTAATTTCTCTTAATTGTGAAAAATATCCAGTTTTCTCTATTCTAGTGTGTATTTTGGAAGTAACTCAGAGGCCTTTAAGGTAAAGGTAAAGGTTCCCCTCGCACATATGTGCTAGTCGTTCCCTACTCGAGGGGGTGGTGCTCATCTCTGTTTCAAAGCCGAAGAGCCAGCACTGTCTGAAGATGTCTCTGTGGTCATGTGGCCAGCATGACCAAAGGCGCACGGAACGCTGTTACCTTCCTACCAAAGGTGATCCCTTTTCTTCTACTTGCATTTTTTACGTGTTTTCGGACTGCTAGGTTGGCAGGAGCTGGGACAAGTAACAGGAGCTCACCCCATTATGCGGCACTAGGAATTTGAACTGCTGAACTGCTGACCTTTTGCTCAACAAGCTCAGCATCTTAGCCACTGAGCCACCGTGTCCCATTCAGAGGCCTTTAAGGTGATTCAAATACCTAACTTGTTTTCTAGGCTTTTATTTCAACTATTTTTTTGATTTGTTCTTTCTTAAGAAGTTTCTTAAAATAGTTCTTAAGAAGTTCCTTTCTTCTGTCCTTTGAAACTTTCAGAAAATATTTCAAAGACTCAAACAGTATATATGGAGGTTCAGGAAAAAGGGAAAATCAGCTTTGCTGATGAATGAACACAAATAGATGTCACCCAGACCTTCAGATATTCCTAAAGAACTTTCTCAGGCTGTAAATAGTGAGGGTGGGATGCAATCTAATGTAATCTCTAGGCCGGGTTATTGGATTTAAAATAGTAAAGGCAGTTGATACATACAAATGCAAAATAATACACATTGGAAGAAAGAATCTGATCTAGCAGTGGAAGATTCTGATCTTCCAGGAAAGGGATTTTAAATTCACGGTAGAGTATTCAATGAAAATTGAAACCAAGTTAAGCGATAGACTAATATATCACCCCATAGTGGTATACAGCACTCTCTGGGCAGTTTATAATGTCAGAATATTGCCCCAACAATCTGGGTTCTCATTTACCAACCTTGGAAGGATGAGCCCTATCAAAACTGAACTCCAGGCTGTGGACAGAATTTGCCTTCAGTGCTACATTTTAACCACTACACCACCAGGGAATTATTTAAAAAAGGTAAGTTTTTCAAAAGGGAAGTTGGGATGGCCTTGAAGGACATAGCAGAGGAACAGCTGCTATCAAGGCAATGGACACAGAAAATATGAGAAAACATCTTAGACAAGCTTCTCCCTAGTTCATACAAAGATAAACTGAGGTGGGGGAAGCACATTCAGACATGTAACTTTTTCTTAACTGTTTAAATACATTTGCATAAATTAGCATTGGTTTCTTGGTCTGTTCTGCTTTGTTGGACTAACATATTCATGCTAAGAATAGATAGAAAAGGAATTAAAAATTAAACCACCAACAAATTAATGAGTAATATAAATCTGTGGTGTGACTGCACTTGGAATATTCTCTACTGTTTGGTCACCACAACTCAAAAACCTTATTACAGATGAAGAAAAGGGCAGTCCAAATGATTAGGGAATTGGAAAAATTCTTATCTCCAAATGATAAGGATTTTAGTCTTGGAAAAAGGAAAAGTAAGGAAAGGCATACTTATGTATATATAATCATGCCCAGTGTAGAAAAAGTAGATAGAGATAAGCAGTCTCAGGATATGAAAATTGAGATTCTTTTAAGACAAAATGAAACAATTCAAGGAATGGAAGACAGAAGGTCTGTCTCATCCATTAACTTGGATAGCTACATATACTTCCAGAAAGAAATACAAAGTGTTACACTTTAAACAGCAGTTGGTGAGATGGAGTGCTTGAATAAATTTAGTTTCTCCATATCTTTCTTCCGGGTGCATATAACTTAACCCTATGGACCACAACATGTGGATTATATAGGCCATTAGCTTGTCCCAGCATGTTCTGGACCGAGAATAGCAAACCCAATTATATTTTATTGATGTATTAAATTATCCTTCTTGCCAAGCTGAAGGGAAGCAATGTCAACTAATGCACTGTCTTCTGTAAAGCTTGAGGAAATTTTCTTTGAGGTAACTCCATTCTGTGGAATTTCCAAGCAATCATTTCACTTTGAACTATAAAAACGCATTTGTTTCTTATTTATTTTATTCCATCCACATGTATTCCCTCAAAATTGTGCTTATTTGATCACTCCAGTTATGTGCTATCACTATATTGCCGTTTTCTGTACAGCCCTTACTTTTGTGGCTGTTCAACAGCCTTCTCCATCAGATTCTTGGATTAATATTGGCCAGTGTTAACATAACAAAGCAGTATTTCTATTCAAAATATCCCTGTGTGCCTCAGAAAGCATGATCTTCCAACTCAGAGATGTACACCGGGTGGGTTCTACTTATCTTTACTACTGGTTTGCAACGGGAGCACATGCATGTGCTTACCTCGCTTGCGCATGCACACACACTTCTGTGCGTGTGCAGAAGCTTCTGCGCATGTGCAGATCACCCATTATTGATGTCGTGGCAGGTGGGCGGAGCCTCCCGCTGGTTTTACTACTGGTTCTATAGAACTGGACTGAACCGGGGGCAACCCACCACTGATGTACACTGTTATATGTATGTGTATGTGTATGTGTATGTGTATGTGTATGTATATGTATATGTATATGTATATGTATATGTATATGTATATGTATATGTATATGTATATGTATATAAGAGGTGGATTTTAGCAGTTTCTGACCAGTTCTGGAGAACCGGTAGTGGAAATTTTGAGTAGTTCGGAAAACAGGTAGTAAAAATTCTGACTAGATCCACCCCCATTTATTCTCTGCCTCCCAAGTCCCAACTGATCAGGCAGAAATGAGGATTTTGCAGTAACCTTCCCCTGGATTGGGGAGGGAATGGAGATTTTACAGTATCCTTCCCCTGCCATGCCACCATGCCACACCCATCAGGCCACACCATGCCCACCAAACCACACCCACAGAACCGGTAGTAAAAAAATTTGAAACCCACAACTGATGTATATGTGTATACATGCATGCTCAAGTCCATACTGTGCATACAGAAACTTTCTAATTTGATTTGAAAGTTAGGTATACTTTGTATTTGTATATATATTCGAGTCCTTAAATACAATTCAAAATGGCATCAGGGTTATAAAGGATAGTCATCCAATGAGAATTTGATAGTGTGCCAGATCCATTTTACTATCAAATTAATTAAATGGATAGAATATATATTGAAACAGATACAGAAATAGATTCTGGGAACTCACACCTCAAGTCATTTATGGTCCTTGAACCTCTGAGCTGCTTTTTACTATATCGCTAACATTTAGCAATGAGTTTGTTGAAGTTGGTGATATGGTCAACTGCCTTTTTGAGATAGAAAACACAAAAATTGGTCTTGATGCTACTGGAAACAGTTCTGTTCAATCCCCATGGAAGAAACTTGAAAGAAAAATAACAAGTCCTTTCAATATCTAAATAACAGAGCTATGTCCTCTGTCCATCATTGCCTTGTCAAATGTGACACTGAGCAGCTCTTAGACAGTCAATGCATGTAGTCCTCTACTTACAACCACAATTGGACCAGAATTTCTGTTGTTAAGCATGGTGGTTGTTAAGTGAGTCATGTCCAATTTTATGATCATTTTGTTACGGTTATTAAGCAGTTACTAAATGATTCACATGGTTGTCAAGTGAATCCAGTTTCTCCCATTGGCTTCACTTGTCAATGACTAGGATCGTCAAATGGCGATCACATGACCTTGGGACACCGCAACCATCACAAATACCTGCCAGTTGCCAAATGCCTGAATTTTTATCATGTGACTTAGGGATGCTGCAATGGTCGTAAGGACCTGTTTTTTTCAATGCTGTTGAAATGTTAAATAGTCACTAAATAAATCGCAATTTGAGGACTACTTTTATATCTCTTGTGGCTTTGAAGATGTCAATACCCTAAACAGAACTGCTTCTAATCTAGTTCCAGGGCTTTCTTTCTGTTCCCAGCAGTTCCTGACTCTTTCTTTATTTCTCTATAAATATGAATCTGTACAGAAGAAATAAAAAATTGATCAGGACTCAGTTGGTGGCTATTATTGTCCTGTGGTAGCTGTACTATCAGGACCTGTTGTTTTGGGGTCTGCATAAATGAAATATATACATACATACATACATACATACATACATACATACATACATACATATATATATATAGAGAGAGAAAATTTCTTGATGTCTTGCAGAGTCAACAAACTATTTGCTGTTAGTGAAACATTCACAGCAGTCCTTGTACCATATATTCCCTTTCTGTAAGCTTTTGTATAGCAAAATAGCAAATATATATATATAGCGGCATTAACCTTGAGCTATTTCCCCCTTTCTATCTAATAAAAAAACCTTTAGCTCCTGATTACTTTTATTCTCATCTATATAGATCAGGTATCCTTAAGTATTTTATGAACCCCAAGGTCACTATTTTTAAAAAATATTATTAAATAGTGTAGAACTGCAGAGAACTTTCGCTTTAAAAAAACATTGAATTTTCAAGAGTTCTTTTTTATTTTCCTCTTCTCGTGCATAGCAATGTGCTTATGACTGTATCCACGATCTATCTGAACTGATGAACTAAAAACGCGTTTTACATTTAGAACTTGGTAAAAAATAATCTAGGAATCATCTCTTGGGAAAAGATGATGAGGTGGGTGGGGGCAAGCTGGCAGCACAGTGTCCTATTATAAGCCATTCATTATTCTATTTCCATGTTTAAGATACTGCAGTAAAAGTGCATTACCTTAATAATCAATAACTCAGCAGGGGGTTTTAATGGGTAGAACTCAGTTGGAACTGAACTCCATTTGAAGAGGCAGAAGACCACAGAAAGGCCTAGGGGCTATAATTAGAGCACCGTAAAACTAGAAGGTAAGGGTGGCAGAATGCATTAGCAATAAAATGCTAACTTGCAAGTAATGATTTCACAATGTTGACATGAATGTCATTTATATGCGAACAAGTAAAATGTTATGTTAAGGGACAAATGTACATTTAGAATCTCCAAAGCTTAATGATAGATTGAAGGTTGGATAGGCAAGAAGAAAACAAAAACATAAACTCTGCCTGGCTATCTATTTTCTCCGCCCCCCCCTCCATCCATCTACCGCTCCCCTCCTTTTTCCTTCTTTCCTTCTTTTTCCTTCTACCATCTGCTGTTAAAAAAGAAAAGTTACAGAATTTAAACTACAGGAAACTGATACCAAAAAAAAAAAAAAAAATCCTCTCATGCAAAGCAACCTTGCATCTGTCTTGACATTGTTTCTGTTCATGGTTAGCTAGCTTTACATTTTTTGATCAATGATTGGCACTGTGACCAGTAAACCGGTGTCTTCTGAGCTTCAGGAGCCCATCTGGAGATCCCCCTTTATTGATTTTCTGCTTGTACATTCTGGTTATTCTGTCAAGTGCCAGTTTGGTATTCAAAATGATTGTTCGTAAACAGAAAGGACCGGCTACCATAATTCTTCATAACTGAAAGATTCAGATATTGTCAGAGAGCAATAATATCTTTTAGGAAATGGAAGCAAAGCAATTCTGATAGATGCAGTTCAATTTTGAGGAGCTTTTTAACTTGATATTCCTTTCGTGGCTCCAGGCCCCTAGAGTAGCTGGTGTCAAAATTAATATTAAGGATCGTGAGGGGGTGGGGTGGGGTTTAAGGAATAAAATTGGTGGAATAAAATGGGTGTCACCATTCCTTTCTCCACATGCACATCCTAAGCCAGGATATAATACGATTCCCAATTTTTTTCCCCAGGAATGCATAGTTGAATTATTGCTTCCAGCAATTGCTTTTCAATTTTTTTTAAAGTCTGAAAATACCCTTGTATGTCCTAGAGAAGAAATATAAGAGCATCTTTGCCTATTGTTTGTAAGTCAGTAAATATTCTCTTCTGTGTTTTCAGTGATGAATGATCTCAAATTAAAATGTATCTCTCTCACCAATAGGAAAGAGACAGTGAATTCTCCTACTTCACCAAAAAGTGGGGGGTGGGAGGGAGAACAATCTTTGGCATCGAAAAAAATCAAGAAGAACAGACAAGAGTTTTCTGGCTTAATTGCCTATGTATAGATGTTTCATTTAAGGGGACCTGGTGGCTCAGTGGCTAAAACGCTGAGCTTGTTGACCAGAAGATTGGCAGTTCAGCGGTTTGAATCCCTAGCGCTGCGTAACGCAGTGAGCTCCTGGTATTTGTCCCAGCTTCTGCCAATCTAGCACATGAAAAAATGCAAGTAGAAAAATAGGGACCACTTTTTGTGGGAAGGTAACAGCACTCTATGTGCCTTTGGTGTTTAGTCATGCTGGCCACATGACCATTGAGACATCTTTGGACAGTGCTGAGCACCGCCCCCTAGGGCCAAAAACGATTAGCACGCATATGCAGGGGAACCTTTACCTTTATTTAGAAGTTTCATTTAAAAGCAGAGCACTTGATACAATACAAACGTCTTCTGATAAAATCTATTAATTAGAGCTCTTGAATTATTAACCATTTCTAGTCTAGACTACCTTAACGAAGGTCTGACATATATATGCAAAAACAACAGTATTCACCCTTGATGAGCTAGTAATCAACAAATATAAATAATCTCCTTATTATTAATAGGCTTTTATATTTCCCAAATCTTCTGATGCAGTTCTTGCCACATAAAGTTAATACACGTATTTTTTTTAAAAAAAAATCAATTTTTTTTGGTGGCAGGATAGTTGATATTGGGTATTTTTTGGGGTGGGGATCCTTTGTTATGAATGAGCGTTTATGCAGATCTATTTATTTTAAAAAGGAAAATAAATGTGTTATTGTGATGCATCATAAAGAGACAATGATGGACAAAGTAAACATGAGATGAATCAGAAAAAGAGTGATTTTTCCCATCTCTAATTGAACTGAGAGCATTGTTCTGGCCTCATTCCCTGTCATCTCTATTTTGCCATGAAAAAAATAGTTGGCTTTTCTTAAATTTAAAAGTGTACAGATTGGTTCAAAGTTTAGTAAAAGATAAATAAAAGTATGAGCCAAAGGAGTTGAGCTGATGATTCAGTAGGTGGCACTCTTCCTTCTCAAGTTAAGAATTAAGAGTCTTGCTTCAGCAGAACTTCTTTCAAAGAATTCAGCATTTTCATCTGATATTCATTAGTGAGAATCCCTCCTTGAGGTGCTTAAGAGCACCCCTTCAACAGATTCTCACTCCCGTTACAAGAAATGTGAAAAGCATAAGGAAAGCTTCACCAAGAAGGGTCTGAAATATCAGTTAGCACAGATGGAATTAAAGCCAAAATGCTAAACAGAAGAAGTTGTAAATAATGGGTAATTTTAGCTAACCTAACATTGAGTAGGCCAACTTATATATCCATTTATGTATTCTGCTGGCCACACAGAGGTTAGGTCAGGGACACTGAAAAACACCTCTTTTAGACTTTTTCAGAAGACCTTCTTCTAGAAGAAAGATAATTGGAAGAAATTTCTGAGGGAGTTAGAATCTGGTGGTGCTTTTTAAAAGGAAATGGAATGAATGGGTAGGGCAACAGGGTCCACAGGTTGGATAAAAATGGTGACTGTGTGCACAGTAAAAAAAAACTTATCCTTTTTGATCACATAAAAGGGCCAGAGCTTCAATTGGTGACTACAATCTTAGGACTTTTTGTCCCATCCTGGGAACATCACCAGGAAAGAGTTAAAAATAAAGAAACTTTTGTTATATTTGCTTTACAGGGAATTAGCTACCAATAGCTACTTGTGGGAAGAGGAATGTCGGTGACAAAATCTTGATTCACTTTCCCTTTCTCTCTATTTTAGCTTTTTCCATTAATATTTCATATAATTTGATAAGATTTTGGTTGTATCCCTGATTGTTTAACAAACCAACATTTGTTTCTTAATGCCATCTCTTACCAGTTGTTGATTGATTAAAAACAATAAGATAAATTTCCAAAACCAATCTATCTTCCCCCAAAAAGCCAAGTGAGATTTTTCCCCAATTAAATGTAATAAGTTTATTCCATGCTCTCATCCAAACCCCTTAAAAAGACCCATTTACCACTTAGCCATCCAAAAGGTTCTCTACTATTATACCAAAGAACAGAATTAAGCTTCAGGAATGGGTATAATGTCACCTCTGTTGTTTCTGGATCCAGGTTTCTACCTGGCCAATTTACTGCTAGAGAATCACACTCTGAGAATCTTCTGCAATCTATGTGGTTTGTATTGTTTCTGAGTCTATATTTCTTGCCAACAAATTTGCTGCTTTAAAAACAAATTCCTTTTGTGGAACTAAAGCATTTAGGATTGGTTTCTTCAGACTGTTTTCCATGGTCTTTATGAATTCATCAAACCTTTTGGGAAAAAAATTCACCTAGAGATTGAATTTTGCTAAGCAATCTCTCTCTTCCTCCCTCTCACTCCAAGTGCCAGCCTCCTCCTTCTCTCTGTAATTCGATATTTGATAAGATTCTAATTATATCCCTGATTCTTTAACTGGAGGAATAAATAAATGAATTAAAAATGGTCAATCATAAAGCAATCATTTAAGGTCAAATTGTTAAGGGTCTTTTTATGATGCCCCCTAACTTCCACATACCTTCTGACAACTCAGTTTACCTTTTTTGTGTTTTGAGAAAATAGATAAAGCTTTGAGTTGCAGTCAAGCAGTAGTTTATTCTCTAAGAAGGTCTCCAAAATCTATGCAAAGCACAGGAGCTTTACACAGATACATTTGAGATTTGAGCTTAATTTTGCAGAATGCTATCAATTTTTTTAAAAAAATATTTAAAATTTGATTTATATCCCGTCCTTCTCCGGAAACTCAGGGCGGCTTACAATGCATTAAGCAATAGCCTTCATACTTTTGTATATTTTATACAAAGTCAGTTTATTGCCCCCACAACTGGATCCTCAATTTACCTATCTTAGAAAGAACGGAAGGATGAGTCAACCTTGAGCCTGGTGAGATTCAAACTTACAGTAATTGCAGACAGCTGGAGTTAATTAGAATGCATTAGTCTGCTGTGGTATCCAGGCTCCTTAGAATAGATAACATTCTTTTTTTTAATTAAAAAAAGCTTAAAAAAGCAATTAGGGCTTAATTAAAAGAACTTTTTTAAAAAAAATAAATAGGACAGAATTTATTAATATCCAGGGAGGTATCAGTGGATGCTTAATATTATTAAGTGATATGTGTAGGAGATGACCACGCTAAGTCTGAGAAGAGTTGTCAAACACATCATCAGTCATGAGTCCCTTTGCCCCTACAAGAGATCTAAGTCCAGCCCACCTTGAATTTTTCTAACTTTTATTTACTGCAATTTGCTTTGGCCATTACTAGGTCAGATTCTTGTAGAGAGCTTAAGCTTGCAATAAATCTTTATAGTCATTTGAACTGCCTGGACTTTCTGATTTCCCTAGTGCTTGACAGTATGTTAGGAACTAAAGAAAGGCTTAAACCCAAAGCCTATGTGATGGATACAAGTACCAAAGAATTGTCATTATGATTTTGAAATCTTCTATGTGAAGGAGAAGAGGGTGGTGAAGCCATGATAACCAGTGATCTTTCAAAGATGTGATCCGAAGTACACATGACAGAAAGATAAATGTCATCAACAGATTTTAGAGCAGTTATTAATACGACAGGATGCATTAATTTGAAAGGGTTTGGAATTCAAAGATGTAATTTCAGGTTCCAAAACTGAACAAGCTTTTAAAGATACAAAGCTTCAGATCTGACTCATATTTTATTTCTTCTGCAGAAATCATATTTGGACACATGGCATTGAAAACACCTTGCTGCATAGTTCTTGCATCATTTGAATAGCTTTTTTGAAATATTTTAAAGGTGTGTTTTTCTCCTTCCTAAGGACATATTCTGGCCAGGGTCAAGGCAAGCTTATTATTTTCATCTCAAGCAGAAAAATAGAAAAAATGTGAAATCTAAAATAATAATAAATCAGATCTTACCAGAAGACCATTTGGAAGGGTAGAGAGAGAAAGATTGGAAAGGGAAAAAAAGCTTTGTAATGGTCAGTATGCTCAAGCATAAATGCCATATCATTCCACTATCATTGTAGAATTATAGAATAATAGAGTTGGGAGGAACCTTGGAAGTCTTTTGATCTATCCCTTTGATATAGGAGACCCTATACAAATGGCTATCCAATTTTTTTTCTTAAAAATTTCCAATGATGGAGCACCTACAATTTCACTGTCAGGAAAGTTTTCCTTAATTCTAGGTTAGATCAATCTTTGAAATATTTCCACCCATTATTTCTTGTCCTGCTCTCAAATATTGGAACACTATATTTGTGACTCCAGTCCTCTTTATTTGAGCAGACATACAGTACCTAGTTCTGCAACCTTTCTTTGTACGATTTAACTTCCAGTCTCTAATTATCTTTGTCCCGCTTCCTTGCACTCTTTTTAGAGTCTCACCATCTTTTTTGTATCATGGTGACCAATACTGTATGCGGTATTCCAAGTATGATCTGATTTGTATACAATGAATTGCACTATTTGCAGCAATTGCAATAAATCTACTTGTAGTTCTGATGAACAGAATTGGATCAATAGTACAATATTATCTAGATTGATTGATTTGATTGATTACAAACTATTACCAATTTTTATGAATACAAACTTTAAAGCAATTTGCAGCGTTTTGTGGTTTTTCTACCATAGCTCCTTTTACACAGAGCACCATAGGTGTTTCATACATCACTGGATCTTTGATTTCCTACAGTAAAGTTAGCATCTGTTTTGTTATTTGATGAATTGCTTTGATCTGTTGTCTTAATTGCTTCCTAGTAAGACACTAATGACCTTTTTTGTTCCACTAAACACCACTTTCTTCTAGCTGTAAATTAACTATAACCAAACACTTGGAAGTACTAATACCTTTAGCCTTCTTTTACCACTGATTGGTGAAATAGGGCATGACTTTGTATTATGCAGTGATGGGATTGCTAATCACATAGGCCTTGAAAAAAGCAAAATATCAAGTTTTGGTTGCAGAAATTTCCCTTATGGATATTGTGTCTGGAGATGTCACCAAATGTTGTATCAGTGAAAATTTTCACTCTCTTTCAGCACAAGAGTTAAGTGGGGGAAAAAAGTCTATTGATCCCAACTGGATCCTTTTTCCTGTGCTAATTAGGAGTAATTAATTTACAACTAAGAAATTTGGAAGCAAAAAACCCATCACAGTAGAGCTTCAATTGAATGTTTGTGGCTGCCATCTTGACTTTTCTGACCTTCCCATGAAGAAATATGTCTTGAATATATATCTTGAATGTATTCTGACCATTTATAATGTAGCTATTATTTTTCTAATGGCAATCATCTTCCTAGTTGGTATTTAATTTGTTAAAACTCATTAATTACAGATCAATATAAAAAGTAGTCAGAGTTCTTGCAGTTCATTCATTTGTAGGTTATACTATGTAGAATGTGTAAACCCAAAATGAATGAACAACAATTTGTTTGGTAAGAATTCACTTTCCGAAATATTTCTGTGGTACGCTGCCTGAAGAAATATAAAGACATTTTCCTTTCATCTAGCCAGCTTACTAAGAGAAAATATTTATAATTAAGAGTTATGTATTAAAATTCAGTAGGGTTTCTATAAATATAATCTACCACCATGTATTCAACTCTGTTTGCTGTTTTTGCTAGTTAAAAATGCATTAGATCTCTCCTTCACAATGGGTCTCTATAATCAATAGTGTCCATTGTCACCTTTTATGGCCTATAGCTGGCAATAAAACAAAAACAAGGGCAAGATGAGAGCTGTTCCAGAGTCAGAGGTCAGGAAACTGAGAAAGACAAAGTAAGTCCAATTCACCAAGCCCAAAGAATTATACGAGTTAATATCTCAAGTGGTTCAACATTGAGCCATGAAAGGAATCCAGGTTCACAACACAAAATAAGCAGGGAGAGATGAATTACAAGTCCAGGGCATTTGATGTCTACAACTCCATGGATTTGGAAAATTTCATTTGTATGTTACAAAAAAAAGTAGAGTGTTGTTAATAATCTATAAGGAGGAAGGACCTCTGTTCCTGCAAAATCCCTGCTTTAAGCAGGCAAAATATCCCTGCTAATTCGTTGGTATGTAGCTTCATGATCAAGGTATCTCCCCTGCTATGTAAGGGACACAACGCATTGTAAGCCGCCCTGAGTCTTTGGAGAAGGGCGGCATATAAATCAAATTAAAAAAACAAAACAAAACAGTGGCTGAGTGGTTAAGATATTGGGCTTGTTTACCAGAAGGTTGGCAGTTCAAGACCCCAGTTCTGTATGACAGAGTGACCTTCCATTACTTGCTCCAGCTCTGCCAACCTAGTGGTTCTAAAGCATCTAAATGCAAGTAAATACATAGGTACCCCTTCAGTGGGAAGGTAACAGCATTCTGTGTACCCTTTGCATATAGTCATGCCAGCCCATGACCATAGAAATATCTTTGGACAGGGATGGCTCTTTAGCTGTGAATCTGAGATGAGCTCCTCATAGTCTGACATGACTGGCAGGCGAAACCTTTACTTTTTAGGTAAGTAATAGCATATTATACATCGAGATCAGCTGATGTATTTTATGGAGCATTGCTAAACTGGTACTCTGTTCTACTAGAAGTTGCAAATCAGAAGCGGTATATAAATATAATAAACAAATATAATAAACAAACAAAAAATCTGTAGATGGCTTTGATCTTCGCCGACTGCTTCAAATGAATCACCTGTTCTGGCCCCGCTCCCAGGAATACACCCCCTCAGACAGTCAGAGTCTAATGAACTGGCAGGCAACCAAGTAAGCTGATAAAAAGCTTGGCAGCAATCCCCACAGCTGCTTGCCAAAGCCTTTATTAATAGTTCAGTCAAATACACACCACCAAAATGTCCAGAGCTGAGACACAGGGCAGATTCGAAACCAGGATCCATGAATCTTTGTTTTGTCCATCACAAAGATACAGGCTGCAATCCCTCTCTTTTATAGCCTTTGGGGTGTGGTCCACCATCTAATCACGACCACGCCTTTTCCTCTGCTGGGCTCTCCTGTCTCTCCGACACTGGCGAGGATCCAGCCAAAACTCACTCCCCTCATCAATGTCCTCCTGTGGCTGCAGGGATGAGCTTGGCTCTGGGCCTATCTCCTGCCCTTCGGTGTCCTCCGGAGGCATTGCCAGAGAGGAGGGTCCTGAAGAAGGAGGCCTTGCCAACTCCTCTCCCTCACTCTCAGAGTCCTCCCCTGCTAATGACACAGGCTCAGGCAACGGAGCCACAACATCACCATTTCATTTGTTTATTTATGTTTATGGTGCTAAAATAATAAAAATTAAAGGAAATTACATATATTTTATGTTTTGGGTGTTTTCCTATACCACTTGGTGCAGTGATATGGGAAAGCTTACAACCAACTTCTAACACTCTAGATGCCATTTTACATATTGTAGATTGCATATCCCAATGCATTTTATAGCCTGATCCTAGGAACTGTTGAACGTTAACATGCTATTTTTTCTCTTTCTAAAATGCTTTTTTTTTTCAAATATAGAAATATGCTTATGTGTCTTCAGTGGAATTTGGAAATTGCTTCAGGGATGTTGATAAGAGAATAAACAACAGTCTGCTGAATTCCCAGTTCACAGACCACAATGGAAACAAATATTAAGCAAACAAGCAAACTGCTCACAAACCACAAATATTCCAAGATCCTTTAAATCCTATTGAGTAGCTATCACAAACTTTTTACTGATACAAAATGTTTTCTCCTTATCTTTCTCTTCAAGAAATCTTGTCCCTAAGGTATTGGATTCTCCAAAGAAGAGAATTACTGGCTGAAGTTGTAACTCATAAGAGGTTTCAAATGTAGTATATTCATGATTAAAAAAACTAAAAGCTGACCATACTTTTTGTCTTTCTGTACAGTTTCTGGAGCTTTTTATGACATTTAATTATAATTTTGGGGTATCTTGTCACTCCTTTGATGTCTTTCAAGGGTATTCAAATTTCCTGCAGCCAATTTTTTTGTCTAAGGGCTTTAAATAAACACAGTTCCATTCTTAGGTTCCATCAATATTATTGACTGATTATGTGACATCAAGTAATCAACTATAACAGAATAACAGAATTTGAAGGTACCTTGGAGGCCTTCTAGGCCAAACCCCTGCTTAATTTCTTCTTAAAAACCTCCTTTTAGGTGAAACACCTAAAACTTCTGGAGGCAAGTCATTCCACTGTTCTAACTATCAGGAAAATTCTCCTTAGTTCTAGGTTGTTTCTCTCCTTGATTGGTTTCCATCTATTGTTTCTTGTCTACCTTCAGGTCGCTTTGGAGAATCCAAAGCACCTGAAGGTTGAATCCCTCTTCTTTATGGCAGCCCCTTAGATATTGGAAGCCCCTTAGATATTGGAACACTGCTATCATATCATCCCTACTCCTCTTTTTCATTAAACTAGACATACCCAATTCCCGCAACTGGTCTTCATATGTTTTAGCCTTCAGTCCCCTAATCATCTTTTTTTTTTACTCTTTCTAGAATCTCAACATCTTTTTTATATCATGGTGACCAAAACTGAATGCAATATTCCATGAGTGGTCTTACCAAGGCGTTATAAAGAGGTATTAACACGTCACGTGATCTTGATTCTGTCCCTCTATTAATGTAGCCCAGGACTGTGTTGGCTTTTTTGGCAGCTGTAGCACACTGTTGGTTCATATTATATCATATGTGGACTCTTCATAACCACATAAATAGATTTTCTCCTTGAGGTTCCCTTCCTAATCTGGTCCTTTAGGCCTTCCAATTATGCATCGATTGTCACTCTGTGTCTGTCTACCTTGCTGCTGGTCATCCTGTTCTTCACCCAGTCAGTAAATTATAGAAACATTTTCCTTTCTTGTTCTTTTATTAGATATCTCACCTCCTCACCTCACCTCACTAGATATTTTCTCCCCACTCTTTTCTTGTATATATAGTGTACAGTTCCTTTTCACCACTATTATTTCTACACTGTCTCTTCTACCTGTTTCCCATAGCGATTACTCCATAAAAAAGTGTCAAGGTGGTTTTATTTTTGGTTGTTTTTCATAAATGTAAATGAATTCTGGTTGGAAATCCAAAGGAGGTTATTAACTTAACTTTTTATTTTTCTTCTCCTTCTTGAAGAAGATGAGCCTCTTCTCTATCAGAAATTCTCTATCAGGCTCCAAAGGGGTCTCCAGTGAAGGCAACAGAATGAAACATGAGTTAGATAGCTATAACTCAAGAATGGTTCTTTTGTGTTTATATTGCAACATTACATACATACAGCATATTTGTTATGACTTTGCAACATGTGTTTCTTCACTTGCTCTCCCTCCGCATTCTTTGCTTGCTTATATTACATCTCCAGGAACAGATAATTAACAAAATTTTGTCATCCTCAGCTTTGAATTTCTTAATATCCTCCAATCTATTTAGCCGGAGAGTTGTTGGCCCTTCTATAAAAGACTTCTTCAGTCCAGCTTTAGGAAATAGAAAAGAAGGTACTTTGGATCTTTCTACCCAGATAGCAAAAATACAAAACTTACAAACTTTGTACCAATTCATGCATAGCTCAAATCTCAATTCTTCATATTAAGTTTGTATATGATCATAAGCGGAATAGATGTTTCTTATCTTCCCTTAGTATATAACAATAATTTGGCTATGTGCCATTGTTGATAGATGCCTTATCAGTATCACCCAACAGCTGCATGATTAGTTAAGTGTGAATAATGCTTGTTAGGGTAATATGTATCTCTCTCTCTCTCTCTCTCTCTCTCTCTCTCTCTCTCTCTCTCTCTCTCTCTGTATGTGTGTGTGTGTTGTGTGTCTTCCTCATTGGGTCCTCTGCTCTCTTCCTCCCTCCCCCCCTCTTTGTGCACATGCACACACACACATGCACGCACACACACACACACACACACACACACACAAAGATTGCCTTAGGATTTTGACTTGTAAGAAGAATGAATGAGTCAACTAAAGTGTGCAGACACATTTCTGGTGTAATGTAAGAAAATGGTTTGGGAAGATTATGCATGCTTAGGTCTTCCAGCTTTTGTTTTAAAACCCTGTAAGCTGAAAATGCTTTTTCTCCCACACCCATGATTGTAGAGGAAAATAAAATTGGTCTGTCTTTGATCATATCCTCATCCACTGCCAAAGGAATTACAGGACTTAAACCCCAACAATAAGGATAATAATAAAAGAAAGCCTTGCCAATACTGTCTTTGGAAACATTTGTTTTTCATTCGCTTCTGACGACTTCAGAATTTATGCAACTTTTTGGTAAATAAATGACATTGAAGTATATATCCCCCTTGTATTGGGTTACTAAAGTTTTGCTTTTTTTTAGAGAGATATGATGTCAAAGGATTGCAAATTCCCTAAAAAGGCCATTCCTAAAATTCTGAACAATAATCACAGCCTTCAAGGTCATTGATATTTTGTGCTTTGTTACTTATTTAATGCTAATGGGTAAAGTTCCTTTTTTTTCTTTACTGGAAATAAAGGAATTCTGCTCATTTTCCTTTCATGGTGCTAAAGAATTTCTTCTTCCTTTATACCTTACGTCTATGCTCTGTTGGACAAGGGTGTTACAGAGGAGGAACCTTAATTTGTAGCAAAGTCAAAATTGCAGGGTTGCAAAATGTGTAACACAAGAGCAACACAAGGTGGCACAAAGCCAGATATTTTGTTCTGAATCCTAAGTTGGAACAATACAAAATAAGATTGAAACAGCACACGATGAACATTTTTGAATATCATCCCTGAGTTGAAGTCTTTCTTTTTTCCATTGTAAAATATAGAAATATATAACTTGGGATGTTTCAAAGAAGCAGTTTCTCTGCTTCTGCTCTATATCACTGGATGTTGGCGGGGGAAAACATTATGGCATCATTGGGTTTTATCACAGGGTGAGGTATGCTCAATGTTATGATAGATGGAGAGGAGTTGGAAAGGCAGATTAATTTTGGTGGTGTCCCCTTGATGATATAATATCAATATGTTCTTCTGATTTACACCAGTTTTTCAATTTCCTATCAATCCTGTGTCAGCAATATGACATATTAACAATAACTTTAATGGAAGAGTTCAAGGCAAAAAACTACAATTTTTGAGTAATTCAATCCTGGTTTAGCCATTTTTCCTTGTGAGCTCCAGAGAATTTTGCTTTCTGAGATGTTTTGACCACATTTTGTAATTTCCAGCATTTCTTATTTGGGATCTGTGGCAGGCTAAAAAGATTTTGTTTTGAATGTCTTTGTATCAAGTTGATTATACTATTCATCTAAGACACAAAAAGGTAACACTAATTTTCACCCATAGGCAAATGGCCTTTCTAGACAAAATAAGCAAACTCAGGAACAAAGTGAACAGAACAAAGTCAGTTACTTAATTGTACTTAAATTCAAATCCACATTTATTTTCAAAACCAGTGGTGTGTTATTGTTTTTGTCACACCTAATAATAACAATGTTAACAAGAATGATCCAAATGTTGGTCTTTCTTTCTTCTAAGAATACTAATTGGAAAGCATCCCAGGTGGTCAATCGTCTCCTCCAAAATGAATAATGATGACAAAATGAATAATGAATCATTTAAAACATGATTACAGCTAGCCATCACATACCAACTCCAGCTGGGACTGGCAATCCTGTGGTTGAGCAATGTGGTTGTAAAATGAAATATCATATGACTACGATCTCAGTTTCAGCTGCAGTTGTTAAGGATTATGTCATGTGACTTTTTGCCATCTTCTCATTGCTGGCTGTGAAGGATGCAAATAATAATCATGTGATGCTGCAACTATTGCAAATGTGCTTCAGTTGTTAAATATCTATATAGCAACCACTGCAGCAGTGGTGGGATTCTACTGGTTCAGACCAGTTCTGGAGAACTAGTAGCAGGGGTGAAATCCAACAGGTTCTGTCAGGTTCTGGAGAACCGGTAGTGGAAATTTTGAGCAGTTTGGAGAACCGATAGCAAAAATTTTGAGTAGTTCGGAGAAATGGCAAATACCACCTCTGGCTGGCCCCAGAGTGGGGTGGGAATGGATATTTTGCAGTATCCTTCCTCTGCCACGTCCACCAAGCCATACCATGCCCATCAAGCCATGCCCACAGAACCGGTAGTAAAAAAAAAATTTGGATTTTACCACTGACCGGTAGTTCCCACTTCCTGCCAAGAGCGAACTGGTTGCTGTAAAAGTGGCCCACTCACCCACCCCCGGGTTATATTGACCTTTATTTCTGCTTCTGAAGCCCAGCTGCTCAGGCGCGGCAGATTGAATTGGCCTTCTTCAGCTGTTTTCCTTGCTCCTTTCCTTGTTTTCAATTTTATGGAAACTGCGCAAGCGCTCTCAGCAAACTGGTTGTTTAACCGGAAGGATCCCACCCCTTCACTGTGGGGGTTGTGGGGACACCGCAACTGCTGTATTTTCAAGGACTGATCATAAATCTTTTTCAGTGCCGACATAACTTCAAATAGTTGCTGAGAGAGCAGTTGTAAAGCAAGGACTATCTGTTACCTATTTACAGTGGTTTTCACAGTCTTGCTTGTGATTATATATGTGTCTGAGAGAGTGGAAGACAGAGTGGGTGGATTGCTAATTAAGAAATGCACAGTTAGGTAGAAAATTCCTGACAAATAGAAAAACTTCAACATAAACTGATTATATGTTTTCTACCAATTTTTCCTGGTTTTGAAAATCTCTTGAAACAAACATGCCTAAATAGTGATTCTGAGAGGGATACAGTTTCAAGAGAATTGATCTTTACGAATTGACACCCACTACTTTATAGAAATTGAGATGAGAAAGAAAATAACTTTTGTCTGTTTTTTTTTAAAATATGAACCTTCCATTCTTGGCAATATATTGTTAACCAGAACATGTACTTTTTTTTTTTTTACCCTATTCACTGTGGCCATGAAGCAAAATGGGCAAGACCATATCATGACATTAGTGGGCCAAGTTTCCAAGCAAGGGGGTTATAAATTATGGTAAAAAAAACCAGTGAAGATAATGGAGAACCCAGTACGATTGAAGCTCTCATGATTTTTATAGTTATGACATATGCAGTAGCCATAACAATGGGTGGAACTTTGATTACACTTTGATTACAGCGACCATCTTGATTTTTTAAAATACCTTTAATGTACCTCCCTGTTTTCTATATTGGGGAAAAGTTTGGAGAAAGCTCTTTTTTAAACATCTGGGTTACATCAATTTAGGGATTTCATTACAATTTTTCAGTGATTTCCATCTTAAAATGATGGTAAATTATGCTACTGATTTTCATTGATTATAGGTGAGGAAAATTCTTGACCAGAAAATTAGATTTGGGTGGTCACAAGTGAACTGAGAGTATTAGATTCCTGATCCCTTTACACTAGAATGAGTATGTACATGCACATAAAAGTCCATCATTATTTTCAGAGTTTTGTGATGCAATTCATAACCAAAAAGAAAAAAAGACAACAAAACAAGAATGCATGCATATATAAAAATATGTGTCCTATATTAAGAGAAAGTTGCTTGCCAAAATGTCCATGTTATAAAATGTGTATATAAAAAATCAGAGTTGATAAATAACACATTTTACATGCCAGTGTTCAGCCAAGAGGGCTCTTCGGCATCTCCCACAATCCGGGACACGTGTTGGTAGGTTATACCTCTGCCAGGTATTGCTGCCTTCGCCTCCGCTACTCCTGCATTGTCTCCCCAATTGTGGCGAGCCCGAGGACTGGGCTCAACAGGCCTTTTTCTTGTCTCTGCCTGAATTCATCAACTGATGGGGAACAGGACAGAAGTAGAATTTGCAGGCAATAAAATCAGAAATGGAGTGAAACTGGCTTCCTCTGACCTGATGTATCTCAGTGGCCTTTAGATCTGTCTGCACCCGTCCAGTTTCGCACCATACTTAAAGCGTCTCACTGCATTAGCCTCTCCCACTCCCCTCTCTATTTTATTTGCTCCTAGTGTATTCTTAGCTTTTTTTCATACTAAGAAAATCTGTAATGAGTTTTTTTTTTAAAAAAAACTTCCATGCAAATTGAAACAGGGCTGATTTTGTTGCTGAGTAAGCAAACAAAAATTCTGGTAAAGATGTAGTCAAAGTAGAACATCTGTCAAATTGATTGGTATGGATCTTATTACACACCAATACATTAGAAGCAAAAAAAATGAATGATAGAAACCATTCCACATCTACGTGTTTGGTTTGCTTTTCTCAAATTAAATGGCTTATGCTTCAGAAACCAGGGTGCATGGAGATGCAAACACATACTTATGTAGACATGTACAAAGCTACATACATGCATACGCAGCCTTATGGGGAACACTATTTGTAAACTCTTTTTAGAATGTTTTTGCAAGATTTTGTTTTGTATTGGTAACATCAGTGAGGGCAAGGGAAGCTCATTGGTAGAATGAAATTACAAGAGCAAACGATACACACTAAGCTTGCCAAAAATATTTAAACAATGTACAATGTTTCCCTGAAATCATGAAATGGAAGATTTAGTTTTGGCACCAGAATGGAAGGTAATTGGGGGGTGGGGGGACGGGACACACTTCATATTTTGTTATAGAACTTAGCATATTAACAAAGCTGTCATTATCCACAGGGGTTTATGTGGAAAATCTTGAAGCTATGCAGACCTTCCCTACTGCAGAATGGAATATCTTTTCAGGGAAAAAAATGAATTTACTCTGTCTGGATGCAAAACTAATCAACTCAGTATGCCTATTTCATAAGGTTAAGCCCATTACAAGTTTGCTTCGCTTCTTTCATCTCTGTTGAGGATATAGGATATCATTCATATTACTGCTGCATTGTTTTCTTTAAATACCAACAGCAAAGGAGTGGGGGAAACTCCTTGGCTGCCTTTTCCCTCCTTTCGTAGATATCATACTACCAAGTCAAATGAGAAACAGGCCTTTATAGTAACAACACTTTCCCTACTGCACTGTTAATTCTTAGTAAACGAAAATAAAATGAAGACTATCTGACCCATAAGGTATCCAGATGTCTCAAGAAAGTATCAGGCTCAGATTTTTATTTTATTTTTTATTAATTTTTTAAATGTACATTTCTTTGTACAGAGCCTAGTAAATAAATTATCATTTATGTTTGGCTCAGTCTAGGTTTAAGATTCAACTGCATGAGTTACAACTATTGATACTTATATAACATTTTTAATGGGTGGGATTCAAATTTTTTTACTACTAGTTCTGTGGGCATGGCTTGGTGGGCATGACAGGGGAAGATTACTGTAAAATCTCCATTTCCTCTCCACTCCAGAATCTTCATTTCCTCCTGATAAGCTGGGACTCAGGAGGCAGAAAATAGATGGAGGCAGGGCCAGTCAGAGGTAGTATTTACCAGTTCTCCAAACTACTCAACATTTCCACTACTGGTTTTCCAGAACTGGTCAGATATGGTCAAGAACTGGTCAAGAAAGCATGAGATGGTAAGAGTTTTACTGAGTCCTGATGTGATAGCACTGCAGAAGATCTGGATCTTTGATAACAGAGTCTGGATTATGGTTTAAATTATGGTTGAATTATTGTTCTGGTCCTTGGTTCTAGGTGCTCATATTATTTTAACTTGCATCTTATTCCTCCTTCTTTTCCCTCAGTTTCAGATGACTGAAGAAAAGGGGAGAAAATAAATTGGAGTATCTCTTGATGAACTGCAACTGATTATCAAGAACACACATACACACACAATTTTCCAAAAGTAGGAAACACTGAAAGTTACCTCTCTCATGATATTTTTTTTGTCAATTTCTTTTCCTTGACTGTCAGAATTGCTCACCTATGAAATATGTCTTAACTGATGGATTTAAGTCTTTTAGCAGCTCTGCTGTCCGTTTTGAGATTTTGTGGTTAAAATCCATAAGCTGTTGTAATTTAGTCCCTGTTGTAGATGAATATATATATTACATATATATATGTATATGTATATGTATATGTATATGTATATGTATATGTATATGTATGTGTATATATATATATATATATATATATATATATATATATATATATATATATATATATATATATATATATATATGTGCTGTGCCACTTACCGTATTTAGAATAGGAGAATAGTTTGGAGAGAGACATATTAGCAACATAGATATCACTCAAAAGAAAAGGACAGTTAGAAAAACCTCTGAAAAACTGAGAGGATATGTTTGCTTCAAGGCTTCTGCCATTCAAGTATAAAGGATATTTAATTCAACCATTCTCATCTTTGATTTGGCATAGGGTGTACTCCAGGGGTTGGTTCTACTTACCTTCACTACAGGTTTGCAACGGAAGGATGCACACGCTTCTGTGCATGCGCAGATCATCAATTATGACGTGCGGGCGGGCGGGGACTCCTGCCGCTTTTACTATCAGTTCTAAAGAACCGGACAGAACTGGGAGCAACCCACCACTGGTGTACTCTATGCCATTAGAGTACCCCAGTGTTGGTTGCTCCCAGTTCTGTCCAGTTCTTTAGAACCGATAGTTTAGAGCCATTAGAGAAGGTTGGCTGCTGGTAGCCCCCAGGCTGAATCCATAGTTCCTTAAACTGTGGACTCCAGGTCACGTCTGAATCATTTTACACTTTGAATTGGCAGACTGGTTGGGATATGCTGTACTCTGTATGTATAAATAATAAGGCAAATAACTGTTAATAATAGGCCCATGTGAAAAGAATATACAGTGGACAACACAAAGTGTTGTCAGTTTTAATGAACAGCAGCATTAGAAGAGTTTTTATAATGCTAAGAAAGAGAAATAGTACTCAGTGGAGCTATCAGTGTAAATTAATGGTGGCAACATGCTTTTTTTTCTAGATGGATTTCATAGGAAAACAGTGAAATTGTTGCTTGTAGTAGCAAAACTGTAACATCAGGTTTTATCAGCCACTGTAGGCAAAACTTAGTCTTTTCACCAAAAAGCACCATTGTAGTGGTCTTAATCTATGTAAATATAACTACTGGTGAGTAAAACTTCCATGTGTATTTTCTTATTAAACAATGGAGAGAATTTATTTTATTGCAAGTATCTGTGTGCTTAGTGCTGAACCAGTTATAATGGGATAGAATCAAGATCATGTGAAGTATTAGTATTGCTTTACAAAGCCTTAGTAATATTGCATCAGTTTTGGACACCATATTATAAAAAAGATGTTGATACTCTGGAAACAGTGCAGTACAGAGCAACAAAGATTATTAGGGGCCTGGAGGCTAAAAATATGAAAAATGGTTGCAAGAACTGGGTATGTCTAGTCTAGTGAAAAGGACTAGGGGTGACATAATAGCAGTGTTCCAATATTTGAGGGGTTGCATAAAGAAGTGGAGTCAGCCTATTTTCCAAAGCAGCAGAAGACAAGGCAGGAAACAATGGATAGAAACTAATCAAGGAGAGGACCAACATAGAACTAAGGAGAAATTTCCTAAAAGTGAAAACAATAAACCAATGGGACAGCTTGCTTTCAGGAGTTGTGGATCAGTGGTGGGTTCTTCCCAGTTCAGCCCGGTTCTCCCGAGCTGGTAGCAATGATGATATGACGTCAAACTGGTTCTGACCCTCCACCCCCCCTCCCCGTGTTATCCTTACCTTTTATTTGGCCCCACCCCGAATCTATTGCTGCCTCCTGAGTCCCAGCTGCTGGCTAGAGGGTAAAAAAGCTGTTTAAACTCTTGCTGCAGGACTTCAAAGGGCCGCCCTACAGCTGATCAGTGTTAAAAGAAAACAAATGAATAGATTAGTGCCTGCAAAAATACATGAGTAGATTAGTGCCTGCAAAAATACATGAGCAGAGCAGTGCCTGCAAAAAATAAATGGGTAGATCGGTACAGCTCTGCAGACAGTTAAAAGCTTGGTAGACCAGTACCTCTGCTAAATCCTAAATAATTGTCACATGACCATCAAGCCATGCCCACAAAAGAAGCCATGCCCACAGAAGCGGTAGTAAAATTTTTTAGAACCCACCCCTGTTGTGGATGCTCCATCATTGGAGGCTTTTAAGAAGAGATTGAGCAGACATTTGTCTGGAATGGCATAGGCTCTCCTGTCTGAGCAGTAATTTTGTCATCAAGCATGCATGCCCACCAATGGTGCGATTCAAATAATTTAACAACCTGTTCTCTGCCCTAATGGCCAACTGGGTGGGCGTGGCCATGATCGCCATGGCCAGGGGATGTGACAGGCAGCACTCTGCCTCTTGCACACTCCTGGGAGCAAAAACAGGTTGCAGGGGGAATGCACTGCACCCCCCTCACCCTATTTTGGGCCTAGAAGGCCTGCTTGAAGCCTCCTGGAAGCAAAAATGGGCTACGGGAGGCGTGCCACACTTCCCGGACCCATCTTTGGCCTAGGAAGCCTCCCTGCACTTACCTGGGATCCAAAATGGGGCACATGAGGACTCCTGGAAGGAGTGGGGCAGGAAGGGGCGGAGCCAGCCAGCAATTTAACTACCGGTTCGGCCGAACTGGCCTGAACTGGCTGAATCCCACCACTGATGCCCACCATTCTTTAAACTGGTTTTCATCCAGTAAAATCATTTGAAAAAGGGAGGACCTCATAGGTTTGTGAGATTTCCAGCTGAGCTCAGAACTTTTCTAAGTTTTCTTGGTTATTATGTAAAACCATTTTATCACAACATGTGAAATAAATAACCACTCTGATTTGTGATTCAGTTTAGTCAGATAACACTTCTTAATTTTTTGTGAGGTTATACAAGTAGTCCTCATTTAGCAAATACAATTAGGAGTGCTAATTTAGTCATTAAACAAAGCAGTCATAAATAAAACTGCAACTATGCTTAAGATGTACTTCAGCTTTTCTTTGCTTTACAGGTATATAAAGGTCGTAAATGAAAGGACTGGTTGCAAAATTACTTTTTCATAACTGTCATAATTGCGAATGTTCACTAAATGTGGCAGATACTAAATGAGAACTACCTGTTTCACCAGCTGATATTTCAGTTACATGCTACAGTGCTTTATTACTATTCATTAATTGTTGCCTGAATTTCATGAGTTGGTTAACTTATTCTTGCAATCCCCTCCCCCCCACTTTATATATTTATTTCACTTTCTCTCTCACCGGAAGTTTTTATGCAATTCCATATTTTACTGCAGCAATAACTTATTTTAGAATGAGGGCCATACTACTGTCCATATTCCATAGTTCTCTTGGTTTGCAATTTTATGATAGACAATTATCAGGAGCCTCCCAGAGCAAAGTTTCAGTGGAAGATTTTCATTAGCCTTTTGGCCTTTATTATATATAGCTGGGTCTGCATACACTCATGCGCTGCAAAATTTCCCATTAAGTATTTGCATTAGCTCTAGGCAAAGATATCTTCCTGAATCTTCTCCTATCAATTCTCATTCAGTTTGATGAAATAGTTTGTGCTTAGAAATTCTTTCAAAGAGGCAGAAAATGTTGGGAAAAAATCCCCATGGGTGTAGCGTTCTGTTTAGTTATAAGATATTATTCAAGGGGTGTGTCTGGATGTTCTGTTTTTCATTGTTAAAATACTCTCCCTATTGAATTGGTGCCTCTTTGTTTTTCATTCTTCAACTAAATCCCAAGGGAATACATTAAGGGGCGACTTGCCTTTGTGATCTTTTTTGCAGCAGAGATATTCATGTCTTTCTTATTGCTAAACGGGATTTTTGCCCTTTAATTTTTGCCTTCACCTGGAGAAATGTGCCACCTAATTTTCATACTCAAAAATTTGGTGAGGAACTTTGAAAGACCATTCAGCCTGGCTACATATGGAAAGATAGATTATGGCACACATCCATTTAAAATAGATTATCATGTGCTAAGAGATGAATGACATTTGTATAGGTAAGACGGAAGCTGTATTAAAGAGAAAAGATGGAAATTTCAGCATTTGATCGTATGTGATGGCCAGACTGTCTAATCCAGAGAGTCAACCATCTGAACCTCTAGGACAGGGGTGTCAAACTTGCTGCCTGTAGGCCAGATGTGTCACGTGCTGGCCACACCCATGCCCGGTTTAGCAAAGGGGAAAAAAAATCTCAATAAATCATGTGACACCACCACATGTGACGATGTGAGTTTGACACCCCTGCTCTAGGGTGATTGGCAAAGTCTTGAGTATAGCTCCAGGGATCCTGTAAAACTAACTACCAAATTGTAATTATAACTATAGAAAGCCTAAACAGCTCATGGACTGTGTCTTCCATTGCAAACATGCTCAGATATTAAGATACATTGGATAAGCAGTTTTCTGTTGCTGTTGGAGACTCATTCATCTGGGAGGTGGGTAAAGACCATCTCCCATCTTGTTATTAGGAAGTGCATTCTAGGTGGCTACCTCTGGCCTTCAGTCTTTCTGCATTTAGAAAATCTGTAAAGAAGCATTCATTAGCTGCTTATAAGATGATTAGCTGCTAATAAGATGATTTTTAAAGTCCACATTACTTTTAACTTTATTGTTCCATAAATATCCATGTCATCCAATGTTCATGACCTCAACCTTAAAAGTCTCTTGTTTCTTAGCAACATTCATTATTTCATCCAGACCAAACAACAACCAGTAAAATCCAATTTCAAATCCAGCAAATCATATATCTTTCCCTTGCATCTAGAATACTTTGTATTTAACCCATGGTTTTTCCCTTGCTGTACAAATTTAGATAGATGTTTGTGCCACCATAATGGTACACCTTTATCAAAACTGGTACTGAAACAAAAGTATTGGCAAAACATTCATTTTTGTTAAAGAAATTCTTCCCAAAAGTGACAATTTTAATTTCTCCCCTCTTAAAATGTCCTTCTCAATTTCAGCCCATGTCTTAACATAATTATTTTGAAGTTATATACAATTCATGTTTATCACAATAATGCACAGGTGTTTACTTTTTTTTCAATATTAAAACCAGTTTTCTCCATATTTTTCATATTTTTGTTAACGTTTTCATCTAAATTATGAAACCTGCTAATGGTCATATTGATGTTTCTACTTGCTTCAAGTGGATCTTCTAAAATTATCGCCAAATCATCCCTATATGCCCTAAATTTAAGATTAACTTTTTAAAATCTTGGCTCCCATAATTCATCCTGTATTACATCTCTACTGAATACCTCAAAAACCAAAATGAGTAAAAGTTGAGACAGTTTAAATTCTCATCATGTGCCTTTATGAGTCTCACAAAGTTTTGTTAGTTTTCCACTAACAATTATTTATGCTTTCTGAGAAATATGAATCAATTTTACCCACTTAATAAAATTATAGCCAAGATCCATATATTGGAAAGGACTTATTTTCTTAGTGGAAGTTTTGCTTTATAAATAACAAAGTATAAATCTTTTATTAAAATATGTTAAAAACTCCTTTTAGTTTGAGGTCAGAGCCATTGCTTGTAAATAGTAGTTGAATGGGTGAATAGCGGCTGATTGGACACCCGCCCCCCCAAGGAGTTTATATTTTTTAGGGTAAATTGATGATCAGTGCACACTTCATTTTGTATCTGATAAGATTACAACTCAACATGAAGAATACATTGTGAACACAGCACTCAGCAGTGGTGAAATCCAAATTTTTAAACTACCGGTTCTGTGGGCGTGGCTTGGCGGGTGTGGTGTGGCTTGGCAGGTGTGGCTTGGTGGGCATGGCAGGGGAAGGATACTGCAAAATCTCCATTCCCACCCCATTCCAGGGGAAAGATACTGCAAAAGCCGTATTCCCTCCTCACTCCTGGGGAAAGGATATTGCAAAATCTCTATTCCCACTCCACTCTGGGACCAGCCAGAGATGGTATTTGCCAGTTCTCCGAACTACTCAAAATTTCCGCTACCGGTTCTCCAAACTACTCAAAATTCCTGCTACCGATTCTCCAGAACCTGTCAGAACCTGCTGGATTTCACCCCTGGCACTCAGCCCAGTGCCACTGTTTTTAGAAACACAGGACCAACATGACTTTAGCCATGAAAAGTATATAGACTGAAGATGTAGATGGTGAACTGATGGGAATCATGGTGTCCAAATTATTTGTTTGCTACAGAAAAAGCTTTGTCAGACATCCTGAGAACTGAAAGCGCCAGTGGGATCTCGTGCTTAAGGCATCAGCCTAGAAAGTGGGAGACTGTGAGTTCAAGTTCTGCCTTCAACCATGAACATCAGCTGGGTGATTTTAGGCCAGTCCCTCTCTCTCAGTCCAAGTCACCTCACAGGATAGTTGGATATATTCACTACTTTGAGTTATTTGTAAAAATCATCAGAATAAAGGCATAAATAAAGTAACTAAATAAAAATAAATAAAATAAAATAGTAAAATAAAAATCCTTTCTCTGGCTTAAGCAGTAATCCATGGCAGGCCTGACAACTATCCAGTGAAAGAAAGTAAAATGGGTGATAGACGGATTGAAATACGTACATATCTTTATATTTTCATCCTTTCCCTTCTCTCAGTTTGTTAACAACAGCAAGGTCTACATGGATAACTATGGCTTTACTTCCTTCGTCTGGTGCTGGCATAATTGTGCCTCATTTCATGCCTCAAATGTGGGCAAGAGCTTGCAAAAGGAAAGACTCTAATTAGTGCTGTTAAACAGAGCCAAAGTACTAAGCTTTGCATGTCAACAATGCCACTGCTGGAGCGGCAACTCCAAAGGGTTGGCAGGTCCTGCTACTGGATAGAAGTTTCTTGCTTTAATTGCAAGTTTATAAATTCTGCAGATTTAGAGTGCATGAGCCAGCCTTAACTCATTCCAATGAATCTGCATTCATGGCCTTCTAATAAGTCCATAACTTTCATTTTGCCACTTGCATTAGCCCTGAAATATTATGCTGCTTAGAGAATTAATAGAATCATCTGGGGAAAATTCTGGGTCTAAATTGGGTTTAGATGCAATGTACTTAATATAGCAAAAACTTTTGCATCTATCTTTGTGCTCATGTATGACATTGCAATTTTTTCGTAGCATGTGGCAGCCCAAAAAATAGAGCTTTGAAAGTCTATAATTCACATTGTGCTCATATTCCTTTACTTTAGTTATTATTCAGTAATTACTCTAATTGAAATAAATTTGCATCTTTGGTGGAAATAAACTACATGATTACTATTTTCTACCAGTTTCCTTTTCAGCAGGAAGAGAGGCCAAAGTGCTCATTTCTGACTTAGATGATTTGGGATGAATTAATCTTCACAATAAATTATTTATTAACAGATTAAAAGAGTTGGAAGGGACCTTATGGGTCATCTAGTCCAACCCCCCTTCAAGCAGGAGACCCTACACCATTTCTGACAAATGGCACTCCAATCTTTTCTTGAAAGCCTCCAGTGATGAAGCTCCCACAACTTCCAAAGGCAACTTCTGTTCCATTGGTTGATTGTTCTCACTGTCAGAAATTTCCTCCTCATTTCTAGGTTGAATTGCTCCTTGGTCAATTTCCATCCCTTATTCCTTGTCTGGCCTTCAGGTGCTTGACTCTCTCCTCTCTGTGGCAGTCCCTCAGATATTGGAAGACTGCTATCATGTCTCCCCTGGTCCTTCTCTTCACTAGACTAGCCATGCCCAGTTTATGTAACCGTTCTTTATATGTTTTAATCTCCAGTCCCCTAATCATCCTGGTTGCTCTCCTTTTTCTAGAGTCTCAACATCTTTTTTATAGTATGGTGACCAAAACTGGATGCAGTACTCTAGGTATAGTCTTACTAGGGCTTTATAGAGTGGTATTTATAGAGCGGTATTAGAACCTCACTTGATCTTGCTTGTATCCCTCTGTTAATGCAATTTAGGATTGCATTGGCTTTTTTAGCTGCCGCTGCATACTGTTGGCTCATATTTAGCTGATTGTCCACTAAGATTCCAAGATCCCTCTCACAGTCACTGCTATTAAGCCTGGTTTATTAAGAATAGTTTTTTTTCTGGCCAAGTCAAGTCTTGGTCAACTGTTGCCGGCTAAAAATTCAGCAAATATCAAGATCTCATCATTTTTGAAAAAAAGCCAGTAAATGGACTGTTGAGGTGCTGGTGTTTGCTGAATTTGATTTTTTTCCTTTCAGACATTATCATTATCAAACTAGAAAACTGTATCAGTGTTTTGACACAAAAGCCCACTCCTTTGTGTCAAAACACTGATGACGTCACATAGTTACTACTGAAATATTTCCAAGAAGAAAACCAGGCTTAGCAAATACCGAAATCCGAAGATTTCGGTACACATACTCTCCATCCAGAGGAGGTATTCAGCCTGTTCGGACCACAAACCAGTAGCGGTGACTTTGGGTGGGCTGGCATACCTGCCCTGGTGTAATGCCATCCTATTTAGCCATGTTTTCGAGGCTGGACGCATGCACAAAAGGCATGCACATGAGCAAAGTTCACACACGGAAGGTGCACACATTCTAAGTGAGCGTGCAAGGAAAACCGGTAGTAAGAATACTGGAAATCCACTGCTGTCTCTATCACTGCAATAACTGAACAGTCCTCTTCTCTCCAGAAATCCAATAATTCATCCCCTTCTATTTGTAAAGTTATGATCTGTGAATAGAGAAGAGATATGTATGCAATTATGTGCTGTATAACTGATTTGGCAAGAATCCAAACAAAGTGCTCAGATTATTTTAGCCAATTAGAATTAAGGCAGTGTATAGCAAACTTTTCCTTATTAGGTTTCTGGGGGATCACAGATGTGATGTTTACATTTTATTCAAAGGAACAGGATATATATTCACATCCAGTTATTTTCTGTTTCCAGTTTGTGAAAAGTTCTGTTTCTCTCTGCTTTTTTATAGTGGGGGGGGGGGGGGCGGGGGGAAAGCAAGCTGAAATAATGTGGGACAAAACTGGAAAGGATACAACATAGAGAAATTGGGTATAATTTGGATGAGGTACTATAGCTTCAAAGTGCTTGGAGTTATGGATCATTCAACCTGGAGGACCGCATCTGATAATGAGAAGAAGCATTAACATATGTGAACACTTCTCCAAAGCATTAAAATAGCTGCATCCTTTGGAAGGTTTGGTGCAAGTGTTTTAAAGGCTGCCTTGTTCCTCATTTATGTGCAGTAAGTACATGACCATCTACTTCTCTTTAGTGATGGTCCCACTCAGAGGTGGTATTCAGCCAGTTCAGCCAAACCGGTAGCGGAGATCGCCCACCAGCCCCAGCTCTAAGCTGTTCTATTTAGGCATGCTTTTGAGGTTGGGCGCATGCGCGGAAGGCACGCAAGTGAGCAAAGCTCATACGTGGAAGATTGGGCGCATATGTGGATAGTGTGCATGTGCGGCGAACCAGTGGTAGAAGCAGTGGTGGGTTGCACCCGGTTCAGACCAGTTTGCAAGATCTGGTAGTAAAACCAGTGGGAGGCCCCGCCCACTGCCCCGGATGTCATCATCAGCAATCTGTGCATGCACAGAAGCAAGGCACGTGTGTGAGTGAAGCAAGCTCGTGCACACAATCCCATTGCGAACCGATAGTAAAGGTAAGTAGAACCCACCCCTGGGTAGAAGTAAGTGAAACCCACCTCTGGTCCCACTGTAATTATCTTGGAATATTCCAAATTGCTTCTCAGAAGGTCCTAAGAAGCAATTGCATGGGTTTTTACAAAATACTCCTTTGAATGCTTTGCACAGCTCATTATATAGCACTTTCTGAAGTTTTAATTCTCTAATAGGAATAAAATCACCACATTTAACATTTAATTTTATTTTTATCTATTTGGGCTAGGCCTGTGGCATCCATAGTTAAATTGAGTGGTGGGTTTAAATGTAACTAGCTGAGGCTATGCATCTGAAAATATGGGTCCCTGACAAATTCTAAACCAAAAATATCTTGCTTATCAGAATACAAACAGGAAAAAAAATATTTTCTTTAATAAACATGTGCATTTATATAAGTCAGAATTAAAAAAAACCTTTTAACTCCCCAGGAAGTAAGAAAACAAGACAAATATATATGAAACAGATATGTCCAATACCATGATATTTTTATGTGTTCAGAGTAATCATATAAAGTACAACATACACAACAGATGTTAGGCTGAATTTTACTGATTGACCAACTAATATGTAATTCTTTCTCTTCCAAGGGATATAAAATTGAAGTTCAAAAACTTCAGAAGGAACACCATCAAGGCTTTCATTAATATCATCTTTACTAAAATATTAATTTTCATATACAAAAGATTCTGTTAAACTACGGTAAATTTATTGATGAATTCTGAGCATTTTTTTTCAATAACAATGTCCAAAAGAATATTAAAAAAAGAAGAGACAAGTAGCTTTAAAGATAGCTTCAGAATGTTTCTATACCAATTCCCAAACTGCATTGCATATACCAAATTGGCATCATAGTACATGCAAATGACTTACAGATTTGCTTTTATGCTTTGACGTATTATGCAACCATCAATAAAATCACCAGGGTATGATATTTTTTAATCTAGGGTTCTGTATAAATCTGAGTGAATATGACAGAACTGTAAGTCAGAAACATCATCCTGAGAAGGCTTGTTCTTAGTATAAAACAGTAGTTTTTTGTCTTTGAGTGCAGAATCAAAACATGAAAATCTGTGAAACCTGGTGGCACAGTGGTTAGAATGCAGTATTGCAGGCTAACTCTGCCCACAGCCTGCAGTTCGATCTTGATGGGGTTCAAGCCTTTCATCCTTCTGAGATTGGCAAAACGAGGATGCAGACTGCTGGGGAAAATATGGTGAAGCTTAAGCTGCCCAGCGATATGCAAGTCAAGTACTATTGCTATATGCATTTTCCCAAGTCTGATTCACACAAGGAGTCAAATAATATTGACATCTCTAGAATTTTTTTCAACATTATAGACATGCTATGTGTCTATAGGTGACTTCTGCTAGGTGACTTCTGCTAGATTGCAGAAGTCAGAAAGATTTGCTTTCAGACCAAGGATCATGTAAAGATTTACTATTTTCAGCAGAGGGAATGAATATGAAAAGAGATAGATTGGATTGTAGGAACTCGGTGCTGCAATTCATCTCCAGGCTTTGTCGGATGCTTCCTAATACTTGATAATAGTATAGCTGCTGGTTTATTCTTGCCTTGTGGATAGCGATTATATCACAATCAGGGGAAAAAAAATCCTAGTTAGTCATGTTAACATAATAGGCAGCAAGAGGTCATCCTATAACCTTACTCTGATTTGCAGAAATTCATGATCTGTTTCTTAAAGGCTAGGATGTTGTTATTTCTTGTCTCTGAAATTTTATTTACAGGTCATCAGTTATTCTTAAAATGAAACCTCCCTATTGAGAGCCAGGTTAAATATAGAACATTCAATCAAGCATATAAAAACTGAGCAGGAGCTTCACCCTTCATACAGCACCCATCTGTATATTGATATACAGATATTGCCAAGGTTCATTCTTTTCATCATCCAATTACACTTTTCCGAGTTTCAAATACATTTGAATTTCGCAAAGGAAAGAGTTTAATGAGAAGTATGTGGATCAACAAAAAGAGATCAGAAACCATTATCTGAATTACATTTATTTTTATTTATTTATTTTTATTGGTTCAATTTATATGCTGCCCTTCTCTGGAGACTCAGGGCATCTGGTATTTCTGGTATTTAAGTTACCACTGACAACAATAGAAGCAAGTCCATTTTCTGAACATTTTCACTGGTCTTCTCTTTGCCACAGTCATCAGTTTCATAACTTCATTGTCAAAAACTAAAAACTAAAAAAATTAGCAAACCATGTATTAAGCTTGAAAGTTAATTTCATTTCCAAAACTTGAAAATAATCCATGAATGATAGTCAGACTTCTTTGACGAAGTTTAGAGTGCACCTTTTCTTTTGAATTTTTATTATGTTTGAGTCTTTGCAGGCTTTAATTACTGAAAATGTTTTCTCTCTTTTCAAACGCTTAATTTATATTGAAAGATAATGAAGTTCAGGGAAGCTACAGAAGTAGATCAGCTCAATTGTAATCATTTTATGAAGCTATTTGGATGAGCTATTATTTTAACATACATAACTGCAGACAGGATTTGGAAGCCTCCTTTCCTTGCCATAAAACCAGAAGTGCTTTTATTTCTATAGACATCATTGCTGTAACTCTATGGACCACAGACCTGAAAAATATTCTGTGGAGCCCAATGTTTTAGCATTAAACTATCTAACCATTTACTAACATGTAGACATAATGGCTACACTGGAGTCTGTTAGATTAATAGCACATGGAGTTGTACAATGGATAATAATGACTCTGAACTGAAGTAGCCATTATAGTTTATTAGATTATTGATCTGTAAATCTAAAGAATTTGCTTGCCAGGCTGGGTTTTGCTATACAACTTTAATGACTTGTTGCTGGAAATCTGGGGTAACATTCTGAATATCATTTTATGATTTTTTTTTTAAAAAGGACTTGTTCACAACACAGTTGATAACTGGGATCCTTAAAGCTTGTATTTGTTTTTTTTAAATTAACCAAATTGACTAGGGCATCAATTGAGTTTCAACAAATTGCATAATTTCAGCCATTATCTAATCTTTAGATTGGTTTTCAATCTACAGAAGCATGTTTATTTTGCATCAAAATTCATGTAAAATTATTTTTCTGATAGAATGTGCCTTCTGTCTTCTAGTTAACCCGTGCTAATGATAGTGTGGATTTTATACATGAAAATAAAGTATTCCAGTTAATGTGGACATGGGATGGAACAGTTGTGAAGGAGCACATAGGAAACTAATATAAAACAGAAATGAATTGGTATGTTTATCTTTGTCTGGGTATGGATATATTAAAACTGAATCCCCTAATTTCTCAGTTTTGAAACACAATTCTTTTTTAAAATATGTACTGCTATGAACATTGCAATGGAGTGCTGTTAAAATTAATAATTTTGTTTATTCTGTACTTTTAGTCAATCCTGACTCCTGGCAATTGCCTGGACAACTATTCTGTAGTTGTCTTGGCAAAATTTCCCAATGCCATTACCTTCATTTTAGAACTGAGAGTGACTGGCTCAAAGTCTCTCAGTTGAGATCTGTTCCTAAGACAACAATAGAATGTAGATTTCCTTGCTTCTAGTCCAGACATTTAACCCCTAGACCAAACTGGCTCTCCTTAGGGCTATTTTTAACATTGAATGTATAGGCTAGAAATTATGATTCCTGTATATAAAAATGTATACATTTCTGAAAATGAACACAAGTTATTTTGAAATTTCCTTATAAAATGCATATATTAGTAATATCAAGTACAAAGTATGAATTGTAGGTCATACAATGGAAAAAGACTACAAATCGCATTTAAAATAAAATAAAATAAAGCATTTCAAAATTAGAAAAAGAAAGAAAGAAAGAAAGAAACAAACCCAGTCCCTTTTTAAAGTCAGATATTAAAAATATATAAAAGAAAATATCTTAATTTTGTCTGAATATTATTTTATTTTTCTGTTGAGGTAAAGAACTGTCAGTTGATTGTCTTTTGGTCTTTTAACTACAAGCTTAAAATCTAACAGTTGATTTCCATAAGCAAACTTAACTCAATTATCTCTACTTTGAATTCCTTACTTTCACGTGCCTTTTAAATCCGGGTTCCCCAATGGGAGTCATTGTTGTAACTATTATTATCTGTAATACTATTAATTAAAGTAGTATTTTTTAAAAAAATTCATGTAATAAATGTTGGAGGATTGATGAACAATTTGAAAATTTATGAAGGGCTTGATAAGCTAAAGGGTTTGAGGACTTCTATTTTTGGATCTCTTACTGTATGTTTTGTTGTCTATTGGTTTTTAAAAAATATTTTAAACATTATGTTTGTACTCTTTATTTTATGCTTCAGAGCACTGGGGTTGATTTTTTTTTAAAAAAATCGGCACTATAGGTAGATAAATAAGTAGGTAAATAAAGGCTTACATTCCTGACTTTTTAATAAATCATGGTTATCTTTTGTTTCAGAATTATATTACTCCTGTTGTTTCCCCTTCTTAGGAATCTATTTGACTTACATTGGTTATGTAAGGGTTTGGGATTACATTCTCACATCTGACAAACCTTTCATGTTGGGGTTGTTTGCTTTCAGCATAATGTAGAATTTTAACATAGCCATAATGATATGGAAACTATGAGTTTATGGATTAATGCAAGGTGTGGAGCCCAACCAATATGGTTTATCCAGTCAGCAAGCTATGCACAAACCATATTGACTATGTATATAGAATTATCTGTTTTTCAACTACAGAGTAACTGTGTATTTAATATGGTATTCATGGGCTCAGAATAGTTTCATAAACCTTATTAGATGCCCACTGGCCTCTTTATCCCAGATTGTAAATTAAATATGAATGATTAAAGAGGAAGCTTTTAGCATCACGTTTATCTGCAGCAATGCCCTTGTGCCTACTAGGATGGTAGAGAGATCTGGCATGGCTTCTAGGAATGGCCTTGTCCACGGTGCCATTTTGTGAATAAAGAAATGTTATAGGTAGTCATTTTGTGAACATGCATACCACATGTTTTCAAATTTCTAGAAAGGCTCCATTCCAGAAATATTATTCTACATAGGAAGGTATACAGGAATGTGCATCTCTCTCCACAAATAAATAAATCCCTGTGTTGAATCCACAGAATTATTCTCAGAGATTTCTAAAATAAAATTACCCATATTTTTCCATGTATAAAATGATAGTTTTTCTTAAAAATATTTACCTAAAAATGGAGCGGCATTTTATACATGGGAGGCTGAGGGGAGAACCGCAGTTACAAAACTGCCGATACCTTATCTCTGCAAACTAGCCTCACGAGCGAAATTTCCGATTGCTTAAAACATTGATTTCTGAATTTTGGGTAAGAAAAGTGTGTGTGTATGGGGGGGCATCCTATACATGGGGGTGTCTTATAGATGGAAAAGTACAGTACTATATTTCCACTTCGAAAAACAGGATATGTCTTTAATGCACATTAAAAAAATTCTCAGTGTTGTATTGCATAGTAAACTTGTTTCACTTTTTTCCTTTCTCCCCTCCCTTCCTGCCCACTACATACTCTGACTCTCAAGTTACAAAACCAAGAGAATATGACACCAGTCACTAGTGCAAAATCATAGGCTTGTCTTGGAAATTAAGCATTCATTCCTAAGTGTATATGACTCATTAAATCAGTTATGGTTCTTTTAGCTTCTCCCACTAGAACTAACTAGGCTAGGACAGTGTTTGCTATTGTGGGAATAGCCTTCTAACTTCTAAGATCAAATCATAAAAAAGCAAAGAAATCACCTCTCTAAACTACCATCATAATAATCTTTAAAAACTCACAGGGGATGAAGCAGTGTTTCAAAACACAATCTCTCTTTCATAATACTCTGTGCTCCGGAGTAATATGTGGAAGCACTTTTCATTAAATATCTGGATAATCCTGCCAGTCACAAATGCTGGTCTCAAAAATTAAACCATGCATATTTCACTGTGCACCAGTGGTGGGTTGCCCCCGGTTTGCACTGGTTCTATAGAACTGGTAGTAAAACTGGCGGGAGGTTCCGCCCACTGACTCTGATGTCATCAAAACGCTTCTGCGCATGCGTGCGGTCCCACTGTGAACTGGTAGTAAAGATAAGTAGAACCCACTCCTGCTGGGCACAGTCTGTCTAAGTCAGCCATGATGATTTCTTTTTTCAGTCCCATCATTGCTCAGATAACTGCTATCCTACTGGAGTTAATACAGTACCCAATGACACTGGTTCTGGTTTACATTTATCTGGCCTAAAGTCTGTATTCTTCTCCTCTTTTTCCTCTGACCTCTCAAATCCTAAGTGATAGATATACCAGAGCAATTCTCTTGTAACTGGGCCTGAACCAGTGCTTGTACTATGGGAGCAGGCTTCCCATAACTACTTGATTGATTCTGCCTTCATCTCAGGGATTAAAACCAAACTATGTATGTTTAAATGCACATCAGTTTAAAATGAGTTTTAAAACATGTTTAAAAAGAGTTGAAAAAGATAGTTTAAATGCACATTAGCAATAAACAATAGCATTTAGATTTATATACCATCCCAAGCCACTTTAGAGCACTCCCTGGAAGGTTTACAATGTAAATATTATTTTCCATATTTTGCCCCAACAATCTGGGTCCCCGTTTTACCAACCTCAGAAGAATGGAAAACGAGTCAATTTTAAGTCCTGTCAGGATTGAACTCCAAGCTGTGGGCAGAGTTAGCCTGCAATACTGCACTTAACCACTGCACTATCAAGGCTCCATTAGCTACAGACAGTTCATTGTTTATAAATCAACAGCATCTACATTTGCCCTGAGTATTTACACATCAGCCCTAAGTATCCAATGCTCGATTTTGTATTCTTTTCCATGACTTCAAAGTTAAAACATTGGCCTTTAGTTTGGCAGTGAGTTTATACCTCTAAATACTGAGGGTTAAGTGAAGCAAAACATTTTGTTTTAGTTTTTTAAAGCTCCTAATATCAAGCCAACAACCACAACATATATTCCATCATGAGAAAGTAAAGCAGTGGAGTGTGGAAGACTGGTAAAAATGATCCAATCAGGAGGCAGGAGTGGAACACCATTTTATAACCTCTATTGGCACTCATATTTCTTCTCAAACCCACAACCTAATAAGAGTGAAGGCCTCTTGGCTCAGCCAGGTGCTTTCCCTGGTGAAGCCTTTCCAGTGGTAGATGAAACATATCCTTATGCCATCTTTCCATGGCTGGGAAAGCCACTCCCTTCCTCATTGTGTAATAATGTAAAGCAGCTGAGTGAGACTACTGGAGTACCAGAAGGCAACTGAACTATTATTGAAAAAACCTTTATCTAAAACAAGGGGTGGGTAACTATGGTAACTTTAGGAGCTATGATCTTCAATTTCCAGAATCCTTGAGCCAGCATGGTTGGCTCAAGAATTCTGGGAGTTGAAGTCCACGGGTCCTAAAGGTGCCATAGTTGCCCACCCAGATTTAGAGGGAAGTATATGTGGAAGCATCACCTCCTTTTAGCAATACAAGAATGAATAGGCTGGGATGATTGTCAGAGTTTCTAGGTCAACTGCAATACATGTGGAAAGGGATACTTCATCTTTCTCTTCTGAACTGTCCTATCACCCATCCTACCAATAACATCTTTAATTTAAAAAAAAAATCAGGAAGGCCCTTTTGCATCCGTCTACAGTGATCTATCACAATCCTCCATTTGGGTCAGGGGGTCACCTTTAGGATAAGGTTCTAGGCACTGAACAAAGAGATACAATAAAGACAGGTACTGCTGAAGAATTCTGAAGAAGTTAAGGAATTGTCCAGCAATCTTCAAAACTGTTGGGAATTTCAAGGCCAGTGTGATAGGATCTGGCCATGGTTACCAAGGAATATGTGTTGAGTGTGCCAAACAGTATTCCAGGAAAAAGATTTCTGTTCAGCAGACACTGTTGCCATAGTACATTATATTTTCATAGAGCCTCAGCTGGAACTATTTATATTTCTAAAAGTAAACTCATACCTAGGAGACCTTGACCCTAAATGTTTGTTCTGTTAAGATTAGAAATCATGGCAGCAAATAGGCCTTATTTTCAAATTCCTTATGCAAGAATTCCCTCTGCAGTCCTATGCCAGCTTTATAGCTTTTGTACTGCTCCTGACAGCCATTTTTACCTCATTTATCAGTGTTCCTCTACCATCTCATCTCTCTCTCTCTCTCTGCCAGCCAAATACAATGGCAGTTGAATAAAACAGTTCAGCGGATGTATCTGTGTGTCACTTCCAGCTCTTTCTAAGCCAGCTGTACCATCAGTCTGCTCGCCTTGAGCTTTCCCAACTCTGATCTTTTCACAGACCTAGCTTGCCCATTACTGCCAGCTCCACAGCTTGCCAACCTACTTACCTACTTGCCTGCTTGGCACAGTCAATCAACGCTGAGACTAATTGGGCTAGTCTTATTCTTATACTCCACTGACTCGGCCAATAATCGTGATGAAATCTCTCACTAAGCTAATGCTGCTTATGATCAATTTAAACTTTTCACTCTCTTGGAAGTAATACTTGTTATGAAATTATAATTCTTTTTTCCTTTAGCAAGAGAGAAAGAGAGAGAGAAAGAAAAAGGAAAAAGGAAGGAAGGAAGGAAGGAAAAAGACAGAAAGAAAAAGAAAGAAAAGGAAAGGAAAGTAAGTAAGTAAGTAAGTAAGTAAGTAAGTAAGTTTGTTTTTATGTGAGGCTGGATTTTAGCACTTCTTGGTCAGTAGCAGATTGCTCTGTCTATCTATTATATCTCTCTCTCTATTATCACTCTCCATAAAGATAATATATATCTAGATTATATATATATATATATATATATATGAAGAATTGTCCTAAAAATGAGAGTTCCAGGTATAGTTATAAAAGAAGCGATAGACATCACGATCTGCGGAACGTTTACAAAGTTTAAAGATTTATTTAAAACTTATGCTAAGCTTTTGTCGGCCCTTACCGACTTCGTCAGAGTCCTCTAAACAAATGGGTTTAGAGGAGGCAACGTGTGTGCCTAAAAGGGAAAGGCATAACAATGAGGGAGAGGGAGCTGGGAGAAATACCTTCAAAGCAATGCCTGATAGCCCTGCGTTGCCCCCCAGGGAAAGAAAGAGTCAACACACAATGGGGAAAGAGGTAGGAGAAAGTGCATCGTCATCTGTCAGCATGACTGAGGCAGAAAAAAAGATAATTACAAGGGAGAAGGAAGGGTGTGGGCCTGTTACACGCGCAATGACCAAATTGATCAGCATTACATAAAAGCAAGCATCTCTTCAATGGGTATTTTACACTCTGATGAAGTCGGTAGGGGCCAACGAAAACTTAGCATAAGTTTTAAATAAATTTTTAAACTTTGTAAACGTTCCGGAGATCACTCACAGGTAACTCTGGAAGGTTTACAATATTAAAAATCCACGACATAAAAATCCCACCACCAACCCATAGCAGCAGCAACACAATCAAATCAACCCCTTGATTGGCTCCATCTTCATTTGTACCCAGGTGTGCTGACAAAGTCATGCCTTTAAAGCCTTTAGAAAAAACATCATGGCAAAGCCAATTGTGCCTCAGAGGGAATGATCTTCTATAAAGAAGGGTCTACCACTGAGAAGGCCCTTTTACATGCTTCAACCAGATATACATTCCTAATAGATGGAACATGCAACATACTCTGCCTTGGGTGGTGGGCCAGGTAACAGGAGAGAGGAGGTCCTTCAAATAGCCATGTAATCCTGAATTGTACCCAGAAACAGATGAGTTATCCTCTCTTCCTCTTGTCATCCAGGAGGTAACAAGGCAAATATTTTCCTCTTCATAAAATGTCTCCCTTTCTTCAGGTAAGCAGATTTCCCCCCCTCCCCTATTCTTACTTTTCTGTGTGCATATGAAGAGATACATACAGGTAATATATGGAAAGAGGGCAAGTTTAACACTTGAATGCATACCTTTTCTCATCCCTTGATTATTTCCATTTGCATCACTTTTATGTGGGTATTCCATATATTACAATCGCTCTTCTTCTGTTTGTGGTTTTTGATTTGTAATTCTATGTGCATCAGATGGTGTGCACAAAGTGTGAACTAATTCAGAGATTCCTATTAGGACTGATCAGGACATGACAATTTCCACATTCTTTGGCTGATATTTTTTTGTGCTATATCAGTCCATTATCTGAACTATCTCCTGGCAGCAGCTATTTCATAAAGGTAGGAGAAACAAGTGGCCTTGGAAACTAAAGCCACCTTTTCATCAGTTTCTCAGATTTCTGAGATGTTTTTATTTTAAAATGTTATTATCTATTTTAGAATGATCATCCCTGCTTTTTTACATCAAAAAGGGACACACAGTTGGTGCCCCCTCTCTCCGACCTTTCTCAAGGCAATCTTAAGGAATACAGCCAAGGACTCTCTTTGAGGTAGGCCATGTCAAGAAACAGATACCATGTGATTGTGGGTGGTATTGTAACAGAATATTGAAAGCCTGCCAGGATTTATCTTGGTTCCCTCTTACAACAAAGAGAATCAAGGTGGAGTTAGCTTGAGTTTCTTTCTCATACCTTCTAGTTTCCAAGACTGGGATGTTTTTTATCATGTCTTAACTAGACCACGTGACATCTTCAAGATTATCTACACATTCTTCTACAAATTTTAGTTTACAATGACTAAATATAAATCAGTCTCAGAGATTTTCAAGCCCCTGTCGAGATAAAAATGTTTAGTTAAAAAGAAAAAGAGAAAAAGGAGGACATACTGCTTAACTTTCTTGGCATCTGTGACAAAAATTACACTATAAAACTGCAAAACAATGTATTTAGGCTGACATATATATGAAATTACTTGATCCAATATCAGAAAGACTAGATTTTCAATTGCAATATTTTTCCAACAAATTTTTAATTCAAAAACATATGTTAACAATAATATAGAATTGACAATAACACACGTCTAATTTCACATAAATGTGTGACAGTTCATATGATCTACAGACTACAGCAATCCTAGATTTGAAGGGGCTGGATTGAAGTTGATTGTTGAAATCAGGAAATAAATTAAATAATGTAAATCTAGGCCATTGAGTCAGTTCAGGGAATGAAAGAAGCAGACAGTTGTGTGAATGACTATTTGGTGAACGCAGAGGAGAAGGAAGAAGAGGAAGAAGAGAAGGAGGAGGAAGAGGTGGGAGAGTAGTTAGACAATCTTTTATTTGAAGGTAATGTTTATTGGACAGAGAACATGAGGAGAAAAAGGAAGTCATGTCCTCCTTTTACTAGACATCTGGTAACCGTAGTGACTGGAACTAAACTGGAACTATCACAGGTTTCTGGATTAGGCAAGGCTTCACAAAGCTGCAGAAAAATAGTGCTAGCCCTGAAATAAATATGTATTTAGCTATTCATTTTTCATCAAATGCAAAAGTGAATAATGGAGCTGAATGATTTAAAAATGTACATTCTAATCACATGTAATAGTTCATCAAGAATTCCCAATCACAGTGCTTTGAATACCTAAACTGATATCATACTTTCTTAAAACAAGAAATTGAAAGCAGCCCAGTCCATGAGCTCTGCCACTTAATGACAGTATTCTTGTCATTTAGGACATTTAAATCCCCCCTCCCCATAGAAATAATAAACTATAGGAAGGGTTACTAAACTCTTACTTTAAAACTGCACTGCATTTTAATAACTCATTTAGCACAGTCTCTTTTAAACACAATCTGTTTAGATGTTTTTATAGTTTACCTTCACAAAAAATGAAAACTATTCCAGAAAGGAGCAATAAATTTGGTTCCAAAGTAAAACTTTACATTTTTTTTGTAGCAGGGGTATGTGTCTGTCACAAACAAAACTATAAGCCTTTTCTGCCTTCTCTGCGTTTTATATCCTTGATTTGTGTGCCATAATACTTTGTTTGAAAAAGTGAAAGAGTTGAGTACAGGTAGATAGTTACTGTATATTATTACAAATTCTTGAATGGAGGGATGGCCTTCACATGGACTAGGTAGAAAAAGAGTTTCATTTTCTCCCTCAGTCTTTAAATTGAGACTACCATATCTAAACGGAAAATTAAGGCTATTATATGGATGACCACTAGATGGCAACCAAACAACATAAGTCCCTTCTTTACTCCCTCTAGGGATGCAGCCTATCTGTAGCTGTGGTGTAGGATGAGGGTGAAGGTTCATTCTCTGAGCTTGTGGGCTGGTTTCCGAGTATTTCATTAGCAACTAGGTAACATCTTCAGCAGAGTTTAGAGGATGTTACCTAGCCTGGCAAGAAACTCTCAGAAACCAACCCACAAGCTCAGAGAATGAACCTTCACCCTCATCCTATTAAGTGTTTCCAGGTTTATATTTTTACCACTTGCAAGTAATTTTCAGGGTGGGAGATTCGTACTAAGCCCAATATTAGAGTAACAAAGAATAATTTTAAAAAAATCTTTACAAATGAGTAAGGATTTGAGAAAATAGGTTAAATAGTCACTGAATAGTCACTAAACAGTAAACAGTCTAGGAAAGAGCCTGGTGGCGCAGTGGACTAAGTGCTGTTAAAGTAGCACTTAGTTGCCAGCCTCCTGCAATTATTGCAAGTTCAAATCTCACCAGGCTCAAGGTTGACTCAGCCTTCCATCCTTTTGAGATAGGTAAAATGAGGACCCGGATTGTGGGGGCAATAAGCTGACTTTGTATAAAAAAGAACACCGCTGGGTTGGGGGGCGAAAGCCCTACTAAGCAGGTACATACAAAAGTATGAAGGCTATTGCTTAATGCATTGTAAGCCGCCCTGAGTCTCTGGAGAAGGGTGGCATATAAATTTAACTAACTAACAAACAAACAAACAAACAAACAAACAAACAAACAAATAAATAAATCAAAGAGACAGAGGGGCAGAAAATGGAAAGGGATAAAAAGTTATACAACTGAGTAAGAGCAGCAGCACATAACCCTGACACAACTATTTATACTTTCCTTGCCAATTTTTCCTCACTAATTCCTAATTGGAGCATTTGGGCATCAAGGTTTGAATTCCAGGTTCCATTAAGGAATCTCCTCCTGCTGCCCTTGGTTCTCTGAATGTCTGGAACCAACAAAACTTCAAAAAAAACCCTGTCCCCTGGAATCCCAGCCCTACTTCTCTTTGGAGAATGGCAGTGATTTTAAGTAGGTCACGACCAACACAGCTGTGCAACAATAAGGAAGAACTACACGGATTCCAGCCATGTCGCTTTAATGCTAGCTTTAAGGTAAAAAACAGAATCTTGGAAGCAGATAACAAGAATTTCCAAGCTTCATTTATAGTTCATTAAGATGAGGGTCCTTTGAATGGATTTTTTTTTTGTTGCCAGGTTTCTTGTACTTCAGTTGTTGTAACTCTTGATTGTTTAGATCTTCCCTCCCGCTCCTTTCTGCAATCTCTCACAGGGGTGATAGAATACTTAAGAGTTGGCAGATGGCTTTTCATGAAGATTCACCATAGCCTGCAGTCTTCTAGACCACTGCAACCTTCTTTTTCTAACATAATCCCATAAATTAAATAATTTCAAAGCCTCTACATCTGTTTCTATGAATTTAAACAGATTTAGTCCTTTAGAAGAAACTATTATATCTGCAAATTTCATTATCTTTTATTAAAGAGTAAACAATTTTATATGTACTTATGGATAGTTTGTGCCATTCGGCGGGAGATACGACACTTAATTAAAAAATTCTCCTTCAGCAGTTTTGGATTCATCTGAACTGAAGTAGGCAGATTTCTGTATCACCAAATCAGTCTCAAATAGAAAATGGTGACTAATACGTATCCCCTAATTTTAATCTGATATAGTCCATTAAACATTTATATGAGGTCTTTGAAAAGAATCAAATGTCAACATCACCAGTATTTGGCATTGTCTTTCTTCTTTCCTGTCTAATCAGTTTAGTGACTGTGAATGTCTATGGAAATTCTCAGTCATCCAGGTCATGGTTGTCTCAAAGGTGCTATTTAAAAAGGCAACTGGACTTTGTTTTTCCTTGAAGACATTTTGCAGTTTTCTGAAGAATGAAGAAACTTCTTGGATGAGAAGTGAAATGTCTTCAAGGAAAAACAAAATCCAGTTGCCTTTTGAAAAAGCACCTCTGGGATTTCTGAATGTGTTTTTTGGTTGTAAAGGACAATGAGTAATCTTTGGTAATCAGGGTTTACATTTAGGATTTGGAAGAGGCAGGGTGAGTGGGGTGATAATGCAAAAAGGAATGAAGCATATTATTCCTTTGAGTCAGAGCAGTGTTTTAAGGAAATTTACTTTTGGTGAGGGAAGAATCTTTGTTTTTTAAAACATTCTTTAAAGGTTAAACCACAGTTTATGTGTGTTTCAGACATCAGAATGGCAGGAACCTACACCACTGATTTTTAGCGAAAGAGACTGAAAAATATTTAGTCTTTGATGCTCATAGGTGTTAGAACAGAACAGATCACAGCAAACCAAATATAGCTCTACTGGAAAAAATGGAAAAAGATGGCAGGCTATTGGTTAGATACTATCCTTCTTGGACTACAAAAATTTGGAGATTATGAGTTGGCAGTAAAGTGAGTTTCCAGAACCTCTTTATTGCCTCGCTGGGGTTTTTTTTTTTTTTATTGAAAAAGTTTTACAATACAAAAAATTTTCCCCCTATTTCACCCCTCCCCCACCCCCACCCTCCCATCCCCCCCAATCTCCCCCTAACCACCCCCAATCTCCCCCCAACCCCACCCCCTCCCTCCCCATCCCACCCCTGACTTCCGCTACACATTTTAAAAAAAAAACCAGCAAGAATTTGTATCGATAAGAAAAGCAAATACTATTATATATTCAATTCTAAATTGAGAGGAAGAGAAAAGAAAGAAAGAAAAGAATTAAGAAAATAAAAATAAAAAAAATAAAAAAAGCCCATAAACATAGATATTTATCTAAAATTAACAATATTGTAATAAGAAAAACACCCAGAAAAAATAACCATTATAATATTTAACCCAATTTAAAAACAAAAAAAAGAAAAAGAAACATTACTAACATTACTAATCATATGCCATACACAATCCCCCAAAAATTATATAACCTACTTATTCATATTAAGTAATATCAAATAGTTTAGTCCCAACTACTCCCCTTAGTTCAAGAACACAAACCCCCCCCCAAAGAAAAGAACATAAAACATACAGTACAATATAATTATACATATATTGTTATAATTTTCCATAACTCGAATTTCAATCTTCTCTTCATCCTGATTGAAGTTAAATCTTCTTGCTTCACATATGTCCAATTCCAATAAGTTTCATCTTCTATCTGCCCCATCAATAAAATAAAGCATTCTGTATAAACCCCCCGTGTGACTTTATATAGATAGCATCCAACCACGAAGATATTGGATGATTCTCTAGGTAGAATCATTCAGACTAACGTATTCTATTTCAACAAGAAGAAACCCAATGCAGCTCCGCCAAGCCTTGAGAACAAAAAAATCAAAAAAAAAAGAAAAAAATCCTAGAAACTGCATTCCCAGATGTTCTTATGAAGCTGTTTCAAATCCTGCCACCCTTTGTTGTTCACTCCTTCTGGTTGTAAGATGTTTTCATTTCCATTCTTTCCTCTTAGATGATAAATTCCCAAAAAAAAAAACCTATAATAGGGTAATCACAGAACGCTGCTACTATTGCAGCGATCTGTTAAACTTGCTCAGGATGTTGAATCCAATTCAAAGTAATAAAAGTTTTATAAATCTCCAATTCAGGATGAAGATTTTATAGTCCATAAGTCCAATTCAGTATAAACTTTGAGAATTTTATAACCATTTTCCGAAATTTTCCATACTTTCTGATAACAACTGTAACTGGTGGAGGACTTCACGACACTCATTAGTAACCGCTTGAATTTCCTCATTAAATTCTGGTTCCTGTTCAACATCACCACCCTTTCCTTGCGGAGCGTTGGACCTCTGCTGCTCATCTTGAATTATAATATTTTTTAAATCTTGCTCCAGCAGTTCAAGGTCCGGTGCTCCTAGTCTAGGTTCACTGGTATGCTCAATTTTTCCATCTGAAAAATCCATAGTAAAGTCCTCCGAGAAACCAGATTGTACTCCTTGTACTTTTAACATTCTTTGATTTATGCTTTGAATCTCATCCTTCTGTTTACCTTTTGCAAACTCTCTTTCTTGTTTCTTATTCTTAAGATATTCCGAAGCTCCCTTAAAAATATTTTTATAAAAATGTTCCGCCTTTCCAATAGTATTCAAACAATATCTCACACCATGATATCTAAAAATTATGCCAGCTGGTAAGTCCCATCTAAATGGGATATTATTTCTCTTCAATTCCTTAGTTAAAAAGGCAAATTCTTTCCTATCCTTTAGAACCTTCCATGGTAACTCTTTAAAGATATTAATTTGTGCACCTTCTACTTGCATTCTGGCAGAGTAGGACTTTTGTAAGATGTCATCTCTCAGCCTTTTATCAGTAAAGTAAACAACAACATCTCTAGGCAAATTCCTTTGTTTGGCTATTCGTGAGTTGACTCTATAAATTTTCTCTATACAACCAAGAATTATCTCATCTTCTAGCTCTAGTAATTCAGCAAAGACCTTTGCAGAAGTTGCTTTTAAATCTCTCTGGTTTTCTTTAATACCTCTTACCCTAATAGCTGATGCCATAGTTTTGATTTGAAGCATGATAATGTCATTCTGTGTAGCCTGATTTCGAATCTCAGCTTCCACAAACTTTTCTTGTATTTCTTGAATCTGAGAATCAAATTTACTGCTAATTTCAGTTACTTTCTCCTCCATTTCAATCACCACATTTGAAAGATCTGAAATTACTTTAATAATATTTTGACTTAATTGGTCATGCTTTCCAGCAATCAAGTCCACAAGATTCTTCTGTGAATTTTTGATTTTGTCAACTACGCTCGGTAGGGAAGTTGTTATAAGATCTTTTAAGTCCCCTTCTGCCAATCCACACAATTGCATCATTTCAGCTTTCTTCTTCAGCTGGCTCATGGGGGAGCCCCCCCTTCCTTTAGTCATCTTTACTTTACTTTAAATTGCCTTACTTTGCTTTACTTTATCTTACTTTACTTTACTTTAATTAAAAAAAGAAAAGAGAAAGAAAAAATATCCAAAAAATTCTTCTTACTTTAAGTGCCTTTCCCATAGCAGAGTATTTATTTCAAAACCTCCATTTTCAATCGCTCTGGAATTTCTTCAAATAAGTCCAGTCGCCATCTTAAAGGACTTCTCTTCCTCTCCTTCCCCCTTCCCCTCTTTCCTCTTCCAGAAAATCAATAAAAAATCAGTAAAAAAATCCATACTTGCTTTGACTTTTCTTCTTTCTTTCTCAGCTTGCTCAATAAACGCTTCAGCTGTGGTGTTGCTTCCAGCGTCTGGCTCCGCTAATTAGCGGAGGACTGTCTCGACGCAGAGCATTCACTGGAGGATATAGAGGGGGCCATCCTTCTGAGCCCTCCCCAGGACAAACGAAGCATTCCTGGGGCGACTCAGGGGGCCCAGCCTCACCCCCAGAAGCTCTGCCTGCTCCTCCCGCTGAGGAGCAGGTTGTTCGAGCCGCCTGCCAGCTGTAAGGCGGCTCTGACGCGCCAAGAAGCCGGCGGGCATGGAGAAGCCCGCCGCCGACGAGGAACGCGCCCGCCTCGCTGGGGTTTTGTAGTTTGAATCTGGCAGGTCTAAAATTGGGACAGTATTTTATTCCTCCCAAAAAATCAGGTTAGTTTTGGATCCAATATTGTTCTTGAATGTGAAGGCAGAAGTGGTATCATAAACAAGTTTTAGCAGTAGGAACTAAAATCATAATTATTTTCTTTCCTATATGAAAATTGCCCATTCCATCATTTATGCGTTTGGAAAAACCAGACTATAACACATTTTATGAGGAGCTGTTTTTCAAGCATTCTTCAGTTATTGTAAAATCCTGCCAAGTTGGTAACAACAGCATGTCACTCACTAATCTTCCATTTTCTTTTCAGAGTCAATTCAGAATGTCAGTCACTGCTTTCAGCCTCCCAAAATCTACACTAAAGGCCAACTTTACTGTTACAGATCTGTCTACTATTCGTAGAACTTGTTTTGGTGTCTTACTTTTTCTTCCATTGTGGCCAAAGTTTTGGAACTTATTACTGGAAAAAGTAGAACCTGTGCTCTTGTTGCTATTTTTCCACGGCCAATTTTTTATTTTTTGTTTTTTTTTGTTTGAAAAGAACTTTGATGAAATGACTTCTGGGTAATGCCACATGAGACAATGAGTAAGTGCTGACATTTCATTAGCAATGCACATCAGCACATATTCATTATCTCATGAATTCTAGGAATTCCCTAGAAGTCGTTTTATCAAGATATAATGGCAGTGAAAACCTAATTTTGGGGGTGGGAGAGAGAAACCTTATTTCGAAAAGCTTTTGCGTTTTCCAGAGTTGCTGTTTGGAATTTGACTTTTGTTAGCAGAGGCAGCATTTTGTTGTACTAATGGTTGAATTGCTATTAATTGTGTTACCACTTGTATACCCTTATTTTCTTCACAAGAGAGTCACAATGAAGCTAATGACAACACCAATAAAACAACATCACAATAAAACATATCAAATGTAAGGAAAAATATAGTAAGCAGATCTTTAAAGCTGTGGAAAGCAGACTGAAGCAATAAAACAACAAAATGTTATGGAATTTCTACTGAAATAATACTGGTGTAAAACACTTGCTTAAAAGAATGTTCTAAGTCCTTGTATGTGGGAGAGAAAGATAAACATTTGTTATATGATTTTTAAGATTTCTTGGAGTGTGAGATGTCAGGGCACACTTGTTTAATACATCTAATGATTTTTTAAAAATACAATGATATTGCATATTTTTTTACCAATCAGATAGAACAAATGAAGCATACATCATAATGATGACTTGATGTTGATCAATTAAACCAGATCCCCTCCAGAGATTTTGGACAATCACTTTCATAATATGCAATCATGAATCTTGTTGGTTGAAAATTCTGGGAGTTATAATTCAAAACAAATGGAGGACAACATGGAGAGAGAGGGAGAGGGAGAGGGAGGGAGGGAGAGAGAGAGAGAGAAAGAAAGAGAGAATAGAAAAAGAAGGAAGGAAGGAAGGAAGGAAGGAAGGAAGGAAGGAAGGAAGGAAGGAAGGAAGGAATAAATTTAAGGGATTATCACCAACCATCCATGAAGTTTTATGTCTTTAAAGAATTTTAATCTGTGGTGACCAACTTCAAAACTAAATACACTATACAAGACATATACATACAGCTTGTTCTAGTGATTAAGGCACCAGGCTAGAAATCAGGAAACTATGAGTTCTGTTCCCACCTTAGGCATGAAAATTGGTTGGTTGATTTTGGACCAGACATTCTGTCTCTCAACCCAATCCACCTCACAGGGTTGTTGTTGTGGAGAAAAAAGGGGGTATTAGATATGTTTGCTTTGAGTTATTTATAAAAATAATAAAGGTGAGATATTCATCAATGTGACTCGCAGACTGTTACTAATACACTCAAACAGTGTTTTTGACTTTCTGTCTTGTATTCTCATTTGCTATTATTTTTCCTATCTACATCTGTTTGTTTGTTTGTTTATTGAATTTATATTGCCGCTATTAGCCCATGGCGACTCAAGGCGGCTTACAGAACATAAAACCTCATTTAAAACAATAAAACTAATGAAAAGAATTGAATAAATTAATATTGTATAATATAAAAGTTTCCTTTGCATTTACTGTTATTATGGTCCATCACACAGTCAGCCAGATGTCCAGACCAGATTTGGCATTTTTGACTGCCTATCAAGTCCTTCTCAGGGGCCTGGGAGGCAGACGTGATGCTTGATGGCATTACAGATATCATCACAGGATGTAAGCTGTATGCCTTTTGCAATTGACTGATGGTGAATTTGCCAATGCTAATGGTGTTCAAATGGTACTCCAATTGTTTTGAATGCAAGGCAGTTAGCACTATTAGTACCATCTTTGCTTAGCTGCAGTGGTTCTATATTATTATTTATTATTATAATAATATATTATTATTATTATGTAATAATAAATATTAATTTCCTGTTGTTCAAATATTCCATTTTCTATACAACCAGTCCAGTGGTGGGTTTCAAATTTTTTTACTACCAGTTCTGTGAGCCTGGCTTGGTGGGTCTGGCTTGGTGGGCAGGGGAAGGATACTGTAAAATCTCTATTCCCACCCCACTCCAGGGGAAGGTTACTGCAAAATCCCCATTTCCTTCTGATCAGCTGGGACTCAGGAGGCAGAGAATAGATCGGGGCAGGGCCAGTCAGAAGTGATATTTACCGGTTCTCCGAACTACTCAAAATTCCCACTACTGGTTCTCCAGAACTGGTCAGAACCTGCTGAAACCTACCTATGAACCAGTCTCCGTAAATTGGAGATGCCCCTTATTTCTCTCTCAAGGTACGGTCAAAAAAGTAAACAGAGTAGTCACAATGGTAGTCTTCCTGTTTGATTTTTCCTTTATGTCGGTTCCAAAAATGTTTAGAACTTCCCAAAGGTTCCATAGTGAGAAATTACTCAGAGATATCCATGTATTGCATTTTAAAATGGCATATAATGAGTGACAGAAAGAACTAAGAGCGTGCTACATCTTTGTAAATAAGAAAATTTCAGCTGTGGTAGGGTTGGGACCTGTGGTCCCTAGAATTCCATCTGTGAACTTCACGAGCCAGTGGCATCCACAGGAGAGGTAGGCAAATGATGAAATTAGTGTCACATCTCCTTTTGAATGTGCATGATGATATGATACACACATGTACAAAAGGAGGAGGCCTTGCATCACAATGACACGATGCTGATTCAACCCTGCCTCTGAATATTGCTGGAAAGGACTGTGGCTTGAAATTCTGGACACCCATTGCCAATCTACATAGATAATATTGCGAGAGTCAACCAATCATCTAATTTAATATAAAGCAACTTCTTATAACCCTTACCTGTTTAAATTGAAGAACCAAAGAAATTCAATAGGCACCCTGTTAAAATTCCTTTTCTTCCTAAAGGAAAGATTGGGTAAGGAGTGGAGTCTAAAAAGCACCAGATGTTCCCATATCTCTATGCCTCCCACCTGATATCATCAGTACTGTTTAATAGGTGCCTCAGCTCTCCTTACACTAACATGAATGTGGAAGGAATCTCTCTGTGTGTGGATATATGTGTGCCAGCAACAACAATCATATGAAGATTAAATATGGATTTACATTCAAGCATTTCCCGTCATAGAAGCACAGCCTTATAGGGAGACCACTATAAGCTCCCCAGTCAGGGAGGCATGGAAGCCTAGTGATGGGTCAAAAAACAAAAGGAGCTTTCACTCACCATGTGCTCTAAGACTTTTTGTCATCTCCTGTTGCCATCATTCTTAAGGGGAAAGCAAGCTGAACGGTGAGACCCTTAGGCTACATGCTTAAGTTTAGAAAAATCTCCGTATGAATATAATTCTTCCAGCAAAATATTTCCCTCTGGTGCTTTTGCATCAAATGCATGAAATTTCCTCATTATTGCTTAAATGCCCTTGCCAGTTTAAAGTTATATATTTCATTGTGGGAATTTGCTTCCAAACACCTGCTCATTTTTTTAAAAAAAATCTCAGCATTCTCTTCCATCCAAGGTTATAACTCTCTTTCTTTTCTTCTTCTAGTCTTCCGCCCAATGAATCTTTCCCCTTACATTGCCCTCCAAGGGATGTACTGATCTGCTTTCTGCATCCAGATGTAGTTTAATTGTTTAACATAAAGACATATGCTGAGATTTAAAAAGAACTCTCCCCAGAACCTAGTATGATAATTATCTGCAAATTGAAAACTATATATTATCAACTAGAGATCTTTTTTGTCCTTCAATTAAACCATGCTTAGATGGGCAGGACAGAGTAAACCCTTCCATAATTAAAAAGGTTTAATAATTCATCTTGCACATTGGAATTTCCTCTGTTTTGACACTTGGAGAAAATGGAGTGTATAGTTGGAAAAACAATCACTTGAGGTTAGGGCAGGGAGAGGCAGAAGACATCTATTCTATTTCACATCATAATTATATATTCTAAGAAAGCATTACGAAGGCACAGTACCCTACACTGAATGATCAAAACACAGAAAGCAGAATCAAATACCTACATATGGTAATGTGATCAACCAGAAAAAAGGACAATCTGAGAGAACAAAAAAGAGAAACAGCAATTAGCCTTCAGTAATTATCTAAAAGACAAGACAGGTGATTTTCAGAAAAAATAGTGACCTGTTTAAGTGATTCACTAATATGCTCATTTGATAAGAAAGCAATGGTCATCTTTTCTTTTTTAATTCTAATAAATGGTTTCTACACATTTGTGTTATTCTTGCCAGCACCGCTTAATAGTTGCACTGGAAAAATCATGAACATATATTGTGTGACTGATGAAATGAGAAATTATTTCAGATGTGGATATACTCATAAGGGACTCTATCACATATCAGTTCTTCAATGCTTTCACCCAAAGCTAAAAATTACTTTCAGGTGGCCATCTGAATGAAATTTTCTTCCCACTTTCTCTTTTAATACACTGTGCATAGTGATAATCCATTATACATACACATACACACACACATACACACACACACATACACACACACACACAGAGTATATTTGGTTTCTGAGGTTTTCGCGGGTGTTTGTATGTAGGTTTTTGGTTATTCTAAGAGCACGAAGCCGAAAACACCAACCTGAAGATGATGAATGAGACTTCGTTGAAACATCGCCAAGATACTTCCAATTTTACGCGGGAGAAAACCCGAATAACCAAAGACCTACAAACAGTATATACATATACATATACATACACACAAACACACACACAGCTTGAGGAGTAGATTGAATAGATTGAGGAGTAGATTGACCCGGCTCTGGCTGCAGCATCCAATTTTCTTTCACACTCCTGCAAGGAAGCCAGAGAGCTTAGCGGCAGCATATTGCAATTTTCATGCCTTAACAAGCTCGCTGGTGGCCTCAATGCACCTTTTCTCCTTGTGGAGAATTTTGGGGGGCTGTGCACATGGGGTGCTGGGGAATTGGTGCCTGGAGTGAGAGGGGAGCGCAGGCTGACTGGGCGGGGAAGGCTGGTACTTCCAGCACCCATGAGATACTCAGGCTTGGAACAGTTTTGGAGCTTGTTAAGGAGGACCGCTCCTCCACCCCAGCCATGCGTTTTCAAGCCCTGACTATTGCATATTGCATACTTTTCACTCCAAACAGCCTGCAACTCAAAGGCTTACCCAGGCCAACCTCAGTTGGGCCCCGGGCACCACATGGGAAGGCAATCTGTCTGGCCCACAGAGACTGTGTAGTCAATGCAAGCTAGGAGCCAAACAGAAGCAACAGCTATGCTGGGGAGGCAAGATGAGAAGTGCCTGGATGGGGTGGGGTGGGTGGGTGGGGTGAGCGGGATGAGCGGCGAGCAGGTGAGCAGGGGTGGGGCCAGCCAGTGGTGGGATTTGCCAGTTCACCAAACTGCTCAAAATTTTCACTACCAGTTCTCCTGAATCGGTGCGAACTGACTGAAAACTACCTCTCTCACATACACATACACACATGACTAAGCACGAAATGGTTAAATTGTTATATAGATGTTAGACAGTTAAGGTTTTGGAAGGAGAAGACAAAGGAGATTGAACTTTACTTGTCTATCTCACGTCATTAGTTTCTTAGAAATATGTCATTCTTGTTATCTGCAGCTCATTCAAAGCTAGTGATTCCCCTGTATCAAAGTACTGCATAAATGTTCTTGCTTTTCCTCTCCCTCTCTCAATTCCAGTGGTACAGGGTAGATTTAATACAGGAAACCTCAATGTTAAAGTGATATATGTGAAGTAAGCAAAATCCTGGAATGTTAGAATAGAATAGAATAATAGAGTTGGAAGGGACCTTGGAGGTCTTCTAGTCCAACCCCCTGCTTAGGCAGGAAACCCTACACCACTTCAGAAAAATGGTTATCCAACATCTTCTTAAAAACTTTGACTGTTGGAGTATTCACAACTTCTGGAGGCAAGTTGTTCCACTGATTATTTGTTCTAACTGTCAGGAAATTTCTCCTTAGTTCTAAGTTGCTTCTCTCCTTGATTAGTTTCCACCCATTGCTTCTTGTCCTATCCTCAGGTGCTTTGGAGAATAGCTTGACTCCCTCTTTTTTTCTGGCAGCCCCTGAGATATTGGAACACTATTACCATGTCTCCCCTAGTCCTTCTTTTCATTAAACTAGACATACCCAGTTCTTGCAACCGTTCTTTGTATGTTTTAGCCTCCAGTCCCCTAATCATCTTTGTTGCTCTTCTCTGCACTCTTTCAGAATCTCCACTTCTTTTTTTATATTGTGGCAACCAAAACTGAATGCAGTATTCCAAGCGTGGCCTTGCCAAGGCATGATAAAGTGGTATAAACACTTCATGTGATCTTGATTCTATCCCTCTGTTTATGCAGCCTACAACTATGTTGACTTTTTTGGCAGCTGCTGCACACTGCTGGCTCATATTTAAACTCCAAGATCCTTCTCACAGTTACTACTATTGAGTAGGGTACCACATATACTGTATCTGTGCATTTATATGTGGTACCTTGCTCAATAGTAGCAACTGTTGTGAGAGTATTCTACTGTTCCTGATGTGTTTTCATTAAAACACAATTTTAATGCAGTGCTTTCTGTTAGGAGTTGGAGGCTTTTAATATTATAAGGGTTATTCCTCCTTGGTGGCCCTTTTTCTGAAATACTGATTTATTTTCCTCCCTTACCTCTGGGATAAATGTTGTGGAACGTAAGCAGACACACCTGGAGTCATTCTGGTTCCTTTTCTTTCCTTATATGTAAAACAACTTTTTTTGTTGGCCTTCATGTGTCCATCACCCTTGCGTTTTTAATGCAAAGCGAGTCCTTTAATGTCTGAGGTGCATTAAATCCTACAGAAAGCTTTATGAATAAAATAAAACATGTCCTTGCATAAATACTGAATCTCAGATTAATATGAACATAGATTCAAATTATATTGAATATAAATGCAAAGCTTCCTATTTATAACTTCTTAAGACTGCCATGTAATCGGATAGCTTGGGTGCTTTGATTGGGAATCCATTTACTGGGTTTTTTTTTTTAAAAAATGTGTCATAAAAGAATGGATTTCTCGGGCTTTCTTGGTAACCACATTTAATTGAAAACGAAGTAACCACTGGGACTAGACTTTGTTTAATATTTTAATAGGCATCCTACAATATAAAATTGCCATAGGAAGAAGCACTGCTTGTCAATTAGTCATCTGATCCAACTCTATTCCAAATATTCTTAAGAACTTCAGAAAGGAAATGAGTCTTTCCAAAAACAAAAACAGCAAAACAAAACACCCATCATCCACAGGTGATCTGCAATATTCAAGAAAACATGAGAACAAGCAGTAGATCTTGTCCATCTTCCTCATACTGTCTTAGTATAATCCACTGGCTAGCTTAATTTACTGTGTGACCGATGTGCTCAGGATCAGCACAAGTCAGAGTAAATACTACAGTATTTTAATAAAGCATTGTAGTCTTATTCCATCATGAAAGTATGTCAGACCAAAGGCACAGATGTTCTATTCTGCTTGATCTGAAATGGGTTTATAGAAAGTCAGCAACTACTGGGAATTATTACTGTTAATCCCATTCCTTTCAGCTATGACTAAGGGTATCTGGATAAAAGCCTAAGAAAAAGAGGAGAGATTTAAGGAAAAGACTAAGGAGAAAAAGGTGGGGAATAGAAAAAGGAGGAGACAGAAAGTCATTAGGAGGAAATTTAGCCACTATGAACTTTTATATTTAACCATCTGGGAAATGTGCAACTTTTTCCATAATAATCTCATAGGAGAAGAATCTTATTCATCAGGCAGAGTGTTGATAAATTGGCTCAATAGGCAGAAGAATGAAAATCTGTAACATGGGAATCCATGGTTTCCTGCCTTTCTTGGTATATTGCTAAAGAGGATGGAGGCATCTTAAGTAGGACTATATTTGTTATCTTGTAGTGTTCTATTCTGTTCTGCACTGGCTGAAAGAGCTCCCCAGCACTAAACCAGGCACTCTCTAGTTTAATGTTGAAACTTCTGAATGAAAGTTCCATAATTTAATGTACTGAACTCCTTGATCCTATAACTTTTGATAAATGGAGAAGATCCATGGCTCTCTTAACTCAATTTCCTGTTTACTAGACCCTTGTCCTTTCCAGCTTTTAGGGAAAGGACATATAGTTGAGTCCATGTGACAATGAATTTATCCTTGAGTGAGAGGTAATAGTAGTTTCACCTGCTTTGAAGGAGGTGGTGGTTTATTTTCTTTTCACCACTGGACTCAAAGGATTGCCAACATGATCGCCAATGTCCGATGACTGATATGGCACCAGAAGAAGAAGAAGAACTGGATTCAACAATTCTAAGCAATTTTCAACCGATCTCCAACCTTCCCATTTTTAGGGAATGTTGAGAGAATGGTTAGATTTACAACTGCATAGGGCCTTGGGTATAGTAGATTATTTTACCTCTTTTCAGCAAGTTTCAACCCCATGGTGATGGCATCAATTCAGGGGTGAAATTTGACAGGTTTAGGTGAATCATTAAGGATGATTGGCATTGGTTTGCCGAACCAGTAGTAATCACCCCTGGCTTGCCCCACGGCCAGTTGTACTAGTTTAAGTCCTTGGCAGAGTTGGAACAGATGAAGTATGTCTGTCTTCTAATATCTCTGCAGCTCTTAATATTATTGATCATGGTATGTTCTTGGAGCAACTCTAGATTTGGGAGTAGGAAGAATGGTGTTCTGGTGGTTCCCTTCCATTATCTGTGGTCTCTGTGGTTCCAGATAAAGTTCAAAAATGAGAGGGATATTGAAAGCCATTTGGAAGCTTCAATTGGTCCAGAATCTGGCAGTGTAAACAGTTACGCGCACCCATGAGGTGCCCATGTAACACCTCTGCTTATCAGATTTGTATAGCATTGCCAGTCAAGATATACAAATTAATTTATTCATGTTGATGAATGACTCACTATAGATACATGTAAGCTGGATGGGTGAGAAAATTGAGTGCTGTGATATCCCACAGGCAGGATTTTAGGATTTGACTACTACTCTTTTGTTATTGTCTTAAAGTTATCTTCTGGATAGCTTTCCCAAAAACCATCCCTGTGGTTCTCTACAGTATGGCATTGCCTCAAGGACTAGAAGAAAATACTTCATTGTGACCATAAAAAACAACAACCCATTGTCAGCTGTTACCTTGGAGGAAAGTCTGGTGGCTGACAATGAATGTAAATTTGGTTATATTGATAGGGTGGGGGACTTGGAATAGCAAATTTGATGCTGATATAATTTGCTCAAGCACGGGTGGCAGCATTTCAACTTTGCAATGGAGAAAGGCATGTAAACCAGAAGAAAAGTAAAATTATGTGCAAGAAGAAAGCTGATGTAGGATCCCCTGTCTGATAAGTTGGAATCTTAAGTGAATAATAATAATAATAATAATAATAATAATAATAATAATAATAATAATAATAATAATAATTTTATTTCTATACCGCCCCTTTCCCGAAGGACTCGGGGCGGTGCACAGCCTAATTAAAAGCACAAGACAAACAACAATTGAAAAATTTAAAATATTAAATAATTTGGCTCAATATAAAACCCCAAATTTAAAAATCCCAGATTAAAACCAATTTAAAAATCTTCACATCGATAGCCCGGCCTGGCGGAACAAAAAGGTTTTGAGGGCACAGTGGAATACACGGAGGTCAGTGATCTTACGTAATTCTGGGGGCAGTGAAGAACCTTCCACAGGGATCTTAGGAGAGAGAGAGAATGGAATGAAAATCTCGGAGAGTGGAAAAGGCATGCCATTCTGGAACCATCCAAATTTGGTAAATATTTTGTGTCTGAAAAAAAGAACTGAACAGATCATGAGAAATCTTGTTTCTTGGTTTTGTTTGATGGCAGCTGGCACTTCCTTGCATAGCAGGCTTTTAAAACAAGGGCTCTCTCTGACTTATTGAATCAGTTAAGCCTACCCATAATAAAGAAAGAAAAGGATGCTTGCCTTCAAAAGACAAAGGGAGAAATAAAGGAAAGGTGCAAATGGGTTTGGCATGATGCAGGTTTGATTTTTCTGGCATGAGAAGTAGACATAAGAACAGAAAAAAGAATTTGTTTTGATATGGCTTCTTTTGCATCTATTTTTTATTTATTTATTTAACGGAACTCAGGTTTTCTGAATATAAATTTTCTGCTGAAAACAATTGAAATTGAATTGTGTGAATTAAGAACAGTCATGTTCCTATCTGGTACAAGGTGACTGTGGCTGTGTGTGTGATTTGTACTTGATTTCTAAATATTATTTTTCAGAAGGGTAGGAGAAGGCTGTTGTTATGAAGAAACAGCCTATTCAATTGTCTCTTTTCTGCCTTCTGGATCCTGCCCCATTCCATTCTGTTGATGCAGGTGTCACATTTCCTGGCCTTGTGCCCAATCCTTTCCCAACAGTTCTGAAAATGAAGCTCAAGAGTTTAGAAAGAGAATGAGCTTTCTATGAAATAAGCTGGCTGTCTTGTATTGCAAATCTCTTTCTGACTTTGTTCTTGTTACTTACATTTTGGATCTTTTTGAGAAGGAAAGGGAGAAAAACACCTGGGGTTGTTGACTATTTTAAGACCAGAGTCCCAGAAATATGACTTAGCTTCACTGCATTTCATTGATTGATTGACTAATGCTGTGCTTGTAAGTTATTTTTGATTCCTAGTAACCAATAAATAGATATTCTCCATGACAATCTGCCCCTAATCTGGTCTTTCAGTTTTTCCAACAGTGCATTCATGGTCATTGTAACAATCTAAATGCTAGCTTTGTCTCTATGCCTACAAAGATCAGATCTGTGCAAACTGTGATACTTCTTGTGACACTGAAGTGAAAGTTGGACTTTGAAGAAGCAGGCTAGGAATAATTTTGATGCTTTGAAATGTTGGTGTTTGAGAAAACACCTGAAAATACTGTGGATGGGCAAGAAAACAGAATAACAAAGTTGGAAGGGACCTTGGAAGTTTTCTAGTCCAACCCCCTGCTCAAGCAGGAGACCCTATATCATTCCAGACAAGTGGCCACCCAGTGCCCAGTTTCTTCTTAAAAACCTCCAGTGATGAAGCACCCACAACATCTGAAGACAAGCTGTTCCACCAGTTAAATGGTCTCATTGTTAGAACATTTCACCTTAGTTCTAGGTTCGTTTTCTCCTTGATTAGTTTCCATCCATTGTTTCTTGTCTTGCATCAGATGTTTTGGAAAATAGGACAATCTCCTCTTCTCTGTGGCAGCCCCTCAAATATTGGAGATTGCTATCATGTTACCCATAATTCTTCTTTTCACTACAAATGAATTATCAAACAAATCAACTGAGAGTTTTCACTAGAGACCCAATTGGCCAGCCTCAATTTATCCTATTTCAGATCTATTATGTGAAGATCTAGCTATTTAGAGAAGTTTCTTATGCTGGGAAGTAAAAAGAAGAGGATGGTCCCCCAAAGGTGCCATGTCATCTATGGGAGATTGTAGGGACAGATTGCTGTAGTATCTGCCCCTATAATCACTGTGCAGATGTTATTGCAATGGGTTGAGCAAATCACTAATATTATGTAAATCAGATTGTCCCAATATGAATATTCATGACAGATTATGTTGCTTTCTCCTTGCATTTTATAATTTTGCAAAAAATTGAGAAAAGTCTTCAACGAGTCCCATCTGGCCATATTGTAGCACCTGTGTATGTGTCAGTATATGCACTAGTATAAGAAAATTATGTACACAGTACTACTGCTATTTGAGTAGATTCCTTACAGGAACAGATTTAGGAGAATAAGGCAGCAGCAATAGTAACATTTGTTTAGATTGTTACTAAATCCATCTCATTGCATGTCCTCTGAAAGGCATTGAACTTGGTTTCCTCTAACAGCAGCCCCCATACAACTTGGCCAAACATGTTTAAGCAGTTTTTAATATGTTATGGTTGATTGTTCCAAGAAGACTTAGTCCCAGTGTGTGTCTGTGGCTAAAATAAGTCTTTGGATTGCAGGCAGTGCAACTTGTTCAGTATGTGGTCCTTTATACGTGCTGCAAGTACTTCTTGGACCATTTAGTAACATTTTTATTACAGATAAATCCACTTGCTTATTATGAAATTATGTATTTTTTGGGGGGGTAAATCACATGGAACTTTGCATTTGGTTAGTTACTTGAAATGTATTGCAAATATACCAAATCTAAGTTGACCTAAATAAAAAATTTGAATATGGTCTAGATCAGTGGTGGGTTGCCCCCGGTTCGCACCGGTTCTATAGAACCAGTAGTAAAACCAGTGGGAGGCACCGCCCACCGACCCCGACGTCATCAATTTGGGTGGGTGCAGCATGCAGCCCCTCTGTGAACCGGTAGTAAAGGTAAGTAGAACCCACCCCTGGTCTAGATGTTTTATAAGACAACATTGGGCCAAGACATGTTGGAGACCTCAGCAAAAGCACTTTGTCTTCATCTAAATGTAACCATGACAATGTGGAGATAGAAATTGTGAATTGAAAAGAAAAACAAAACTACAACATTGCAATATATCATCACAAATCATGGGATACTTCTGTTAAAACTTCTTTCAGTCTTAATGGCTTGTCTTGCTTGAGGCAACATGATGTAGACTTATTTTTGTTCTTAAAATACATTTTTAAAATTCAAGAATATATTTGTGGGTAAATTAACACAGAATGAGTGATTGAGTGTTTCTTTCATTATGGAATGAGGTTAAAGGGTTTTTTTTTGTAGCCATGGGCCACATTTGATATTTTATCGAGGTCAGAGGACCCAGTGTGTGGGGCAAAGAGAAGATGACAGAGATATTTTTAACCTTATTGGGGGAAAGGGATGAAATTTTGGGAAAGTCTTTGCTTTAGAAATCTGCAGTATGCCTATTCTAGGACTTATAGAACAGTTTAAATGCATCTTCTACTTTAACCTGATGAAAGATTGCCTCACCAATTTTGGGGAATAACACTCAAGAGAAAACCATGTTAGCCTTGTGGCCACAGGTTTGCCTGTCCTTGGCTTAATATATTGTATGAACTCAGCCATTGTGGTTTATAAAATATAGTTTACAAACGTCAGTAACTGGCATGGTTTGCATATCAGCAAACCAGGCCAGTTCACCTGCATATGTAAGCAGGTAAATATCCTGTTTCCCCCAAAATAAGGCATCCCCTGATAATAAGCCTAATCAGGCTTTTGAGCACATGGCAATAAGGCCAAGTGCTTATTTCAGGGTTCAAAAAAAAAAAAAAAAAAGACAGGGTCTTACTTTGAGGAAGTAAGGAAGCACAGTAGTACATTTGTAGTTTATCTCTGAAATGAAACAGAATACTTTTATTGCTTGCTACAATAAACTTGTTACAGGTTTACCCTTGCTAGGCTATTTTTAATTTTCTTCTTCTCCCAGTCAGATGACCTCAGGAAAGTATTATTCTCTGGCAATTCTACAACAACAACAGCAGCAACAACAACAACAATAACAACAACAACACAAAAACAAACCCTCTTCCCGTACTTCAGAAACATAATAGTTCCTAGCTCAAGTAAGGAAATAGTCTCCAAGAAAATTTGTTTTCTTCTCAAAATGCTTTAATACCATGTGAAATTCTGGTCATTGTAGAATGGAAATTGCAACTCCCGCACTACCTCAAACAATTGTTTTGATTGTGACTAGGTGGTTTCTATGAATCTTGTTTTAAATAGTGAACAATAAACTGCTTTGAAAACCATGAGGCTGAAAAACAGGGTAAAAATAGTTGACATAAATCATGTGTAATAATTTGGAATGTTAACTTAATTGGGTTGAAACTAGGAAGTGTAAATTACTGAATAGTCTTAACCCGACAATGAAGGCTATGTAAATAGATAAAAATGTAAATATAAGTACGTAGATGAACAATTGAATAAAAATAGAGAACATATATACACGTTGATTCAGTAAGCTGTAAAATAATATATGATGTAATGTTATGTTTGTTATGTGTTTTTAATGTGTTTTTGTTTTTGTTGTATTTTTCTTTATTTTGTTTTTAAAAGTCAAAAGTTCAATTAAAATTATTTTTTTTAAAAAAATCATATGAAATAAACCAAGGATTTTTCAAAATCTTTGGAAAGTGTCCATTTGTATTTTTTTTTTTTTGTTGCTTTGAGTAAATGAACAGATGATAATATATCAATTTGATGCCTTACATGTGCTGGACTGGGAAGTTTAATACTTGGTTATCTGCTGGTTCTTTGGGTAAGTTAGTGGTGTTCATAGCAAATCACAAAGAAACTAAAATGAAGACAGATATGTAATGGCAGCATGAAACAAATCTTGTTATTACCTGCTTGTTTCCTGCTGTCTGATTAAAGTAAGTAATAACTTTTAATGGCATTGCCATCCATGTGTCATCATTTGTCACCCTGACCTCCCATCCTTTCCCCTTGAAGATCTCCAGAAGAATGCTGTCTTTAAGGATTTTTGCTTCAGATTGGTTTTTCTGTTTTGCATTCCTCCATAATTTTTATCCAATTTATAGTTAGGACTGGACTACCTGGTTATGAACATAGCTATACTATCTGATTTGGGCTTTTAAAACTCACTTTTAAACATTTTCCTCCAGGTAGGATGAAATGACACTAAGCAGAATGAAAACTTAGTTAAAGGACACTGAAAGAAATCAACAACACTTTGCTTTGTCAAACATGAATCTTACTGATCTCAATAGGTCTGCTCTAAGACTAAATTTTGATCCAACTTATTCTCTTCAATCAAATTAAACCTCTTTTCAAGCCTTTTATTAAATTCACAGCAAGAGCTACCTTGAACATTCCGTTTTAAAAGAAATATGGCTTAATTTTTTTTAAAAAAACACGCTTTTCTTTGTAAACAGGCTAATATAATTTTTCTTTCAGTTAGAGATTAATGTTAACAATAACCTATTGTTCCACAGCTTTCACTAGCTTTCATTAATTATTTTTCTATGGGGACCAGATTGAATTTGAAAACTACATTAATTTAAAAAAAATACAGCTCCAGTAACAGAAGTTAGAAATGGAAAATAACTTACAGATCGTTTAGTACATTTCTTTGCTAATATAGCATTGCTCCCTGTGGTATTTTTAAAAAGGCTATTTTTTAGTCCTTTGCCAGGTTTGGTTTGAAATGAGTCATACAAGATGAAAGTCCTTTAGACAGAGGTAAATGTGTTCTCTACAGTTCTTGATCATAGCAACAGAAAATCTGAATATACTGTAGAAGAATAAACCAATATGTTACTGGACTAAAAATATCTGTTTCTTCAGAAGTAGTCTGAAATCTGCTTTTTGTACCACTGCAATTTGAAGACAGATCTTGCTACGATTGTAATTATTATCTACATTTGTGTCTGATTACAGGTAGTCTTCATTCATCTTCATTCAAGCGTTCAACAACCGTTTGAAGTTACAATGATGCTAAAAGAGGAGACTTATGATTGTTTCTCATATTGTGATCATCACAGCATTCTCCATGGTCATGTGATTGTGATTTGGGCACTTGTCAATCAGCTTGAAATTACAATGGTTGCAATATCTTGTGATCACATAACCACCTTTCACAATATTTTAACATACTGCAAAAGTCGCATCATATGCTTGAAAAGATCTCCCAACTATTTCTGGAAAAAGCTGTGCAGTGGCTTCATGGTCATTTCAAGGCAGCTTTGAATCCTATTGAAAAGTTAGTGTTTCTGTCAGGGGTGAAATGCTCCCACTTGGACCAGATCGCCCGATCCGGTAGCGATGGAGGCGGGTGGTTCAGAGAACCGGTAGCAAAAATCCCTCCCCCCCCATTGCCCAGCTGAGCCACGCAATCATCAGAGGCTTTTTTTTAATTTTTAAAAGCATTTTTTCTACAACCACTTTGGCTGAAAAAATGCTTTTAAAAGTTAAAAAAAAAAGCCTCTGATGATTGTGCGGCTCAGATGGGATCATCAGAGGCTTAAAAAAAAAGCCTCTGCCAATCAGGCAAGTCAGCTGGGATCATCAGAGGCTTTAAAAGCATTTCTTTTACAACCTCTTCAGCCAAAGAGGTTGTAGAAAAAATGGTTTTAAAAATAAAATAAAATAAAATAAAAGTTGGCCACGCCCACTCAATCATATTACCCCTCCCACCAAGCCACAACCACAGAACCAGTAGTAACAAATTTTACATTTCACCACTGGTTTCTGTTTAATATAGAGTTATCCAGGACCCATTTGTAATTACCCTGAACAGTATAGGTATAGAACTTGTGGCATCATGTTGTTGTCATGTGACATATCATGACTTTCCTCCCTTCGTTAAAATGGGGGTTGGCATGGCCAGCACATGATGCATCCAGCCCGCGGACCTAGAGTTTGGCCCCCTCATTTAGAGCTTCTCCAAAATTACAATATTTAATGAAGCATCAGTAAAAAAAATGGTTAAATTCACAGAGTTATCAAAACACGATCATCAGTTAATTTAATTTTAATTACATTCACATTTGAATAAATTGAAAATAATTTTTGTTTTGGTCTTGCCTTCAGATTTGTTCCAGTTTCACCCATTTTTTGGGAGTATGGGTAATAGAACTTAATTCATGGGCCAAAGAGAGTTGCTGGCTCAAAAAAATGTTGTTTTTTGTTGGCTTCTTGCCATATAAGCTTTTTCTATAGAGAAAAATGAACCTTCAGGAATTAGGTGGGGATCAACGTGCCCCTCAGTTGTCAAACAAATAAAAGAATGTTTGTTACAAGAGATTATTTTTATACATGCCTGATGTATGCTTTATACATGCCCCTTTTATGTAATTCAACATCCATTTTTGTATTTTCTTTCATCCTCATATTGTCTTCCTCTGAGATGGACATCTTAGTTGGTTCTTTGCTACTTTCTGTGTCTATCTGCTACTCAGACCCTACTCACAATTCTAACTTTGGAGGAAACTGCTTATTGTAGAGTTATGTCTTGAATAATCTGACAAATACTGTCCATTCAGCATAAGCGTAATATTTGCTCTAGATATCATATGTAATAGTATTGCAGAGAATGAAAATGAAGCTCATTACACTCCTCCAGTTGTTAGCTGTAAAAGTTAATAAGGAATTAAGATTTTATAACATGTTTTATTTTTTAATAATTAACATATGGAGATATAAGAAAAAGGCTATAATTATAATAATGGTTGTTGTACCTGGACATTTTGCTGAGGCAAGCGCGTACAAAGAACTCCACTTTGTCTTGCGGCAAAGCTATGAACTACTTAGTGTAATGTGCTGCTAGCTCATTTTGTAAGTAATAACGAAGTATTTATAAATAGAAATCTGAAATAAAATGCTACCATATGCTGCAAGCAGTAATCAGGTGCTTGCCCTTGGCAGAGTAAAAGGCCTGTAGAGTTTCAACTCCCACTTGATCATCGTTGAAAGAAGAATATATTCATGTACTCTGTTATCAAGGACCTGAGTTTTCACTCCTTGGTGGGGAAAAGAGGCAAAGGACATTAGTTATACAATTAATAGCTGCTTTAGAGTCCTCCCAAACTATGAAACTTCATTCAGATTTGGTATCTGTGAATTATTTATCCCCATTTAATTTTTAATAAATGTCCACACACACTGAATAAAAATTCCACTTTTGAGAGAGACACATGGCTCCTGTTCCAGGATTATATGCAATTATTTCCCAATTATGGCGTACCCTAGGCCTTGAATATTATTCACACGGGTTGTTATATTTTTGCTTTAAACAAAATCAGCACATACGATGCTGTAATTTTCAAGCAACATAGCAATGGCATTTTAATTTTGGAAAACAAATGTTTGTCTTTCTCAGATAGTCCGCATGGGCACGGACCCTCAAAGTTGAAATTGTGTTGGTGGGCCTGTGAAAAAAAGCCATCAACAACTCACCCACAAGATGTGTAGCATAAAAGGAAAAAAAAAAAAACCTTTGAAAAAAAAAAGTAGAAGATGCTTTCCCCCACCCCTCAGAGAATACAAGCACCCTGCAGGAGTTATTTCTCTCATTAAGAGATGGGACCAACTGAAGCTTTTCCTAATGGGCTTTCATAGCATTGCCCTATCACAGCCACATCACAGATATAATGTAAAGCCCATCCTCATGACTTTAGCACAATGATGGCTAGATGATTGCCTAGTGACTTCCATGTGGTTTTTGTTCTTCTGACTAAGGGAGCCTATTAGGTAAACAGCCCTTTATCTCTGCAGCTGAGGGGCAAATTCTAAATGGGAAATTGCATCATTGCTTGTAGCGAAGAGAGTTTTGCCGATAGTTATGATATCGGTAACAAGTGAATCTCCAAATTCAGCACCACCATATCCAATAGCTAAGTACAGGGGTGGGCTTCAAAAATTTTAGCAAGGTGTTCTCTGCCCAGTTGCTGGGTGGGCATGGCCTAGTTGGCTTCCTGCACCATGGTGAGAGGGGGGGGTTGGGGGCAGTGGTGGCTTGCCCCCGGTTTGCACCAGTTCTATAGAATTGGTAGTAAAACCAGTGGGAGGCTTCGCCCACCGACACCAACATCATTAAAATGCTTCTGCACATGCGTAGAAGAGCACGCACATACATGGCTCCGTTGCAAACCGGTAGTAAAGGTAAGTAGAACCCACCGCTGGGGGAGGAGCATTTTTGCCCTCCCTGGGCTCTGGAGGTTTTCCTCAACCCTCTGGGAGGGTAAAAATGGCCTCCCCAGGCTCCAGAGGCCCTCTGGAGACTGCTAATGGGCTCATTTCCAGCCTTCCCAAACTTTCAGTAAGCTGTTTTTTGTCCTCCCTAAGTACACTGCATGTGGAGACTCCTGGGAGGGACGGCTGGAGGGGCAGAGCCAGCCAGAAGTCGGATTTGGAGGTTCTTTGAACTGCACAGAATATTAGCTAGAGGTTCTCCCGAATCTGTGCGAACCCCCAGCAGCCCACCCCTGGTTAAATACCAATTCTGGGGAATAAACACAGAGGTGTCTATGATTTTCCTGCCCTTCCCCTTGGTTTATTTAATTATTTATTTCAACAAAGGATTGCCCTCTGGTTTTAATTCAGCAGAATTCCATTTATACTCTTGTGCTCAGGTGACATTGCAATCAGAGAATAACACTTCAAGACAAATGTGTAACTGGCTTTGCATTTAAGATTTATTGGGTATTAAACATCCTAATTTCACTATCTCTTATGTTGGCCTTTCATTTTCAGAAGGATTAGATAAATCTATCCCAGAGACCATAGTTGGCTCATAGAGCTGCCTATTGTCCATTCTTGGTATAAACTGTTCAGGTGCAACTAAATCTAATTTCATAGGATGAGGCTGAATAACTAACTTAATTGGAATCCTCTCTCTGCATGTGTAGTCTCTTTGGTCATGTAGTTTCTGAATGCTCATATATACATGGTCTTAAACATAAACTTGAGCAGTAAGCATTAAAAATATAGCGGAGCTAAAATGCTAGAAGTAAATATATTTGGTTGTGTTAGAATTTAAAAGTCATTGGAATTCTCTTGTTTTTGTTAGCCAAGATTCTGCATGACTTCAATTGTCTCTATCTTGTTAAAAGAGAAATGAATGACTGGAGAAATTAATGGAGCAATGCCAAAAGGAGGGGAAAAAAGCCAAGAAATCACTGTATTTTCCTAGAAATAATGAGACAAAGCAACCATCCAGAACTTTTTTTGGCTACAGAAACTATTCAGAGTGGTAGGAGTCACAAGAAATGGCAGCAGAATAAAATCAATAAGACATATTTACAAAACTCAGAGCAGTTCAGAGATTAATAGCCTTTCAAGTTAATTTGATATATTTCCAGTGATATAATTTTAGGTGATGTTTATTAGGACCTTTGTAGCTATCCATTGCCTTTTGGTACAGGAAACACACTAATGTGTAAGTTCAAGCAACATTGTGAGCTCAACAAAATATTTAAATTAATGGGGAAAAAATCTGGGCAAATAGGATCTCTTGGGGATAAAACAAAAAGAAGGCAATGTAAGTAGACATTACTCCAGAAATGATTGAAGGAAATCCCCTATCTCCCAAAATTTGTGCCTAATGACAGTGGCTGAATCAACATCTTTCAGTCTAATCATTCTTCTCAAGTCAATTGGATACTATAGCAAATGTTCAGAAAGTGCCCTTGAAATCAACAAAATACATCCTCACATCAAGCCACACATGTACGAACATTGCATATCCAGACTTCATCCAATGCATGCTGCATTGGAAACTTTTCAAGAACATAGTTATGTTCCCTCAAAAGACAAGGACACAAGTGTTATCTTTGCTCTGGAAATCAATTGCCAATCTCACCACTTGACCAAGAGAACCTCTTTCAAAAGCCAGAAAGCATCATCTTGATCAATAACTACATTGAAAAGAAAATAATTTAATTCTATGGAACTCAACTATTCAGGTCTCCCTTCCTTCCTTCCCTTCTTCCTTCCTTCCTTCCTTCCTTCCTTCCTTCCTTCCTTCCTTCCTTCCTTCCTTCCTTCCTTCCTCCCTTCCTCCCTCCCTCCCTCCCTCCCTCCCTCCCTCCCTTCCATTATCTCACTATCCCAAAACATATTATCTGTTTCCAGCCTAACTTGTCCTGAAGTAACTGATTTGTTAAATGTGATATTGTTCAGAACTTAAATTAAAGGAAAACCTGTTTTAATGGTCATCAACATGGTGTTTATATTAAGAACATGAAATAGCATACTTCATAATCTGAATTCCATGTGGAAAACATATTTATCTTAGAATATTATATGTATATATGTATATGTACATGTGTGTGAAATGGATTGCTCAAAAATAAAGCTGTAATTCAAGAAGAGATCAGACTAGTTTTCAGTAAAATCTGCAGAAATCTATAAGTGACCATTGAATAAACAGGGCAGCTTTTCCATTGTTCCTAAAATGCAAGAAGAAAATAAATATTTTGAAGCTGTTAATGAAAGGGGTTCAAAAAGCTGAGCACAAAGACACAGATGATTCATGTTCACATAGGTCCCAACAATATTTAGCAGGGTTTCTCCCAGTAATAGAAGTATGTGAATAGTTTCCCATGAGAATACCCCTATTTTGAATGGACTACTTCACCCAGTGGTTGGATTCAGCCAGTTCGCACCACTTTGGGAGAACTGGTTGTTAACTTTCTGAACATTTTGGTGAACTGGTTGTTGGAAGAAATCATTAGGGCAGAGAACCATTTGTTAAATTATTTGAATCCCACCACTGACATCACCTAATGCTATATAGTAAGGCTATGCTTATACCAGACTACAAACACATACTATCTACTTCACATTTCATAACTCCCAAATCACAGTTAAGGGTCAATTAATTGCCCTCAGGAGCTTCTCTAAGCTCTGATGGCATTAAAAACCGGCTCCCCCAATTTAGTGTTTTCCAAATAAAGTAGGATTAATTTTAAGACTTTTGGTATTTAGAGGAAGGAAAGATGACTTAAAGTTTACCATCATGTTAGGACTCTGATCTGAAATTCCCACCATTTCACACAGCCAGTGTTAGAAAAGAAAATTATGTTTGGAGCTCCATTGTAACGGCTGATATTCAGTGGTTTCTTTTCTTTTCTTTTTTTAGAGATAAGGAAGATTAGAACAACTGCAAGTGAATCTGAGCTACAACATGGGTGTGAAATCCTTCATGTTGTAATATAGTCTTCTTGCTCATTGTTCTTTCATTTAATATTCTCTTAGATTCTTTTTTGCCTTTTGTGATATATATATATATATATATATATTTCACCTGTAATTTCCATGGCAAGAAAATGAAGTTTGACATTAAAGAGATTTTAATGAAATTCTACACCATCCTTGAAAACTTCAATCAAGGCAAGATTATTCAACCAGTTTTGCAAATCCTTAAAGCTGCTGTTTCTTTCTCTTCTTTGCCTTCCTCTTCTCCACTGCTGATTGGAAGGAGAATTAGGACAGACAAAAGAAAGCACTTCTTCACAAAGCATGTCATTAACCTTGGAATTCATTTACCCACAAGGCACGGCGATCATCACTAGCTTGGATGGCTTTAAAAGAAGCTTGCAGGAGCTTATGGAGAACAGATCTATTAAGGGTTACCAGTTCAAGACTGTATATCACTTTCAGATTTGGGTCAATGTTATCTCTGCGTTGGGTTGGCCCTCCCCACCCCCAAACCAGTTGTATCTCCTACTTATGAGCACCACAAAAGCATCTTATTGAGCATGATGAAAAACAAAATAGGTTCTGGCTTTCTCCAAGAAGGGTCTTCTTACATTCTATCTGTGGCCATGTGTTGTGCATGTGCAAGCATACACATGCATGCATATATGTATAAAAATATGTGGATGGACGTATGCATGTAATGTAATTTGTGTCGAAGTACATTAGTATTGTTTAATTGTGGATAGTGTGTGAACATGAAGTCCTTGACTTACAACCATAGTAAAGCATTAGAAGCCAAATGTAATAACAGTCATACAATGGATGAGTCATGTGACTAACCTGATTTTTGTGGTAGTTGTTATGCATGAGGTGGTCATTAAGTGAACCAATGATTTGCTATGATGGCAGTTTAATAAAAAAACAACAGTGGCATAGTGTAGGTAAAGAAGTGCTTTGTTTTTGGCAAAACAGTCATAAAAGGTAATTGTGTGATCGCAGGGCACTGAAAATTGCTGTAAATGTTGTCAGGCATACAAAGTTTGGCCATGTGACTATAGAAGAAGACCTGACTGTCAGAGCTTTGAATCGCTGTTATAAGTCCCCCTTTTGGGGGTTTGTCATACCTTGAATGGTCATTAAGTGACAACTTGTAGCTTGAGGACTACCCGAAATCTCTGGTAAACAACATGATTACAGGCTTATATTGCCAAATTGAAAAAGGATAAGTGTTTTTTTTAAAAAAATTGAAATAACTGATTTCTTTCTTCTTTTGGTTTTGTTGACTCATTTCTTTGTTGACTCAAGATTCACCCTAAATCTTGATTATGGCAGAAGAATCAACCAAATTTAGTATTAAAGGCATTTTCTGAATAGCAGTTTATTTTTAACAATAAATATATTGTTTTTGGTTAGATAATGATGTTATCTATTGGTGATTCTATGAGCTAGGTGTCTCCACATCTTCTGATCTTGCACTATTTCTTTGAGTTTTTCTATGTTCTGGCTGGTGTCAGCTTTGATGATGTCCAGCCACCGTGTTCTTTGACAACCTGGTTTCCTTTTACCACTAACTCTTCCAAAATAGAACTAATGTTGTATGGAAGTACAAGAGGATTTGGGATACATGCTGTAGGTAAAGAACCGTTGAGCAAAAATGTTCCGTGCAACTTGAGGATTTGGCAATAGGGTAGGCAAATAGTTATGCAAGGAAAGGAATACTGTGCAATGGAGACTGGGAACACTGTGACTGGAATCTTGATTATTAATACAAAAAGTTTTTGTAGATAGACAAAGAAGTTTTGAATTTTGTATGCTGATTTGTAATGAATAACTAAATCTAATGAAGCCAGAGTAATAACTTTGGTACCAACATTTACCTGTGTAAGATTTACCTTACATGTGATAATAGCCTTTATTTACTCTCTTATATCTGTTTCTGAATGCCAATAAATCCAGTGGTTTTTATTTTTAATTTGACATACATAAGAATATATTGTTAACCTTTTAGGTTATACATTATATGGGACTCAGCACTAGTAAGTTTCAAGACTTGTGTTTCATGTTTTTCACCAAGTCATGTAAATCTAAGTTTCTGGAGATAAGAATATAATAATCTACTGCAGGAGTTTAAATCAAAGATAGAAATGCATACCCATGTCTGCACATGTGGTGGTTCCAGCAGAACAGACAAAATAATGCTTTTGTCACTCAAAAATAATGCACCTCAAATATTTGTCATGAAAGAAGGATAATGCAATAATTCTCACACTGTTTTCCATGTCAGAAGCTGTAAAATGAAACTCAAAACAAATAGAAACAAAGATTCGATATATGATATTTCATTGGAAGTATAGGTTCTTGTTGGTGTGATGGTTACTTCCAAATATTCCATGAATCCTTAAAGTGCATCCACAAGAATCTGTGCTCTAATAGTTCTTGTGCTTCTAAATGCCTTCCTGCTGAGTTGGAGACATTCTATAGATCTTATTTGTGCCATTGCTTCATCAAGTCCTAAAATGGTACTGTATTAAATTATGACCAGCATTCAAATATCTCCCATAACGGTTTTAGCCTTAGGTCTCTGACAGATGATCTAAAAACCCACTTGCTTCTCTTAATGCTTTTGTTGTCAGAACACCTAAGTCACCATTTGTCATCCCCATTACTGCAGGACCTTTCTGTAGTCCGATTTGCCACTTTTCATTGCTTTTTAATTTTTTAAAGAGGTTAATGGATATGGGAAGAACAAGGGAAATACATGCAAAGTATGGCCAGTCATGATAATGAGGATATTTAACATAAAGGCAATGAGGGGAAGTTTTTTTAAAAAAAATATTGCATATTGACTGATTAATGTTCCCATTGTTTGCTCAGGACGTTTCTATTTTTTTTTCCTGTTGTCCAGTTGTCTTGAATGAAAAAGAATGAAAGCATTTTCTGTATGGTGTCTGTGGAGATTCTCAGTCATCCAGTCATAGTTGTTTCAAAGGTGCTTTTCCCCCTGTATGGTGATTTTTCTCTCACCTCTTCATAGTCAAGTCTTTGAAAAATGAACTAAGGTAAATTTCTGAAATTTCTGTTTCTTTGCTTTTCTTTATCCTGCGTTTTTGGTTTTCTGTTTTCTTGCTAGCCAGATGCCTCTTGTACCCTTTGCCTTCTAACGCCTAATGCTTCACTTGGTAACGGGTTGCTATACTCTCTCTTTTTTTTTTACTAGCAATTGCAACTTTGTTAGGGTTCAAAGTGGACAGCTTATTTGAACGGGGTTCACAGGCTTTGTTCTGCAATGCCGGTGGGATGCCATGATGAATAATAAACATTTGAGGCTTCTCAGTGCATTTATTAATAGCTTTAAAAAAATAAACCCTCCTTTATAGCCATTCCCAGTATAGTTTCAGATGTACAAATGTTCACAAATATATATGCACAAACATTGCAACTTTGTATGTGGTGGATTCTAAAGCATGAAAAGATGCTTGTTAATTCATAGAACACTGGAAATTTGGGGGCCAGTATCCCAGTGAGTGGTCATCTTAAAGCATAAAGAATAAAAAAATGATTGGCTGGTATTCTCTGCATCCAGCAATAATTGTTTGAAGATGTTTCCTGAGAGCCCTAGATTTGCAAGGGTATAGTATGAACCTTTTTAGATTTGCAGATCACTCTGAAAGTGCAGGGAAATTGTAGCTTGTTTTTAGACTGCATTGCACATGACTGGCCAGTGAAAAAGCTTTGTGATGTGTCAGAATCTCCATGTTAGAAAGGAAGCACACCAATTTTGGACTCATTATTTTTTTTTCTGGAATAGGGATTAAAGCACTGGTGCCCATTGGAGAATGGACACCAGTTCCAAAATACCCATCCATCTGCTTTTCTTGGTTGAAAGATTTCTTTACATGTTGTGTTAGAAATGTACGTAGGGAAAATGAGGCTAAATCTAAGAATGGAGATATTAATCTATTCCTTATCTATATTAGATTTTCATGTGGTCATTCATAAACCCACGGCATCCAATTTCTGCATCATTCTATCATTAAATGAAATGAAACACAGAGATATTTGCATGAGATGTGACTAATTAAAATAAGGCCTGGTGTTGTTTAAATATAATTCATCTGGGTTTTTAGAGTTAAAATCTAAAAAAAAAAAAGGGGGGGGGGAATAATTGCTTATGAATATTGAAACAATACTTTTAAGTTCTATTTCACTTTGGCTTCCTCCTAAAATGATAATAGGATATAACCGACAAAATTAAAGATTGACAATTACTAAGTAAACACTAACAAGAGTATTTTCAAATGACCTTGTCAATCTGGTGGACATTTTAATCTATCATTCTAAACATATTTCCATCCTCCTATTAATATGGAAATTAACTATTTTTTTTCTCATATGAAGTTACTTTGGCAAATATAATAGCCACGATTCAAATTTAACTAAAGTGAAACAGTTTTTCTGGGTTCTTTTCCAGAAGATTAGATATTTTCAGCAGAATTTGTAATATATGCAAACATTGGGCACATGCCCAATGGGGCATGTTGCCCCATTGGGTGGGTTTAAGCAGGTTCTCACCACTTCTGGAGAACTGATAGTGGATATTTTGAGTAGTTTGGAGAACCGGTAAATACCACCTCTGACTGGCCCCGTCCCCATCTATTCTCTACCTCCCGAGTCCCAGCTGATCAGGAGGAAATAGGGATTTTGCAGTAACCTTCCCCTGGATTAGGGAGGGAATGGAGATTTTACAGTATCCTTCCCCTGCCACACCCACCAAGCCATGCCCACAGAACCAGTAGTAAAATTTTTTGAAACTCACTCCTGGCACATACGTATGGTTTTGTTTACATTAGTCTAAGAGGGATAAAAGAATCTTTTTAAGCATAATAAAGCATCAGTGAGACAAGTGCATTTTAGTTCTCATACTGTTCTGAATTCAGTTGGAAATAGCATCCATTCCTGTGGATTCAGTTAATCAAGAATTAAATTTTCCTCAAGGTAGCTGCATCCAAGGATAACTTTGAAGAAGCTTTGGGAGATTTGAGTTGAGCCAATTGGTACAATTGAAGTTTATCAAACAATGTCACTAAGCCTATTTAGGACAGCTGTAAACTTGCCATCTTTACAAAATCCGTATCTTCTAAAACTAAAGAAATACAGTGCTTGTAGAAAATTTGATTGGTGAAAAAAAAAGTACAAATAATAGTAATACCTTTACTCTGAATTCAGTCCTGGCATTATTTAAGCATGGATGTGAAAGTATTTATTTCTCATGCCAGAATATCCGGTGATATTATTAACACATTAGTCAATGCCTGTTTATCATTTATGGGCTCTGGGTAAATTCTCAGTGCCACTTTTCTATGTATGTTAAAATAGTGATTTCAGAAGGAAGTCACAGAAAGCCTACTAGCTGATTCTTGGGAAAAATAAAGATATATGCATACAATAATTGACAAATGGTCTGGTCAACAGGAAGTTGATAGAAATTATTATTTTTTATTTGGAAACACTCAGCTGTTTATCAGAAATAGTTCCCCTCCCCCATTGCATTTAATCAGGTGAAATACTGTTACATATTGGTGTTACCCTTGCTAAGGCGAGCTGACTCATTCTTTAGTAAGCCTTCCTTCCTTCCTTCCTTCCTTCCTTCCTTCCTTCCTTCCTTCCTTCCTTCCTTCCTTCCTTCCTTCCTTCCTTCCTCAGACTTCACAATAAAGGCTTAAATAAATTAAATGTTGCTATGGTCACTTGTCAAAGAAAGCAACAGCAATAGCATTTTGACTTATATATCGCTTCATAGCACATTACAACACTTTATAAACAATTTACAGAGTTTGCATAGTGCCCGCAACAATTTTACTGACCTTGGAAAGATGGAAGGCTGAATCAATCTTGAGCCAGTTAGGGTCAAATTTCTGGCAACAAGCAGAGTCAGTTTTCAATACTATATTCTAACCACTGCACCACCACGTTTCTTGTTGTGGCCCCGTCCTCTGAGCCTATCCCATTGGAGGAAGGAAGCTCTGAGCAGGAGGAAGAGGAGCCAGCCAGATCTCCCAGACCCCCCCCCCTCTGGCACAGTCTCAGGTGCCAGCTGAAAGAGAGCCAAGTAGTGGGGAAACAGGTGTCTCAGATGAGAGTGAGGGAGAGACGTCATTCCTGGACGCACGTCAAAGAAGGCGAGATAAACGCTTACAGCAGCTGCGGAGACGCATGAGGGAATAGACCTGAGTCACTGAACTGGAGTCACAGGATCAATGAGTCACTGGACCACACCCAGAGCCTATATAAGACAGGAGGGTGGTTCATGATCTCTGTGACGAACAATAACGCAATCTAGTAGTCTTTGGAGCTAAAAGAACAGATTTTGGCAAAGCTACGTAAGTGATTTTCTTTTTGTGAACTATTAAAGCCCTTGGCAGACGGTGTGCATATCGCTGCCAAGTTTGAGATAAGAACTGTGGAGTGTGCCAAGTGCTTCTTAACCCTCGACTGGCTGTGTTTTTGTGGGTCTCTGTAGGGGGGGACAGATCAGTTTCTGATCCCTACACTATATATATATATATATATACTGGTATATATTGTCTTGATAGATCAAATTAGCTCAGCATTCTTTGCAATCCAAGTAACTAGAAAACCTTTTAACATCGATGCATGGACTTCAGGTTCAACAATGCCTCTGGGTAGAACATGAAGTCTTAGGTCATTTTGTAGAAACTTCAATTCATGCATGCTGGAAAGTTTAGGAACTTTGGGCAAACTTTGGTTAAGTAGCAAGCCAAAGAATAAGCCTAATCAACAAGTAAATGATGAATCTTTTATAGACTCAAGACGATCGTTATTGTAATGGACATTAAAAGACACATGCATTTGTCAACCTATTAAAATCAATGTTATTATCCAAATGGATTTACAAACATTAAATACATCTTCCCATAAAGCATAAATAATGTAGTCCTATTTTGATCTTATTGAAGGTTCCCATGCAAGAGAATACATATTAATAATGTTTTTGGCTGACAGCCATACAAGTCTGAACGGAGTAGTCATGTTTATCAACACTGAGACTGGCTTCCTTTTAGTTGTTGCATATCAAATTAAATTTGTTCATATTTGTATGCTCATTTGAGCTTTTGACTGAGCTAGGAATAAAAAGGGACATGCTTTATGTAGGAAATGGAAGTGGGCTGTAATCAGCAAGGAGATATATCATCAAAAAGCTAATATCTGCAGAAAGAAAATTTGAGATGCTAAAGTGCATAATGAAATTAGACTTGGGACTGAAGCTAGAAACAACAACCACAACAATAACCACAGAGCCTTTTCCCTACATCAGTAGGGAAAAAAAGGAAAGTGGTGTATCCTTTGCTATGATATTCCTATAGCACAGAGCAAGTGACAAATTTCAACAGAACTTTTTAACAATATTTTGCTCTGGTTCTATTGTCAGAGAAGTCTTAAAGATCAGACCAGAATAATTGGCCAAACTAAGTAAAGATATGGTGAGGGAGGATCACAGCTAACATAGATAAGTTGAAGTCTTTAGGACCATATCACAATCACATCCAACAATCTTGAAGGCATTTTAAGAGATCACCCAAATGACCCTTTCAATGACATTTACAAAATTGTGAAGGAGAGATGTAGTATCAGAGGACTGAAGAAAAATAAGTTAATCTTGTTTTCAAATGGGGTTAAAAAAGACTAAGTAACTTTAAAATGATCAGCTTGATATCAACCTGGAACAAAAATATGCAACAGATTATTAAGCAGTTATCCACAAACATTTAGAAAAGGATGCATTATTTTGCAGGTGCCACCAGAGCTTTCTAAGAAAGGAAGACAAATCACATCTTATCAGACTGTCCAAACAGATTTATTTTCTGACAGAAAAGTATAGTATAATATATTTTTATTTATTTATTTATCATATTTGGAGACTGCCCAATAATTTTTCAGCTACTGTAACTTGGGCAGTAATATAACCTTTTTCTTGCAACCTAGGATGGTCACAGTTTTACAAAAGTGGTGGTTATATATTTTTTCCTTGCTTTTTTAAAAAATGTGTCTCAGTTCTTTATCTCTTGTGAGACTACTTTGTTTCCAAGATGGGAAGAGAAGGCACTCCTTGTTAAAAGAATTTAGAACAGTCTAAATTCTTTTAACAAGAATTAACTAAATTGCTTTCTTTCTTTCTTTCTTTCTTTCTTTCTTTCTTTCTTTCTTTCTTTCTTTCTTTCTTTCTTTCTTTCTTTCTTTCTTTCTATATCTTATCTATCTATCATCCCGCTTTATATTTTTTTACAAAGTACTCAAAGCTGTGAACATATCCAAGACACCAGCAGTGGGTTCCACTTATCTTTGCTACCGGTTTGCAGCAGGAGTGCATGCGGCCCTCCTGAGCTCCGTTTTCATTGGCAGAGGGCTTCAGGAGGCCATCATGGCCAGAAATGGAGCCCAGAAGGCATGCGTGTGGTCCTCCTGAGCTACATTTTCACTGGCAGAGGCACTGCAGGCCGGACCGGTTTTTTTTCCAGGATGGGCCAGTAGGCCAGATTTAAGCACTCTGCAGGCCAGATTTGCCCCGCAGGCATTGACTTTGACACCCCTGGTCTAGTCCATTCACTTAGATATGACCCTGCAGATTACATCTTTTCTGAAGAATATCAACTGATCTGATGTCAAGAAACAAGAATCATGTACTTCTGGGACCAAACCAGGATCCATTTTGTGTGTGTTGGTCTTCAGTCTATGCTTATCTATTATGTCTTTTATAAACCAATTTAAGGAGATTGAAACAGCTGATTTTATAGTAAGTGTTTTCCAAAGACATAATTAAAATGCTAAAAAAATCCCATTATTCCTGTATTCAGTATGCTACAATAGTTGATGTGACCTATTAGTCAAATTCCTGGGGCTTTTGCTGTAAAGGTTCTGCACCTTTTGGTTTATTGTAGGTAAATACACACAGATAAGAGCACAGACAAAAATTTCATACAGACAGGGATATTGATTTTTCTCTTCAAAGGGTTCATCTTAAGTGATAATGATACTAGCAATCACTTAAAAGATTTATATCTCATAATATCACAGATTCACACAAATCAGCTTAATAATTCTCACACAGAATTCCCATTAGATGATCTAACTTGACCCAAAAATTATAATAATGTATTACAGGAGAAAAGGAATTAGATGGCACTACCTTTGAAGGATGGCATCTTATGAAATATGGAACGAAGAGAGAATATGATTTCAGACATCAAGTTGTCAAGGTCATATCCCTAATTTTTAATCGTATGGCTATATTCTTTCAGATATATTCTGAAAGAATACTTAACACCTTCCTGTTTTACCCCAAGCTTGCTTGTCATTTGTTCAGTGTTACCATGTCTGAAAAATTGTTGCATAATTAAGCATCACACAATAGATACACAATGCATAAGCCAGAACACCCTTATTTAAATATTCATGCATTAAATAGATTCCTCAGGGTTTAATGAACAATACAAGACGAATATCATGGAAAAAAAATGGATATCTTTAGATGAGGTTTTATTTTATTCATTCCTAGCTCTCTTTCCTGAAAACAAGGAAAGAGGCTATTCTATTGTTACCATTAAATATATAAAAAAAGTGAATGACAATACATTCTTTTCATTCTTTATTTGGTGGAGTGAGTTCTGTTGTTTCATTCCAACCTCCCACAGACTGAATTCGAGGTGTTTTAGCTCAAATTTAACTTTAGCCAGAGAAGGTTATATACTAGAAACTATGCTGCTGACCTCTTTTCTTTCATTTGAAAGTATGTTCATCACAGTTCTATTTAAAATTGTTTGATTTAATATAAATCTCAACCAACTATAAAACAAATGACGTTGAGATCTGTTGAGGAAAAATGATGGGGGTGCAATCTACACGCATGGTTTGGGAATGCTCATTTTAACCTTAAGGTATAGTTGGATTGACCCTGTTCTAAGCATTCAGGCTCATTTCAATATCAGACTATCTTCTATGCAAGTGATTGTTAGCATGATGTACACTGAGGCAATAGGTTAATCACATTTGAAATCTAAACTTCATCAAACATCACCTATAAAGCCCTACATGGCTTAGGTCTGGGGTATTTGGCAGAAAATCTGTGGCCAGCAACAGCTCCCCACTGCCCGGTGCGCTCACACAGAAAGGGCCTACTTGGAGTCCTGTTGGCTAAGCAATGTCGGCTGACAGCCCCTAGGGAGCGAGTCTTCTCTGGGTGCACCTGCCCTCTGGAATCAGCTCCCCTTGGAGCTCCGGGTAGGCCCTGACCTTCGCTCCTTCTGCCGTGACCTTAAAACATGGTTGTTTTGCCAGGCTGGCCTGGACTGCATGGGGTTTTAATGGGAACTTTAGTTTTTAGTGTCTGAATTTTAATCTGGACTGGTTTTATTGTTGTGAGCTGCCCTGAGTCCTCACAGAGAAAGGGCGGCATATAAGTCCAATTATAAATAAATATAAATATAAATATTCTCCCCAATATGGCTTTAGTAAGAAAGACAGTAAATAACCTACAAGTAATTTCCTCTGTTTTAAAAAATAATAATCCATTCAGTCTTTTGATGGTAATTTCCAGTCCTTTAGATATTAATGGTCAGTTCAGAGTGAAACAAACAAACAGATGTCTTTGATCCATTATGAATATATCCCTACTCAGCAACTTTTTACAGGAGACAAAGACTTGATGAGATTATAGATGTTAAGGTCTCACCTTCTCCAACATAGTCAGCCAACACATTCAATTGCTGCAGTTAATTATTCTCCTGTGCCTCCTTACTCACATTTGGACAGGCAACTCTCAGAGAAACAAAAGCATTTATTCAATGGAGGCTTCCTGCCAGATGGAATATACTTTTCTCATTGTTGTGGTGCCCTCATAACATTGTGGCACTTGGGACATCTGGTTCCTAAGTAGGGATGAACAGGTTGTATTTTTAGAAACTGAGATTTTGTTATCGGCTGTTACCTACTGAATTCTGAGTACTTTATCCAAGATATCGCAAGGTGACTGATAGGGTATGTCTCAAAACTGTTCTAGGTAGATGTTACAATTCACAACTAAGTCCCCTCTTCCCCAGTTCACAAAATATCCAAAATAGAATGTATAGTATATACCAATACTATTTACCATATTTTTCGCTCAATAAGACACATTTTTTGTCTCCCAAAAATGGGTGGAAATGTCTGTGCGTCTTATGGAGCGAATATTGCCAAAGCCCCACCCACCCACTGGCCCCCGCCTTTTGGCCCTTTTTGGCCTCCGTGTGCCTGGTTTTCATCCTAAGCATGCCCTGTTTGTGGTCTCTGCAAAGGAGGCTGAAAATGGGGCACACTGAGGCTGAAAACTGGAGTGCATCTTATGGTCAGGTGCGTCTTATGGAGCAAACAATGTGGTATTTCCTTCCTCATAATTTGACTTCTATCAAATTATCATGGAAGGCAAAAAAAATGAGCACAACTCTAAGGAGGAAGATCACCCATTTAATTGAGACAATAATTGTGACATTCCAACTTGGAACAGAAATCAATAAAATGGTAAGACTTTTTATGAGAATTTTGAACTGCGGAGCAGGAAATTCTTGGACTCTGATTAGGATTTTAGGAGCACAAAAGGAAAACCAGACAAGCTTTGTCTACATAAACACAGTTTTTTTAATTGTTAGGAAAAGCCATACTATTAGAGGTAGTAGTAGTACTGGAAATAGTTTTTGTATCCTTACTAATGAGTGTTGGAATCTTGATAGAACTTGGCTCATGTCTCCAAATTACAGAAAACATTGGTACTTTTGTTAAGTTATATGGTTGTTGTTTTCCTTATTGGGTTTACTTCAGACAATAAGATGGATCTTGATCTTTGCTGCCATTGGTCAGCTTCATTCTGCCTTTGTTAAGGTGAGCAATATTCTTTTCTTTTAGGCAAGGGAAGGATCAGGAGCCTTGTTCTGGGAAAGGAATAGTTTACTTAGGTGTGACAGGTAAACAGATAAACTAGAACTGGTCTCTGACCTAGCAGAAGGATACACCCTAAAAATAATTTCTCTTTTCATTTTAGCCATCACATTGCAATATTTTTATTCACTGTAGAAAATGGATGATACAGGCTAAAGAAAACGTCTTGCCTGAGTGGATGTGCCATTTGTGATCATGCAGTTAACAAATGGGTTCAACTGCTGGCTGACATATTTTATAAAAAGGATTAGATGTACAAAGTCTATATAGTGTTTTATCTCCCATTATCTTGTGGGTGGCCTGTGATGGATGTGACCAGATGTCATTTCTCTTGTTATCAGCCAGCCTGGGCCATTTCTTCCTATTTGTTTACCTTCTCCATCGGCACTAAGTTATTTACTTCCCCTGCTACTGAAACCTACCACTCTACATGTTTCCAACAAATCACAAGAGAGGAAAGCAGAACATCACTATTGTATTTGGGGAAAGATGAGGCCTAATGGTGTTATTCCCTTTTAATGGCCAGACTGCCATTGTTTCATTGCAGTAGAATTTAATTCTGTTCCATCAATAGTATTCTGAAATTGCATCAATATATATCTTTACCTGCAGATGGGGTTGGGGGAATAGCAACAGCAATAGCTCTTAGATTTATATACTGTTTCATAGTGCTTTTAAAGCCCTCTCTAAGTGGTTTTACAGAGTCAGCATATTGCCCCCAACAATTTGGGTCCTCATTTTACTGACTTCGGAAGGATGGAAGGCTGAGTTAACCTTGAGCCCATCAGGATTGAACTCCTGGAATAAGCAATGCGTTAGCCTGTGTATTGCATTCGAACCACTGCGCCACCGCAACTCTTCCACAATGCCACAAAATGCACAGCTCTGCTTGGACTTCTGTAGGCTAGTCGGTCTTGCATTTCATTTTAGTGACCTCAGAAGGATGGAAGGCTGAGTCAACCTTGAGCCGATGAGATTCGATCTGCCAAATTACAGGCAGCTGACAGTCAGCAGAAGTAGCTTGCAGTACTGCATTCTAACCACTGTGCTGCGGCTTTACAAAAACTATAAAAAACAATTACAAGAATGGCTAGCACAGTGTGATCAAATCTCTGCACCTTTGAAACAGGTAGTCTTTGACTTACAATCATTCATTTTGTGACTGTTCAAAGTTACAGTTAAAAAGAAAAGACTTATGATCAGCCCTTGCACTTACTATCATCACAGGATCTCCACTGTCACATGATCAAAATCCATCTGCTTGACATCTGGCATGTATTTATAACAGTTGCAGAGTTCTGGGGTCATGTGTCTCTTTGTGTAAACTTCCCAGTTGGCTTCTGACAAACAAAGTCAATGGGGGAAGCTGGATCCACTTAACAACTGCATGATTCACTTAATGATAACAGTGATTCTCTTAATAACCAACAACAAAAAAGGTTAGTAATAGCAGGTGAGACTTACCATACTTTATAACCACTTGCTTAGCAATGGAAATTCTGCTCCAAGTTATGGTAATAGGCAAGGACTATCTGTATATCTATTGGCTTTGAGAGAGGGAAAGGCTTTGATTGTGTTGCTGCGACTGCCATCCTGACCTTTTGGTCTCTCTCTTGAAGATAGCAATAGCAATAGCACTTAGATTTATATACTACTTCACAGTGTTTCACAGCCCTCTCTAAGCGGTTTACAGAGTCAGCATATTGCCCCCAATAATCTGGGTCCTCATTTTACCGACCTCAGAAGGATGGAAGGCTGAGTCAACCTTGAGCCCATCAGGATTGAACTCCTGGAAAAAGCAATGAGTTAGCCTGGGGGGGGGGCACCTATCGAGACCTGCCACTGCTTGACACACCGGGGATAGGGACACAGCCTCACCACAACGGATTTAGGGCTCGAGGCCTGAGTTGAATGCCATGGACGGATTGCGAGCTGAAAAGGGGGGGAGTGCACCTTTTGGTGGTGGGGGTGATGCGGCGCATTAGGTGGTCAGACACAGTGCGGACAGGAGAGGCTCTTGCTGCTGCTTGCTGATGCCCACACCCAAGTGATGTCATAGCTCGCACGACGATCGTGGAGCTGCAAACCAGGAAAAGCAGCCAATTGGTGGGATGATTAGCGCGACTATTTAAACGGTTTTGGGATGCAGCAGCTCCCAATGCCAACTTTGTGTTATCGTATATTGAACTCAGCGTTGTCTGTGGCAAGCTTGGAGACCAAATAAACCTGTTTCCTGCACAAGACATTACCTGACTGCAGCGTGGTTATTCACTGTACCGAGGTTTGTTGAGTGATCTGAGACCTGCAGTACTGCATTCTAACCACTGCGCCACCGTGGCTCTTCCACAATGCCACAAAATGCACAGCTCTGCTTGGACTTCTATAGGCTGCGGTCTTGCATTTCTTATTATAGCATCCAGAAACAATGGATATCAAACTGGTTGTTTAGTGCTTATTTATCAAATTTTGCATATTTCTTCATGTTTTTTTCTCTCTCCCAACCACTTGAAGGTGGAGGGGGTTGCTCAGCATTTCTTATTGTTTAGTGTCAAAGCCCAGATAGTTTTGCATAGTTTTGGCAGGCTCTGCCTACCTCCTTTGTGCTGCTTTCTAATGTCATCACTTCCCATATATTTCTTTGTTTCATATTCCTCTAGATGCCTCGAAAAATCCAGGCTGAATCCTGAAACTAGGTCCACCCAATTTGCACTACCGTGTTCTCTTGGAGGATGGCTATTCTGCTAACTAGTGACCGGCTGAAAGGGGTCAGAGCAGTAAAAGGAATCCCTTTGCCTCTAACAAGTGGCAGACTCGCAAATCAGGATAAAAACCACTGGAAAATGACTTAGAACAGAATCAATATTGGAGGGACAGAAAATGGCAATGAGGACAGCAGATTCCAGTCAGCATTTGCTTTGTGCTGGCCAAATGAAGGTTGAATTTTGTTTTCTATTTCTAGAATTTCTATTGAATTTTGTTCCATAGTGCAGAAAGTTCTTTTGTTCTTGATTGTTTCCCAAAATGAACAGAGGCAGAGAAAGCAGAAAATCTGAACCAAAAAAGGCGTTGGCACAAATGACCTGCCTATCTAGGGGGACATAACTTGCAGACGAATGTCGGGTCATGTGGACAAACAGGATTAGGAAAATGTTCTACAGTAATATCAGAGAGCACTTAGTTATTAAAGCGTTGATTCCTCCAATGACATCTGTTGTATAAATATTTCTTTGCAATGAAACAAGCCTTTCCCTTGGGTTAATAATATTGATTTTTAGATGAATTGTAGACCGAATAATTATCAAATATGGGATGATTCCCCTGGCCTCTGTCAGTCTGTAGCTTAGTGCTCACAATTAGATTGCATTTATACCACATGCTGAGCTCTGGTAACTTGCCAGTGTGAGCAAAGTAAGAGCTTGGCACTTTTAAAAAATGCAGCTACGCTTTGGATTCCTAAATGAACACAGCCGTCTTCTTGTACACTCTGCTGGGCCCTTGAAAGGTGAAAAACCGATCCAACACACACACACACACACACAGTGTAAGAGCAATGAATTGCCGAGGGACTGTTCTTCTTTTTTTAAGCTGCTAACCAAACTGTCGTGCAGAAACAGAATCATAATGAGAGGGCCATTTGTTAGACTTTTAAACTGAATTATCTTCAGTGGGTGTTTGTGGCATTGTTCATGTCTTAATTGCAGCTATATAAATAGATTAATTACAAAAAAAAGTTTCTGTAAAAACAAATGTTATATGATGCGGATATCTATTTGTGATTACCACTAACACAATCAATAAAGGCCACTCCACGGGGAGCTTTACTTCTTGGTAATTTGTTTTACTTTTGTGACCAAATTAAAAAAAAAGCTACTTATTAAGCATCCAATGGCTATTTCACAATTTTTGAAATACGATTCTAGGTATTAAGGTGCAACTCTTGCAGCACTGATTTTCTAAATGTAAGCAGTCTCTTTCTCTCTCTCTGTCTCTCTCTCTCTCTCTCTTTCTCTCACACATAACAACAAGTTCTTTATACAAACTACAGGCTTACACCTAGCTTGCTTTTAAAACAAGTTGTCATCTTGCATTTTGACTTTATTCTTATATCCTTGAGTTCTAAAAGCTTTACAAAAAAATTAGTGTGCCGTCTTAGATTCTTGTGGGTAGAAATCTGAACCATGCACATTATTAAAGGAAAGTGAGCAGCAGTCCTCTTTAAATACAAATGATCAAAGTGAAAACCATCCAGAGTTTTCTGGTTACTAATTGCTTACAGTTCACTCTGGTTGTACTTCAAAATGGTCATTGTCAGGGAAAGACATAAACAACTTGCAACAGAGGAAACAAATTGTAATATTGTGGGATCAGTTGTTTGATGTCAAAAGTCTGTGTTTGGGGAACAAAAAAGGCCAAGAACTAGGGTTGCTTTTCTGCTTGGCAGGAGGTGTATGTGAAGAGTTCCAACATTCAGTATTCTTGTTTTATTTTATTTCTTCTTTTAAGATTTCAAAGGCATGAGGCATGATAAACAGTGAGTGGCAATGAGCCTAGGGTGAAGAATAAGATGATGTTTGATAGTGTTGTTTTGATTTTAAGGAGCTGTTGTGTTCAGGAGCTACAGTTCAGTATCTGGTGTAATTATTCATGAACTAGCCTGGATAATACTTTCATACGGGCTTGGAGAAGAGGTTTCATTAAAACAAATGTGATTAATATTGCTAGAAAAATAGTTAGAAAATAAAGATATGCTGCAGGAATTCATGAGGATAATGTATATTCTCAAAAGGCGTGTGATGAATTTTTAAAGGGTCTTTCAAGCAGTTGAGAAGCTTTGGGTTGTTTTTGGAAAACTTAGAAATATAACTAATCTCAATGTAGATATGCACTGTTTGCATGTTGTAGCTTAGTACTGCAAGAACAAATATAAGCATGAGTTTTGCATGGGCTGATATTGAGAAGAGTAGTATAGAGAAATTAGAAATGAGCAGAAATGAAGTAAGTTAAGGAATACAACACATCAACTAGGGATTTCATCCCAGAACCTGTTTGGATCAGAAGGCATGACAAGACACAACCTTGGGAAACTAACCAAGGAAAGAAGCAATTTAGAATGAAGGAGAGATAGCCTGACAGTAGAACAATAAACCAGTTCAGAAGTTGTGGAGACTTTTAAAAAAAGAGACTGGACAGCCATTTGTCTGAAATGGTGCAGGGTCTCCTAAAGAAAAAAATAATAATCTGACCCTTTGAATGGTATGAGATAGCCATCACTGCTTGTGCTGTTACAGATAGTGAGTTGTGGTGAGTTAGTTACCTTAAGGATTAAGAGCTGTCTCCTTAAGAGATTGCATTGTGGGAGATGTAGTGACAGATGGGAAAAGTAATCCAGGACATGTGGCCATATCTGTGTGTCTGATTGGCCACTGAGGCTTTCTGCCTGAGTTTTATAACTAAGGCCTAGCTATATGTTGAATTACCTCAGAAGAGAGAACATACTTTCTGAACAGGGGGACAAACTATCATCCTTTTACACTAGGAAATGGGACAGATTATGAAATAAGGATGCCTCTCAACATGACTCAGCATGATTCACCTTGACTATAAGTCTGTGTTTGAGGATACCCTAATAAACGATCTGCATGAAACCTGTTTGCTAGAGTTTATCTGCCTATTCCCAGTGGAGCCAGAGGCCTGGGGAACAGAACACTGCTTTAGCAAAAATGACCTCTGTGCTCACAGCAACATGTGGCTTGTCTACAGGGACTGTTTCTCTGCCACAGCACTTTCTGAACAATGAGACCATGCACCTTGTGGTTACATGGTTAATTCTGGAAACACTATAAAGAAACAGCAGCTTCTGGGAGAAGCAGGGCATTCCCCACCCCCACCCCCCCATGCAAAGAAAAAGGCAAGGTTGCTAACAGTCTTCCCAAGATACATTGAACGGAGCAAGGGTTAGTGAGAAAAGTTGCTGTAGAGAAGGAGTAGGTGACAAAAAGCGAAGCCTTCAAGGTTAAGGCCAAGCAGCACAAAGCACACTTCCAGACCACTGCTTGCTACAAGTCCCAAACCACAAGTATTGCAGCCTGTTATGTAAGGTTAAAGGATCTAGCGATAATATGAAGTCTTGGCATGATGTTCCTCCCACAAATGCTTGTGGGATCCTGCCATTTCCTGAGGAAAGTGGTTAGGCACTGTATGACCCAAGTGATTATTTTTAACCCAGTTAATGTAATAGTGCACTGCAAAGCTGTTAGTGAGGGGGGGTCTGTATTGTATTAATGGCTGACTAGGTTGCATTTGTTGTAGGAACAGGGTTTTGAAAAGTAAAATGAAACAAATTGTGTATATCACATTAATAATAGGAGCCTGAGTAGTGTAGGGGGCTAATGCCTCCTACTAAAGGCAGCAATTAACATCCAGCTGCCTGCAATTCTGCGAGTTCAATCCTAGCCAGGCTCAAGGTCGACTCAGCCTTTCATCCTTTCTAAGGTGGGTAAATTGAGGTCCCAGTTTGTGGGGGCAATAAGCTGACTTTGTATAAATATATACAAAAGTATGAAGTATTGCTTAATGCATTGTAAGCCGCCCTGAGTCTCCGGAGAAGGGCGGCATATAAATCAAATTAATTAATTAATTAATTAATTAAATAAATAAATAATCTGAACATGAGTTTTACAGAAGAGAAATCAGCCTTAACTGATAGTAGCAGAAGTGATTGCATTTGCCCCAACTGGTAGATAGTATTCAACTGGATGTATCTCATACAGTATGCCATGTTGACAAGTTAGCTTTTTTTCACATTAGCACTAACACTTGACCGGGTGTTGATTTATTTCAAAGTGAGAAGAATAGATAGTGGGAAAAGGAAGATTTCACCCTGGTGCAGGAAGGAATATGGAGTACTAGGAGTGCAATTGATACAAACAAGAACATGATCATAGGTCTCTTTTTACTGATCTTCAGGAGATTTTAAGACATATTTGTTTAGTGCTGTACTGGATATCTTACTGAACCTTTATCTGTCCCTGCTGCTCCTATTTGATTTACCCTATCTTATTCTTTTGTTGATTCATATTTGGATCTAGAAGAACTAATGTCTCTTGCATTTAATCAACTTAAAAACCACTTTGTAAGAACACTTACAGGATTATGAAAAAAAAAAATCATCCAATCTGCTTCAAGAACCTAAAGCGTAGCTTTGAGAATAGCCAACTGTTTCAAAATTATTCATATTTCTCTGGAAGAAATGACTAATTTGACTTGATCTGTGTCCAGATTTTTTGGGGGTGGGGTAGGGTGAGGAGCAAAGGCTCTGTTTTCTTAATAGTTGAGGAATGGAACTACATACAAACAGATGTAATGTTTCATTTTTCAGTAGAATAGGTTGAAAACTGGGAGCAATTTAGGCCTTTATGAGAGGATGAATTGTTCCAAATGTTATAGAAATCATTACAGGATTTAAGAGCTATCTTTAAATGTGTTTATAACTTTGCTGGGGCACAAGTTGATGAAATAAGCAGAAAAGTATCTCATCACCGATAAACAAAGAGAAATTGCTGAGAAAAAATACCTCAGAACCAGAAGCAAGTTTCACATAATTTTACCGCTGGTTTGCCGCACACCGAAAATGTGAGTGTGCGCGCACACACGCTCATTTCACTCATGTGTGCGCCTTGTGCACATGTGCATGGCCTTCAGGGCATGCGCTTTGCTTGCACACATGGCTTGCACGCATGTGCTCAGCTTAGAAAACATGGCTAAATAGGACAGCATAACGCCAGGTTGCCACTACCGATTCGCCTGAATACCACCACTGCTCAGAACAATATGGAACAAATAGTAAAACTAAGAAACTTTCCATCTGATGATCTCTCCATTCCATGAGATGTCATGATTAGAATGGCCAAGCGTAGCCTAATTATAAAGATTGGTATGATTTGCATTTGAAGCTGCGTAGAAACATTCTGGGATCAAAACTATGATGAGACTGAACCGGAAGTGACTGGATTCAGAGCTGCCCTAAGGCCAACAGTTCAAAAATAGGATTTCAGTAAATCTACTTAGTAAATCTACCCAGTGGTAAATCATTTAGTAATCAACATATAACCACCATATCAATATATGAAAACTAAACAAGTTCCTAAAATAATGGGAAAGAACAACCCTCCCCTCCCAAATCAGTTAAATGCATTAGCCATCAATGATGTCCCATATTCATAAAAGAGATGGGCTTTGATTCATCTTTGTTGTAAGTGTAACCATAGCCAGTATTGTGGCAATGTCACTAACCTAGTTAACAACAATCTTGGATCAAACACATGCAATGTCAGCCAACAGGATGACATTACATAACTATAGAACTAGTTACAGTAGGTACAAGGTGATATCACCAACAGCACTTACAGCCTATTCAGAATGTTAGTAACGTTTCCTAAATAGGAGAATAATTTCATAGCAATGGTTGAAAAACCATTGCAATAGGAATGAGATGTCATTTGTTCACTGAAATGTTGAACAATGAAAGACAATCTGGAGCTCTTTTGGCTTAGGCATACCATAGAGGTACTTTGCAAAATTTGCATAAAATAAAGCCCACTTCTCAGGGGACGGAAGTAAAATGCCCACCGATGAATATATTTGTGCTTTATATTCCTTTGCTCATCCTCAAATAAGTTACTTCCATTTCTTTGTACTGAAATTAAACTTCATATTTAAAAGGTCATTTTAAAATTTATACAGAATACTCAAGTTATTGAGTGATGGGGGGGATTGAGAGAGACAGAATTTCTGGGTTGGCATATAAAGTAGCAGAGAAAGAACTGTGAAAGGTATGGCGTTATATTAGTGCAAGGAGTTTAAGAAGGAGAGACTGTAGAAATAACATTTTGTTCACGGCATAAAAATATATCTTAGAAATACTTGCACCCTCTGCTGATATAGATGCATAGGCATTCATTAATCAGTCTGATAATGCTATAAAATATTTGCTCTGGTATATAGAATTAGTGAGTAAAAGCTTTAAAATAAGATATGTTTAAGTTTTACAATATTTCAGTAGAAATATAGCAATGAAAGGAACAGATTCTATAAATGGTTCATTTCCAGTGTGTTCTCTCTCCCCCCACCCTCTTAAAGTACATGCAATAAAAGTGATTTTGAAATTAAATTTATGAGCAATGTGTCACTGCATAGCATCAACAATTTATCCTCAGATGCAACATTTTGTAATCAGCTTTCTGGATCATGAAATTAATTAGCATGTAGGAAAAGACACCAAAAAGAAAAAAAAAAGCACTTTAAATCTACTAAAGTTTGTAGTATATTTATATCCGTTAAAAGAGTTTTAATTACTTGCGTTTGTGTACAAAATCATAAACATTTTAAATAATTTTGTTTTTTGTTAGTTTTAATTGAGAAAAACGTTGGGATTTTTCTCTGTGCATATGTTTCCGTTTTCTTAGTGCTATAAATACTTACTGTCAAGTTGACCGCAGACAATAAAACAATAACTCCCACATGGGGTACCAGGAAATATAACTGTTGTTCAAGAGGTCTATGCAAAAAATAAATTAAAAAAAAACTTTTCCTAAACGATCTCTCCCACCCCTACCCTCCAAAAGTCTGTCTATAAGCAACTAATAATTGTGTCTTTGTCAGTTAGGGTAGAATGAAAATAACTTACATTTTGTAGCCTTGTCACTACAACCACAGACTGAGAATGGGGCACACTTTGTCTTTTTTTCAGATATATATTGAATTTTGGAAGCACAAATCACAAAACCCACTTGAGCCCAACTCATTTCCTCCCATATTGCTGTTCAGGGATTTTCTGGAATATTACCGCAATTAGGTAAGTATGAACTAATTCCATACTTAATGTCGTTACAACTTTGCTATTTCAATACCTTCATTTAATTCAGTGTATCCATCTGAGCTGCCTTTGAGGGAAAGGATAAGTCCTTGGGTCTTTTAATCTTGCCCTGTTCTTGCCCTGTTCTGGAACAAATGGCTAACAGAAGCTTCTAGTTTTTCGAAAGAACACAACTGAATTCACAATTTACATTTTGTTTTGTTTTGTTTTGTTCCAATTTGTTCCTGCCTACTGAAAATGTGAACATTGGGAAGGAGCGTTCAGAGGCAAAGAGCCAGGCACTTCTAACTCCTTCTATAACTTTGATTCCTACGTTGTTATTGGATAAACCATTTTAGCTTCATCTATTGAACAGATAATGATGATTAATAGGCCAATGTATGGTAGCTCAGACACAACTGGGAGACACTGCATTTTTAGGCAAAGGCAGAGTATATATTTTGGGGGAATTTGTGGATATATTTAACTGCTAGCCTATTCTTCTAGCTAGAGACTAAATGGCTTTGATAGTTATATTTAGAGTCCTCTTTAGAGGCCAAATCTCTTGAGTATGCTAAAGCTTATCCGTCAGTACTTTACACCAAAAGGAGATTAGTATCCTAGCAATCTAAATAACCTAACAGATTTCTTGTTGAGTGGTAAATCCCCACTGAGTGACGGACAGTTTTTTCCCCTGTTCCAAAATACCATGGATGTTCTAGGTGTCCTACTTAAATCAGCCTAGGAAAATGGCAAGAAACAGTAATATTTGAGACAGATTCCTGGACGTTTGAACGGAAGAGATATTTGCAGCAAGGATTTTGAATAATCCCAAGGTTTTCAGTTTTTAAAAATCCCAGTAGCTGAAGTGTGGTTTCCTCTTCCTTCTCAGTCTGTGAAAAGTAAGATTAGGGGCATGTTAATATTATCTTCTATTGTCTATATTGTCACACTTACATAGCAGTTTACCTTGACCATCAAAAGGAAGGGGGAGATTGTTTGGGGCAGTTGTCTGAATTCAGTCTTCCAGGTGAGTCTACCTGAAATATTGAGACTCTGTTAAAATTCTAAATTCCTCAACCTTTACAGAAAGAAAGAGGAGACAAGAAAAACAACTTCTGAATAAAATGCCACTTTATCCTGGTCTCTGCATTATGGAAAGGTGGCTCAATTTCACTTCCTTCTCACCTTTCCTGAGGGGGAATGTGAGATGTGAAGATCCTGGCTCTATCTATTGGAAATGATTATTCAAGGTACTGCTGAATGGAGGTTCACAATATCCCTGTTAACCCTGTAGCATAAATAAAAGGGCTAATACATACAAGGTTTCAACTTGCTTCTCTGTTCAGAATAACAGAATTTGACAACTACCCTCTTACACCCCCACCCTGGCAATCGTAGTAGGAACTAATAAAGCCCAAAACATATAACTATGAATCAAATGCATGAATGCATGAATGCTTGCAGGAATGCATGAATGCATGAATAATATGATTCCAATGTGCCTCAATTCCAAAGCACCTTCAGTCAACACAGCACAAATATTATACTAGTAATTCCCATTGCATAACAGAGCTGGTCTTTTCTATATTTTATGCAGGAGTCTGACTGCAGGAGTCTTAATTTGGCAAGAAGCTTCTTGGTATCTACATGACACTTTGCAAAGAATTGACAAGTGACAACTACCTAAAAATCCTAACCTTATAATCAGTTTGCTATATCCATGTTCAGTGTCTCACCTTGCCAGAGACATGTTGCTCCAAATGAGAATCTTCTAAAAAATTACTTGCTGTACCATGATTCTGATAAAAATATGCCTTTATAACTGGTAGATTCTGAATGGCTATATTAAGTCACCTTCACACTGGACCTTGTATGACATCCTCAGTGAACAATAAAGACTGGAAACCACTTGTGCCAGACTCATGCTTCCTTACAGACACATAGCTTAATGGCAAAAATGAATCACAGTAACATAGATGAAGTAATCTATGACATATTCCTATTTGTTATATAAATTCTCAGATCTGGTTGGAAACAATCAAGATAAGTTTTAAGGCATCACTCCATAAGTTACTAAACAGTCTTAATCCTATTTTGAAATAGGAAAGGAAACATCAAGCAATGAAGAATCACTTCCAGCTATGCTTTTCAAGTCATCCTTTGTTATCCTTTGTTATCTGTATCATCTATTGAGCTTGGTCATTGACTTCTTTTCAAATGCTTCCATTCATCTGATAACAGCTTGGAAAATCTATCTAAAATTTATGACTTCTAGAAAGAGAACTGAGATAATACTATTGAGTCCTTGGTTACTTGTCAGAAGTAGGTCTATGGAGATTCTCAGTCATCCAGGTCATGGTTGTCCCAAAGGTGCTTTTTCAAGAGACAACTGGACTTTTTGGTTTTTCTTTGAAAATGTTTCGTTTCTCATCTAAGAAGCTTCTTGCATGAGAAGAGAAATGTCTTCCATGACCTTTTCTGCAGAGTCCTTGGTAAAAGGACTCTGCTGTGCACCAACCACCATTTCTACTCTACTCTAAATATTTACATACCTTGATTTCAATAGGAATGTTTTCCTATAGTGACTAGTCATATACATAGCTCAAATCTTTATTCAGATCTGAACTCCAGAGAGCTGAAATATGGCTCAATTCTGCCTTCAAGTCACTAATAAGAAGAATGGCACTCAGCAATGTAGTAAGGTGTTAGCAACATGTGTTATTTGTAGTTTTGGCCTGTCGTGTTTGATTATGTCAGTTGGCATGCTTAGACTTCTGTTATGAAATTTTGATTTCCAAGCAGGATAAGAGGATGAACATATCTAGACAAATATTTTCATAAAGTCAAAAGTCCATCAAGGGAATTAACATTTGGGAAACTCCAATCATTAGGTACACTGATGGAATAGTGGACTGGATATTTTTGTTTTGATGACAAGCTCCCAAGGCTCCTTCTAGGAAAAAGTGGCAAACATCACAGAAATAGTGTCTGTCCCCTAGGGGTTATCCAGAAGAGAAAAATAGCAATTCTAAATATGAAAGAAGGAGAAATAAAGAAAAGCACTGCTATAGAAATCTAATCTCGCCGTCTTCAAATAAAGTTGTTTTTTGCTCTCATTTCCTATGACCGGGCACTATTATCACTGTCCCCTTCTTTTCATTTACCTCTTTTTGGCCAGTGGAAATAATGAAACCAAGCATTTTAGGCATAGCAAAGTCCGTGCATGGAATATACAAAAGAGAAATTACTCTCTCCCACCAATTGACCTGTAAGAGCTAGGAAAAATTCTGGCCAAGCCACTACCCAATTATTCTGAGATAAATCTCACTGAATCTACAAAGGCATATTTTCATAATGTTAAGATATATAGGGATGGATTGTTTTAAGGAAAGAAATAATAGAGGATTTGGTAAGCTGGAGCAAAATGTGAAAAGATAATTCTTGGAACATTTAAGAAAATGAAACCTATTCATAATGCTTTCCCCTCCCCCCCCCCAGTCACCATGCCTAAACCCTCAATTAAAACAATGCCCCTGATATCAGGCAGTATAATCTGCATTTTATTTCACTCATGAGCAAAATAACAAGTTACTCAGGCCTGCGGCACTCATGAGTGATATGGGCCGTGTAATATCTTCTCCATTGAGTTTCCTATTATTAAGCTTGAAATAAGGAGTTCAAAATTAACTGTGACAATGATTTTATGGAGAGTCGGCATCACCATTAGCTTTTGCAGTTTACTGCTAATAAAACTTTGAATTTGCTACCCTGCCTAATAACCTCCTTGCCATATATATATATATATATATATATATATATATATATATATATATATATATATATATATATATATATATATAAAGTTTTGGTGTATTCGGGTCTTTTCCTGTGTAAGATTGAGAGTACTCTCAATATTACACGGGAAAAGACCCGAATACACCAAAACTTGCACACACACACACACACACACACACACAAAGACACACAGACAGAGAGAATATCCTGCCAAAAATGTGACTAATGAATTCCCCACCTCCCACCTCACTGAAGTCCATCAGCACTGGCAAGCTTTGTAGTTGATTATAACAAAAATCGCAAAGATGATCTTGAATGGAGTAGCATTCTCTGGCTGATTATGTTCAAGACCCATTTCTCAGACCAAATGGCAGTGTTTTCACTATTTGTGATGCGCACATAACTGATCGGCCATACATGCCCCGTCAAAAGGATATTTAATTATAAGTATTCCTGGTACCAGCTGTTAATCCATTTTGAAAGGAAGCACATGAGTGGGCAGAACTAATATTTTAAATCTTATTCGTGTCTTTGGATAGATTCCATGTTAATGCACATGGCTCCTTTCATTTTTAAACCTGAATGACAACAACTATTGTTTTGAAGATAAAATCAATAGATTCTCTTTGAGAATTCTTAGTTCATCTTTTCACCCACTATTCCGACTAATGGACCCAACCAATTCAGCACTCCGAGACTTTCAGGTTTCTCAAAGGACTGGTTTATTGAGTATGTCATATCCAGAGGTGGGTTTCAGCAGATTCTGAACCAGTTCTGGAGAACTGATAGTGGAAATTTTGAGCAGTCGGAGAACTGGTAAATACCATCTCTGTAAAGCCCCACCCCCATCAATTTTCTGCCTCCTGAGTCCCAGCTGACTGGGAAGAAATGGAGATTTTACAGTATCCTTCCCCTGCCATGCCCACCAAGCCACACCCACCAAGCCATGCCACACCCACCAAGCCATGCCACATCCACCAAGCCACACCCAAAGAACCAGTAGTAAAAAATTTTGAAACCCACCACTGGTCATATTGGCAGATTTGAAAGCAAAGCCAGCACTGGCTATTTTCCTACATTTTCAGTATAGTTAAAGAATAGACAGTTCTCTCCCTCCTTGTCACAGGTCACATTTTCCAATTAGGTGTTCTGGTGTCTCCTTAGTAACCTCTTCCAGTTTCTTGCCAGCACCTGTTGGAATGACCTTGGTTCTCACGGGATACTAAGTTGTTGATGTCTGGTCTGACATTTCAGAGCTCCTTCCCCCCCCACCCCCCACCCCCATGGTGTGTCAAGCTGAGAAACAGAGAAAATGGCTGCAACAGCCTCGATTCATTTTGAAGCTGACACACTGCTTATGAATAATATGGGACTCTTCATATCTGAAACAAAACATCTTAATTTTTTTAAAAAAAGTTAACTTCCAATGCTTATATAAGAAAGAACTGTTTCCTTCAAGCTCTTCCTTTCATCATGTGGAAGGTGGTGGACTCTACTAGGAAAAAAAATAGACTTTTTCAGTTTGATTCAGAAAATTTGAGGAGACTTATTCGTGCAGAGGAGGCTGTGAAGAATATCTAATTTCTTCTAGCTTGTTTTCTGTCCAGCAGTGTTTGACTACAACTCCTGCAACTGGACAGAGATATATTTTGATAGTCTTAAACTATGTACAGTGCAGTTGAAGTAAATTGATTATTCACATAGATAATACTCATTGATTTCTCATCAGGCAAGATACTTTTGTGTTGGCTTGTATGTCAAATCATTATCAGTTATTGTTGTGGATATTTACTGGACAAAGTAGCAGTTAATAAATATGTAGATTTAATATTCTTTACTAAGTTGATTATTTATGATCGCAGGGCTGGGGCAGACACTTGGTATTGAACTTCAGTTCCTGTCACTCCTCTCAGAATAGCTGCACAAAGTTACTTTGCAGTGCTGTTGCAATTTCAAATGTTTGCTAAACACGACATGTTAAGCGGTGACTATCTGTAGTGTTATTGTTTCATATATAAACAACCTCAATGTATGCACACTAGAAATTTATTATGAGGGATTGAAATAACAATCTAACTGTGTCTCTTTTTCAGCTGGAATTGGCCATTTCTACAGGGGAAACAGTTTATGGTGACAATAGCAATAGCACTTAGACTCATATTCACTTCATAGTGCTTAACAGCACCTTTAAGCTGTTTACAATATCAACATATTGCCCCCAACAATCTGAGTCCTCAATTTACCAACCTTGGAAGGAGGGAAGGCTGAGCCAACTTTGAGCCAGTGAGAATCAAACTGCCAAACTGCTGGCAGGAGGCAGCTGAAGTACCTTACAGTGCTGCATTCTTTCTAACCACTGTGCCACCACTGCTCATATGTGTGAAGACCAGTTGTAAGCCTCTATTTTCAGCACTGCTGTAATTTCAAACGGTCACTAAATGAATGGTTGTAAATCAAGGACTACCTGTAGCTAACAGGCAGAGTTTATGTCATGATATCTCAGTGCGTGTTTCTAGCAAAGTTGTGGTTTGATTCAGATGCCCCTTTTAAGGATTCTTGTAAGTTCCCAAGAGTAATGAATGCCTAAAGGAGGGATGGATGGCTTGAAAATATCTCTAGCAAAGATTTTAAACTCTTGTTTGATATGAAAAGTATCATTAATTACTTTCAAAACACCAACATTCTATTAGATTATGTATAAAAATTAAAAATAATCAGAATTCTGCCTGTAGGATTATATCTAATTGTTTATTCTCCTTCCCCTTGACTACTTCTATTATAACTATTACCACTTTCAACATTCCAATTATGAATATAGAAATATGATTATAAAAGTCAAACACGAGCATTATATTTAGTATGTTAATATTTCATTGGCTTATGAATTCATAACGTCGACACAAGATTTAGTTTTCTTTAAAGGCTCCTTGGAAGTAGTTTTAAAATTCAGCAAAGTTCTCCAAGCTGTAAGAGTCCAGCTGCTTTCAGACAGTGAGATAAATTTCATAAATAAATATTTTAAAATTAAATTAAAATTAAAATTGCATCCAATGTTTTGTCATTTCTTTTTTCTAATAGTTCCAGAATGCAAAACCAAACAACCCGTTTCCAAATCCAAGTTCAGTGGTGGGATTGAGATATGAAAAAACAACAACAGCAAGCAATACTCTTTACAGTGGTCCCAAATGGTGAAAGTGTATATGTAGTGTGAAGTTTGATGACTTCCTCAAAGAGAATTAAGAGTTGGACTGGACACTTTCAGAATGACAGAAAAAGGGCTTCTGAATGTGGTAAAACCTTTATTGCATATAGAATAGAATAGAGTAGAAGAGAAGAGAAGAGAAGAGAAGAGAAGAGAAGAGAAGAGAAGAGAAGAGAAGAGAAGAGAAGAGAAGAGAAGAGAAGAGAATTCTTTATTGGCCAAGTATGAGTTTGACCTACAAGGAATTTGCCTCTGGTGCATAAACTCTCAGTGTACACACACACAACAACAAAATATATGTAGAGCAGGCATGTTCAATCCACAGCCTGCGGGCCAAATGAGGCCCTTTACATTTAGTAATGTGGCCTCGCAAGATCATACACTTTTAACATTATTATGTGATTTATATACATTAACTACGTTATGTTTACCGACGGCAAAACAATGTAGGCTGGTGACCCCCAGGGGGAGAGCCTTCTCTGTGGGGGCATCTGCCCTCTGGAATGAACTACCCCCTGGGATACGTATGATTCCCGATCTCCGTACCTTTCGCCGGACCCTTAAGACCCTGCTATTTCAACAGGCTGGCCTGGCTGAATAAGAATCTGGATGGGATATTTTAAATTACGGGTTTTTAATTGACAGAGCCAAATTTATTTAATTTTGTTTTAAATTGGCTTTTAAATTTTGTATGGTTCATTGTTTTATTATGGCTGTACACCGACTTGAGTCCTTCGGGAAAAGGGCGGTATAAAAATATAATAAATACAAATACAAATACAAATATATTTTACATGCAGCCCAAGACAATTCCTCTTCACTCAATGTGGCACAGAGAAGCCAAAAAGTTGGACACTTATGATCTACATTATGGGAGTCCAACTTTTTAGCTTGCCTGGGCTGTATTGGGTGAAGAGAAATTGCCTTGCACCGTATATAAAATATATAGTTAATATATATAAATCACATAATGTTAACTATTTGCAATCTTGTGGGACCACATTACTAGCCATCCAGGGTCATATGCAGTCCTAAGTTGGACACACCTGATGTAGAGTATTGAGAAAGTATTCTTATTAAAAAAGTGAATAGTGATTACTCTTAAACGTGGATAGCTCAGCAGACTAAAAGCATTGTGATTAACACCAGCTGTCTGCAATTACTGTAAGTTTGAATCTCACCAGGCTCACCCTTCCATCCTTTCTAAGGTAGATAAATTGAGGACCCAGTTTGTGGGGGCAATAAGCTGACTTTGTATAAAAAAGAACACCGCTTGGGGGTGGGGGCAAAAAACCTCTTCCTGTCTTATAGTTTCTCAGTATGATTTTGGTTTAAAGTAGATCCTGTCACACCAACCCTTTGTACATCAAATTAAAGGGTTCCAAATCACAGAAATACTATCTCATATTGGATCATGTCTGCATTTTTTCATTTTTTCATTTTTTCATTTTCTCTTTTTCTTCTTTTGAATGGCCAACTTAATGATCTAAAACTGATCATAATAAAACTAAAGGAAACAATAAAACCAACACCCCAAATAGCCAAAGCCCAAATGTCGACATCATCATCTATACTCCTTAACCTATCAACAATTAATAATAAATCACTCAGCTCCAGCCTCACCTCCTCCTAATGTGGAGAGAAAATGCATATTTTATTTATTTATTTTTTAAATTTTAAATAAATGTTTATTTGTTTAAAAGTATAAACAAAACAGAACAAGTGACAACAAAACATACAGAACAAAACATGTAAATAAAGATTTCAAATATACATTTTGTCAAATATATATTATCAAATAAACGACAGTAATGTATGTTCTTATTTGTGTTTTGACTCTTCCTTGTTTGATCTTACTCATATATCTATTTTTACTCATATATATATATTGAAATATTTTGCATATTTTAATGATTCTTTGAAATCTAGGGGAGTGGGATACTGCCAGATCTCAGTGGGAAGGGTTTTCCATAAGACAGGGGCCTCTACAGAGCAGATATATTTTCTAGGTCTTGATAGAAAACAAAATGTAAGGAAAGGGAGGAAGCCCACCCTATTCAACCTGGTGGCAGGGCAGGTACCCTCAGTCAGAGGTGGTCCTGCAAATAACCAGGTTCTATTCTATGCAAGGCTTTAAAGCACCTTGGATTGCATCCAGAAAAAGCTTAATATAGTTAAGTCAGAGAAGGTTCTTCCCTTCTTCATTCTCACAGAGTCTAGGTATGGTGTGGACATTGGGTGTTACATATCCCTGAGGAAACAAGAACAACCTTATGCTGGAAATGACTGACCAGAGAATGAGTCCCGGATGGTGAAATCTTTCCACAGAAAAGAAAGATCATGAGATCACACACATGTATCCTGGATAGCTGCTTCTAGTGAGTAGATTGCAGGAACTGGGGTTTTGTGGTTGGCTAATGAGTCAAGAGTTGGGAAAGGCTTGGGGACTCCGACACAGCTCGCAGTTGTAATGTACTCTACATGGAGATAAAGCTCAGCAGAGCATCATTTCTTTATCACTTTTGCAATTACTTTTTTACTGCTTTTTAAACATTAAGGATTTTTGGAATGGCAAGTTTTATGGCATTCAGTGAGAGAATTTCCTCCAATCCTTAGCAAAATAAGTTTTAAATATGAGTTTAAGGACATAGAAAAATACTATTTTTGAGGGTGAGAATAAATGGCAAAAGGATGACTACACTGTTGCTTTTGAAAAGTTATAAATGGATGTAAAGGTCCAGAAGGATTTCAAATAAGATTTTGAAATTTATTGTAAGAATCCTTCTTGTGAGAAATGGCTGTTATTTTGAATTTGGGGGAAAAATGATATGATTTATTTTGAATGTTGGACCAGAAGGAACTAAATAGCAATAGCACTTAGATTTATATACCACTTCATAGTGGTATTTTACAGCCCTCTATAAGCTGTTTACAGAGTCAGCATATTGTCCCCAACAATCTGGGTCCTCATTTTACCCACCTCAGAAGGACGGAAGGCTGAGTCAACCTTGAACTGGTGAGATTTGAACTGCTGAACAGCAGTTAGCAGTCAGTTAAAGTAGCCTACAGTTCTGCACTCTAACTACTGCACCACCTCGGTTCACATTTACAATTAAAGGAGAAGAACACTTAAATTTGACTTGGTAACACAATGGTATGAAATACTGGATGTGTTAAAAGATATTTGTGAACAGTGACTCAGAAGTTAATTTTAAGAAAGTCTGCTATTATAGATAGACTGCGTGTAAATAATGTTGTGGAGGAGGAATAGGTTTTACCTGATAAGACTGAAATTGATTAGAATACGGATTTAAAAATTACAGTCTACAAGAAAGAACTGGAAAAGATATAATTGGATTTACAAACAAAACTGGTTAATGTCTCAATAAGGAAAAGAGAACTACAAAAACAAACTAGAACAGTGACCTGGATAACCTTGCTATATTGGCCTTACAAAAGACATCCTTTAAATTTTTGAAGGAAGTTGCGAGATGGGACAAAAATAAAAAAGGAAAATAAAAAAGTACATTATTTGAAGGAATTAAAGACCAAGATTGTTCACAGTAATGGGAAAGAACATAAACTAGGTTTGTTTGATCAAGGTTAAGGTTATGTTGCTATTTCTAAATACCCTAAATTGACTTTTACTGACCAGGACAAAATGGTGAGGTTTTCTTTATAGATAAGAGATTGGAAGTAGAGATCATTGTATTTTAAGAGAGGGTAATAATTTTTAAAATTGTTGATACTAGTTATTGCAAAGGGGTAAGCTACTTTTTTATATATTGTACTTTTTATTTATCTTTATTATATTGTTATTTTTTCCTTTTTCTTTTCTTTCCTTTTTCTTTTTTGCATTGATTTTTAGTTCTATTAGCTTTTATCTTTTTCATTACAACATTTAATAAAAAATATTAAAGAAGCAAACGAGCATATGATTTTTTATTATTATTATTATTATTATTATTATTATTATTATTATTATTATTATTATTATTATTATTATTATTTATTCTACCTTACTTGCCTTTTGCTGGTGTTGGACCATAATAAAATTTTGATTTGATTTGAAGCATATGAACATTTCTTTCAAACAAGCTGTTACTCATTTTTTTTAAAAAGAATTCCAGTGTAGAGATATTATGAAAAGCAGATATAATCACACCAAATTCACTTTGCTGAAGTTCCATTACTCAATGTTTGGTGTCAAGAAATTATTGCACATCAGTAATATATTGATAAGCTTATATACTTCCTGGCTTTGTCCCAAATGTCTGTAAGTATTGGTTAATTTGCAAGGGAGGCTATTTTTAAATGTGGACTTTTTCTTGCTAACCCAATGCAGCAATAGTAAAATAATGTGAATGATGACAAATTCTTTCCCTTTGGCTTTGTGCAATGAATCTGGGGCTTGCCCTCCTAACAGTTGGAGGTGGAATTAGTATACAATCTCTGACAAAGCATTGGTGGAGAGATCGATCAGGTTGCTTTTAGATCTCATATTTATCACAAGGAAAAGCCATAAAGCCTCTTGTAAGATTCTAGCAACAATACCATTTATTAAAAGTTACTGGTCAGACAGACTTGCAGTCTGATAGAGAACAAATATAGCAGATGGGGCTAATGCAATGCAAATTAGATATATATCGACTATATGCATGTCACTGGCCCTCTAATATTTTTTGTGTGTGGGATTCTTTTAATGGAAAGCTCTGCTAATCAGGGATTCTTTGAACTATATCTATCTAGACTTAAAGTCATACCTTGTATCACACATTCTTTTATAATACAGTAGTTGACCTACTATAGATACCTACTATAGATACTATAGATACAGTAGTTGACCTACTATAGATCAGATGACATGGATAGCATTATACTACCTGCAAGACAAGGAAGACTGAGTGGCTTGATTATTTATTCATTCATTCATTCATTCATTCATTCATTCATCTATTCATTTATTTCACATTTATATGGCTACAGAAGCGAATCTGGGTGGCGTAAAAAAATTAATAAAAACTACAAATGTACAAAACAGCTATTATAAAAATATAAATTCGTTATTAAAAATAAAAAGACACTATAAAAATGTAAAGAGTACAAATCACACAAAGAGAGTGAAAGATCACCTACAATGGAGCCATCTAAGAATGTCCCTAGACATAACCAGATTTTGAAGATCTTTCAGAAGAATAACAGCACTATTGGGTTGCCCCCGGTTTTGACCGGCTCTATAGAACCAGTAGTAAAACCGGTGGGAGGGTCCGCCCACTGGCCCTGATGTCATCAGAAACAATCTGTGCATGCACAGAAACTGCACATCCCGCTGTGAACCTGTAGTAAAGGTAAGTAGAACCCACCCCTGAAGAATAACAGGGATAGAGATAATCTGACTTGGTGCGGAAGAGTAGAATGTTCCACAGAGTGGGTACCACAACAGAGAAGGCCGCATCCTGGGACAAACCAAATGTGATGGTGATCTGGCACAAAAGACATGGATGTGGATACCATCTGCTACCAATGATTGCAACAGACTCAGGATTAAGCTTCTGCTTTCATCCTGTAGTCTTCTCTATGCTTTTGAAGAGATGAATTGCATATACTAGCTTCATATAATAAAGGTCCACCTCTGTTTACTTTATTGTTTAGAAACTGATAGGTCATTTTCCCAGCTGCTTCATTTGGAAATTTTTCCGCAATGTGTGGCCCCATGCATTGAGGAAACTATTCTGTTCCATACTGATTCAGGGTGGATCTTCTTAATAGTTACCACATTAAAGAAGTTAAAAGTTCCAGAAACAGAAATACAAATTGTGATTTGTCTGTACCTAAATTCCTATCTGATCCAAAGCAACAAAGAAACAAACATATAAGTCTGGAATCCATAGGTTTGGCTTTGTCAGTGGGATCTGATATTATTTTGCAGAACATCATAGCTGTGATACAAGTGATGAAATTTTGATCATCTCAAAGAGGGCCTGCATGTGTCAATTGTCCAGTGTCATTCATACAGGATATTCCAGCATAATGAAAGTTTAATCCAGGCTGTCTCCTATAGGAAATTATGTTTTCCATGTAGTTGGGTAGTGATATACCCCTAAAATCCCATTCTGTTCCATGTTCAATGTCTACTTCTTAAACATCTAGGTTTCTGGATAGTGGATTGTCTTTTTCAGTGTTACCAGACACATATAGATATACATAAAGCAGAATATCATTATATTAACCATTGTCTATCCACTGCAGGATTCTTCATGTTTCCAACCTACCATATTTTCAGAATATAAGACACACTTTTTCCCTCCTAAAAGAGGCTGAAAATTTGGGTGTGTCTTATACTCCGAATGTAGCTTTTTCAAAGTTTTTTTCCAGCCCTAATGAGGCCTAGTGAGTGAAGTGATCTGCGTGCTTTGCCTGCTCCCTCCGACTCTCAGCTGTGCTTTAGAAGGTTTTTTTTTCAGTGAAGTGATCTTGCTTTGCCTGCTCCGACTCTCAGCTGTGAAGCTTTTTTTCCGCTAGCGAGTGAAGCAATCTCCGTGGTTTGCCTGCTTTTCTCATTACTGCTCTCTCCAAAGATCAGTTGTGCTTTAGAAGCTGTTTTTTTATCCCCAAGCAGGGGATAAAAATCAGCAAACTAATGTGCTGAAGCTGACCCAACTAAGGACGATAGCCAGATGAATACTTGATAGGCATTTTTTTCCCCCTATTTTCCTCCCCAAAAACTGAGTCTTATACTCTGGTGCGTCTTATACTCCAAAAATACGGTATATGGTCCTGAGCTTTCTTTAGCCAATTGGGCCCGCAATACTTGCTGATGTCATTGATCCATCTTGTTTTAGGTCTCTTTCATGGACACTTTTTATCAAGTGGGATCTATTCCACCTGCATCAGTTCTTCTTGCTATGTGACCAGCCAATTTCCATTTCAGTTTTTTTTACTCTCTTGCAGAATATAATGCAGAATATAGAAAAGAGATACCTTAACTCCTTCTTGCAGTGGGCCAACCTCCAATGCTTTGGTCACAGTGTACAGGATAATACTATCATGGCTTCAAGAAAATGACCAGAATTGAGTTGTCTGTCTATCCAATTCCCTTCCCTTCAGAGGTGGTATTCAGCCAGTTTGGATCAGTTTGCTGGAACCTGTAGCGGAAATTGCAGGTGGGCCTGCCACCTGCCCCTGCTCTATGCCATCCTATTTAGGCATGTTTTTTAGCCGCGCACATGTGCAGATGTGTGTGCCCTTACATTTGCGAACTGGTAGGGAAGGTAAGTGAATACCACTCCTGCTTCCCTTCCCTTCTCTTCCAACACATCTTTATTTATTTATATAACATAATTTATAGCACATATTTATATATATGTCATACAGTTGGCAGAATACATTTTGTAGGATTCCTTAGCTGTTCTTTTTTAAAAGAAAAAAATCTCAGAGAATGTCAAAAGTCCTTCATTTTAAGCTATCGGCTGTTGGTTGAAATGACTGCAGAAAGACATAACATGTTTCTGCACTGGTTTGGATCCATTATGTAATGATGCCTTTCTTCCACAAGGCCCTCTGGCTCTGGCGCACTCTCAAAATCCCTGCCTGTTCCTCTATTGTCAGGAATGATTTAAAATAAAAAACACTTGCACTTTTGAACCATAAAACAAAAATACAAAGCTGAAATCAAAAGAAGGAGGTAAATTACTTTTACTGCTCTGCAAAGAAACTTTCACTTGGCTATTTCCTGTTGTTCTGAAACTCTGAAAAATCAATATAGAAACATATCATAGACTGAAGGCAGGTCATCTGTGCACTAGGTGTTTTCAACCATCAACTTTGAAGGGGGTGCATATGGCTCCAACCTGAATGTACTATTCTTTGCACTAAGTGTCCTGTTGAAACTATATTTTTGCTCTGGCTAACCATTTCAATGGTTATTACATTTTAGTGTTTCAAACTCCCATCTTCTATTATAGATTCACTGCTAGATCAATATGACAGAGGCAAGATAAAAGGCAGTTAGGTGTACATGCTTATTTGAGGCCAAAAAACTCAACCCAGAAAGGATATATCTGACATAAATGAAATACCGAAATGGTATGTGCTACTGATCTGTTATATATCACCACGTTCTTTCTTTCTTTTTTTTGTACAGCTTCCGCTTTTTTCAACCCAGGTTTGTACTAAACCAATCACCTGTCTCAATATCTTTCTTAATTTTGAGATTCTCCTGGCTGCTTTGCAAATTTGGGATGAGTGTTTTCCCTGAGGGAAAGAAAGTTTTTTTAAAAAAATGCAATCTCTACTTCTGAGAGAAGACAGCAGAACATATTTGCTTTTAGGCAGGAGTCATAAAAAGGAATTCTGACGTGCTACACATCCCAACCAGAGGCGAGTATGGGATGCTGTAAAAATGAAATGGTGATTTGAAGCCATAATGAATTTTTTTCACAAGCAGGTGAGCTAGCTGGAAGGAGAATCCAGTTCATAGCTACTCTTTTTCTATTCTTCCTACTCAGAACAGGAATACAGGATTCCTGAAAGCAATCATGTTGATAGCTGCATACATAATAACTGATCCGTGGTTAAAATTACTGCATTTCTGAAAGTCTATAGAGATTCTCAGTCATCCAGGTCATGGTTGTCCTAAAGGTGCTTTTTCAAGAGGCAACTGGACTTTCTTGTTTTTCTTTGAAGACATTTCACTTCTCATCCAAGAAGCTTCTTCAGCGCTGACTAGATGGTGGGCGAATGGAAGGATTTATATTCCTTGCAGACAGCTGGTCATCTGCATCCTTTTAGAGAGTTACTGAGGCCACTGGAAGGTTTATCTGTGTCCTCAGGGTCACTTGAGTAATACAAATGGATGTGGAGCCTTCTTGGAAGTGCTGAAAGGACTGTGTTGTAGACTGGAGATAGATGATATTTCTAAAATTAAAAACTAGACTGGATGAGACTGTGGTTTCATATGATGTGATTTCCCTCTTTACCTGCATTCCAACAACTGAAGCTATCATGGTAGTGAAGAAATGACTGCTACAAGAAAGCACCTTAGGTGACAGAACCAACCTCAGCCCAGACCATATATATATGCTGGACCTTTGCCTAGCTACTACCTATTTTAAATACAATGAAGGTTTCTGCAGATAAAAACATAGCTGTGCCAAGGGTTCACCTGTGTCCTCCATTGTGGCCAACTTCTGTATGGAAGAAGTAGAAACCACAGCCCTAAACTCCTTCACAGAAATTTCACCCACTCACTGGTATAGATATGTGTGCAATAATTGAGGTCAAGATCAAAACACAGGAATTAGAAGCATTCACCAATATATCAACTCAGATATATCAAATTAACATCCTCAGATGTTAAAGAAAATAGTGTAACTTTCCTGGACTGTGCAGTACATATTAACACTTAACACTGAAGTTTACAGAACCCCCTCCCATCCCAGATCAATATTTACATTTTGATTCTCACCATCCACTGAAGCACAAAATGGGAGTTATGAAAATCCTACATCACTGAATTGAAGGCCTGCCTACCAGCAAAGATGGGAGAAAAAATGTACTAAAACACATCAAGCAAGCCCTCAGAATGTGTGGCTGTCCCAAGTGGGCCTTCACCAAATCCCCCAAAACACCCAGCAAAAGCTCCTCCATAACAGACAAAGAAGAAAATAATGATTGAAACAAAATTGTCATTCCATATGTTGCAGGAATATCTGAAAAGCTCAGGAGGATCTTCAGTCAACTCAACATACACATTAAGCAGAAGCATGCCTACCCCAAGGATAAAGCACCCAGACACAAACTGAGCAACATGGTATATGTAATACAATGCAGTGAGACATGTGCAAATATGTACATTGGGGAAACAAAACAACCATTTCATAAACACATGGCACAACATAGTTGAAAACCCCATCAGGACAAGATTCAGCACTCCATCTGCATTTAAAAGACAAAGGCTACTCTTCTGAAGACAGCAAAGTCCACATTTTGGACAGAGAGGACCGCTGGTTTGAAAGAAGGATAAAAGAGGACTTCTATATCAAAATTGAACAGAGGGGGAGGGATACGACATCATCTACCTCCAATCTACAACAAGTCCTTTCAACAGTTTCAAGAAGGCTCCATAGCCATTTGCATTACTCAGGTAACCCTGACAACACAGATAAATCTCCAAATAGCCTCAACGATTTTCTAAAAGAATGTAAATGACCATCTGTCTACAAGGAATTTAAATTAAAATCCTTCCATTTCTCCCATCCAGTCAGAGCTGAAGAAACTGACAAATCAAATCCTATCAGAATCATATTCTCATTGTATTGTATTCTTGTATTCTTTTCTTACTCCTTTGTTTCTGTCTCTTGATAAAACTAGTTCTGGGCATGATAAAGTATAGATTTAAACTTTTTGCTCTAGCTAGAGATCAAACTAGTAGAGTTCATGGAGTTATGCCCTTGCCCTTGCCCTTTCTGCCCTTACATTCTTGCTGGTTCTCTGCAATGGTAATTGTTACTCTTTTTTCTGTTTTATTCCTTCATCAGTAAAACTGCCAAGTGTAGTAACTATCCTCAGAGAATCGTTGCAAAATCTTAAAAGGTTACTATGGTAACCATGATACACATTAAAAGTCCTGTGGCAATCATAAATAACAACAGTTATGACTAATGTGCTTTAGTCCGACTTAATTCCACAAGAGAGATTTAAGCATATATTTCATTCTTTTGTCAATACTGATGGGTTTTGTAGGTGGTAATGCTCACACCTGAGAGTACAGATCTGAAATTAAATTCAACACGAGGACATTTACAAAATGAATATTCTCCTTTCTTTGAGCAGGAATTTAAGATTCTTGAAAAAAGGATGCTGGGACCTTTAGAAGCCCCCTCTAAACAATGTGGGTTGCATAGGGGAAATCTTTCCACTGTGACTCTATTTTAGACTGCAATTCTGTATAGATTTAGCTGTGAGTGAATCTGTTGCAATGAACTCAATGGCTTTTATTTTTCAGTACACATGGGAAAATTATAGGAATTTTCTCTTTGTTGATTTAAGATCTCCATCGTCCCCAGCATGTCCTCACACCTATTCCACCTTGTTCTGAAGAGCCTTCTTTCCATCTGTTCACTGATAACATTTTCAGGGCAGCAGAGAATGAAAATAATGGGAGTGCAAAGTGTCTTTGAATTCAAAGCATTTAAAGTTTGAAATGCCCTGTTTGGATTCCAAATAGAAGGTTTGTATTGGAAAAGCAAGTTACCCTGACTGTGCTAGAAGGGATTTTTTTTTTTTTTTTAGTTTAAGGTAGCGCTGTTCTGCATTTGAGGCAAATTGTGAGTTGTTTTTCAGAAAGCTTCTGGGGTGTTAGGCAGCCCACTTGAAAAAGACCTTTTGAATAGTTTTGCACACCCTAAAGCAGAGATCTTCAAACTTGGCAGCTTTAAGACTTGTGGACTTCAGCTCCCAGAATTCTCCAGCCAGCTGGCTGGAGAACTCTGGGAGTTGAAGACCACAAGTCTTAAAGCTGCCAAATTTGAAGACCTCTGCCCTAAAGGAAATCCTTTTTCCTTGAACTTCCATACACAAACTCAAGGCCCACTTTCTCCTTTTTTCTTGCTACCATTCCTTTGTTTCTGCTCAGACACAGCAGCCTAAGAAATGTAGACTGTAACCTCCATGTTTGAATTGATTATATCAAATAAATTACTGTAATCATTGCATTTTTGAATTAATACCTTTATGAACCGTGTATTATCTGTCCCAGAAGGGTGTGTGTGGAGAAACTGATTTGAATAAATGAATTGACCGCATATAAAGAAAATCAGTACAAAATGTTTTATTGGTGGCATTTAACACCGGTGAGATTGGCTAAAATGCACACAAATATGAAACCGGACTGCTGGAAATGTAAATATAAGGATGGAACATTCTATCACATTGGTGGCAATGCCCCAAAGCAAAGAAATATTAGGAACAGATAAGGAGATGGTTACAGGAGATAACAGGAGAACAAATTGAATTTAAACCTGAATTATTTTTATTAGGAATAATTTTTTTTAATTAGATTTATATGCCGCCCTTCTCGGGAGACTCAGGGTGGCTTACAATGTGTTAAGCAATAGCCTTCATACTTTTTTGTATATTTATACAAAGTCAGCTTATTGCCCCCACAAACTGGGTCCTCAATTTACCTACCTTAGAAAGGATGGAAGGCTGAGTCAACCTTGAGCCTCGAACTTGCAATAATTGCAGACAGCTGAATGTTAATAACAGGCTATCTAGCCTGTGAGCTATCTGAGGCTCTTTTTAATCAAAAGATAAAGAAGCAACTCCAACATATCATTTTACATATAGTAACAGCAGCACGAATTGCTTATGCCCAATGTTGGAAACTTGAAAATATACCAGCCAACGAAAGGATTATTCATAAGATATTAGAATGTGCCGAGATGTATAAACTCACATTAGAAATAAAAGACAAGGAAGAAACAGAATTTTACAAGGTTTGGGATAAGTGGTAGAACAAAGAAACAAACATGTATAGAAATAAATGTAGATAACTGTAAGAGACACATGACACAGTACTGTTAAAAAATGCTTATTGTTACGTAAATTGGAAAAATGGAAAATAAAAATTAAAAAAGAAAGAAAGAAAAAGTAATGCAGTAATATTTCACCAAGCATTTGTCCATCTGAGAAGGAAAACTGGAGAGTGAGAAGAAGATTCTGGAAAAGAGAATGTCTGGAAAAACAATCCATCATTGAAGGGTGCAGCTTGCCAAGTATCTCTTCACATATGATTTTCACACCGGGAAAATAATGGATGGCTCCATTCCAGCTCAGAATGTGATTTCTGGCAAGTTTACTGATGAAACTGTCTACCAAATTAAGAGAGAGAAGATAAATCTTTTTAGAGTGCTCGTCTGCTTAGCCTTTATGTAAATTAGAGTCACTAAACTCTACAGTATAACAAAAATAATGTCTGATGTCTCTTCCAATTTTTTTCAGATTATACTAACTGTAAGTATTTGCAATGTGGGCTGCCAGCAGTCAGCTTTAAGGACTGAAAAGAGGCCGCTTCCTCCAGTGACTTACAGGGACCTACTATTTCTACTTAAAATGTAAACTCTTAACTTTACCTGCAACAATATCAATGCATCTTTTTTTTGAAAAAGAAGTAAATTTGTGTGTTTGAATAATGTTTGAAATATTATAAATCTTTGTTTTCATTTTATATTAAGATAGTGGCATCATTTTTTAATGTTTGTAGAGTTGTTGCATTTTAATATTTATTTTGTTTTAATTCTCAGCCAAACGTATATGTGTTTTAAAATTTTTTAACTTTTATGTACTGATTTTTTATTCGGCTGTTCACCGCCCTGAGTCCGTAAGGAGAAGGGCGGTATATAAATCTAATAAATAAATAAATAAATTAGTATGAATTATTAATCATTTTATTTATTGTTTCAGTCCATAGGCCATAATATAATGTAACCTATCAGGAGGGCAATATAACAGTAATTAATAAAAATAAAATAATATCAGGTTAATAGTCACAAAAATAAAATCATTTAAACTTTCTATGGTTTGGAAAAAGTGTTTATAATATTCATCCGGGTTTGGAAAAAAACAAAACAAAAACCAAGTAAGCTGTGAATTATTATTTTTTTTCATAAGAATTTGATTTTTGGGGAATCACGCCAGAATACTTTCTACATATTTGGTACATGCAGCAGAATCATTTGGCCAATAAAGCAAATTTGGAGAAATATCTAAACCAGTTTTTCTCAGCCTCAGTAACTTCAAGCTGTGTTGATCAACTCAGCATTCTGGCTGGGAAATGACAAGGATAGACAGGTTGGAAGTGTGAGATTTTTTTAGAAGCCAGCTACCATGTATGGCCAATGTCATTGTTGCATCCTACAAGCTTGTCAGTGCTAATTGGAGGGAAAGGACAATAATTAACTTTTGATGTTACTTCATGTTTCCCCCCTTTTTTTCATGCTATTCATCTTTAACAGTTACGCCATACATGGCAGGCAGCTGTAACTTGATCTTTATGTTAATAATTGCTGCCTAACTTTGGAAAATACACTTTTCATCCAGTTGAAGTTTTGTTAAAAAAAAAAAATTCTTAAATTTCTTCATATGGGATGAAAAAGCATGAAATCAAAACTGAAAATAACATTATAAAAAAGCAAAAATTCCAAATGCATTGCTACAAATTGCTTTTATGATACAGTTTAAGTGGACTAGCTGAGGGGATCAGGAGGAAATAACAAAAAAGAACAGAAAGGAAAGGAAAGGAGAAAGAAGAGAATTGTCTCTGTCCTTGCTCTATTCAGCATGTCCTAAGACTGAGGTATTTCTTTGCCCAGAAACAATTTAGGGTTTTATTTAACTAGTACCAGTGGGAGGCGTACCTGTGAACAATCAGCAAAGAGGCTGAAGGACATGCTGCTGTTTGAAAAACTGGTTGGCATCCTAATGAAACTTGACATAGCCATCAGCTGGAAGTTGTCTGTAGGTTATTCTGGCAAGGTTTTCTTTCTCCCCCCTTTTTTCCTTTTCTGCTTTGGACTCCACAATATTATTTAAGCATTAATAAATGTCAACTCATCTGTTTACAAGGAAAGCGAATAGATTATTTGCAGACATGTGAACCTCAGAAATTGCCTCTGCAATCTATTCCTATAGAATCGGCAAAAGAGGAAGCAGACTTATTATAGGTCAATACCAATGAAAGGCCCTCTGTGCAGACATCAGATTCACAGTCCATTAAGTTTCAGGTCTGCCCCAATATGGATTCTTCTGATGTATGACTATTACATCCTATTTTTGTTGACTCAGTTCCTATGTCAGCACACAGAATTAAACATTTTGGCTTCGACCCAGACGCAAGCTGTCTGTAGAAGATATCTTCTTTTTTTTTTTCCCCTTCCACCACCATGACAGTAATGAGGAATGGGCATTAGCTTGATTTGCATAACACACACTTTTAAGTTAGACTGCATGTCAGTGGGAGACAACTTATTGTGATGATACCCATAGCATAATATCTGTTTTGTGCTATCAGCATTTATTTATGTAAATTTCATCTTTACAAGCGGTCATTTCCCAATCTTCTACCATGAAATCACTTGCTTTGCCAATAAGAAGGAAAGAAAAGTTTGGGGGAGAACGGAGATGTATTTTCCTCATTGCGAGGAGTTAGCAGTCTAGTCAATTGACAGCTCTGATGACAAAACTAAAATGTGATAGACCACGTGTGGTCAGTTTAGACAAATGCTGTCAAATGGTCATTTCTCTTCTCTCCAATTTACTCCCCCAATTTCAATTCCATTGTGTTTGCAAAAAATAAATAAAAAGTAAATTTAAAAAATGCCAGAATACTCTATGGATTAAATGAGGAGGATTAGCGCTTTCAAGGCATAGATTCTTCTGCTGATGACAGAGTTCCATCTCATGCTGGAAGGAAATATAAAAAGTCTCAGAGCCGTCACAATATTAAACAAAAAAGAGCTCATGAAAGAGAATTCCAGATCAAGATGAATATTGAACAAGTTCTGCAGTTGTGGATGCCAGGTGACTATTGAGAATGAAGGGGAATAGACGAACATTGGTTGGGGACAAGATGAAATATCCTGGAAGGGAGAAGCTGAATCCTGTGTTGAACTATAATTGGAGAGAGACAAAACAATCCAATGTATTCAAATGAGGGTGCTGCAATTGTATATTGCATTTGGGTAGAAATTACAGAAGCAGGTTCCTATATGCATGTTTTAGAGATGGGCTAATGTTTTTGAATCATGGAAGCAACAAGTTCAAATTTCTGTTGGAACAGTGTTAATGAAAGAAAACATGAAATTAGGAATCGTGGCTCTGCTGCAGGATCAAAGCCACAAAGGAATCATGGGATAGAGCAGTTTGGCAATAGTAAAAAGTGGTTGGCTATTGCCATTTTCTGGAATGTTTTTTCAATTTTCCAGTCTATCTTATAGCCCCTGAATTCTCTTGTGTTCTCCACCCAAATACCAACGAACAAAACATTTCTTAGCGTAGCTTTCAAGTTCACACAAGATCAGCCAGGCACGGCTGCTGCTGCTGAGACACCTCTACTATTAAATTATTTTGAACAGCTGGATCTCTAATGTGCCAGTAGAAAAAAAAATGTGTACATCTAAGAATGAGAAATTAAGTGGGATAAAGGTTTAAAATATTACAATACATTACCTTCTGATTCCAGGTGAATTATTCTAACTGTTCAGTAGGTTTCAGCAGATTAATTTCAGCACATTTGAATGCTCCAAACAAATTGGAGAAGAGAAGCAGATGAGTTATGTGATTCTATTATTTGTTATACATGGGCCAGAATATCTTTCCCTACTTTGGGGCAGATGGGCAATCTTAACTGCAGGCACCAGAAGTTTAGTTAAAGGAAATAACAATATATTTGTGCTCCTCATTCTGTGATGGCTTCAACTATCTGCTAGTAATACAAATTTGTGTTTTGGAAGTTCCATCATTCCTAAAGAGTTCGGAGTCAGCTATGCTACCACTGTTGTCTTGAAGTTGGTTTTCCTTCCGATTCTGAATATATTGTAATCCAAAATGCTAAAAAAGCAAAGTGTGTGTATGCTCTCTGGACAAATCCTTGGCTAAAGGGAATCCATTGTGTTCCCAGATGTTTATTTGCCTGCCCCTCATTTTTTTTGTAGTTTTGTGTGTTGTTTAGACTTGTATTCACATTAAAGATATATGTTCAATCATATTTTGATGTGTTAAATGTAATCTGCTAAAATCTATTGCAACAATCAAAGATATATACTTCTAATACAACACATTCTCTCTCTCTCTCTTTTTCTCATATATCTGAGAAGTGCCGATCAGTTCATTTTGTTTAGGATTTTGCAAAAGATTGAATTGCTCAAGCATCTCTTCTCAAAGGCTGGGAATGATAAAAGCAAAGAGAATCCTTTTGGGACTGTTGAGAAATAAATATTGGTAAAACTAACAGTAGCACCCAGAAGACCAAACAACTCCATCTGCAAAAAATGAAAGACAGATTTTTGCCTAGAACTTTTACTTTGAACACAAGTTTCAAACAAATGCAACCCCTCCCTCCTCTGAACTCTTTTTAACATCACTTTTATGTTACAAAAATATTTTAAGCAACAACACAAGGTCTTTTTTGTTAATCAGACAGATTTATCAAATGCAAAAGCCATTCCTTACAGGCTCTTTGATTTCTTGTGGACTTCACCTCATTGATGAGTAACCTCAGGCAGGACACTGCTGGTTAATGAATAAATGGGATCTCTTTCTCCTCCCTCTCCCCATTCATAGCCTTCCTACATAATGGCTATTAAAAAGTCAACATAAATAACATGTGTGCCTCTACATAGACTTTGTTGTTCTTGTTGAAGTATATAGCTGCCAAGATCTAATTATGATGCTCAGCCTTTCCACATTAACTGAATCCCTCACACCATACTTTGGGAATGCTGCAAATGTCTCCTTGGAAAAGATTCTACCCCAAATACTCATGGTCCCCAGATTTATTCATTTATTTATTTCATGTATACTCGCCTGATTCCCAATGAATCTAACAGCATCCTTCAGTTTATTGAAAACCTCAAGAAGCATTACCATGTCTTCAGTTATTGCTGATTTCCAGAATAGCCACCTCTTCACCCACAACTATATTCTTATCCTATGATATATAAACAGTACATTTTAGCACTGCATCACAATATATCAGGGTGGAGAAGCCTTTTTCTACTCAGGATGATATTTGGCCATTGTAAACTGCAAGGTTGCATGCTGGCAACAAACAAAATTAAAATCTGTCTGTGCCATTCCCCTTTCCCCTTTCTGGAACTCCTTCCTCCTGTCTTTCATTTTTCTCCTGATTCTAATTGCTTGAGCAGAAACTATTCTTGCCAAAGAACTGAATTGCAAAAGAGTTCTGAGATTTGGCTGAAAGTAAGATGGAATTTCACTTGAGCTATAAGCAACCTTAAAGCCATAGTTTTCCAACTTTTGCTGTAGAAGAAAATACACTCAACCATCACAATTATTTTGTCCTTGTCCTTTTAAAGATTGCCAATGATTTGCTTAATAATTGTGATGGAAATAAGGTAAGTCTGTCATAGTCGTGTACTGTCATACTTAAAGACCATGTCACTTAGTGATGGAGTTTCTGGTTCTGATTATGGTTGCTAAATGAGGACTATTTATAATCCCACATACACAAGTGTAAGAACATTCAGATAGCTGAAATAAAATGCAATGTTTAAAATAAGACATATCTACGGTATTCCTTGTTTAGCTTAGTCAGTGACAGTTTGACTGAGTGTGATGAAAAAATAACTTTGTGGACAATCCTTGCATCTGCAACTTTTGCAGCTCTGTAAAGCAAAGAAAAGCAGAAGTAAGATTATACATTCTTGTCATGGTTTCACTTAGTGACTGCTTTGTTTAATTACCAAGTTGCAGGTCCCAATTTTCCCCAAACAAAGACTACTTATACCAGGGGTCCCCAAACTTGGCAGCTTTAAGACTTGTGGATTTCAACTCCCAGAATTCTCCAGCCAGCATAGCATAGCTGATAGTCCCAGTGCCTTGAGCCCATACGGGTCTGGATGGGGAGAAACAGGCTTCGACTCAACCCTTCCAAGACTGAGTGGCTGTGGCTGCTGGTGTCCCGGTACAGCCAGTTAGTCCCATCACTAACTATTGGGGATGAGTCATTGATCACCGCAGAGAAAGCTCGCAATTTAGGCATCCTCCTGGATGCACGACTGTCTTTAGAAGATCATATAACAGCCGTGGCCAGAGGAGCTTTCTATCAGGTTCGCCTGATTCGCCAATTGCGTCCCTTTCTAGACCGGAACTCATTACGCACAGTCACTCAAGCCCTCGTCATTTCCCAACTTGACTACTGCAATGCTCTCTACATGGGGCTCCCCTTGAAGTGCACCCGGAAGCTCCAACTGATCCAGAATGCGGCCAGGCGAGTAATTATGGGAGCAACATGGCGCTCACATGTAACACCTTTTTCAAAATGCATGGATAGTAGATAGTAGGTGAAGCCATCGCCAAAGCTGGAAGATGCTTGGAAGCACTAATGATTCTCTTGACCATTTTGTGCTCTTAAAAGAGAGAACCGATCATCCTAGCGTGGTGTTATACAGCACAAAGATTCCAATGCTAGTCAGAAACTGACTGACTGACTGACTCTAATGAAGTCAGTTTCTGTAGGTACTATGAAAGGGGCACCATCTTGTCTCTTGGTTAGCAAAATGTCTTGGCTCCAAGAGGAGCGTATAACTTTATTTTCCTTGATTGCTATGACTTTTAATATATGTTGCTCTGCAATAATTGAACATATACTGGTGAGCTTCTGGCTGTCCTTTTATCTAAATCAAAAGCATGTGTCAGAGCTTTCCGCCACACTGTGTCTATCATTTACTCAAGATCTGGGACTTGAGGCTTATGGAAAAGCTTATAGCTTTTGTATAATTGCATTTTTCTTAATGACGAAAGTCTCTTTAATTTTCTATAATTAAGAACACATCACCTTCAAAATATTTTGGACAATTGCTTTTAAAAATACATTTAGGGAGATACTTTGCAGGCAGGAAGTCCACAACTGATTAAAATGGGTAAACTACTATCTAGATTAGAAGCTGTTAGTCTCTTTCCAGGATTTCAGATTCTCAGAAATTACAATTTCGTGTAGTTAGCTAAAAGAAGTATTAATGTGGGCACTGGATTTTTACTGACAATCTTGCCTAATAGAAATAGAAAATGTTACCAATAATCTATCTGCTTAACGTAATAAGAAAAGAAATGAATGATATAAATGAAACTGAGATCTAGAGATACTTTATTCAAAAGAATACCTGGAGGGCTTTAGTTTGAAAACAAGGCCTACTTAAATTGTTTTATACTCACTGTTTATTGAGAATGCTGATAATTTGTTAACGTAGTAATGTAGTAATGGTATTGTTAAATGTGAGAGGATGAATCCCAGTTATAATCTTTGTGTCCATCTAACAGCACCAATTATCTATTTTGATGGGAATAACAATTATTTTTCTTATCAGATTCTAATTCTCCAGAGTACATACTATATTACTCTTCAATGACAAAAATCCCATAAGTGTCCTGATCAGAAATAACTTTTTCACTGTATTTCCAAAAGATTACTGTGAGTTTTGAAATAGTAACTTTTTAAAAGAAACTTTGGAAAAATTAAACTCTAGTCATCAAACAATATAGATCCACCATATACTGTATTTTTCACTCCATAAGACGCACCTGACCATAAGGTGCACCTAGATTTAGAGGAGGGAAACAAGACAAAAATATTTAAGGTGGAGCCTGAGAGGACCACAGATAGGTGTCCTCTCATATGCCAGTTCTGCCTATTGACCCCTGCACTGCAGAAAAGAGTCAGAAGAGGCGGGCAATGGCAAAGACAGAAGAGGCGGGGTTCAGCACTGTAAAAGGACACTGCCACTGTAGCCCGGCTGCTATTCACCAAAGACGTACAGACATTTCCGCCCACTTTTGGGGAGAAAAATGCATCTTATGGAGCAAAAAATACGGTATTCTATGTTTCATAGATTATGATTTATATAACTTATTCACCCTAAAGCTTGCATAAATCAATTTTCATGCTAGTAATGCAATGCTGTTGTGGTTGTAGTCTTATGATAGTCAGAATCTCCATGTCATTGGATGTCCTTGGAAGAACAGTTATAGGTTAACTATGGGTTCTCCAATTGACCAAGTAGAAGTTTTGACATTGGAAATATATCTGATTCCTTCTGATGTAGGACAAAGTAATATAGACTAAAGTCTATTACCACAGTGCCAAATTTTTGTTTGTCTTTGGTGGATATTAGATATTTCTTTGGGATGCAAAGGAAAGAATCTTGAAATACTTTGATACAACATGATAAATTGTTCCCTCCTCCATAAATATGCTCATTAATTCCTTTGGGTCCTTTGGAAGCAGTTACTTAACAACATGATGTACAGTTTACTGAGAACAGCGGAAAATATGACAAAAAGTATATTCATGGCGCAGTGGAGCATGCAGAGAATGCCATGTAAATGTTGGCGCTTCCAAAAAAAATGTTAGAATTGTCACCATCAGCATCGCTAAGCTACATCAATCATGAAACAAACAAAAAATCTATTTCACAGGCCACCAGTAAACATCTTAGCTGTTGGTCCTCAGAGAGTGCGGAAATGTTTCGATGTGGCAGTTTGGCATGATTACAAGGGAACATCCTGGAGATCTGCTGACTCCTCATCAACAAACAGCACCTTGAAAACCATCATGTCAGGAGATTGAATAATTGCACAAAACCATGTGAGTCCCTGGCAAACCGCAGAACGTTTCAGAGCCAGGAAATATGTATATTGTAGGGTTTTGTGATGTAAATTAATGGGGAACTAGGATTCTCAAAGAAGGTTGAAGGTGTCTCCAGTCCAAAAATATCTACTTCAAGATTTCGAAGAATGATTTTTTTGGTGTGTGTGTGTGTGTGTGTGTGTAGAAAATTGTGGGGAAATAGCCTATTTTTCTCCTATTTTTTTGGAATCTTTCCAATGATTCCACTGATTGGAGTGGAATGAGAAGGAGAAAAGTGGCAACTTTTCATCATTTAATTTTGAAACATACATATGATTAATACTTAGAGAACATATATCCTTATAATATATACTCTTCCAAATCTGCCTTCCAAGTGTAGTGGACTCTTACTGACCAAAAATTAATTTCTAATTTCCTTCCTGCATTTCCTAAAATAAATACTGACTTCTTGTCTTTTGTGGTTTCTAGGGCTATTAAACATGTCCAATTATCTTTATGTTTCTCAATTTTCACTGTGGTTCCATCCCACCCAACTTTTTTTTTTATTTTAATGTATAAATAAAATATAAATGTGTCACCACGGTATGTAGTGGAAAGGTCTCAAAGTGAGAATAAAAATAAGTTACAGGTTTTCAAACTTTCATGTGATCATTTGCTCCACTCCACATATGAAAATATTTTGTGATTCACATTGCAAACTAGTCACCTAGATTAATACCTTTCAGACAACAAAGCTTCAAGAAAACTGCAGTTCCTCAGAAGAAAGTAAAAACAAAAATCACGTTCATAGGATCAGTCACAAAGATCTTAAGCTCACTAGGCCTTGTCAACTTCTACATTCCTGAAATAGTCTATCTAGTATTGTGAAACGTCCCTGCTAAGGGCAAAGACATATATTAATTATATTGTTGGCACATCTTCTAGGTATGTATGTACTAAAATTAGAAAACATAATGAAAGTATGAACCTCCAGACTATTACTCCACAAATTTTTCACCCTTTCATATTAACCTGGGTGCAACTTCATATTTCTACAAATATTTATATACACTGTACCTACAGTATCTATGTAACATTGTAGATGTATAGGCAGGTAACTTTAATAAAGTGCCCATAAAACAAAGCATTCCTCCATTTTAGCATGGACAGGCCACTGTTCTAAGTATCCCTTTTGGGAGCAGACTTCAGAAATAATTTTGATTAGTCATCCCCACATAGAGATCTCAAGTGCGTATCTTGCTTTTTTTTTTATTTACAATTATTCCCATGTAACTATTTATGGTACTCTAAGTAATCTATATGGTTGAATGATCTATGAGCGATAAATGGCAGCTTTGCAAGACACTCCCTTCTAATGAATGTTGAAATAAAAGACTGGTCCTCTTAAATTGTATTCATTTGAGCTTATCCAGAATTAACCATTCTTTTTCATTTCGTTTACAGTAATTTTGCTGAGATGTTTATTTTTATGGTGTTATTTGGAAAATATATTGCTCATTGATTAATCCCAGCAAGGGCTTGTGGCTCACAGCCATAGGTACTGTATATTATCTATAATTTAATTTCACAGTGCAAGAGATTTTATAGATTCAACATTCCCCAACCAAATTCATTTAATCCAATTAAATATTGCTTAGATGTCCCATTATTCTTATTTCCTATTACACCTGAGATATATTGTTTTTTCACACTATGGTTCTTTGGCAGTGTTAAGTAATAAACCAGGCCTCATTTAAATGGAAGCTATTTTTTTCTATTGTCTCTGCGTGCCTTAAAAATCTGTGAGTCTAAAAGCTATGTGGCAGAGATAATTTCATATTTCAGTAATAATATAGAAGAATAATAATAATGACAAAGTGTCTTTAGACTAAATTTTAAAAAATTGCAGAAGAGCAGCACACACGAAATTAAAGAAGGAAATAATCAGAAAGTAGAAAAACAATACATGGCATTACATGAGATTCATCAGCTCCTGATTTAAACGTTTCCTTAATATGACTGTAGGGAATGAGATCGCATGGAGTATTTTCACCCTCGGTATGTTAAATTTTGCCTAGCCATGTCCCTTGGTGTTCTACTTAAAGCATGAACATCTGCAGGGCATACATCTTCAGGTAATTTCTCATTCTGTAATTGGAAACCAGTCCTTGGGGAAGTTTTCACTTGTTTAGCTGTATATGTAAAGGTTTCCTTCCAGGGCATTTCTACTGTAGACATGAAAAACAATGAATGAGCATACCATATTAGAGAAACTATGCATCTGTCTTGGTTCATTTAGGGCAGCAAAGACAATGAGAAATGGAATGGAATGAAGGAGTCACCATAGTTACCAACATCCTGCCAGATATCCTGGCAGAGTAAAGAAAATGCCGTGGGTAGTTTCTGTTCCCCCCATTCATAAAACATATGCTGTATTTCTCTTGAATAGAGTATAAAAGCAGAGGTGTACAGGAACTTGCACTTGCTAGGAATTTAGAAAGTCAGGAGGACTTTATACCAGTGCAAAAACAAACAAACGAACAAACACAGCATAAAAGTTGCATTTTCTCATGTCTCCATTTTTCTTTCATGCATGCCTGATTCTTTTCAATCTTACCTACAGATTGTTTATTCAGCATCCCTTTCAGTAAAACTATTATAACCTTGTTGCAGCGGTTGTAACGATTCAGAACAAAGCAATTGTCTCAACTCTCGACAACACAGCAACCCCCAAAGTGCTGTGAGATGGGAGGTCGCTTTCCCCAGCACTTTTATGCTTAGATCATTTCTTCTGATCATGTAATAAATCCAGAGGAAACAGGATCCCTCGTCTCCCATAATAAGTATCCCACTGGGCAACACTAGATGTCACTGTCAATACAGGATGTGGCTTCTCATACCAACCTGATGTAGTTCCTAAATGATTGCTGGTGGACAGGCAGTTGAGAAAAATGCTGCAAAAGTACAGTGCTAAGCCTCTTTCCCAAATTAAACCATATGCCTCCAAAATTGAATACTCTAGAATATGTATTTGTTTTAACCAAATCCTGAGTCAAAGCTTCTTGGAGTCTTCTGAGAGCAGGTAGTGTTTTCTTCAATGTATCTGGACCTACTTTGAGACTTGGCCAAGGTGCTGCCATGAGCAGTCAGACGCTGACAATGAAGAAGGAAGAATTCAATAGCCATTTGCTATTTTTTTTCTTTTTTAAAAAAATCCATATAAGAAAAATATTGGATATGGAGACTGGAGTAGGAAATAAAACTCAATGACTGATAGTTCTTATTTCATAGTTAGAGAAGACCACTTAACTGGAATACAGCAATTATACTGAGGTTGGGGCAGAGGAATGCACAGGTGGTGGAGATGTTTATGGTTTCTCTATATACCACACTTATCAACAGGCTGAAACTATATTCCATTCAGAATGAATTTCTATGTTCTTCAGTAATCGGTGGTGGGTTTCAATTTTTTTTACTACCGGTTCTGTGGGTGTGGGTCAGAGGGCGTGGCAGGGGAAGGATACTGTAAAATCTCCATTCCCTCCCCAATCCAGGGGAAGGTTACTGCAAAATCCCAATTTCCTTCTGATTATCTGTGACTTGGGAGGTGGAGAATAGATGGGGGTGGGGCCAGTCAGAGGTGGTATTTACCGGTTCTCCGAGCTACTCAAAATTTCCACTATTTGTTCTCCAGAACTGATCAGAATCTGCTGAAACCCATCTCTGCTTCAGTTGTCTTAAACTCTCTCTCTCTTCCCCCCACCTCTCCTCTCTCTCAACTTACTATTTTGTTTCATAGTACTCTTTGGGGAATGGGTCTCTTATACAGTATGTTGTGCATATATACAACACACCTACATCCAACTGATTCTCTCTGTTATAAAGTAATGCTTCCAGGAATAGAGTAATCATAGTACCTGAGTTGTAGCTTTAAGTGGGGGCAAATTCTCTTGCATCCCAAGAAGATTTTATATAGAGAAAATAGGAGAAAAATGTATAACTCAGTGCAGAAATTAGAGGAGAAGGTTAGAAAAGGAAATATCCCTGACAAGAGAAAGCAGTGTGTAAGGGAGATCATGGACGATAAAGAGGGTGAAAATAAAATGGTAACCAGTTTACTTCCATTTCAGTTAGGTTATTTGTTTAAGTGGAGGTGATGAACTGTTCTTAAAACATTGTATGAGCGCACTTTGTATTGATGTTCTCATCCTGGTGTAACCTGCATGCTTCCTTTGAAGGAGACCAGCAATAATATTTAAGAAACATCTGTGATGTTCTCTAACTCTGGCACAGCTGTCTAAAATGGGAAACATTCTTTATGCCAGAGGTCCATTGCAAATAGAATATTTAAACCCAAAATGCATCGTATTATATAGCAACTGAGGAAGGGACATTAATTCAATTGATTCCACAGTGCTAGGAAAGGACATGTATGTGCTGGTGAATGAGATGACAGAATGTTGGCAGAGAAAGTGAAAAGAATTGAATAAACAGGATGGTGTTTGCAGAGCTGGAGACAAAATAAATGATTTATTTGCACAGAAGCAACATTTTCAATAGTAGTTAGAAGCAGCATTATTACACTTACCTGAGCTGGGCTGGAAAATTCTGAATGATCAGTGTTAAAGATGGAAGCAAAGGGTAGAGATTTCTATACACCTTTCCTGTCATTGAGTGATTGTCTTTGTAGCCTAGATCTGGTAACGGAAAGCAGTACTTATATGTAATCATATGGGATAGTTTCAGAGAGCAAGACAACGAGGTTAGACTTGTGGATGAGGGCTTTGAGGTCGTGACTGGGCAGAGAAGCAATTAACCCATCTTCCAGGGTTATGTGGAACTGCATCGCACAGACACAAGGGAAGAAAAGATCAACAAAACCAGACACTGACTCATCATAATTAGAAGGCTTGCAATAATGACGCCCACTCTTCATCAGGAACCTGCAGGGTTATCAGCTCTATTGATTCAACCAAAGTTATAGAATTGTTGCAAGCTTTCAAGTTCATTAAAACTCTTCATCTTAGAGATAGTGATTAAAAGCCCTAAAATAGAGGAGAGGGGGAGAGAGATATTTTTAACTGATGTTAGAGCTGTTCCAATTACATGCTTGAATGATAAGTAAGAGACTTTAGGAGTTAGATATTGTTATCTGGTGCAGGATAAGTTGTGTCTAGTTACAGTAAGAGCTCTTTTTGGTAAAGTTTGACTTCTGTTTTGCTTTCCACCAGCAAAATGTGGACTTTTCTTTTATTCCCCTCCTCTGTGGCCAAGGAATTACGCTTTATTTAATCTCAACAAATTATGCAGTTTAAGAAAGGGAAGCATTTCCTGATCTCTAACTGAACCATAACTGTAATCATAAACATGTCAGAATCTCAGGGTTACACGTTAGGATTATTATCTTTAAAGTCATTGCCCCTGTTAGACATTCCAAAATATATAATCCATTTAGCATCATGTTACTAGAATTGAGAATGCAGAGTCATGTATCTTGGGTCTACAAAATGTACAACCATTTTTGGAAATTAGAAGTAATGGCACCATTAGCTCTGGCCTGTTTCTCATGAATTTGGCTAGACTTTATTGAAAATTTCTATTCAATTTCTATTCGTTACTGGCACTCAAGCACAGGGGATCAATTATACAGTCCCTGTCATTTATTACCTACATGGCAACAAATAAAATGACAATCTTGCATCGGTGCCACAAGGTATAACAGGCTAAATGCATGCATTAAAAATAGCTTTGTTCCTGGATCATGAGAAATGGGTGCAGTTGTCTAATGACATAATTTACAGCTCATAAGAAGAAGCAGCAGAGGGGACAAAAGGTGTCCAACTGCCAAGCACAAAGCCTATGAAGAATGCCATATAAATGTTGGCATTTCTGAAATGGCAGCCTTGTTGTTGCCTGCATCTGTAAAGTCAATATCAATCAGTAAATAAATAAATAGACCTGGTTCACTGAACACGAATAAATGAGACACCTTAGCTGCTGGTTCTGTATCCTTAGAGAATACAGAGATATGTTTCTGTGTGGCAGCTTGGCATGATTACAAGGGAACATCCTGTATATTTGCTGACTCTTCATCAAGAAACAGGCACCATAAAAACCGTCATGTCAGGAGGCTGAATAATTATACAGAAGCGTACCACATTTCAGACTGTTCTGTGAAAGCTACGTTTTCCAGGAGTTTGTGATAATTATGACTTTCAAGAAATGTTTGCAATATATCTTCAGCCGCGGGCTCCTATTTTGATTGTTTTGTGGACAGATTTTAGGCATTGGAAAAGGGAAGGGGTCATTTTTTCTTTTTGTTTATGTGTGTCTGTCCAGCAGAACTAAACTCAACTATATTTTGTTATTAGATGGTAGTGAGGTGAGGTCTCTGCCTCGCTAAAATGGCAATATCTTCCTCCACATTCAGATGGTTTCTGAATTTTAAGAATACCTGTGGATAAAAATAAAACTCGTTGCCTTGGAAGAGATTGGGATGGTCTTCATAACAACAACAACAACAACAACAACAACTCTATTGTCATTATACATGTATACACAGTATACCCATACAACAAAATTCACTTAACACCCAAAGACCAGGTCCAACACACATAACAATCCCCAAACACTTTCCCACTCACCACAAATTCCCCACCCTAAATCATACCATCTGTATGGCCCTAAAAATGTAGGATAAGAACCGTTCCTCCTTTGATTCTCGCAGGATCAGATCTTGCCTCTATAGTACACATGTGGCTTGGATTCACCCCAATATAGAATCCAGGAACAAAATAGGATACTCAAAAGCTTTCTGCTTTCAGCTCAATGCAATTCAATTTTAATTTATATCTGGATGAATGAAACTCCGGTCCTGGTCTGGATCAGAGAGCTACAATAACTCTTAAAAAAAAAATATATTGGGCTGCTGGCAGGAAAGTTAAATGACAACAAATGCATTCTATCATTGTCATCCAAGTGTCTCACATAAGGCATCATGACACCATTATGTAATTATTCTATTTGAATAAGTCAGGAGGATGTACAGAGATTTTGGCATCTGTGTAGTCTGCTATGGATGCTATTTGAGGATGGAACAGGAAAAAAAATCACAAAGCAGTATTTATGTCACATTTTTCATGAGAAGTAACAGGACAAATACTTTTTCCAATTTAATGAATCTTCTTTCTGATTTGGCTATCAGATTGGACTTTCAAAAGAAAAGCTGATTCAGGACATAGATCTCACGTACTATATATCAAAGGTTGCAAAACTCTATTTACCATGCCCTGCTGATCTCCCAGTTGAACTATTGCAATGAGCTCTAATGGGGCTGCTCTTGAAGAGCATTTGAAAACCTTAAAGGTGGTGCAAAATATAGTGGCATGAGTTATGCTGTTTCTGGTAGAGTCTAGCACATCACACCTCTGTTGTGTGATCTGCATCGGTTACAAAATTGTTTCCAGGTCTAAATCAAGATTCTAGTGTTGATCTTTAAAGCCCTTCATGACATGGGACTGGAAAGGGCTACCTCTTCCCAATTTCATCTTCCCATCACACCAGAGTCAACAGAAAGGGCATGTTATGAGTTCCATTGTCTAGGCAGCTACATATGGCAGTCACTTAGTGGTGGGCCTCTTCTGCTGTGGCCCCCATATTGGGGAATCTTTTTCCCCAGAGATCAGATGGGCATCCTTACTCTGAAGCTTTCAAAAGTCTCCCAAGACCTAGTTAGACCAGCAGTCCTGAGGACCCCAGAGGACAGATGAATTCATCTGATGAATTCATCCATCTACTTTTCTTCTTCTTTTTTTGGTTTAGTTCTGCTTTTATAGTTTTAATGTTTTTAATAATTATTTATAATGATTTTAGGTCATGACTTTTATATTTATTTTTGTATTGGATTTTTGTATTGGAGAATCTTTTTCCATGAGATGGGCAGCCTTATAAATTTTATTAATAATATAACATTAAAAATAAAGTCATAAAATAAATAGGGCAATATCTACTCAGAATTTCTTCTATTCAGAACAGTGGAGCTTCCATAAAAGTGAAGGTTATCTACCACGTAACTTGCTTGCCCATGTGGAAATACTTGTCTTCTGTATGCCTTCGGTAGGCCTCCGCCATGACTTCAATGCACATAATGTATTTAGAACACATTCTGTTGAAATTAATTGAATACATAAAAATCAAAGAGTTGAAAAAAGGATGTTAAAGATTTATGAATGCTAGTGAAATGATTAGAGCACAAAAAAGCTTTGAATCTCAAAGCCAGCCTTCCATCTTGTTCTTAAATATCCACCTCCTTTGATCATCCACCCTTCAAACTTTTACATGGCTTTAATGTGCTCTTATAATTGTTTCACTAATACTGTTGAAGATTAAAGGTATGAGTCAAATTCAAGTCTGATATCTGGAGGAGGGGGGGAGAGTAAGGATTGATCAGGCTTAATTCTGAATAAATGTATGTATGTATGAGTGTTTGTTGTCTGTGCTTGCTGCTTTGTTGAATTTAGTTTGGGTCTCACAGATGCTGCTGTGAAGATCACTGTGAAGATCACAGTGTAAACTTCCCAGCTTTTTTATGTGCTTCAGCTTCCATCAGGTCCAGTTTCTAAATATGCCATTGTGTGTCATAAAATGTGCTTTAAATCAGATCAGTAGGAAGACTACCAAGATTGCTATTGATATGACCAAAAAAAGAGGAGCAAACTACAGTTAATTGGATTATAGCTGCTAAGAAATTGCCACATGTTGGCAATACACAACAGTTGATCCAGGGACAATATGTAACTTGTGCATCTGCAATGGGGCTGGAAGCATTCATGCAGCTACTGGAAAATCAGTATTGTTGAGATTATTCCCTTAAATAACTCTCTTTTTCTCTCTGCCTAATTTACCCAGCAGTAACCACTTCTATGAGTTTTCTTTCACAAACTTATTTTATCTCCTGCTACATTTGAAAGTGGTCCATGTAATGGAGGTAATGTTTTCCTATGTTCATCACTGGGGACATTGGCTGTCAGTCATATTTACTCTGAAGCTGTGAGCCTGTACATGACACAATATCATCCATTATTGTAATGAGCAGAGTAGGAGTTGACAAAAAGCTATTTCTCCAATATAGCATAAGGTCAGATACTACATTTAAAATTTTAAATCATCATCATAATTATAGCTGTTTGCTGTTTAGCAACTTACTGTTTTTTATTTTTGTGGAGCACTGCTTAGAATCATTTATTTTGTGACATGGGTGGCTATATAAATTTAGGGAGGGAGGGAGGGAGGGAGAAAGAGGAAGGAAGGAAGGAAGGAAGGAAGGAAGGAAGGAAGGAAGGAAGGAAGGAAGGAAGGAAGGAAGGAAGGAAGGAAGGAAGGAAAGACTACTGATGAATGCCCTAGGCTAAAAGCCAGGAGACAGTGAGTTCTAGTCTCACCTTAGGCATGAAAGTCTGCTGGGTAACTTTGAGCCAATCATTCTCTCTCAGCCCAATTCATCTCACAGGGTTGCTGTTGTGGAGAAATTAGGAGAAGGAAGGGGTATTAGATGTGTTCCACACCTTGAGCTATTTATAAAAGCAATAAAGGTGGGATAAAATAAATAAATAAAAACAAATAAAAATAAGAAACCAGATTTCAGATCAGCACAGCATTAGAAAAAGTTTTCTCATTTAATGCTTATTTGGATTAATGCTCTCCAACACTATAAGGAAGGCTACTAACCAGTCTTATTCCCACTTATTCCCAGTCTGACCAACTAAATCTATCAGGGAGAACAAGGAGGGAGAACCTGCTGCAAATGAGACATTTTGGGGAGGTTGAGGAGGCTGATATGAAGTGGTGCTGCTTTTAAGTTGCAAAGTCAACATTGTGGAAAAGCCTCCCTAAGGAGATCAAACTGGTTCCCTATTGCTGGTTGTTTAAAGGTAAAGGTTCCCCTTGCACATATATGCTAGTTGTTCCGGACTCTAGTGGGCAGCGCTCATCTCCATTTCAAAGCCAAAGAGCCAGTGCTGTCCGAAAATGTCTCTGTGGTCATGTGGTTGGCATGACTAAATGCCAAAGGTGCACGGAACGCTGTTACCTTCCCAGCAAAGGTGGTCCCTATTTTTCTACTTGCATTTTTTACGTGCTTTCGAACTGCTAGGTTGGCAGAAGCTGGGGCAAGTAATGGGCACTAGGGATTGAAACCACTGAATTGCCGACTTTTTGATCGACAAGCTCAGCGTCTTAGCCACTGAGCCACCATGTCCCTGCTGGTTGTTTGGGAGCTCCTAAAAGCCAAATTGTTTCTGAGACTTCTCCCCTGAAGTAAATACTGCCACTTTTACCTTTTTGTCATTTGTATTGTATAGGGCCCCCCCCCCCATTCTCATTTTTGCCATGGATGTTTTAATTTGTTTTAGATAAGCTGCTGGGGTCTTCTCTCTCTCTCTCTCTCTCTCTCTCTCTCTCTCTCTCTCTCTCTCTTTGACTGAAGCAGCATAGAAATACATTGAATAAATAAAAAATATAATAATAAAAATAAATAGTACATTTTTTTTTAAAAAAAGAGCCTTTAATGCAAAACCATTTTAGAAAGGGAAAACCAGGCAAATGTACTATGGTGGTTAAAGTATTCTATTCCGGATTCTAATCCACCTTGAGCCATAGAAGCTTAATAGGGGATTTTTCAATGGAAAATGGAACCCAAATCTGAGGCAGTGTTTTTCAACCAGGTCAGTTTTAAAATATAAGGACTTCAACTCCCAGAATTCCCCAGCCAGGGTTGCTCTAAGGGTTGTTGCTATGGAGAAAATGGGGGAAAGGGTGTATTATATATGCCTCTTTGAACTTCTAAAGGAAAAGTGGACTGTAACTTCCACTCACCCCCATACACTCTTCCCTCTCTTTCTCATACTCATTCATGCAAAAGTTGGCTCAGGAATTCTGGGAATTGAAGTTCACAAGTCACAGAAGGACCATTGTTCCATACCCTTAGTTTACTACATGCATCAAAAGAACATTCCAGTGGTGGGTTGCCTCCAGTTCGCACCAGTTCTATAGGACTGGTAGTAAAACTGGCGGGGGGCTCCGCCCACCAACCCCGGCCTCGATGTCACCCCGACTTCACCAAAATGAGGCGCTTACGCAGAAGAGTGTGCGGCCTCTCTGAAAACCGGTAGTAAAGATAAGTAGAACCCACTGAACAGTTCCATTAAGAAAGATTCCTACTCATTTGCTCATCCTTCAGTTTAAAAAAAAACAACAAAAGGCCGTATTAAATAAGACTAGCCACTTCTGGACAAGGACCAGGTTTTGATTTTTATGAGACAGGCCGTTTTCTGTACATGTCATATGGTAATGTTAGCTGGTGACAGAAAATGGAGTGGAAAAGAATTCAGAGGCTTTTAAGAGGTGTTGAAAAAAAAATACCACAGCACAGCCATTTGCTACGTTCTCTTGCATTATTTATTGAAGTCGAGGAATATGTCCTGAGCCAACACTGCAGACTGCTAAAGAGCTCAAGAGCAAGGTCCATTCCTAAATGTTTCGAAGGAGATGCTGATATTCTGACTTCCCCTGGACACATTTGCCTAGAGTCATTGCTTTCCCCACTCGCCAGTAAAAGCATGTGTTAAACTGCTTACTGTTTTACAAGGGCTTAACTATTGTCTCCCGCGGTGTTATCCTTATCAACGAGAATGATGTTGTGAAAAAGACCCTAAAGACTTTGCCAGGTGCCCAAGAGATGTGTCCTGCTTGGAGCTTGAGCAGCTGGGAAGATTTTTATATTGCTAAGAGGATTTTTTTCCCCCTTAATTAATTGCATAACTGTAAGTTTGTCATGAAACAGTTGAGCAGTCCTCTGGAGTTCTTGCTAGGAATCTTAAAAAAACAGAACATCATGCAAAAGCAACTTCACAGGAAAAGGCATACAAATAACTTTGCCTCTGTGCAAGTGCAAAGGAGTTATTGAGCCAAAAGGCACCTTTTGATCATAAGCTTCCTTTATGCAAGCTATTTCTGTAATAATGAGGAAGGTGATTCCTCAGCCCCAAATACAGCTCTAATTCTTTGCATACAGTAGGGCATTACTTGCAATCTAATGATAGAGTGTTTTAAATCTTATACTTAGATATCAAAAATCCACAGTTGGCCAGAACAGTTGGCCAATATCTTTATTAGGCTAATTAAAATGACACAAAATGATGCACAAGCTTTTGAGTTCTCCAGAATTTCTTTATCAGGCAAGATGGAAACATGTGCACCCCTGCTCACACGCACAAAATCAACCAAACAATAAAAAACAGGAGATAAAGAAGAAAGTCCAACAGGTTGGCTATATTGTTATCCAATGAGGACTTCAGTTTGAAATTAATCTCAAAATGGAGGCTGTGGATTGATTGCGTAGTTGGGGTTGGATATTTTGAGGATCTTGTTGCATGGAAATCTTTGGAGACAAAAGAAATGAATGCATCCCCCAGCTGTGAAAACACAACCATCACTAGTTCCCAATCTGTTTTGTGCCCTGGATGTCATCTACTAAACTTAGTTTAATAAATTAAGAAACCATTTAGTTAGGTTCTATGCAATCCTTTTCATTGTGACTTTCATTCAGTGTTGTTTCTGCTTCAACAGAGGATATTAGATGGGTTTAATTTGATCTATCTTATTTTCTTCTCTTAGCTGTTTCTGCTGTCATGTATTAATCTTGTTTCTCCTGGTTTAGTTTCTGTAATTGAGTGATTAATTTTAATCCTTTGTTTAACTTGTTTTACTATGTATACCATCTATTTTCAAGATGTTCTTATAATCTGTCTTCTGCTTTTTTAGTGTGCATTTTTAGAGACTTAATTTTAAAACATTCTCAAAGGTTTTCTTGGGGAACATTTGTTTTGAGTGGTGGTCTATAAATTCTTAAGTAATAAAAATAAGTAAATTTTAAAAAGCTTCTACTAAAGACAACTTTCTTAAAGGAACACTGAGAACTCATTCCACTGATTTACTGAAATCACCCATAAAATTTTAGTAGATCCAAATCCAATTTCCACATATGCAGAGAGATTTAAGCAGCTCAACTCTCACCTCTAATATAGTGTAACATTTCCTAATTGGAAATGAGTAATGGTGTAATTCAGGTTACACTAATATACTTTGTGCTGATCCCCTAATGTTGTCTAATTGTTTGGTTTTCAGACTACCTTAAAATACAGAAAGGTGAGGGGGGAAAACTATATTTTTTTCAAACTTTCTATAACCATTATTTATTAAATAAGCAACCCTTTCCCCATTTTTGTTCTCAAGAAAAGAGGGATGTTTGTATTTTTCAACTTATTTTATGCTTTTTTGTTGCCTTCCTATCATCTTCATTTTAAAAGTCTAGATTGATTTTGTACCCAAAATATAACCCATTAATTATCATGTGCCTTCAAGTAAATCTCCTAGCAAATGCCTGGATGAACCCCTGCAGTTTTCTTGGCAAGACTTTGGAGGGAAGTGGTTTGCCATTATCTGTTTCCTGGTTCTGAGAGGGAGTAACTGGCCTAAGACTACCCTGATGGCTTTGTGCCTAAGGTGGGAACTCAAGGCTTCCCAGTTTTTAGTATGATATCCTAACCACTACACTAAACTGGCTCTCAAGTGTACACCTCTTTTTTATATACTCTGTGTCATACAGGGTACTTCTTAGTTCAAAGTTGCTGTTCAAGAATTTTCTTCAATAGAAATCTCTGACAATATATCAGGGACAGAGATAGTAGCACTGTTTCTGCTTTCATACCAAGACATTGATATTTGGTCTAACAATGAACAGTCTGAGCTGTAGGTCAGAAGACATTTCTCACCAAACATTATTTTCAGTGCCCTGAAAGTCAACAAGCATATTGTACTTGTAAGCTAGAAGGCCAAAGGAGTCAGGTTAACAGACATCTGAAAATGGATTCCTATGAATTCCTTGGCTACATCTGGTTCAGTGTTTCTCATTAAGTTGCTGCAGCATCTGGATTCTGTTTTTAAATGTTCCTATTAGTACAATGTTGATGTCTTCCAGTGAAGAATAAAGAAAACTTATCAGGAGCGAGGAGTCGTATTCTTATCAGTCAAGATATTTTCACCATAATTCAGAACTTTGGAAGAAATACTGAACTCTTGTCCTTGAATGAACAATTCCAGTATTGTAATCTTGATATGAATATATCACAGAGCAAACCACATTATTTAACATGTGCCGTGAAATCACAGGGAATGTCTTCTGTGGACTCATTATTGTAATAAAAATATCTCTTTCTTCAACACAAAAACTTTTGGAAAGTCCTTTCCGCATGACAGTATCCATAATTCTGTATGGTAAAGCAGGACATATTTCCTCACATTGCACACTGAACAGACATATACCCAAACCTCACAGTTTTATTGTTCATTTGTGGAGGTAAAAGCTGGCAAACAACTCCATAAAATTGTTTATTAGACACTTCAAAATAAGTGGAGAAGAAAGTTGCCTGGACCTGAAATACCTCACCTTTTTCAGTTTTTCCTGAGTAATGTAGTTCCTGAAAGACTGAACCATTGGTTAAGATATTAGGAAGCCTGAAAGATTCTTCAACACCTCTGTTATGTGAGGCTTACTTGCCAGAAAAATAGAAATAGAAAAGGAAACCCGGTTTGCTTGATAAAGATCGGCGTGGTTCAGGGGTGAAATCCAGCAGGTTCTAACAGGTTCTGGAGAACCAGTAGCGGAATTTTTGAGCAGTTCAGAGAACTGGCAAATACTAGATGGGATGGGAATGGAGAGTTTGCAATATCCTTCCCCCCGGAGTTGGGAGGGAATGGGAATTTTGCAGTATACTTCCCCTGGAGTGGGGTGGGAATAGAGATTTTACAATATCTTTCCCCTGCCATGCCCACCAAGCCATGCCCACAGAATCAGTAGGGAAAATAAATTAGATTTCACCTCTGGTGTGGTGGGTAACTGTTTGGTGGGATAAGAGAAGAGCAGGACAAGCTGAAATGGATCTCATGGTGGTCTGTTTGAGCAGAAGTCTACCTAACAGTTAGATTTTCCATGAAATAGTGGCTTGTCAAGCTGAAGCAGCTATATTCAAATACATTTCTAGTTCTAGTTGGAGCTGGGACTGCTGCCAGCAAACTGTGACCTGGAATATGTTTATTGTATACAGTAGTTTCTATGTATGAATTGTTTGCTTTGTGGTTAGTTTTTTCTCCTATAATAAATATAGCCATTCATAGTGTTTGAACTTTGAAAAGCGTGTTTCCTTCAACAATCCATGGAACATTTCCAAATTCTGACATCAGAATGCACAACTCAGTGCTGGATTGATGACAGGAAATATTTGGTGGTGGTGGTGGTGGGGTAATGGGTGGGGACACAGTGGCCAACTATTCTGTAATTAGAGTAGTGGGTAGCCTTGCTTGCATTTAGATGAAACTTATTTCACATGTACAGTAGTGATCTCCTTTATGCTGCACTACTTTAGTAGTGCTTATCCCAATACATTTTTTCAAAGTAGTCATTAGAACGTCTTTCCCTGATTGTTGGGTTTTCAGTGATAAGCAGAATAAAATGACTTAGAGCCTTTCTCCCTCTGAGATATACTGCACATAATCTAAGAGCTGATTTATGCTTTGCACACGGGTTATGTATAACTGCAATGTAAAATATTTGCTAGCAGGGACGCATGATGATAACTGTTCCACCACATGGTCTGCCATAAATTTTGTACAATGTTACATTATTATGACCAGATGATTTTGTCAATAGCTTTTCCTGCCTCTCTCTGAGCAATATGAAAGTAGATGTTGCGATCACCAAACTGTCTTTACAAAATTTGCAGTGGTAAGTCTTAATTTCCTGTTGCTTTTGCCATGAAATATTCATGTTTTTGCTATGAAGCAAAACTTCAAATGCTATAATACAAAAACTAGTTGTATTACCTGTTCAATGAACTGTTTTCAGTCATTGGCCCATTACTGAGAACTAGTTACAGTGACAACTTCTGGTCCTTGTCTGGGCAACTAATGGGTGATGAATGTAGACAGGCAGGTTGGTGAGCAGTTTTTGGCATGGAATAAGGTGTGTTTTTGGTGGGCCTCCTTGTGCACTACCTCAGGTCACCAGTGGCCTACAGACTATTGTTTGTAATTCACTGAATTAATGGATTGTTGAAAACATTACTATAAAAAAAGAACATTATCTAATATATCATTTGTTTCTACAAATTTGGAAGAAGCCTTAGGGCCTGGCATTACTTGATGTGTGAAATTTAATCAATCACATAATTAAAGACTGAATAATATTGTATAGGCCCAAGGGAGCAAGATTAAGATTAAATGTGAACCCCAAATGTTGCCATTTCCTGAGGTTTGAATGATTAACTGTGCAAATGTGTAGTATTCTCTTAGTTTAGCTCCCCCTCTTTCTCCTCCTGTGAAATATAATAGAAGCACTCTTAGAAAACAGCCATTCTGTCTACAACTACTGCTTTGGAAATACAGTATGGGCCCATGAGGGCTCTTCATCTATTTTCATGACAATACTTTAATCTTGCAATTAATTAAAATCCTTTTCCCAGTGAATGGCACTTTCTTCTTATGCCTTGATGTGGCCAGTTTGGGGAAAAAAAAAACAAATGTGAGGAAAGAATTTTGCATATTTTGTGGTGGCTGGACTATGTTGTATAATCAGGGTTATTCAAACCCTTAAGGGAAACACACACACACCCATATTTTGGGGCAATGAGGCAATTGGATCATCAAAGTTACCATAATTTGACAACCTAAGGCAAATGAAAGAGAGGACTTCAAATACCATAAGGCTTCTGATTCTTTCTCCTAATTACTGATGCTTAGCCACACAAGTGCTCTAATTGGCTTGATTGAAAACCCACTGACTTCCATGTACTTTTATTAGATTTAAGATCAGACCCCATGCCCTGACTTTTCATTGCAGGCCATAAATATAGAACATATTTAGGCACAGTAGTCTCCTCAGTGCACAAATTTTAATCCATAAGCTTCTGCTGAGCTGGCTTGGTTTAATTGGAGGAAAGCAGCGGAAAGAGCAAGGGTCTCCATTTTCCACTGAAGGGCAGGAGGAAGCCTATTTTCTGCTATAGCATTTGTTAAAGATTATTCTCATAATATGCATTTCTCCCTGGGAAAAAAGGAAAAAGGAAAGGAAAAAAAAAATACTTGAGCTGTTTGAAAGAGTCTTTGTAGGAGCTGCAGTTTTAAAAACAGAGATAGGTTTCCTTTTGATTTGCCCACCTCTACCATCCAGTATTTTTGGAACAAAAATGGCAGGAGAAGGAAGAAAACACTGTTCTAGGGAAATCCCCCTTCAGGAGTCTAATTCTATTTTATTATCCCAATTCTGTTGCTTCTCTATGAAGATGTACAAAACATTTTGAAGCATCTTGATATAAGTGAGTTTTGCAACTAGCTATATCTCCCATGACAGCCATACTGTGATGGGCATGTTCTCCTCCCTCACAAGTGAACATTTGGCAAGGGCATTCTCACCTTTTTGATATGTGCAAAAGTGTTCCACAGCCAGGGATAAATAGTAAGGTGGTAATGATACAAAACTAGTTAATGTAGTGTAATGTTTCTCAACATTACACTACATTGACAATTTTAAGATATTGTACATGGGCTTCAACTCTCAGCCTGCTGACTGGGAAACACTGTTCTAGTTGTTTTGTCACAAAAATTAGTCAAGAACTCCACAAGTAAGCAAACAATTGCTCTCCCTTTCCCTTTCCCTCCCTCCCTCCCCCCCCTCTCTCTCTCTCTCTCACACACACACACACACACACTCACTCACTCACTCACTCACAGATCCTGATCTTGAGATTGGACTAAATAGTTTCCTTCATGGTTTGATAAAATCCTTAATCCAGTTTGCAACTTTATTTGAGTTTAGGATGTGGGGGGAAAGGTAAAATCCACAGTGAAAGTTCATTTGTTTATTTAGTGCCGTCCTTTTTGCTAAAAGCTGCAAAACAAAGCCAATAATAAAACATACACCTATAGATCTCTAGACACACCTCACTATAAACAGAATATTGAAGGTAAGGTAAAAGCCAGATTAAGACATGGGCCTTTACTATTTTCCAAATGGCAAAAGAAGATGCGGTGTCTGCTAGTTCTAAAGAGAGTGCATTGTTTAGTAGTTTGGGAAAAATATATATATACTTCCCACATGCCAGAAGAAACATTGGAATGTTCTATGCCAGTGGTTCTCAAGCTTTTCTTCACCACGGACTCTCTTTAAATACTTTTTGTGGCCACGGACCACCAAGACTTAATTTAAGATTTAAATCATAACATTTCTTCAAGCCTTCGCACAGCTCCTGTGATGTCATCAATGCCTCCAGGGGTCCCATGGACCACAGGTTGAGAACCACTGTTCTATGCCTTTTTTGTTTGAAACAACTAAAAAAATTAAATTCCCCATATAAACAACGTTTGAGATTTAGAAAACAAGCAAGTAAAGAAGTGTAGGAGAGAACTTTAAATTTATGCAAGGGGAGAAAAAAGGCAATAATCTGGGCTTATCCAATAAAAGCAACCTGTTGGAAGTTAGGAAAAACATGAGGAAATACTTCTCTGCTTTTCCCCCCACTGAACCTGTGGAATTTGTAGTGATGGTCACCAGCATGGATTGCTTGAAAGGGAGATGGAACAAATTCTTGGCTGTAAAACATAGTCAGTGACTATCAGGCATGATGACTATATCTGAGCATTACAAGCAGCGGTTCTTCTCAGCACTAATTTTTGGAGAATATGTGTTCCTTCATAAAAAATATCTAATTCATCTTTTATAAGTTCTGCATTAAATCATCACCTGATGGACTATAAGATTAGCACATTTCACTTCACATGCTGGATTTGATAAAGGGAGAGTCCTACTACTCTGTGTAAATCAGTAGGTGGTGGCAGAGGGTTATTTTGGGGGATAATGAGTAATTGTGGAATGTTGGAGAAATTCATTCTTTGTGATTTTCACAGCCATATACTGAAATCTATATGCAAATTGGATAGAGCTATACACCGAAACTCAACATACTTTGCAGAATTTCATAATGCAGTTTGGAATGTTAAAAATTGCACAGAATGCGTATCTTAAAGAAAAGGGCACACAAGAATATACAGAAAAACGAAATATAAGACAGAAAGATAAATTGCAAAAATTGTACACAGTAAAATATAGGCATAGAAAGATATTAGGAAACATGCGCACACAAATTTTAATGCATTTCTCTGGGAAAAGGAGAAATTAATACGGTGGTGCATTGCTTTGGATTTGATTCAGAGTGGTGCTTTGAATCACTTAGCAGAACAGATGCAACATTGATCTGTGAGTCATTAAAGTAGTCATGTCATTGCCATTAAACAAAACAAGTCTGTTTTAATATGTCACAAACATATTGTTTGTGACCCCAGGTATTCCCAAATAGTTCTACTAAATTATTATTTTTTTAATTGCAGAACAGTAGAAATTAAAGAAAATTGAGAAATTTAGCCAGTCCAATTCTGGATAATTTATTGAATAATTTATGCAACACCCTTCCAAAAGGATGGAGTTTGTAAATTAGAAGCTTTTACTTGACAATTTTTATTGCAAGCCTACTGGGAAAGTAGGATTATTCATATTAAATAAAGCAATATTTGCCCACATTTGTTTTCACATCTGTAACGTATCTGTCATCATATTGGTTTATCTGATGGAGTTGACATAGGATTAAGTACTATGTAAATAGTAACTGTTATTAATTCAAGTAATATAATTAAAATGACATGATGATACATGACTGACTAGACTACCTAGTTGATAAAATCAATGATTGATTTATGATAGATATAACAACACTGTAAAATAGGATACTATGAAAAGAAGTTACTAAAGTTGATTTTCCTACCTGTTCCACAATGGTCATTTCCCCTAATTAATAGCCAAAGTGGAATGAAGTGGGAATGGAATGGAAAGAGGGTGTTGCACAGACCTGGATTAGCCAATACTATAAAAATCATTTCAATCAAGCTAGTGCTGTGTTCAGATCTCAGATCTCAGACTAAAGAGGCACTTTGAAAAATAACTTTCTCCTCCTGGCCAAATGAAGCTCATTGGAGGGCACAGATAATTTCGTAGTGCTGCACAAACCTCTCAAAGATTTAAAGATCAAGACTGGCCTTTGAATAAGAATTTGTCAATTTAATATAAATTTCCATAAATGACAGAGTGTTTGGCTTCAGTTCAAAAAGTTGAGTACATACCAACTCAACTTTTTGAATTCTCAAAGACTGCCTTACCCAGACAGCATTCCAATGTGCATAACTCAATGTGGCTAAAATAATAATGAAAAAAAAATCTTAGTCTTTTCTTTTTTATTGAGACTAAAATTACCTATTAAGGGAGATATTTTCTATTGACCAGCCTGTTACCTTCATATTTAGTCACCCTGCAAGACCGATTTGAGGGGAGAACTTGTCCTTCCTGAATTTCCAGTTCCCGGTGCATAAAGTAATTGTTGCTCTCTCAGTGAGATACATTGCAGGGGAAGGTTTCAAATAATTGATGGCAGCTCTTTGTATAAGGCAAGCTGGCTCCATTTATGGGAACAACTATTTGCAAATGTGCAGTCTAGACAGCCATAAACTGCAAGTATTCACTTGTGGGCCATTGGGAAGCTGTTTGCTCTTCCTCATAAATGTCATAACTGGGTGTAGGGCTTGAGAGCTCTAAGTGACAGGAGGAATCGCCTTGCAAGGTAGGTTGCAGCTGCCTGAGTGTAATTAAGCTTGTCTGAAATAAGGCCAAAGGCACCAATGTATTTACGCCTTCTATTTGGCACTTTTCTCCCAACTTATTTTATTAACGTAGGGCTGCCTTTAATTATGCAGCACTACACACTGCATTATTGATATTCTGCAAGCATTAACTACTGGTGCCCCTAATGAAGCAGGAAGAAAACATATTTTCCTGTTATTTGTCAAGGCTCACAAAATACCTCATATGGGAGCTGCTGTCCTCCCATTTCACCCAGGAACAGGAGACGTTCGAGTAACTGGCCCCATCAGTCTAGTATTCCTTTTTAACTCTATATCCAACACTACACTTGTTATGTGCCTTTGTTTTCCTATTATGAGCTTAATCTATTTTCCTCAAAATACTTTTTGGAACTCTGCTCATTGTTATGATCCTACCCCTGAGAACTCCTTGTTAATCACAAACTCTTTAATGAGTCACACTTCCATCTAGCTACAACCAGGGACAATAGATCAAGATGCTACTACGTTTCAAATTAAACTATAAAGTGGACTGTGTTGTAAAACCTGAATGGTATCTTTAGAACTTCCATCTCATAAATACAGAAGCCTCCTTGTGAGACTTACTGCTAAATCCACTCTATGTTTTTGTCAATATGAATGAGCGCAAAAACTTTCTTGACTACTGAAGATCTACATCACATTAAGCTGGCTTTATTATCTCAGACTATATCTGGAACTCACATGACAGAGAGTATCTTCTAATTGAAAAAAAAAATCCGTTTTTCAATTTTAAGAAAAAGGCAAGACAAGTAAAGCAAGATGCCTAGCTATGCTTAATGGAAGGTAACAGTGTTTAAAAACTTTAAATCTAGGTCCAAATTACTGGTTTTCTATGTATACATGAGTTTACAGGTACGAATAAATGCATCCAGTTCGTAAGCAGCAGAAAATATAGTTCAACCAGGAATGAATGGAAAATCAACTGTTTTCTACCCAGGAAACTCTTCATCCTGAACACAGATCTGACACATTCATTATAAATAATTTCCATTGTTCTGTCCCAGAAAACAATCTTTCATTCAGAGTCCTTACCAAAGTATGTTTTTAATCAATGAAAAGAACATGCTCCTAATTAAAATAGAGCATTGCTACTCCCAACCTGTAGTTCATGGATGAATACCAAGCCTGATGTCAGAGACTATGATGAAAGTCAGGATTTGTTTTTTTTTTTAAATCCAGGATAGGAACTCAGATAATTGAAATTTTAGGCCTCAATAGCCTCGAACTACGCCGTCTATGTTCTGACCTAAGCTTAGTTCATAAGATTATTTACCAAAACGTCCTACCTATAAATGAGTACTTTAATTTCAATCTCAATAACACAAGGGCTATCAATAGATTCAAACTCAATGTAATTCGCTCTAATCTTGATTGTAGGAAATATGACTTCTGCAACAGAGTAGTAAATGTCTGGAACACTCTACCTGATCCTGTTGTTAGTCTCTCTAACCCCCATACCTTTTACCTTAAACTGTCTACCGTGGACCTTTCGTGTTTCTTAAGAGGTCCCTAAGGGGGCGTGCATAAGTGCACCACTTGCCTACCATCCCTGTCCTACTGTTCCCGTTTATATGTACTCATTTTATGTGTTTATGGCTATGTTTTGTTTATTTATTTCGTTTTATATGTGTCCATGTCTATGTCTATACTGCTATTTGTTTCCTTGTACTTGTTGACAAAACAAACAAACAAACAAATTGCAGCTGGTGTACATCACTTTAATTTTCAGGAGATTATTCTGGTGCTGATTATTTGGATTGGAAGCCATTATGATGGAATTACCACTGTGGGTCATAATAGCAATAGCTCTTAGTTGGGCCAACATTTTGTTGATGCTTAGATTTATCCTACAAACTAAGTCAGCTATGCAGCCCTCACTAGCAGCCATCCCCTGACTTTGGGGGAAGGTATGCCCACAACACACATGTTAAATATAAGTTGAAAATTCTACAGAACCTATATATAAAATTGCATAAGCCCAAATTCATAAATTTCTAATGTAGAGTCAGTAAGAAAAGCAAGAATGGGCATGCTGAAAGAAAAAAAAAATTACTAGAATGTTGTAATCTATCTTTGCCTCTTTGAGCCCAAAGTTCTTGTTAGGTAAATAAATAATGAAGCGCTTTAGCCAGAGCCATACAATCATTCTCCATCATCTTTCTGTAGCAATTCTTTGGTCTTGGAGCCTTGCATGGAAAAACAGAACTAGATCGTGGGCCTGTAGTGTATCAGGGCAGTACTGGGGGATGAAAGGTGACAGACTAATCAAATACGATGGTCTTGGCAGTGACTTATCCACCCTGTGGAATTCAAATAAACACTGTTTGCTGAAATCCAGGACTAAGCATATTCTCAGCTGCCTGTATTTTCCCATATTTGAATATATATTATTCATATATATATATATGTGTGTGTGTGTGTGTGTGTGTGTGTGTGTGTGTGTGTTTATATATGGGCAGCAGAGGGTCTGCTGGCTGCCAGAAAAAAAACCTAGAAACTAGTGGATTGTGATTTCACTGAACTAGGGCTGCATAAAAATCTTGGTTTATGTAGGAAGAACCTGGCTAAAGAGAAATGCACACGCACACAGATACACACACAAAGATACATACATACATACATACATACATACGTACATACACATATTTGAATAGTATAAATATATATACACATACATTTTTGAATAGTATATATTCAAATAAAATGTAGGCAGCATGTATAGTGTATGTGTGTGCACACACAAACAAAACAGCCTCAGTGAAAGAACAATAGCTTCTTCCTGTGGTAAAATCATTTGATACGTTTAAATCTCATAGACGCTTCTCATTCATTTCCACTTGGAGCCACCCTAAATCTATGAAAAATAGCATTCTATATCAGCATCTATCTTTTTATTGATTCTGTTTATCTACCACTACTGCTTATATATGAGACACACAGGGAGTTGAAACGGGGGTAAAAGATAGATGTCTTCTTATTCTCATAGCCCTCATCCAAATTAGATGCACGCAGAGAGGAACAATTCCTTTCACAAAAACAAACAACCAAGCCACTGTAAAAACAAAGAAAGAGGTTGGAAAATACACTCAGTCTGGGACTTCCTATATATTAGAGGTGCCAACTGACCTTCACATTCAGTTTTGGCTCCATTTGTTTCTTCATAAAATAGCCCAGTTGACTCAGTCCAAATTAGAAGCTACCTGATTTGATTTGGGGCTACATTCAAAGTTCCTTGGCTGTCTAATATAGAGGGAAAAAAATCCAAATAGCTGAAAATCCTTACTATTTTAGCAGAATGGAACAAAAATTAAAGGTTGGATATATCTATACAGAGAGTCAGTTCGGGTAGTGGTTAAGTCATCCAGCTAGAAACCAGGAGACTATGGACCTTCTAGGCCTGCCCCTGTGCCACTCACTCTCCCTCAGCTCTATAGAAAAGAAAGCAATGGCAAAACCAATTCCAGAAACCTTTCCAAGAAAGCGGACTTGTCCAAGAAATCTCCAGAAATTAACACTGAGTTAAAGGCACGAAATATATGTGTATATGTACATGTGGATGAGTCACCAGTTCTAGAGAATAAGGTGTAGACACTCCGGAATTTGTGTCCTTTAAATCTTAATATGGGCTGTGAAGGAACAGTTAAGTGCCTGGCACTTTATCGTTTTTCCACAAGATTGGATCACAACTGAAGGAATGGGTGCTCCCTCTGGAAGAATAAATCCTCCCACAATTCAATAAGTTTAGCCCTCTTAGAAAAGTGGAGAGAGGTTATCTTGATTCTCAGTAATTCAAGAGCCAAAAGGTACAGAAAACCCAAAATTTTTGCTGCCATCTCATGATTATCCAGATTTCTGCAGTTGAGATATTTTGCTGCTCCCAAATAATTTTATAATTGTGCAACAGATGCTGAAAAGCTGCCTGCCACTGTTTGGGAAAAAAAAAAGTATTTATACCGGTGGTGAAATCTGAACTGGTTTACTACGGGTTCACTGGCTACACATGTGCAGTGTGCACCACATACCAAATGTGAGGTGTGTACACCCAGTGCAGGCCAAAAGGAGGCATGCGGTAAGTAGAACAGCACATGGGGGGGGGGGGTGATCAGCTGTGGTGCACAATCACAATCACAATTGCTTTTAAAAGTAAAAAAAAAGCCTCTGACAATCACACTGCTCAGCTGTAATCGTCAAAGACTTTTTTTTTTACTTTTTAAAATCATTTTTTTCTACAACCTCTTGTAGAATGTAGAATAATGATTTTAATAGCCTCTAATGAGCCTAGCTGAGAGAGGCTTTTTTTTTTAACTTTTAAAAGCATTTTTTCTACACCCTCTTCTGACGATCAGGCAACTCAGCTGGGATTGTCAGAGCCTTTTAAAAGCATTTTTTTCTACAACTTCTTTGGCTGAAGAGGTTGTAGAAAAAATGCTTTTAAAAGTAAAAAAAAAAAAAAAGCCTCTGATGATCATGCGGCTCAGCTGGGCATGGGGGGTGGAGGGATTTTTGCTACCATTTCTCTGAACTACCCGCCGCCCTCGCTACCCACTTGGGTGATCCGGTCCGAACTGGGATCATTTCACCCCTGATTCATACCTTTCCCAACAGTGCAACTTGGATCTGAGAATTCTGCTGAGGTCAAGTATCAGAAACAGTGTGCATGTATCTCATCACACATCTAGCCTGCTTTGGAGTTTGGTCTTTAACTGCTGTTCTTATCATAAGCAAAATGACTCACAAGTTATCTTTTTTATTGTTACTGCAGTCCACAATTTATAGTTGCCCTTCTCTTCTATGTATTGGAAGACAGAGTGGCTAATTGGGAGACCCTGAATACTATTTTTTGCTGTGTGGATGCCTTAGTGTCATTTATGCCTTTGACATGACATTTATGCCACGTGCAGCATTAATAGACTTTGCTGGGTGATATTCTTGATGCTAATGATTTGTTGATTTGTTCTTTTAAAAAAAATCAACTTTCTAAAGCAACATTTTACTTCATTGATTTATGGTGGTATTAGTTCAAATGAAAAGTATTTTCTTTTTCTAGAAGAATTCGGTTATACTTAATGAGATTTTGCCAGCATTTATGATTGTTGGGTTTTTTTCCCCCTCCCCAATATTTTTATGTGCTTTTAAAAACATATAAAGTTTTGTAAGCGGCATTTCTCTGACAGAAAGACATTTCTTCTGTGTTTAATGTTGCTGAGACATAACCATAGCTAATAGCCACAGTAACATCTTTCTATTGTTCCCAAGACTCAAGTCAGATCTACTCTACCGATAAAGGAATAAAATGAATGGTGGGCATATTGGTTGTTGCTTTAAAGAAAGCAGCACAAATGAATACCCAACCACAGATCTGAAAGTCTTGTAGATACTCTGCTCACTGCAGAACATCCTGCTTCTTGTTTTTCCTACATGAAGGTATACTGCCCATTTGTTAAGACAGGCTCTCTAGTTCCCGGGAAGAAGGAAGGGCAAGAAAAGTCAGTATTTAGTACTATGGAAAAAGAAATAGTTTCTGCTGCTTTTGTGTTCTCTGTCTGATTTTGTTTTGAAATCAAGTTAACCAAGGAAAATGTGAGTATCTATAGCTATGATGGCGAACCTATGATACGCATGCAGAGCCCTCTCTGCTGGCACGCGCATCTTCACCCCAGGTCAGATCTCCGTGGCGTTTCTTTCGTGAGCTTCTGTTTCCCTGCAAATGACAAAACAGAAGCTCACAAAAGAAAAAGATCTTACCTATTGCTGCGCTGCTGGTGTTCGGATGGCTTGCCTCCCGCCAGCCAGCTGGTCTTTGGGTCTCTGCTATGCACATGTGCATGTCCGTGCATGCACGTGTGCGTACACATGCATGCACCTTTCAGTTTGGGCATGTGCGCCCATGCAGTTTGGGCACTTGGTGTCTAAAAGGTTCACCGTCACTGATCTATAGAGATTCTCAGTTATCCAGGTCATGATTGTCCCAAAGTTGCTTTTTCAAGAGTTTCTTGGAGTTTTTTTGAAGACTGATTTTCTTTCTGGTTTGAAAGAGGACTGAAAGCGGCCAGTTACAGTATGTCAAAGCATCCCTCTCTCCACAGAGGGGGAGGGATACTACATTGTCTATCTCCAGTGTAAAACACAGTCCTTTCAGCAGTTCTAAGAAGGCTCCACACCCATTTGCACCACTCAGGTGAACCTGATGACAAAGATAAACGTCCAACATCTCTCTAAAAGAACGCAAATGACCAGCTGTCTGCAAAGAGTATAAATCCTTCCTTTCCCCACTATCCAGTCAGAGCTGAAGAAGATTCTTGGATGAGAAGCAAAATGTCTTCAAAGAAAAATAAATAAAGTCCAATTTCCCCTTGAAAAAGCACCTTTGGGACAAAAATGAGAGTGATTAATACTACCCGATAAACACTGTTTGAGGCTGTGCTCTCTCAGGTCTTCCTTAAGTTGTCTGGTACCTGGCATCCAATATTTGGGATGGAACTGTAGTCCTTGTGGCACCTATCAAGCTTCCTTCACTCTTATGAACATGACTTGATCACTTTGCCCAGTGCTTTTCTCAGTGCTCCACTCCCATGGTTTTAAATTTAAATTAAGCTTGATAGAGAGATAAAAGATAGTTACCATGAGTTTCTCTGCAGAAGCAGCCAGACTTCTGTAATCCTCCCACTTCTGCCATGCAGTTACTTCTGGAAGATAGTAAAGTACCTTGTGATATAGAACACAACTGAACATGGCTACTTCAAAACTTTATTTGCCCACAGAGTAAACGCATGATGTACCACATATATAAATCATGATTCCTGGTGGTTTCCCCCACCCCATCTTGCCCATGTGGAACTTGGGGGAAATAGACAACTCTATAAAGCCTTCTGTCGCCAACATTTATCAGAATCCAACTGCCATGGACAGAAAATGTTGGGTTTATCTGGAACAAATGGACAGAATCTCTATTCTTCCCTGAATAGCTTTTATTTTGCATCATTTTATTCAAATATTTTAGGTACATAGAAGACATTTTCCATTGATCTATTCTAGTGTAAAAAGGCATTTTCAGCCAATATGGAATCTGTTACAATATGGACCATAGTGAAATACAGCCTGCTGGTGTTCATCATTCTTGTCTCAAACATGTATTTCAAAAAGCATCCATAGATTTTGGAAAGGTGCATAGAGCCCGTGTAAATTTGGCTGTAAAAATGGAGAACAGTACATATAAACATGTGCTTTTCAAAAATACTTGCACACAAACGTTTACAGAAAGGTATGAAGGTGAAATGTTGTGCATGAAAGTAAAAGCATATGTATCTCTTTCTTTTGTTTCAAATTCACCCACATTATGGCAAAATGGAACAACATGGAAATAACTTGCACCCTTGATCCAGGATATAGACTAGAGCTCTGCAGAGTTTGAAAATGATTTGAAAGAAATGCTTCAGACTTTGCACAAGAACAGGCATGAATACATTACTTCTCTACTGTTCATTAAAGCAAGCTAGTCTTTTTCTAGCCTTCTACAAGAGCCTAAAATGCAGTTGTTGTAATGAATTGAATAATTAAAGCAATTGAGTCTTTAATGTGACTCTTAAATCCTGCCATTTCTGCTTCAGTGAGATAGAATCCTCCTAATGTTTTATATCTACACCAGACTTTAATATATAGAGTTATAACACAGAGAGTCAGTATGGGATATTGATTAAGTGTTGAGCTGGAAATGGGGAAATGTAGGTTCAAGTCTCTCATTGGGAAAATTTGGGTCAGCCACTATCAGTCCAAACTACTTACTTTACTGCTGTTTTGGGAATAAAGTGAGGAATATCTCTTTGTCAGCTTCCTCAAACTATCTGGGAGCAAATACAGTCCATAAATCAAATGAACGAATGAATGAGTGAGTGAATTCAACTGAAATAAACAAGCTTTATTATGTATTAGCAGTTCCAAGGAATATAATTTCTGATTTCCCCTTGTTTCTCTAGCATGCAGTTATGCATGAAAGCACAAATTGTTTCATTAATATCAAAAGCAACGAAAATTCCTCCTTCAAGCAATAGGAATCCCTAACTCCTGAGAGTATGGAGGACCTTAAATTAAAAAGAATACTTCCAAGTTTTGTAACTTGAAACCTCTTCCAAGAGAGAGCCTCCCGCTTTTATGATTAATTGCTTTGAATATATGTTCTCTTACAATAAAAAATAAATCTAAGATTTGTAAGTGAAATCCAAATAATTATATGTTGTGTGAAAAAGAAAAAAAACTCAAATTCCTTTAGTTTCATTTTATGAAGAATTCAGCAACACAACACATCTAATAAAATACAGTGAACCTGTTATGGCATGCTCTGAATTTTAAACTCATGACATTTCTAGTTATGCTAGGTCTTTGGTCATGTAGACTGAAAATTCTAGGGAATTGGACCAAATTCAGATAGCACCAGTTGTATAGTAGATTGCTTGAAAATGTTCAATTAGGTTATCACTCTACTCTGGTCATAAAGAATTGCAGATAAAAGCAAACATGACATTACATTATTTCCATCCATATTTTGCAGGTACTGACTGTAGTAGCGTTGTGACATGACAATGCTTTCAACAGACATTGCTTCTGCACACAGCAGGGGTCTTTCTACCGTAAGCCAGAAAGTATACTCAATGCACAGTTGTTGTCAATACCATCAGCCGTTATCTCAATTACCCTGAAAGCACAGGAAATATCTCTTGATAAGGGGAAATCAACACATCTTGTACCAAGCAATGTATAGCTACTACCTCAAACATGAAAGTTTGCTTTAAGTGGGGCTCAACACTAGCGGATTGGAAAGTCTATTACTTAGAACAGGGGTGTCAAACTCGCGTCATCACAGCATCATCACGTGACGTATCGTGACTTTCCCCCACTTTGCTAAACCACCTCTGGGTGTGGCCAGTGGGTGACCCATCCAGCCCGCAGGCCGTGAGTTTGACAGCCCTAATTTAGAACTAGATTTTGGCTTGGGAGAGCAGCGTCACCTGATGGTTTTGATTTCAGTTGTCCCTTGTTTTAATGCTGTTTATATATTTGTTCCAATTACTCTTTCTTTATTTATTTGTTCAATTGATACTCCACCTTTTCTCTAGATGCTCAAGATGGTATTCATAGAATTCTCTTCTTCAGTGAAGTAACTTAGGTGGAAAAAATGAGTGACTAAACCCAAAGCTACCTAGTGAGTCTCCATGATTGGGCAGAAACTTAACCCTATCCCTATCCCTATCCCTATCCCTATCCCTATCCCTATCCCTATCCCTATCCCTGTCCTTATCCCTAACTTTTGATTTTTTAAAAAAACAAGTAGAATGTTATCCACAGATTAATTTGGTTATAAATTTCTGCAACATGGCTGACAATCAATTAGCCAGAATAGAGATGGAAGGGACCTTCGAGGTCTTCTAGTCTCTGCTCAAGCAGGAGACCCTATACCATTTCAGAAAAGTGACTGTCCAGTCTCTTCAAAAAAAAAGTCCAGTGATGAAACACACACAATTCTGGAGGCAAGCTGTTCCACTGGTTAATTGTTCCTCACTGTTAGGAAGTTTCTCCTTAATTCCAGGTTGCTTTTCTCCTTGATTAGTTTCCATCCATTATTTCTTATCCTGCCCTCTGGTGCTTTGAAAAATAAATTGATTAATTAAATCTTTCTGGCATCCTCTCAAATACTGGAATATTGCTATCATGTCCCCCTAGTCCTTCTTTTCTCTAGTCTAGCCAAACCCAAATCCTGCAACCGTTCTTCATATGTTTTTGTCTCTATGCCTTTAATCATCTTAACTGCTTTTCTTTGCACTTTTTCAAAAGTTTCAACATCTTTTTTGTAATGTTATGACCAAAATTGGATTTAGTATTCCAGGTGTGGCCTTACTAAGGCTTTACAAAGTGGTACTAATACTTCACATGATTTTGATTATATGCCTCTTTTTATACAACCAAGGATTGTATTAGCTTTTTGGGCTGCTCCCACACACTGCTGACTCATATTTAAATGATTGTCCACTAGGACTCCAAGGTTCCTCTCACAGGTACTGTTTTTAAGTTAGGTTTCACCTAATCTGTAAAATTTGGTATTTCCTGCCTAAGTGTAAAACCTTCTCCACATTAAATTTCATTTTGTTGCATAGGGCTCATCGTTCAATTCTATCAAGATCTTTTTTGGATCCTGAGCTTGTCTTCTGGGGTATTGGCTATTCCTGCCAGTTTAGTGTCATCTGCAAATTTGATGAGTTCCCCTTCTATTCCCTCATCTAAGTCAATTTCAAAGATATTGAAGATTACTGGGCCTAAGATGGACCTTGTGGTACCTCACTGCTTACTTTCCTCCAAGTAGTTGTAGTATCATTAAGGACAACTCATTGAATATAGTTTGTCAGTCAGTTACAAATCCATCTGGTGGTGATGTTATCTATCCCACATTTTTCTAGCTTACCAAGAAGTAGTTTGTGGTCCACTTTGTTGAATGCCTTGCTGAAGTCTAAGTGCTCCAATAATACCTTAAGATTTTACCTTTTGGGTGAATGGATGCTAATTGTTGTAAATTTATGTCTGCCATACACGCATGCAAGTTGTATAAAGTTATCAGCCAAGTAAGCAGCAATATGAATTTCCTATACTGTATCGCATACATGGGGGGGGGGAGGGGCTAGAATTTTCAGCAGGTTTTTCTTTGGATTGTTTTGGATATGTTGATGGAGTAGAAATTTTCTTGTTTTTTAAATCCAATTTAAGTGCTTACACTTGAGTGCCCATGTATCTCCCTACTCAAAAGGGCAAGCAACCACAATTCCAATTTTTGTCAATTCTGTTCAGAATAGATATAGGGATAAGGTTAGTTATAAATCCTTAAAACAGTCCAGCAATATATATTTAACCTGGAACTTCAGTTTGCCTGTTTCTGATTTGGGTCAATCTGGCTATTCTTACATTTCCCCTCATTTCTTTATACTGAACAAAGCTGGTCTTTTTCACAGGGATATACTTTAAAGAAATTGTATAAGGACATTGTAATTTAGTATTGACTGACATGGCACAGGAGAGTTCTCTCAGACTCAGTTCCCCATTTGTAAAATTGGAAATAATCATGAGACACTATTTCAGGTGCCTTCGGTCTTAAATTGGTGACCTACTCATAGATAAATGGAAAAAAAAAAGGATAATAAAATGATCCAAGATAGCATGCAATATCTTTTCAGAGCAGAGCTGTCATCATCTCAGGTTCAGTCAACTCACAACTCTTGCAAAAAAATATAGGAAGCACTCCTGTGATTCAAAGTTATGTTCTGAGGTGCGTGAGTGAAAAGGAGGGGCCCGTTGTGTTTTGAAGTGCAGTCATGTGAGCATGAAGGAGGCATCAGCCTTCTCTGCTTCTGTTATTCATTTTGCTCAATCAGCTGTGAAAAGGATTGTAATCTATTATTGTCTTGTGCCAAAATATATTAGAGTATGTTGATGTCCTTCAGTTTCTCTTCCCATGTAATAGTCAGTCACTTTGTCTCAGGCAATTGAAAAGCAGGCAAAATCTCTGCCTTCCAACAAAGCAAAAATCTTTCACAGGAATTCCCTTTGGGGATCTGTAGAATAATATCAGGACAAAAGTAGCTTGCGATCACAGATCACAGCCTATGGGATAATGGAAGTTGTGAAGCCATTCTGACAAATGCACTTCTTGATTTTTTCCCCTCTTCTCCTTTCAATCCATGAGTGCTGTAAAAGGGACTGTAAAATCATAATCATAAGTTTATTTGTCAAACATATATGAGATAACATATAAACATATATGAGGTAAAAGTATAAACATAATTTGAATACATGAAAAGAGTAAGTAAAAAGGAATATTAGGAGAGGGATAGTAGGCACGCTGGTGCACTTATGCACGCCCCTTACAGACCTCTTAGGAATGGGGTGAGATCAACAGTAGACAATTTAAGGTGAAAGTTTTGGGGGTTTGGAGAAGAACCTACAGAGTCAGGTAGTGCATTCCAGGCATTGACCACTCTGTTACTGAAATCATATTTTCTGCAATCGAATTTGGAGCAGTTTACCTTAAGTTTGTATCTATTATTTGCTTGTGTATTGTTGTGGTTGAAGCTGAAGTAGTCATTGACAGGAAGGACATTGTAGTAGATAATAATTTTTTTTTTTTTGGTCTTTGGAATGAGTTCCACAGTGATACAAATTAATCATATGTCAAATGCTCAATAATTAGTCAAGCACAAACCTGCATTTAAAAGAGCAGAACAGCATAAAGCTATACACACATACAGGCTGTAGTTCCAAGCCAATTTGCCTGGAAATAAGTCCCATTGAATTTGGTTTCTTCACCATTGCTGTGGTCAAACACATTATTCAGAAGGATGCAGGTTTTGACTGACATAAAAATTCCCTATTTCTACTCTAGGATATTATGCATATCTTCTCAATATGCATATTTTTGTTTGCTTTATTATTAATATCTGAGTTTTTAAGTTGCATCTTAATTCAGGAAGTACAGTTTAGGTAGAAATTACATGTATTGTCTAAAGGTGTGGAAAGATTCAAAAGGGTGCTTCTCTTTGACAATGTGCAGAATCCTTTGAAACTATTATACAAAGCAACCCAGCTCTGCCATTTCCAAAAGAGAAACCAAATGGACATGTTGTTTCACCTTGAATGACTCCAAGGCTTTATCCAGCAATTCTAATAATCAGAAGAATCTTGTGACATGGGCAATCCATGTGTACAGAAGTCACATAATAGAAGTGTTGAAAGAGAGTTCTGGATTTTTTGAAATATGAAATCACCTAAATGGAACATATGAGAATAGTTTGATAATTGTAGTCCAAACACATCTTTTATTTTATTAAGATTACATGACAAATCAAATCACAGAAGGGGATGGGGATCATGTTCCTTTCCTGTTCATCAGTACATGCACTTGCTCTGGCATCATCTGAACATGGGTGAAATTCTCCTCACAATATCTGTAATCATAAAAATTGGCCTACTTGTAGTCAGATGAATAGAAGGAGGTCTTAATCAGAGAGACCAGGGCAGATAAGCATAGAAGACATCGGGTTTTGGACCCTCCTGCTTCAAAATTTGAGAATTCATGCATTCTTTCTAACTCATGAAGAGGACTCTAATTGGGATTATAGACCTACTTCAAGGTTGGGAGAAGAAATATATCCATATTTACTACTGGTTTTCTTTTTAAAAAATGCCCTACAAATATCTCCTGATTGAATAATGTTTTTGGAAATTCCAGGGGAGCAAAGAAATGCCTCTGAAGGCAAAAACCAAAATTTCTTAGGAAAGGGATCTGATATTTCCTAAATTCATGTTTGGTTCTTAAATACTTCAGGGAAAAAAGAAACAATACATGCGACAGGAGATCTATAGATCCAAAAAATGCCATTTCACTCTACCTTCTGCTTTATGGAGGGGATAATATGATATTATTTCCTGAAGGTTATTATGTGTTTAATCTGTAGGAATATTTCCAAAAATGGATGGAGACAGACTAGGTTTGTATTTAATTTTCTAAAATGCATAACATAGCTAAGAGTTCTTGTCCCTCAGTTTAACCTCAGTCTGATGTAATTGTATCACATCATGTGGTCTTGCAGAAAGGGTTTTATAACAGAAGTCCCTTCTGGTACAAGAGTCTCAGACCTTTTAAAGGTTAATTAAAGCTGGAAGAGAGCATTTCATCTATATCTATATATATATCTATATATATCTATATATATCTATATATCTATATATCTATATATCTATATATATCTACATCTATCTATATCTATATCTATCTATCTATCTATCTATCTATCTATCTATCTATCTATCTATCTATCTATCTATCTATCTATCTACCTACCTACCTACCTACCTACCTACCTACCTACCTACCTACCTACCTATCTATCTATATCTATCATAGTGCTACCATTTCCTTGCTTTTCCATTTTGAAGGAATAAAGACATATTAGCTAGAGTTTGCTTTCATTTCAACATGGGTTGCACTTTCAGTTCAACATGGGTTACACTTGGCTGAAACAGCATATCTGCTTCCAGAAGAATTTAACATTCTTTTATATCCCTAGATGGAAGACAGACTTTTCAAGCGAGAGAGAGGGAGGCAGGGGGAGGGAGGGAGATCAACATGTTTAGAACTGCATGCTATTAATATATGATTATCTGAAAAAAAAGTTACCAAAATGCTATTTGAATAAGCTTTTATTGCATAAATATTTCTAAAATTACAACTCGCAAAGCATCCCTGGCCTGCTCTTGAGTTGCCATAGGCCAGGGGAGATGGGAAACTGGTAAATTGGCACAGCAGCCAAAGACAGATGCACATTCCATGCTTATCTCTCTCAAGGCTGTAATCCTAGGGTTACCTACAGCATCTGAAGGGGAGTGACCTCTATAACCTGCGAAATTGTTCTGTTGGTGAATGTGATTGATGTCACACCCTGGGGGGAGGAGGGGGGAAACAGGGTCATAATTGGAGCATAAATTACGTAGGGTCAGAGCTGGCTTCACTTGGGAAGTGTCGACATGAAGCTCCTAATAAATAACTGGATTTCTTCTGAAGCTTGGCTCAAGACTCATGATTTAATTAAGGCATCCGTCAGAACCCTGACACAAATTTTTAAAGATGCAGAATTATTTCTTCCAAGCCCAAAGTAGATTCAATGCCTTACTGTTGGATTACTCTTCTGATCCATAAATAATTTTTTAATCAAAATTAAAATTATCTTGAAAATATTCAAACATTTTTCAACTGTTCAATTCTTATAGAAGACTTAATGCCTGTTGCTTTGACAATCTGAGACATTAGCTGTTTCCTCTGCAGCAAGGCTCCCCATCATTCAATTTAGTTGGGTTCACAGACTGAGATTAGATTAAATAAAATAATCACCTTGGGCTATTTGTGCTTGCTTTTAAAGCACTTTGGAATTAATTCATTCCAAAGCAACAATAGTTGTTTTGTATTGTACACAGGAACAATACTATCACCCCATCATTGACTCTTAAAGTTTCAACACACAGTTCACCTTTTCCTGACTAGATTAAAATGAAATTGATTGCTCTATTTTCTGATTGCCAAGAATGGTATTTTGGTAGCTAGCAGTTTGTCTTTGAACCAGATATGGAAACCTAGCTCAAATCATTTTTAGAAGAACTGACCTTAACTTTTCTGATAACTTGCCTAAATCTCTCTGGGAAGAGATCCCATCTAAAATCATTTACACAATTTGTTTCTCTTAAGAAAATGCATACCTCCAAATGCTCATTATATTGAAAATAATGCCAAAAATACATTATGTTAGTGACAATTACTTCCAAAAGATGCCTGTTAGGCCAAATATCCTGTTTCCCCCAAAATAAGACATTCCCTGATAATAAGCCCAATCGGGCTTTTGAGCTCATGGCAATAAGGCCAAACACGTATTTCAGAGTTCAAAAAAAATATAAGTCAGGGTCTTATTTTTGGGGAAACATGGTATAAGATATAAATATATGCAAAATAAAGTAGATGGGCGCAGTGCATTCTCATTTTTATGTGGATTTATTTTTAAAGTCATTCTCAAACTAAAACAGATAATATAAAATATTATATAAAATATAAAAATATTATATAAACAGATAAAACAGATAACGACAATAAATGTAATGTAGGCATCTAACTTACAAACAAACTTGGAAAGGCTAGATTTGACCATCCAAGTCTGGCAACTAATCAAAATGGTTGTCAATTTTAACTGTTTTAATGTGAACAGAGCTATTTCTTAGCCCATTTTACTGTAGTTTTGTCCATATATTATTCTAAGATGATTTCTGGACTGAGCATGAACTAATGACATATTTAATGTTTTGAGATGTGCGTGTGTATATATGTCGGGTGTGTGTGTATTTCACAAGTATCTGAATAGCCTCTCCTTAGGAATGTACTATAAATTAAAAAGCAAAATTTTTCTCCCAGTATTTCTATGCCTGTGAGCTTTTAGCGAGTACCTAATTTTTACTCTTTCATGTAGAAACTGTTGGAAGAAATGTCTATCTGGATTCAGTTCCAAGTGGGGAGAAAGAAACTGGAAACATGGTGGCTGACTGGAAATATAGTTTTTAATAGTGGACAGGACCACATGGTTTTTAGGTCCTGGGCAAAAAAGGCACATGGAGTGGAGAGAGAGAGAGAGATACCTTCTGTTGGGATTTGAATTTGAGCTTGTATTCTGATTGATTGTCAGACTCCATGGGGCCATGCAGGGGTAGGTAACTTGGTAGGTTGTGTTTTTGAGTCCCAGGCTTGGTTGATTCTTGTTGGGTGATGATGTAATGAAAGTGCTTTGGGCAATTCCTACTATGGTTCTGCCTGAAGGCAGTAGATCTTTGTTATGTGGAATAGACTAGCCCAGGCTTTAATGGCTCATTGACAAAAGTGTGGGGGGACCTGATTTTCTGCCTCCCTTTTAGAGGAAATATTCTCCCTTTTAGAGGAAATATTTCCCAAAATGTCTCATTTTCCTAGGAATGGGATCCTACAAAACTAAATAATTTTATTACGCTGCTTAACAAGGTGCCTACTTTTTCTCTTTTGATATAATCCATGGAAATATTTCTAAAAGATTTAACTTGTATACATTTACCTCAGGTAAAATCTGATTTAAACCATTGAGACTTATTGGATTAAACCTGTGTAGGATCGTGCGGCTTGATTCTGGAGAAAATTCCACTCAAAATCTTGAGAAGAGCCAAATAGGCAAACTGGCTTTTGAATCACAGTTATGTCCTACAGTTGTTTCCTGTATAAACATTCTAGTTTTCCTTCAGATGGTTTTATTGGGTTGCTTTCCTGGGTGATACTAGTCCAGCTGCCTATCCACTTTTATTTCCATTACTTGTTATTTTTTGTCAGGCAAATAAACTAAAGAAGAAATAAGGAAAAAGGAAGAAAGAAAGGAAGGAAGGAAGGAAGGAAGGAAGAAAGAAAATCAGTAGAGAGAACTTGCTGGTTAACTAATTCTCTTTAGTCATTAGTAGCTTTCATTGTTGTTGGGAAGACTAATTTACCTGACTCGGACACCAGTTTTGTCTATTTTCCACAGCTATGTAGACCAATGCTTTGGAAGAGCAGATGTTGTGTTTCTTTGGTTTTGTTTCATTTTTGAGCATATAACCTTGAACACGCAAATCTGATTCTACCTCCACTTCCATTCGGTACTTGGAAGTTGTAACATACCATTGAGCCGGTATTCCTCACTTTAATTTATGCATTCCTTTATACATTGTTTTGCTCCTGCAGTTCTCAAAGAGTTTTATGGCCCATTATTGAGTGACTAAAATGGGTGCAGTTTTGCAAGCCTCTGCCAGAAAATGTTTATTACTCTCATCATTCTTCTGAAAATCATGTTCCAGCAGGTCCAGGCAGCATGCAGAACATGGCACATGTGTGAATTAGCTGTTTCACACCCCTCTTACAATATTATCACCACTAATAAAACCAGGGGAAAGACCTTGGGGGAGGGGGAAGACTGCACATTAATTTGGTCACACAGCTTTGAAAAGCGATCTTTGTTAAGCCTGCAGATAAGAGAGGGCCATTACCCTTGTTTCTGAAAGTTACTGCCAATTGTTCAGGGAGACAATGCACAGAGGTGCATTTGCAATCAAGTGTTGGTCCAGTCGTCTGCATGCTGGCTTTTTAATATGAATACATTTTCAATGTGTCTCCAGGGTTGTTTTATTAAGCCTGAGATAGTACTTAAAAAATGTTTGAAGTTGCACAGCCATAGATTCAGAGAAACTCTAGACGATGTTTTAAACTTTGCTTCTAGCATAAAGAACACTGCGGGTAAGTACAAATAATGATAGGATGAAATTATTTCAGATGAGTCTCATCTTTAATATTTATATATTCTGGCTGAAAACTCACCTGTGCTATCCCCTCCTCCTGGATCAAAATCTAGGTCAGAGAAATTTGACCAACCAATTTTTGCACTCCCCAAATAATCCAAACCAGTCCTCAACAAAAACAGGCATATAAAAACACCTTTTCATATGCGCCCTCAGGTTAAAACATGATTTTATGTGTGTGTGTGTTTAGCATCTGTATTTATTTATGTGTAGATTTAAATACCAATTTTCATCCAGATGGTTGTTAAGTTGATTATTTAGAAGACTATATTAAACATTAAATTTATAGAGTAGCATATGGAAAAGACAACAGAAACAAACTGTCCTGCTTGATAAATCAAAATCAATATGGATTAATCTGTATCTCAGTCATTTACTGAGGAGTCTTGGTGGTGCTGTTAAATAGCACTTAGCTGCCAGCTGCCTGCAATTACTGCGAGTTCAAATCTCACCAGGCTCAAGGTTGACTCAGCCATCCATCCTTCCGAGGTAGGTAAAATGAGGACCAGGATTGTGGGGGCAATAAACTGACTTTGTATAAAAAAGAACACTGCTTGGGGAGGGCCAAAAGCCCTACTAAGGTATATACAAAAGTATGAAGGCTATTGCTTAATGCATTGTAAGCCACCCTGAGTCTCCGGAGAAGGGTGGCATATAAATCGAACCAATAAATAAATAAATTTACAACTTAATCTGTACTTACTCATACATCCATTCTGATAAATTTGAACATTATTTTGTGATACAAAAATGCCTGTGAAAAATGTGCTTTTGTACTGATTTTTTCACAAATATCAAATATAGAACATTTGGTTGGAAATTTCTCCAGTATATATGCATATACATACATATGTATGCATGTTTGAGCAGAGCCCTGCACCCCAAAAAGATAGGAGTAAAAAAATTATAAAGAGCTCTGTTCTCATTTATACATGGCTCATAAAATGTAAAGTAAGTCATTTTGCTTTTTAGAAAAATGAAAACCAAGCAAAACTGCCTGACACCTTTCATTTTAGAACTGGGCACAAATTGTTTGCAGCCCCCCCCCCCACTTTTTCTTGCTACGTCTTTCAGATTGGCCATTCAGCTGTATTTGGGTGCGTTCCCCCCATGTGATTTCTTTGTTGGCTAGATCTGATTATAGCATTGCGGACTCCTAAAACTGCATGGGACATAACAGTCAGCAGGATTATAGGACAGTCTGAGCAAATGAGACAGTTGACAAAGAAAGATAAAGACCACATTTCTAACAACAAGCAGCAACCTGCAAGCAAATTGATGCTACGATATTGAAGTGACACCAATGCTTAGCAAGGACTTCTTTTTAGTCATTTGTTCAACTGTATCAATGCATCAATTTTTGATGTTAATAGCAAATGAAAGAATGCTGTATGCAGCTAGAACAGAGCTTTGTTGCTATGAATAGTTCTGATATGCAGATAATTACTTTCATTGCTATGTTTATGCCCTCAGCTGTAGCAGACATCTCTGTCACAGTGTTGTCTGCTAATCAGCCATTTTATTAGCTGGTCTTTCCAGAACAGATCTTGCCTCCTCTGTTTTGGAGAGCCAAATATTTTACCATATCCAGCATTTTGTTATGCCAATATAATGATATGAATTTATTCATTGCAAGGCATTTTCATATTTGCATCTATCCTTCTCCCAAAAGGTGAATTTCAGCTTATTAAAGCCAGGTTTTAGAAATGTTGAGGGATGCGTTTTTCATATACAATCCCAACCACACACATAGTCTTTCATATCATAGCCTATATATATATATTTTAAAGAGCCAACAAAGAGAGTGTTTATTTACAAATATTTTAAAGTCAATGTTCAAGGTGGTTCCATTATAGGGTGGATATCAGATTTAGTAGGCTTGAAAACTTTGGGAAAACTTTCTAACAGCAGAGCAAGGCTGGGAACACTGTTGTGTTTTGGAAGTGGAGAAAGGCAAAGACCAAGTAGTTACAGAGAGAAGAACAAAGATGCTGAATTCCTTTGTTGGTTACATCAGAAAGACTGTCCTGTTAGCATGTATAAGGAGCAGCTCTAATAAATTTCAAAATGCTTCTTTGCTGACCCGACTAGCTATATTCTTCCTTTATTTAGAGCGTGTGGTTTGGCATAAATGCTGAATCCCTTTCTGACATTTCTCAAGGTCCTTTAGCCTCCAAGCTTGTCTTGATTTCCACAAGACAGCTGCAGTTTTCAGAACTTTCAGAACTTCTTCTGCCAATTATCCCCATCAAAAAGAAAAGTAGGAGCCGCATTCTTTCTTTCTTTCTTCTGTCTCACTCAACATGCTTACGTTACCTGCCTATTAAAGTTATATGCAACCTCTCTATGTTCTTAACAGACTTTGCCTTCTGGTGATGGCTGCCTCATAGGACTGGATCACAGGAAATCTGGTTTTGCTATGGCTGCTGTTCTGTCCGCATTTGAAAGGCACCCTTCACTTATTCAGTGAAGAAGTAGTAGTTTGTTAAAGATGCGGTGTATATTCCTAACAGATAACACTAAAACATGTTATCTGACCATGTTATTTTAAAGATATTACTTTCATTGATTATTTCATGTATCAAATAAATTGACATTTTATCTTACTTTAATTGGATGATTGGGGGAGGTTTAAAAGTGAATCACTTAGACGGTTTTCCTGTTATCAATAGTCCTCCTTTCACCAAGTCACGTTTAATGAGGAGACAGTTCTGTATCCCAAATATTTAAATACATTAAGCAGATATGCATTCTGCTATGCTAGAAAACACATTCTAGCATTTCACCTCTATGTACCCAAACATGTATTTTCAATTCCATATGGTAAGTAGAAAACGCACAATACTATCACTGTGATCATTCTAATTAGTCTCATTTCTACAACTAATTATTCAAGAACCTCTAACTTAAAAAAAAATAACGTTGAAATTTCTGAGTTTTCATTAAAAAGGAATCTTTCCTATATCACGAAAATCTGATGAGACTTAAAAGTTTTGTACCATCAATCGTCTGGAAAAGGAAAGAGGGTACTGTTTTCACAAAACTGGCCCAAAAAATTTAGAAGAAGGAAAAATCTGAAGAAAAAAAATATGATAATGTATTAATTTTGCAAACTAATGTTGAGGGATGAGCTAAAAATAGCTTAGAAAAGAATCCATGGGAAGATGTTATTGAGTTATATAAATGATGAATTGTATCAAAAAGCTTTCCTTTTTCTCTTCAAATACTAGGACAGGTGCCATCCAGTCAAGTTCATTAGAGGGAGTTTTAAAAGAACCCTCCCCCTCCCCATAGCACATGTTGTAATTCATCTGGAGATTTCCTTATCACAAAGTATAGCAACAGCCCCCTCCATATAATCTTTAAAAGAGATTTGGATAAATACAAGGACAACCCCAAAGACTATAAGCCAATTACTTCCCATCTGAAAGCAAGCTAGCAAGCCTCCAAATATCAGATATACAGAAACAACAATGTGACAGGACCTTAGCTTCAACTGCTTCTTGTGAGCATCTTAGAAGTATCCATTGGGCCACTGTGAAAAACAAAATATTGGACTAGAATGGGTACAGAGTTGATGTTACATTCTTATAATCTTCCAGCTTTTAGAACAACAGGGCTTCTTTAAGCTTCACAACTACCAGAGTTTTATCAAGTTCAAGTAGGCACAAAAAGCCAGAATAATGTCAAAGTGAAACTAATCCAGTATTTTCTTTAATATCTATTTTACCCCTTGTGCCATGTATTCTGATACAGCCAAAAGATGAAGAAAAAAAAAAAGACCCTAGGATTACAGGGTTGGACCCTTTTATTCAGGGACAGTAAATAAGGATCATCTGGTAATTTCAGTACTGAATTTCAGTGAAACCATTCATGAGAGGTTGCTGTTCAACTTTTTCATAAAAAACAGAAATGGAGAACCCGCAGCCTTCATAGCTGTTCCATTGCTTTACAGAATTTGCCTTTTTTTTCTTTATGTGTAAATACAATCTAATTTATATCCATTCTTTTTGTCCTTTATTTCTATAGTCATGAAGAATAATCCTTGCCGAACTTTTCTGTAGCTTCCTTTCATGTATCTGAAGATGGCTATTCCCCTAAGTCTCCTTTTCTTCAGACTGGGCATCCATGAGGCATGTTTTCAAGTCCCTGTATCATTTTTGTTGCTTTCCTCCAAACCATCTTTAAATTGTTAATATCCTTCTGGAAATGTGATGTCAAGACTCATATATGGTACTCTATTTAGGTATTACTTTAGCACAATGGCTAGATGGAAGCAAGGACAGCTTTCATGTACCCCAAAGACAACAAATGGTCAGAATTTCAGCCCAGGCTGTATCAAACAGCAAAACAGCAAAGTGGATTTTCATTTTGCTGTTCCTTTTCGATCTACATTGCTGGCCTCTAAGTGTTCCATCTCCTGTCCTCAAAATACCATTTCATCTCACAGATTTACAGGGGGCAGCACTGGCACTTCTGCTCTTTTCTCTCCTGTGGCCCTCTCCATTCCAATTCTTGTTTATCTTGTCAGATTCTGTGAGCGTGCTTTATATCCTGACGTTATTCCCTTGTTTTGCATCTATCTTGTCAGACTACAGGATGGGGGCAGACAGTTTTGAAGCCTGCTTTCTATATGGCAGTCTCCTTTGCCATCATTTTTCACTGCTCTATTGTACAGTTGCTCCCTCTGCTCTTGGCATGGAGCATCTCTGCCCTCCCGATGCTCTCCAGATTTGTCGGCAGCCATGAACTGCTCACACTTGCTTGCAATCAGACAGCATCTAGATAACCTTTTCTTGGGGGAATTTAACCAAATATTGTCAGCTGAAAGTTTCTCCCTTCCAGTTCAATCTCTCCAGACTCTCATTTAAATTAATAGTTAGAGATGAAGGGATGGAAGAGAAGGAAGGCTATGTTAAAAAAAAATCCTTTTTTTTTAAATGCATAAAGGTTTAACTTTATGCATTTAAAGCTAATCTTGCAATGCATGAAAGTCTGTGTATTGCTGAAGGAAGAGGAAAGAGACAGGAGGAAGGGGGAAAGGACCCCCTCTGAAACCTACCAGGGTTGAACTGCTAATCCATTTGAAAGAATGTTGACTATTTCTGTCTCTTTCTGATCATCCATTTTGCAGGTTGCCTGCAGGGGAGGTGACAGGTTTCTCACCTTTGCAGCTGGCTCAGTGGAAGAGAATGACGAAAGAACACAGAAGCAGAGAATTTCAACTTGTTTTATTATCTTTGAAGGAGCTTCATGAATACAGTTCTTTAAAGAGAACCCCATAGGTGCTACATGCTTTGCATCTTGGAGTATAGTTCATGATCATCAGAAGTAATGTAATTCAGACACAAAAATACAAGGTGAGGTTTTCCTGGTTCTTCTTTATTCTAAACGGTTGCCTGAAGACCCAGGTTTTGTGCTCAGGCCCTACTCAGCTAAAGCTACTCAGCTAAAGCTACTAGACCTGGGATGTGGAAATCTGGATGATCATTCATGGGAAGGAAAGAGGCGGAGGTTTCTCTCTCTCTGTGTAGGTTGGATCAGTAACTGAGCTTATCAATAGCATCCTAGGGACTGCACACTACAATATACGGGGACCCCTGCAAAAGATGAAAGGGAAAAATGCAAAGAAATGGAAAGAAGCAGACAAAACATTTTAATAATGTAAATTATATTAACCCCAATGTATGTAATATTTTTCTATTCTGTCCCATTAAAAACTACAGTTTAGAAGTGCTCCAGGAAAGTTTGAGCACTACATGCCAACTTGAGGAGGCATATGCAGCTGGGTTTTTTGGTTTTATACCCTGTTGATCTAAAATATAACCTACAACCATCCTTTACTGCCAATGCATTCACTTTCACTAACAACATTATGGAATTTAGGGCTATAAGTTGGATCACAAATACATCTCATTTGGGACTCTCTCTCCACCTGATTTTTTTTTTCTCTGTAGAGAAATGCATGCTCTACCTTGAGTGACAGAACTGATCATTTATTTAAGTGGGCTAAACAAAACATTGCCAGATGAGTTATCTTTCCATTGGGACTCCTTATTTTTAGTGAATTTCTACATCCCTTTTTCCTGCCCATTTCTTGTAACCAGCTTCCAGGAGAAATGGTAGAAAGCAACAGCTATGTACTTTCCAAGGGGCTCTCTCTCTCTCTCTCTCTCTCTCTCTCTCTCTCTCTCTCCCTCCCTCCCTCCCTCCCTCCCTCCCTCCCTCCCTCTCCCTCTCTCCCTCCCTCCCTCCCTCCCTCCCCCCCTCTAGTGAAGTCACTGTGTCATTTTGTTTCTAATGCAGGAATCAGCCAAACTAACTGTTGGATACAGAAATCATGCAATTCACTCTGAAAACTAGATCAGAGCTTCTGAAATTTATTTATTTATATTTATTTATAATCCAATTTATATGCCACCCTATCTCCAAGGTCTCAGGGTGGCTCACAACGGTAAAAATGCATAATTCCTCATTAAAACAGTAAAAATTAAAATTCCAATTTAAAAACAATGACAGATATGTTCTGGGTCATTTTGAAGACAGCACAATCAACCTGCATTGCAGATCAGAAATAAATTCAGGGAAAGAAAGTGTTTCTCTGCTATGATCTGGAAATGAAGATGGATGCTCTTTAGACCTTTGTGTTCAACAGGACATCAGGGAGAACAAGCTGAAAGTGATTGTCCAGGTGGATATATATAATAGACTTCTTATGTGTTGAAATCAATTCCTGATTAAGTGTAATGTTAATATACTAGGCAAATGGGATGGGGCTCTATAGCTAGAGAACTAGTGTAAAACTATTACCATGAAACACTGCTATGGTGAGAGGTGGTTGCCATGGTGGTGCTGGCTTCTAACCCCCGGCCCAACCCCATGGTCTTCTTTAATGTCACCATGGGTGGGCAGGAATTGGGCCACATGAAGGTGGAGCTCTTTGCCAACCTAGTGCCCAAGAGGACCGAGAACTTGAGGCAGTTTTGCATGGGTGAATTCAAGGAAAAATGGTGCTCCCATCAGTTACCGAGGCAGCACTTTTCACAGGGTTATAAAGGATTTCATGATCCGAGGAGGTGATTTTGTAAATGGAGATGGCACTGGAGTGACCAGCATCTATTGGGGACCCTGTGCTGATGAGAACTTCAAACTGAAACACTTGGTGCCCGGCTTCCTCTCCATGGCCAAAAGCAGTCCCAGAACCAATAGCTGCCAATTCTTCATCACATGCTCCAAGTGTGTTTGGCTCGATGGGAAACATAATTGATGGGCTTCTAATCATGAGGAAATTTGAAAACGTGTCCACTGGGCCAAATAATCAACCGAAACTCCCAGTGGTGTTCTCACAATGAGGAGAGGTGTAGGTTGATTTTCTTCCTTCATCTGGAGATGCCAAGTGGTTCCTGGCCACTGATCCTTCATCTCCACATTCCATGTGCCTGTCCCCTCCCCTTTGTAAATAAAAATATTTCTTAAAAAAGAAAAGAAAAAGAAAACACTGCTGTAGTATTTCTTAGTACAGGTAAACCTCGACTTAACAGCCCTTCATTTAGTGCCAATTCGAATTACAACCTTACTAAAAAAAATGACTTACAACATTCATGACCAGGGGACATGTTACTGGTCATTTGCAACCATCTCAGCCAGCTTCTGATAAGCAAAGTCAATGAGGTTAGTCTGATTTGCTTACAACCACATGATACACTGAGCAACTGCAATGATTCACTTAACTGTGGCAAAGAGGTTGAAAATCAAGCATGACACACTTGCCTTGCTTAGCAATGGAAATTCAGGTCCCAACTGTAGTCCTAAATTGAGGACTACCTTAAAATAATCAGGACAAATGTTGATATAAAATAATTCCACCAAAGTCCTGTATCAGGTTGTTTTTCTACGCAAAGCAATACAATAGCACACACTCTTTTTCCTCTTTACAGTATTTGTCTTTTATGTACACTGAGAGCATATGCACCAAGACAAATTCCTTGTGTGTCCAATCACATTTGGCCCATAAAAATTCTATTCTATTCTATTCTATTCTGTTCTGTTCTGTTCTGTTCTGTTCTGTTCTGTCCTGTCCTGTCCTGTCCTGTCCTGTCCTGTCCTGTCCTGTCCTGTCCTGTCCTGTCCTATCCTATCCTATCCTATCCTATCCTATCCTATCCTATCCTATCCTATCCTATCCTATCCTATCTTATTCTTATTCTTATTCTTATTCTTATTCTTATTCTATTCAGGCACCCGATACACATATCATTCATACATACAAAGACGCAACTTGCATTTGTTTGAAGCTTGGTCCCATTAAGGGACTGCTATAATTTCTGTCAGCAACCACCAAAATAGAATCCAACAAAAAAGCAAGGTTATTTTTCCAGTCTGGAAAACTTGTAATATTAACCAAATAGGACTGAAATGGAGGAAATGAGGCAGCTCATAACCAAACAGATGATGCGTTCGATTGATTTAGATCATGAAAATTCCACACAATGTTCTGATTTCAATTTGCACTGACTATAGGAGCAATCATCCTTTCAGAGTAAACCAACTGCCAAGCGTCCATCACAGGGTACTCCTGTGGTTGCATTAGTTCAGCAAAGGGCAAAGACCTCAGCAAATGTGTCAAAGGCTGATTACAATAGAATGACTTTACTACTTGGGGTGGGGAGGAAGACATAGAAACCAACACCCGGATGTTGGTCAACATTTGATTATGTTGCAACAATGGTTAGAATGCAGTGTTGCAGGCTAATTCTGCATTCTGACAGCCAGGAGTTTGATCCTGACTGGCTCAAGATTGACTCCTTCCAAGGTCGGTAAAACGAGGACCCAAATTGTTGGGGGAAATATGCTGACACTGTAAAATTCTTAGAGAGGGCTGTAAAGTACTATGAAGTGGAATATAAGTCTAAGTGCTGTTGTTATTGTTACCTGGAATTAAGGAGAAACTTCCTAAAAGTGAGAACAATTAACCAGCGGAACAGCTTACCTTCAGAAGTCATGGGTGCTTCACAGTGGTGAAATCCAAATTTTTTTACTAACGGTTCTGTGGGTGTGGCGTGATGGGTATAGTGTGGCTTGGTGGGCATGGCAGGGGAAGGATACTGCAAAATCTCCATTCCCTCCCCACTCCTGGGGGAAGGATACTACAAAATCTACATTTCTACCCCACTCTGGGACCAGCCAGAGGTGGCATTTACCAGTTCTCTGAACTGCTCAAAATTTCCACTACCAGTTTTCCAGAACCTGTCAGAACCTGCTGGATTTTACTCCTGATGCTTCATTACTAGACGTTTTTAAGAAGAGACTGGACAGCCACTTGTCTGAAATGGTATAGGAAATCCTGCTTGAGCAGGGGACTGGACTAGAAGACCTCCAAAGTCCCTTCCTGTCCTGTCCTGTCCTGTCCTGTCCTGTCCTGTCCTGTCCTGTCCTGTCCTGTCCTGTCCTGTCCTGTTCTGTTCCATTCTGTTCTGTTCTGTTCCATTCCGTTCTGTTCCATTCCGTTCCGTTCCATTCCGTTCCGTTCTGTTCCATTCTAATTTAGGCATTTGGGGGAAAATAATCAGGAATGCTTAATCCAGAGTTTTAAAAGAATGAATCTCTGTGCTGATAGAGAAGTTGTAAATGCTCCTTTGTAGGTTTATAACAAAATCTGTGCTTTTAAACCAGCTACAATGCCAGCTCTGTCCCTTCAACAGTTTCAGAAGAAAACATACTTCCTGAGACTTCTTGGAAAAGTTGCTGCTTTATCTATACTGGTTATTGCTATAATGTGCCTAGCCTGTTCCTTCAGGTTAGTGCTGAATTTACAGACCCCTGCTGGGTAGAACAATGTCTTTGAGTCAGGATTCGCAGCAGGAATCTGGCACACTCGGCAGGAGCTCCATGACCTTAAAGGAAAGGGACATCGGCACTTTTCTATTTTATTTTTTCTCTGGGCAGCTCTGTATCTCACTGCTGACCTGGATGAATGGAAGGGTGAAAAAGATGCTATTCCTATCAATAAATAAGCTTACACAAATTCATTGTGATTGATCTCACATGTTGCCGTGAGCTTGCTGTTCCCATTTAGCTCAGGTGGCATCAGCAATATCCTCTTAAAGCCACAGCCGGCCGCAGGTATGAACCATTCCTTGATCATTATTATTATTAATATTTTTTACCTCTTCTTTGAATACTATCACAGTTACTTTCCACAGAAGAGATCAACATAGAGATGCAATAGCCATTGCCAGTTAAAGACAGCAATAGTGCATTGCAATGCCATGCTAAGTAAAATGCTTGACTGTGAAGCTGAAAAAAGAATATTGCAGTATTACGTAGCTATAGTTAAACTGATTTTGTAGAAATTCATTTGAAATGGTGATATACTATCTTAAAAGGTGGTTCACCACAATACCAGTACGGGACATATAATTCCTGTTGACATGGAGTTTCCCCTGAAATTCACTTAGACACTGTTTAATAACGGGAATGTGTCTATAATGTCAAGATTCTATACGACAACAGTCCTCAACATTTTTCAACTTGGCGGCCTTGTGTGAAGGGGGGGTGGGGAGAGAATGGCTCCATTCACACATAGCTCCATTTGTGCAAGTGGAGCTTTGCATGTGAGTCCAAGCACCTGCTGCTTGCGCAAATAGAGTTGTGTGTATATGCACACTTGCCTGCTGTTTGCTCAGCCCGGTTTCAAATGGTCCAGTAGTCCAATGGTTCAATCCGGTAGTTGAGGATTTCTGCTATAGGAGCAACTGGTTCTCCATGCAATATAAGTGGCTGGTAATAACTTTACACAAGGCTTGGGATCCAGGCGTCAGTTGAAATCACTTGCTCCAGTAGAATCTTATCTGCCCAAAGTGTAATATTAAAAGTTGCTACTCCTCATCAGGCATTGCAAGAGAAGAGTAGCTCCCTGTAGGAGTTCCTCTCCTGGAAAATCAATTACTCTGGGAAATAAGATCAGCATCCTCACGGTTAACTTTCAAAAGGATCCTTAAAATCTGGCTGATTAGGCAAGTATCAAGGGTTTAAGGAGACAGTATAGTATGATCCTAGATCCTGTATGTGTGTTGCTCTTTATATAACCTTTGTAAGTTATTTAGATTTATTTGAAGGAGGCAGCATGAAATTACCTATACTAAACAAGTACATTTTATGAATTTAAAAAATCACTGTGTTATGTTCATGTTAAATTTAAAATGTTTGATTTCTACCAACCGGGGATGTTGGTGGAAATTTCTTTTCTGTGGTATGTTGGCTCCTATATCACACAGGAAGCACAGAGAGCTCTAAATGGCTTACTTTGAATCATGGTAATTATTTCCATAGCAGGTTCCCAAGTCTTTCATGGTAACAGCAAGGAAACTATGCTGTAGAAAAGCCTAAAGCTCAGATATACAGAATCAGTGTTCCCGTGTTATTATGGTTCGTGTTTTCCCTCGGATGTTAGCCAAACATTCTGGCTTAAAAGTTTCTGTTTTGTTCCAGGGAAGACAGACCAGCTGGGAAGAAGCTGATAGCACTGGCATGCTCAAGAGTCATAATTACCATTATCCATGCACCTCTGCAATTGATTAAATTAAGGAGTGGTGCCTGCCTTTCTCCTATAATTTGATTGATGGGAATTTCTAAAGAGATTTTGGTTCTGCCAATGTCTGCAATTAAAACCAGCCCCCTGCCAATAAATCTATGTGGATAGGAGGTTGAAATTGGCTAGTTTAGCGCTCTGGCAAATACACCTCCCCAAATTGTGAGGTGTTCCCATCTCCCCAATAGTTTAAATAAATCAAAATAATATTGGACTAACATTATATTATTTATTAGATTTTTAAAAATCCCCTCTTTATTACTTTATAAGTAACTCAAGAGGGTGAACATACATAATACTTCTTTTCTCCTATTCTTTTTCCTCACAACAACTTTGTGAGAGAGTGGCATAAGGTCACCCAGCCTCTTTCATGCCTAAGGTGGGGCTAGAACTCACAATCTCCTGGTTTCTAGGCCAGCACTTAACCAAAGTGACTCTACAGAAGGAATTCATAAACTTTTTCCATGCTAAGAATAAGAAATAATGGCGGAAAAACAAGTTGGATTGGCTTTCACTTAGATTTAAATCATATTTAGAATTAAATATAGCTAATACAATCACGCTCCACTCAACTGTGTAATAATGTTTCCTTCTTGTCACATTGAAAACCACTATCTATATGTCACTAAAACTCTTGTTATCATTTATTTATTTAATTTATTTATTGGTTCAATTTATATGCCGCCCTTCTCCAGAGACTCAGGGTGGCTTACAATGCATTAAGCAATAGCCTTCATACTTTTGTATATACCTGCTTAGTAGGGCTTTTGGCCCCCCCCTAAGCGGTGTTCTTTTTTATACAAATTCATCTTATTGCCCCCACAATCCAGGTCCTCATTTTACCTACCTCGGAAGGATGGAAGGCTGAGTCAACCTTGAGCTTGGTGAGATTTGAACTCGCAGTAATTGCAGGCAGCTGGCAGCTAAGTGCTACTTTAACAGCACTTTAGTCCGTTGACCACCAAGGCTCCTTTTTTTAAATTTATTTTATTTCCCATCAACTTGGCAAAACAGTGCATCATAGGACAACCATTTGTGAAACAAGTTACATCAAATGGGATAACATACAGAATGCATCCAAAATCTGGGACCCACCACACCCAAAGGAATGAAATTTGGGAAAGTTGTGGCTGCTTCAGCATGCTATTGCAGTCACAGGATGGTCATTTTGAACATCCTGTGAGAGCTTCCTAAACAATCCTGATTCCACTCCACAATTCCACTCTCCTCCCACCACCCAAAAGCAAGGAACTAATTTGTCATTTTTTTCTTCTCTTAAAGAAGAAATAATTTTAAGGTTCGTGAAGAAAGGCCTGGATATTTTTTATTACTTTACGTCTTTTCTGGCACACAAACATGCACATATATTTATTTCTCATGTTTCTTCAGGAACTTGAGGGTGGGAGGGAGGAAGGAAGGAAGGAAGGAAGGAAGAAAGATAGATTGATTTCTGATGCTTCCTTCCAGCTTTCCACTCCTTTCTACTTCCACTGCTTTTTGCCCCTTCGTGGTCATTCTCTTTCTCTGTTTAGATAAGGAAACATCTCTGAAACTGAACCAATAGGTCACAACTTGTCTAGTAATAGCTTGGCCTATACAGCTCAGAATAACATCAGGTTATATGGCTCAGGATCTCAAGATATACACCTCTAAACCAACCTAGTGACTAGGTTGCTGAGCATCTGCTACAAAAGTGTTTTGTTGTCAGATTATTGTATGTCCAAGGATAAAAAGATTTGGCAATACCCACAATAGAGGAATGATGGTGAAGAGGAATAGAAGTTGTTGAGATGGCCAAGTAGACTTGTTTGAATAGAGAAAAGACAGAATCTACATTGATTGCCCCCTGGAAATCCCTTATGGACTTTTTATGCAAAACATAAAGAAATGAATTTATGATTAGATACATAAATTATAGAGTCAGGATATGCTGTAATTTTAGAGAAAGAGGTAAATCTATGTTTGTATGTATAACTGTATAAAGAGGATCAGAAACCACGTTATATATCTTTATATCTTTTTTCTTTCTTATGTTTCTTTTTGCCTTTTATCTTTCATTTCTTCCTTTACCTTTTCCTCTTCTTGTTCTATTTTAATTTCTATTAATTTTCACTCTATTTATAAAACTTTCATTAACATTATACCTGTGTCATGGAGTGCTTTGTGTCATGGAGGTGATGCCATTTTCTTCCTCTCAAGGTGAAGTGGCAGTGCGATCTTCCTAGAGAAGATACTTCATTCACCTCAATGCTTTGCACAGTAATAGCTGGACAAAGCTTATGCACTTGGATTATACCTGCACAAAACCCTATTAGAATAGGGAGCGTCAGAAATGAGATTGACTCAAGCAACAAAGTCCACTTAACTTCAGTGTTAGAAGTGGAGCAGGCAGAAGAGGTTGGTTCATAATGCAACTTTGAAGTGGGGAAGCACAGCTTTAACACAAATTTCTTTCACAAGCTATCCAAGGTTGCTGCTTAGTCTTTCTGCAAGTGAAATGTGATTTCTGGTGATTTCATTGAATGTTCCTGGCAGCACTATGGAAGTAATTTGCCCTTACAAAATCCTTCCTTCCTTCCTTCCTTCCTTCCTCCCTCCCTCCCTCCCTCCCTCCCTCCCTCCCTTTTTTTTTCTGGGGGTAAGCACTAACCAGGATTAAACTTGCTTGTATCTTTGAGATTAGCCAATGATGGCTTTCTTAAAAATGGTTTTAAAATGGGTTTTTTTAAAAAAAGAATGGACCACTTCCTAAATATTATAAATACGTACGTATCAAGGCAAGTGCAATACAGAAAAGCATTATAGAACAGATTCACATTTAAACAATGTGGAAATTGCCTACATTAGGAAAGTGCATTTTCAACTGAGTAGAAATGTTCATATAGATATCTTATCCCTATTGATGTTAACTAATGACATTTTGTTTAATAAAACTTTTGATTGGTTAAATGAAAAGCTGAAAGAAAAGTTTTTAGATTAGGCCTTTGTAGGGTTTTTCAGAAATTATTGAATTGCCCTTCAATTTACTGTGAACATTTTACATACTTTTTGGCTATTTCTTTTTGTATAATTGCCTACCCTATGCCTTTCCTACATCGCTGCCAATTAATTTGGTACAGGCAACACTTGGTCTTTGCTGGGGGAAGTGTTACAAAAATAGTGGGTGAAGCAGGGCCACATTAAATTTGATTTCAATTCTTCTACATGGCAATTTAATTAACCTTGAATTGAGTGAATGTCATCACAGTTATGTATTTAATAATTTTCCTCTTCTGAAACATAAACATTAGAACATACTAATAATTTTTGAAGGTCTTAGTGGGGTGCACTCAAGTTTCTTTTTCTTTTTTCTTTTGGAGCCCTGAGGTCTCAGGTTTTACACCTTTGAGGTAGGAGAAAATTCTCACTGATGTAAAACATTTACCATTCATATTAACATACTCATTATTCATTTTAACATGCCCATCTTAAAAAGGACTGAGTTAAATGCCAACTTTGTTAGTTATGACTTAGATTTTTCTAAGTCCTACTGTAAAGTCAATCTGGAAGCAGTCCATTGCTTGGATAGAAGCCTTGTTGTTTTCTCACTAATGGCTTGAGTCCTAAGATTTTGCTTTGTGAACAGAATTCTCCTTCTGTTCCTGGAGCAAACTTTAGGATCCAAGCCAATGTATTTCAGTGTGTTTTTCTTGCTGTTAACTTGGAAAGTTTCAATGTGACACACTGTTGATTATAACAACCTCCTAAGTTTGAAAACATGGCACCTGAACCTATCAGGGTTAACTGCCTATAGTTATTGCTTAATTCTCTATGACATCACCTCCTTGATTATTGATATAAAATCACTCTAACCTTGTAATGAATATGCAGTCTACAATTACACAAAGAAGGTGAGTATTTTATGTACAGTTCACTCACACGCATACTCTCACACTCACTAATATACACACAGGCCCCAAATTAAAATCAGTGTAAGGGAAAGCTGATTACTAGATTATTGAAGTGGTTAACCTTCTTCCTGAGTGTTTGAGAGAAAAGGCTAATGAACGGTGGTAAAGAGTGAATGTGCATTTATAATAACAAATAATAATCAGGCAGAATCTTGGCACATAAAGTGCACTGCAAATTAGAATTTTAATTTAATTCATCATAAAAAAAACAAGATGACGAGACTTGGGGGGCATACTAACAGGATATTCTTTTGAATTGACAAGTTTTTGTCAGTTCTGGTAAGGATTTTTTTGCTAATGTTTCTCTGGTACCATTGTTTAAAGTCTGTGAAGAGACAGGGGTAAGTATACGCTTCTGGTCTAGCCTTTATCTCTTTATTAGGGAGGTTAGTATGTTGAAGAGCCTTTTGTTCTCTCTGTGTTCATTAGTCAAAATGCAAAAGGTCGCTATGGATTTACATACTTGACTTGAGATGATGAATTGGTGCAATTAGTAACATTACACTTATTTTCATACCATCACTTTGATTTAAAATGTTGTTGGCTTAAAAAATCTTAATTTCTAGGGCAAATTACCCAATTGTTCATTTTGTGTTGCCTGTTTGAGTTTAACTATTTTTGGATAATTAGTAATTAGTAATTTAATTTCTTTCTTTTCTGATTAATTGAGTTAATAATGTTTGCTGAAAAATTTAACCCCACATATTAGAGACTTGCATCCTAGACCCAGTTTAATATTGCCACATCCATGAAAGTGTCACTTACAGCAATGCCACATGACGTTTGTGTAATGCAACAATATGGATCTAATATGACCCAGCAGCACCAATACTAACATTTATTCTTAAGGGCATATAGTATTTTTGATTTTGAAAACAGTTAAGGTAAGAAACTATTAAATGCTAGAATTCCCCCTGGGTTTTTATATGATGAGGTACATGTTGTGATTAATAAGAATAGCAGTGATTCTGAAAGAGGCCTGTTAGATGTTTTACAGTTCTTCATTATTCTGTACCACTTAAAGGCTCTCTGACACAGTGTGTAGAAGGTCTCTTTGTAGATGTCCACTGCATATCTTTACTGTAAAGCAGTAGACACATACACCTTCTCCCTTAGTAGATTATAGGAGAGCTGTGTTGGAATGTGGTGCAGCTCACAAAAGCTTATATTATTCAATAAAATTTATTTGTTGGAAAAAGTGCTACCACCTCTTTCTGAGTTTCTCCCTTACAAATACAACCCAAGAAATCCACAAACATATTTTATTTTCCACACTTTGCCAAAAGTCCTAAAAATCGCATTGATGGCTCCTTATCTTTACTGCAATTCCATAAAGAAAATTATGCTAAAAGATACTGCTCAGTCAAAAACATGGAACAAAGTCTATGGTCAGTAAGAATTTTTTTACTTGGGTCTACATAATCCTTGTTAGACACTCACAGTAAGACACTTGTGATAAAAATAGCTCCATGCTGAAAGAAGGGATTATTTGGAAAACTCTTAATTGTCTTTGTATCCAGCTCAGTAGTTGGAGAGCACTCAAATGCTCTATTTATTGGAGTAGTTTTGTTGCCATTCCCATTGTGAAAATGATGGATCTTTGCTCATGGTCATAGATTAATTTAAGCATAACACTCATCCCTCCTCCATAGAGAGGAAGCCCTTTCTATGCTCCTGTGGAACTCACAGCAGGTTATGCTGTGTTTCTACTCTGAAATGAATGAAAGTATTATGCATGGTCCCCTCCTTTGAAAAGATATGGGGAGTTTAACAGCATGTAATGTGTAAACTCTGCAATTCCAACCTCATGCAGCTGGAATCTAAGCCATCTTTCTAGATAGCAACATAAAAAGCCAGCTGGCCGGCTGGCCAGTCACCGGTCTTGCACCATTGTTTAATCCTGCTGAGTTGAATATACGCTTCAGACATCCCTTTACTGTTGCTATGAAGCTATCAGTGTTGGACTCCTGTTAGCAATAAAGCTAAGACAAAAAGTGGACTTTCCCATGAACTTCATGGTGGTTTTATACTATTGATAGAGCAGGTAGAATTATTATGTTGGAACAGTATGAGGAGTAAGAATTCTGGCACACCAAAGAGAACGGAATTTAACCCAGGAGAGAACAATAAGAGAAAAAAGAAGAAAGGAAATAAAAATAAAAAAAGAGAAAGGTCCGTTAATACAAAACTTTCATTTTTCTGGATAGCAAAATAATGCCTGGAGGATAGATCGCCCTTCAGATTTCTTTCCTCCATTCACAGTAGCTCGGCTTACTTTCCAGCTATTCAATGAGCTGCAGATAATATTAGCTCAATTAAATAATACAAATTCAAAATAAATTATTTCATCCTAATTAGACCCCAAGCCCCTGATAAATTCCAATGGGCAATGGAAACAATTATATAATTCACTTTGAAATTATGATTTTTGCACTGCTTGCAACCTAAATCAAAGAGATAGCAATAAAATAAGTTGAATGCTACTAATTGCATCAATAGATCTTCTCAAGTAAAACAAGTTTGTGACAACATAATATATATTTGAAATTTATATGCAAGAATATAAAACTAAACTGGATTCAATATATTTAATGCAAGAGAATAAAGTAAATTCATCCTTAATTGATTCATCTTAGTTAAGGTATCTGTTATCTACCTATCCATCCATCCATCATTCATCCATCAATCCATCCATTTATGCATCACCTTACCTTATTTTACTTTTCATGTTTGCAAGTAGTACAGGGGTGTGCTAGGAAGATTTTTTTTTTCAGATTAATTTCAGCCTTGGATACAAGTAATAAACATTTAGTAGAGCATAAAGGATTTTCTAGGTGTGAAAATCTGTAACGCTCTTGCTGTAGAATACAAATTAGGAAGATCCTATTTGAATTTGGAATTCAAGATTAGAAAGGAACAAGATTCTTTCTGAAACCATTAAAGCTTTAAACTGATCATGGGCTACAGTGGAGAAGCATACTTGCAACTGCTTTAAACTGCTTTAAACTGATCATGGGCTACAGTGGAGAAGCATACTTGCAACTGCTTCTATTTTTGGCAGAATGGAATATAAACAGGAATGGTAGAACCTTCAGAACAGGGTTTTTCAAACTTCTGAAACATGTTAGTTTTTTCTTATGTCCTGAAATTCTTGATGAAGAAGCAAAACTGTTAATATATAACTTTTTCTCATTCTTAGCTTGGCATGGAACCCCATCAAATTCTTGAGGAACCTTGGGATTCCATGAAAAACCCAGTTTTAGAGGATAATCTTGAAGCATTTGGGGAAAAAAATACAGTATCTATTTTTTTAAAGACAAAGATAGAAAGATGAAGAAAATGATAGCCTACAGATTCCATAAACTGTTGGACATATTGAGAAGTTGTGCTGATCCAATGGTGAATGTACTTTTTTTAATTATGATGTAAAAAGTACATTCTTAGAAGGAATCTACCACCTTCTGAAAACTGGTTGGTTTGGACAGACATATTATTATGGTTATGGCAAGGTTAACTCTACTGGAAATGGTACATGCTGCTTCTTTATACCTGCATACCTCACAACCATTTTTTAAATGACAGCAGATATAAAGTGGTTGTGACCAGTTATACGCACACTATGGTAGTGGAACCAGTAGTGGAAATTTTGAGTAGTTCGGAGAACTGTCAAATACTACCTCTGGCTGGCCCAAGAGTGGGGTGTAAATGGAGATTTTGCAATATTCTTCCCCCAGGAGTGGGAAGGGAATGGGAATATTGCAGTATCCTTCCCCTGCCATGCCCACCAAGCCACCCCCACAGAACCGGTAGTAAAAAAAAATGAATTTCACCAGTGCTTTGAATCCCCTCTGGCCACCAAAGGTTTTTTTTTTTTTTTTACTTTGAATGCTAGGTTTTTATTCTCACTACCAAGCCTGCTACCACCTCCCAACCCATATCCTGACAGGTTAATCCTGCTTCATTTTTGTCCTACTTACCTGCCTCTCTATCATTTCCTTGGGATACAACATATCTTTTATCTTTTCTGCTCTTCTTCTGTCTGCTTCTCTTTGCATTTCCTTTGTGCTTGATGCAGAGACCCTCCCAATGGTTTCAACAGCAGCCATAGCAAGCCATCACTCTTGTGAAGTCCATTCTTTACAATGGAAGAATGTTGCAATTGATAGCCATGCTCTCCAGGAAGTGCAGAAGTAACAGATGAGAGAAGCAGTGAATGTCACTGGCAGGGTGGGATTAGGTTCAGCAGAGCAGAAAGGAAAGCCTTCCTTTCTCTTCTCATCCTCTGATAGCAGGAGCATCACTTAATGGCTGACCTTCTGTTGGCTGTTTTTTGGAGGCACAGCAAGAACAATTAACTATCTAAAGTAGATGTTTAGCGCCAGGGAAATCAGGAGATCCAGGCAGTTCAAATGGGTATAAAGTTTTATTGCAAGCTTAAACTCTCTACAAAAATCTGAACTACTAATGGTCCAAACGAATTGGTGGTAGATAAGAGTCACAGGCATTCAAGATGGGTTTGATTTAGATCACTTGTGGGTGCAAAGGGACTCATGACCCCACCCTTGGACTCAGCTTGGTTATCTCCAGGTGTAGCGTAGGTTTTCAAACAACCTACTTTCCTCTTGTCTCAAGTCAGTAGGAAATCACATTGTGTGCATGTATGTATATGTGCATGTGTGTGTGTGTGGGGGGGTTGAATATGTAACCCTATATTGCTGTGTCTTCAAGGTTAGTTGTATGTCTGAAGCTGACCTCCCATTTGAGCCAATTTAAATTACTGCTACAATAAATGTTCTGTAGTGTGGTATATTAAAATTTATAACAATTAATTGGTAGAGGTGAAAAACCTATTTCTAGCTGAGGTTAATATACTTTGTGAGTGAGGCCTAGTCCTGACAGCCCATCAGCCACCAATAAAGCTATTTTTTATTGCTATGAAACTGTTCAGAGTTTACTAGCTTACAATTAAAACTGGCAGTATAAACATTACACATAAGATCCAATAAAGGTCATGCTTTGATAGCTTATTTACAAAGATTCACTTGGTTTCATTGGCCGGCACACTGATCAATATTGATAAATGCTAGGTCAATTATTTCACCAATTGTATGTGACTGATCTCTTACTTTAATGTGGATTATCATACGTTACTTGGAGGGTTAAATGTTTCATATCCTGAAGTCACTTCACTGCCAAAATTCTTCTATTATCACCCAGGCATTTTTAAAAAAAGAGGAAAACATCTTAACTGATGAAAATTATACTTTTAAAAGTCCCACTTGGTAGATTTCAAAAGTGAAGTAGCTGGGGAAAAGTTTAATACTCCCTAAGAAGTGTACGGTGAACCCAGGCCAAATCAGGATTTGACACATTTATTTGATAGTAAATAAAAAGGACAGTATGATGATTAATACAATCTGTTGTTTATCCTGAAACTAACATAGGTCAGCTAGAGCAAAATTTTCTGGTGGTCAGCAGAAATAGGAGTTAAAAAAGCAGAGCTTGTAAAATAAATGGAAAAAGATATTAGGAAAAAAAATATTTTGGAGGTAGATTTCCAGGGTAGCTTTTGAACAGAATAATCACCACACTCAGTTGGCCTCAAGAAGTAGAGCATCTTTTGAAAATCTCATTCTGATTTTTCTTTGGCTTTAAGTTGGCCTCTGAGTAAGTTGCTCTTCCTTGAAAAGATACAACTCTCAGGTTCTTTCTCAGGAAGGAAGTGTTCCATAGAGAGTAAAGTTAGGCTTGTTTATTTTTATTTTTTTAAAAAAGAGCATCACTCTTAAAAAAGAAGTAGATATATGCTAGAGTCAGTTGGAGAATTTAGTTTGTTTTTTTCTAGAAGAGAGAATCGAGTGGAGAGAGGAAAAGTATTAAAAGGTATTGATAATTCTATATGGTACCCTATTTCCCCCAAAATAAGACCTCCCCCCCAAAATAAGACCTCACCAAAAAATAAACCCTCCCCTGAAAATAAGCCTTCCCCCCAAAATAAGCTCTCCCGGAAAATATTTAAACTCATGAGCAGCTGGTCCCTGCCATTTCCTCTGGTTAGGGTTAGGGAGACAGAGCTGGAAATCAGGTAAGATGGCAAGAGGAGCCCTGTCTTGCTCCACGTGCCCCCAAATAATAAGACCTCCCAGAAAATAAGGCCAAGCACTTATTTCAGGGTTGAAAAAAATATAAGACAGGGTTTTAATTTCGAGGAAACACAGTATTAGTAAATACCGTACAAGTAAATAACATTATAGAGTAATTAAATCCACAATGAATGAAGCCCAAGCTGCCTTACACAGATCTATGAGAGTATAATAATAAAAACACATTTCAATATTTCTTTATAATATGCATAATCTGTCATACTAATGTGATATTATATTAAAGGAAAGTGTGGTTAGTGTTTGTGGGGCGGAATTGAAGAGGTAAAATAAATGAAGAAGGATTGACAGTCTTTTTACCTACTGATTGGGTAGTTTGGCAGTATACATAGCAAATGGATAGTGTCCCAAAGATGCTTTTTCAAAAGGCAATTGGACTTACTTTGTTTTTCTCTGAAGATGTTTCACTTCTCATCCAAGAAGCTTCTTCAGTTCTGAAAAGAAGAAGCTTCCTGGATGAGAAGTGAAACGTGTTCAAGGAAAACCAGTTGCTTTTTTAAAAAAAGCACTCTTGGGAGAACTGTGACCTGGATGACTTAGAATCTCCATAGACATTAAGCAGATGGATAAATGACACACTTGGCACAGTATATATTCTATCAATTAGATTCAGTCAATCCAATTGGCAGAATCGATTTAAATCAATCACCAGTTTTACCCACTGATGAAATGGTTGAATTAGGTCAGCAATTGTCCAAATTCCATTGGGAACTAATGAGGAGTTACTCTGCTTAGCGTCTGAATGAATAAATGATTCTTACACAACAGTTCACTATATATTTAAATCAGTCTTAAACCCTAATTACAGATTGGAGTCTTGGCAGTAGTGCTAAAGAAAGAATTTCAGGGATCAAGAAACAATTGTAAGTTCAGGGGTAGCCAACAGAACAAAATGAAGGGAGACTTACCTTATGTCTCAGACACCACTGTGTTAAATATCTCCTTATAAATCCACTCTAAGCATTCGCCAAGTCTGTCTTATCGGGGAAAATCCAATCTTTCAAAGGTCATGGATTAAAATAATCTTTCTGGTGGCTGCCTTATTGCCATGGCTGCTGACTGCTACTGGCTGCCCTTGTTCTAGTACACAATATTGTGAAAGCAGAAATATTAGATTTGGGAAAGCTACTGTCCCAAACATGAAGGAGAAACCCATAATGATCATTATGGGACTTTTCTTTAAGTTAATACATAGAAATTTGATTTGCCTTCATTCGTGTATCTAGTTCTATTTATTTTAGAGCAGGAGTAAGTATCTTTGCTTTAAACTGACTTTGTCACTCATGTTTTACCCCTAGGTAGTACAGTAAATAATATATGCCATAAAGAGCAATATGTTTTTTTTTAATAGGCCAGAGATGTCATCTACAGATGAGTTACCATTCACCCGCAGGCACTGATAAGGGTCAGAAGCACAATTCTTACCCAAACTTGGTTGAAATATATAAAAGCTACTCAATTGCAAATGTTTAATGCATTTTATTCAAAATCAGGAGTCGTTGTGGAGAAGAAATATTTATTACCTGCAGGATTTTATATCTGTATAATAAAACATCTTTACTGAGAGTCACCCACCATCCCATCAGATACGATCAAGTTATAGGAGAGAAGAATGCTGGTTATGTAAAACTCTGAGCTCCAAAATGACCCTAATATTACTAACAAAGTCATCTGCCAAAGAACTGACCCTTTCAAAATGTAAGTTTGGGGGAATGTACCCTTCTACCTTGTTGTGTTAAATCAATCAATAACAATCCCATCTCAGCATGATTCAGCCAAAAGCTTATTACAAGTCATCTGAAACTGAGTTTCAGCCAAAGAATAAGACATCAAGGAAAATGGGGTGCTGGAGGTTGAGGTGAAACACACAATTCAACATGTGAAGTCCACTTGAGACGAAGCTACTGAGTTATGCAGAATGGCAACTTGCAGTTGTTTTTCTTTAAAAAAAAACACACTGAAGCTAAAACAGATCCCAGAGACCCATTACAAGCAAGGCCCATTTCATTTAGGGAGAAATAAACTAAAATTAAAATTATCTGGAGTAATAGGGTAGAGCAATAATTCAGGCTCAAGTTCTGAATTCAATCAACTTTTAAGCCAGCCAGAGTCACTGTTTACTTAATCTCCCATGTCACAATTCATGCCAGAATGAAGACAAAGAGCAGTCACATCCTCAACTCCGACTGAGCAAGTGTCATAAATTATTTCAAACACAGCAGTGCCAGGTGAGTCACTTAATTCAGTTTCTTGACTATACTTTGACATAGGATAAATATGGCTTCCTGTCACTTATATGATACTCACAACACTTCTACAGAGAGGCAGACTAGAGCTGAACTATTTGCTTTCTTTGGCAAAAGTTTGTTCCTTTATTCAAAACTTTGCTCATCTACACAATTCTGTAACCTTGTGTCCTCCTTAGGTCCCACCTGAAACAACATAGTCATGCCTCCAGCAGGAAAGGCTTTGTCCCAGGTTCAAGCCTGTTGCCTCCAGAGAGTTCTGGAAAAAACACGTTTTGCTACAAATCTTGCCAATCTGCCCCCTTAGCTGAGTATGTGTATACATACATTTGCATGTTAGAAAATTGTGTGATGATTTAGATTTAATTTCAAAAGGGTACACTGGAAGTCATGGAGGTCCAACTATAGGATCTGCAACTCTCAGAAAAGCCATATCTTTCCCCAGGCTAACATGACCCAAAGAAAACACAGGAGTGTTACACCCATGTTCCCACTCATTTGGAAGACCCTTTTGCTAATGATTTCCAAAACAACCCATGGCTATACTATATTAAATGTATTATTAATTTTGATTATGTTGAAATACAAATTTATATTTTTCTTTGAAGGGAAGGTGAATATCAATAGGAGTAAAACATAGAAAATAAAATGTTTCTGTGCTGAGATTCTTAATGGTGCACATTAGTAATACAGAATATATTTTCTTTCATTCCTAAGAAACTTTCCTTATGTCTCTATTGGGAAAAAAAAAACCCTCCTTGGCCAATATCATCCCCCTATTTAGTCAGTCAACCAATATATATTTGGCACATTTACCACATTTTGTTCTGATGGTGGGAAAAAATGTTCTTTGTACTGCCTGAAGAACAAAACTCTTTAGACAATCAGGTTTTGTTTTTCAGGCATCAAAAGAACAATCAAAATAGCTGTTCCTATAAAATAGTTTTAATAGTTCAAAGTCATCACCTCATACCCGTCAATCAAAACATTGGGGAAGAGAAAGACAACACAACACCTCAACAAGATTTCCTAAAAAGGCTTAGAGAAGGAATGAGACAATTGGGCAACAAAGCAGCATGGAAATGTTTTGATGGGAAAAGGAAATGTGAGACAATTCTCTAAAGTTGGCCAATAAGCTTGAAGTGTCTGTTGTGTTTTGACTGGTTCAGTACAGTGCCAATCATCTGCCCAGCAAATTGCAACTTCCTACGCATTGCATAATGACCACCAGAAATAACTGGTCTTCTCTTGCTTATGGGATAACCTTTTCCTCCTTTAATAATACGCCATTACACCTATGCACAGCTAACTGTACATGATGCTGTCAGAGATGGCATAGTTGTCTTTCACCTTAGGCTGTCTTATCTCTCAGAGTGGCATCTCCCAGTTTTACATCATCTCAGCATTATAATTCAGCTTTCACGGTATAATAACGATGAGCCTAACAAAATCATAGGGCAAGGATTCTTAGAATTTATTAAGATTATTATGACACAATGGAGCTGGAATACATTAGCATAATTTTTCTTTCTTAACTTGCATTTCCAATTTCTTTCAATAGTGTTTTTGTTCTGCTCTAACTAATCTTTAGGCTCTAGTTAGGAGTTGCCACTTGTTAACGGTTAATCTTGGCTTAATTTGTATTTATGTCTGATCATTCTGGTGACATTCCAAACCAAGACTTTCCTCTCTCTCCCCTCTTTCCTTCCTATATAAAGAACAAATCAAAGCACATCTCATTACAACTTCCATTCGAAGCTGCAACCTCTCGCTGGATCTTGTAGCATAACAGAGCTAATTCTTTTGGGCAAGATGGAAATGGTACAGATGGCCTCATTAGTGGGCCTCCCTGCTGACTGGTCCCATGCGGTGCCAACTGTTTCAAAGGAATCTGTCTACCTCTTGACTCCAAGGGTGTGCTCTGAAGCAGCTCCTGATGGAGAGGGCCGAAAGATGGTGCATATATAGGAAAACAAAAGTCAAGTGGGAAAGCAGTGAGATAATGATGGAGCCTTCGGTTCACTCCCTTGGGTCTCCAGCAGGCTGTAGCAATACTGAAGAATACCGAGGACTCAGGAAATGAGGCACCTTGACATGCACCAGAATATTGGTTGCCATTTCTCACCTGCAAAAATATTCGGGACCTTACAATATCTCATGGCAGATATGTAAATCTTTGGTCTTTATTCTGTGACATGTCAGTCCCCAGACACCAGATGCCCACCAAGTGGCTCAATGGTTTTGATTCTGCCATGATTTCTCCCTTTGCCTCCTGCAGTGGAGAAGTTTTTAACCAGCTGGATCTTTTCTGCAAGTTTCTCTTCTCTGCTGACAAACATCCTCCGGGATTCCAAGACTGTAACCCATATTTCCACCCTCAGCTCTTTCTTCTTTTACTTTATTGCCTTGCTCCCTTCTATCCCTTTAACATTAAATATCCCACACAGTAGTCCACATATGGAGGCACTTTTTTTCCTAGTAGAGTAGAAAGTTTCTTAAAGGAATGAACAGATCAATATTGTTACTTCTTGCTTTTAAAATGCAAACCATCCAACGTCGTTTGGAGTTAGATGGCCTCTGAATCATCTAAATAAAATAATAAATAAATCAAAAATAAAACCAGACTCCCATCATTATTCCATGATAAAGAGAGAAGTTTTAATGTCTCAGTTTGTCCTGTTGTGGATGCTGGTGAGCCACGACTAGATCAAAACTGAACAAAACCTATCAGGCAAGACCTTGTGTGTTTAGCAGCCACAAAATGCTGGATTGGGGAAACAAATGAAGAAGCCATCACAAACTGGAGTGAGAGGGAAAGGAAAACAACAGAAGATATGTTTGGCTGTTTGAGAAAAAAAGAGGAACATTCTACTCTGAAATCTTGAGTAGAAAATAAATTTTCTTTTAATGTTTTAGTTCAATGTTTTCTTTTCCTTTCGCCTTCATTACTTTTAGCATTTATTTGCACAATGAGACTTTAATTAAGGGCATTTACTGTGGGGAATGGGGAACAAACTAAGTAAACATGCAATTCGCTGTTGTGATGCAAATCTTTCCCTGACCTATGTGTGGGCAACATTGTCAAGCAAATATGAAAAGGAAGAACTTGGCTATCAATCAATCAGAATAGATCTTGAACGAATCTTGAATGTCTTCTAGTTCAAACCTGTGCTCGAGCAGAAAACCCTACATAATTTAAGACAAATAGTTCTCCAATCTCTTCTTTAAAAACCCTAGTTGGAGCACCTACAACTTCTGGAGGCAAATCGTTCTACTGATTAATTGTTCTAACTGTTCTCCTTAGTTCTTGCTTGGTTCTCTCCTTGATTAGTTTCTATCCATTTTTTCTTTAATTGGAAAATAAGACCTTCTCTTTTCTCTAGACTGGCCATACCCAATTCTTGTAACTGTTCTTCATATGTTTTTGTCTCCAGTCTAGGCTATGACACCATGACCACTATTTCAGCAGATTTTGCAACACTGATGCTAATCATGGACACTTTGGCATGCTCTTGCAGATACAAGTTTGGATAGTTGTGACTCCTGAATAATAGCTGCCCAGCGTCACCTTATAGGGGAGATGAGTCACATAAACATATGATAAATAAATAAAATAGACTATCATGTAGGGATGAAATCTACTTGCCTTCCTTATCGGTTTAGAAGTGTGTGCTCTACGCATGCATGCTCGTGCATTACATATGTGCTTGGACCCTCTGTGAATGCGCAGAGGGTCAAAAAAAGGTTACTTCCTGGTTAAAACCAGGAAGTAATGATGTCCGGACAGCTGGGCGGAGCCTCACACTGCCGCTGATACCGGTTCTCCAAACCATGTGCCGCTACCGCTACCGGTTTAGCCAAACTGGTCTGAACCGGTAGAATTTCACCTCTACTACCATGTATGTATTTATAAAATATGCATTAACTCAATCATACATCATCTGCATTGTATGTGCAGACTGTTTCCCTCTCCTTCAGGAAGCAATGGGATTGGCAAATCTGCTTGTTTGACTTCCTGGCTAGCTGGCACTTTAATGTTACATTTCTATAGAAAAGAAAGTAAATTTCATGGAATAAAACAAAGGCTTTCTATTTATAAGCATCCAGCTGCAAAAAATAAAAAATAAAAAAATAAAAAAAATAAATTAAGTTCATAATACAATACTATGAATTCCAAACCCTAATCCTAATATTGTATTAGGTCTATAAGAATGAGCTCCAGGTCAAGGTGAGATTACATTAGTGGTTAAATTGAGACATTGGGCTAAAACCCAGGAAGACCATGAATCTACTTCTGCCTTAGGCACAAAACCACTATGTGATTGGGGGCCAGTCACTCTCTCAGCCCTAAAAGGAGGCAATGGCAACCAATTCTTGCCAAGAAGTCAAACAATAGCAGGATTCAACACTAAGTTTGCCCCCAAATAAATAAAGAATGGAAAATAAAGTTCTGGAAAGACATCTAAATTATAATGATCTAAAGTGATTTCTCTAATTATGAATATTTGACTTGTGTATATCCGACAGGCAGCAATTTTTCCAGTGTTTTTCCATTTAAATGGGAGAAGGCAGAGGACAAGAAATTCCCATCCTGAAAAATTATAGATATTTTTAATAGATAGCAATAAACAGATTATTTTTAAAAAGTTTAGATCATATTTGCTCAGAAGCTACTTCATGAAACTACAAGAAAATATAGTTCTTTAATTGATTGAAGGAGGATTCTTAAATTCTCTTTAAGAAAAATTTAAAGAAAAATTTAAATCAATAGGAAGATTTTGGCCAGAGGCAAAAGAGCTTCAGTTTTGAGTAAGTGTATGCATGATGCTTTAAAAAAAAAAAATCTGTACTGCTTTATAATTAATCAATATAGGCTAGAGGCAACATACTTAGATTACTTGAAAGGCAGCTAACAAATGTAACAAACATATATAACAAGCAAAACTTCCTTGATTTTTTTATTCAAGAGCATAAAATGTTCTGAATTTATACACTACTATTATACTTAATAATATATAAGTACTTAATAGTACGGTATATAGTCAAAATGCTGAGAAATATTGTATATATAATACAATACATTGGAGCTATCCAATTATCAGATTAAGGAAAAGAATGATGTGCATGCATTCTCACTTTATCTATCCTATGGATTCATGTAGAGATTGCCTATACAAATATTCATTTAACCTAACAGTACAAACCTACAATTGATTCCTTCAGGAGAAAAATCAGTATTGATGAAAGGATAAATGTAATGTTTCTAGTTGGTGTTCAGATGTTTCAAATCTGTCTTGTTCTAGGAACAAGTTGGTATATGAAGTGGTAAATGGAGAAATGGCAAAGTTGTTTCAACTCTGTGGTTAATCATATAATATAGGATAAACGTATAATTCAGGGGTGTCAAACTCAAGGCCCGGGGGCCAGATCCAGTCCACAGGGTACTTAAATCTGGCCCACGGGGCTGCCCTGGAAACAGCAAAAGACTGGTCCGTGGTGCTTCTACCAGAGAAAACAGGCCCATGGCCTCCTGCAACCCTCTGCCAGTGAAAATGGATAATTTATGCTAAAAATTGGAAATTGGAAAAAACCCCTACAGATGAAGAAATTATAGACAAAATTACTCAATGTGCAGAGATGGATAGATTGACGAAAGAATTAAAGGAAAAAGAAGATACTGAATTCTACAAAGTTTGGAATAAATGGTATCAATGGTGTAGGGCGGTGACAGAAGAAACACAGTTAGAAATTATACAGTACCAAAGTACATTTGTGTATATATCCACCCTCTTATGTGTGAAGAATTTAGAAAGTGAAGGCTATACATAGAATATTAAATAGTTGTCTTAGAGACAGATCAGAAGAGAGGGTAAAGAGCTAATATGAAATTATCAGATTAAGATTTAAGGGAACATGTGTAATTCTATTAATAGAAGATCTCCACAAAACTGATGCTTCAAATGACTAATCATTTATAAGTGTTTAGTGTATAATGTATTTTTTATGTTTTGTTATATGTGTTGTATTTTTTTGTGTATTATTTGTTAATAAAGTTTATAATTGTTATAAAAAAAATTTAAAAAAAGAAAAAAAAGAAAATGGAGCTTGGGAGGGCCGTAAGCGGAAGAGCCATTTTTGCTGGCAGAGCGCTCAGGCCGCCACAGGTGTCCCCGACAAGAGTGACATCGAGCTAGCCATGCCCATCCTGGCCACTCCCACCCTGGCCCCCTGAGGTAAAACACAACCCTGATGTGGCCCTCAATGAAATCGAGTTTGACACCCCTGGTATAATTGAATCCAATGTTTGGTGTTAGAATGTATTTCAGCTTTTCTTTCATTTCATGATGGAAACAAGGATTTCAGACACATTCATTAAAATTGAAGCAAGTCTCTCTTGATTGCACATTAGTCTCCTATTTTAGCAAGTGTATTTTTGAATGTGTGATTAATTTTCCTACTCATAGTAGTAATCCTTATTAGCCAGGCATTTAGGAAGTCCTACTTGCATTCATCTTATACTACCAGAATCAGCATAGGCAGTATAGCTATTATTATGCAAAACTATGATGTAAATTCTTAGTTCCTCAGCAATATTGGTTCCTCAAATGATTGCATTAGGGTCAGAACCCCAGTGTCAGGAAACAGCCACAATTTCATAAAAATGAACATCATGACATCATGATTCCACCCCTTATCTGCTTGTATGATGCTATAATGCATATACAAAATGGATAGACTTTGTGTTGTGATTATTTTTTTCCCCCAGATAAATATTTTGGGGATAGGCTTTATAATTTATTGAGATAAATGCAGCCTATTTATTGTACTAGCGTAGTTGTTGATCAGAATGTTAATATTTATTTGCATATTGTGTATCATGTTTCTAGACTGCCTATCTCCTTCTTTTTTAGATTACTAGGTTCAGACTTAGTGGACTGCTTTTGGTTTGACTTTGTTTTGCATGTCAGAGCCATTCTGAATTACTTAGGCATTGTCTTTTAAGGAAGGAAGAGCAGAAATCTTATACCAATTGGTGTAACATAAGGATTATATGAAAACAGTGGTTGGCAAGCAAAGGAGTTTGGGTAGTAACTTACTCAACATATGCGGTATTTCCATTACAGATGGTGCTCTTAACAAGATATAATAGTCCTGGTATGCAAAAATTTGTGTATGTTGGCATATTGCACTAGGACAAGATGGGATGCTTGATGCAGGTATGAGTCCAAGGACACCTTCACAAATGCTACTACATTTATAATATCAACTATGCATTAAGCAAGTTTCCTGTCAATCCTACTTAGGTTACTAGCATTAATTGAATTTGTGCCATATGTTTATTTTTCCAATGCTGAATAAGAAATCTTCTGGCTATAAGGAAGGTAAGTACTGATTAACATAGATTAGCTACGGGTGGTTTAACAACCTTCCACTTATTGAAATGTTTATTCTATAACTCTATGCATATATGTGAATATACGTGCCTGGTATGTTTTTGTTCCTTTTGATTTCTTGTTTTATATTTTTGTTTTTTTGTGAAGGAAGGAAGGAAGGAAGGAAGGAAGGAAGGAAGGAAGGAAGGAAGGAAGGAAGGAAGGAAGGAAGGAAGGAGATGGAGGAAATGAGACATAAGAGAATAGCCACAGATTGTTAAAACATTACAGTAAAGGAACATGTATTCCAAATGGAATGGATGGGTTGGATGCAATATCTATGTTCCCAGAATGACACCCTATTTATCACAGGGGAAGGAAACAAAAATCTGCTTTTAATATTCGACAGTCTCTTTCTATGTAAATTCTTTACCATTGATAAGTTTGCTCCTTTCTGGGCCAAATTGTCTGGGCCAAACTATTTTATCAACTTCCTTATCTCCCTACCCATTTTATCTGGTCATGACATAATACATTTTTAAAGCACTGGAAATTCCATTTTTAAGCACTTGAAGATTCTGTTTCATGTTCCTAATTTTATGGGCAAAATAAGGGATTTTTGAAAGACCAGATATATCTGTTCTGCCTTTGGGACCATGAGCAGAGAATTTAGAAATTCAATTGTCATTGGACATTATAGTGGCGTGGACACTGTATTGAAACAAGCCCACTTAACACTTGTGTTTTTTCCTCTATGAATTCACAAAACATAATACCAGCACACATACACACAAAATAAAACAGTAAACGTCCACTGAAAGTTTTTTATGGACAACAATATTTAGGTTTGAAAAAGAGCTTACATGTTGGAATTGTATTTTGAAAACCCTGCATTAGAGATATTTATGTAATGCTGAAAGACAGTGAGAGTGATTTGCATTAAAAAGGATCTTTGGCTATTTACACTTGTTATATAAATAACAGTAAAGTTTCCATGTGATGCTAAACTTTCTATGGATTTGAAAACATACAGATAAAGATTTCTTCTACTTGAGCCAGACTCTGGTATCTCCATGGACCTATCTAGATATTGCCCTTGGCAGCAAAATAATAATAATAATAATAATAATAATAATAATAATAATAATAATAATAATAATAATAATGACTTCCCATTGTATTCTAAGAGCTATTTTCAATTTCTTGAACTTGGCCTACAGTACTTGAATTTTTTGGTGGTCTCTATCCAAATATTAATCAAGTCTGAGGCTATTTAGCTTTTGGGGGGAATCAGACAAGGTCATGTAGCTGCTGCTAGTTGTAAACGTCATATAAAAATATGCTGGATAAAAACTCTCTATTAATGCAAGTATTATGGATAGTATTTAATCACATTGCACAATCTTATGCAGCACGGACTGCTTAGTGATGAAGACACAATTCCACTCTTGTCAGAGTGAGGAAGGGCCATTATAAAATCTGCAGTTTGTTCCTCTATCAATTTATCAAACCGTGTTGGTGGTAGAAGAAGATTCGGCTTGTGCATTATGTCTAGTTCTCTAGCTTAAACCAAGTTGCTACCATTACAGTCCCTTCCTTCTGTTTACTCTTATTCAAATATATGTAAATATATAGCTCTTAAATACCACGGCAATTGGAAGGTTGCCTTTGGGTTTAGAAACCCACTCTTTGGGATTTCTGGCCACAATGGATTTTAGTGTATGCTCCATCAGATATTACTATTTAATAGTAATGTCTGATGGACATTATTTAATAATTTTTTAAAAATTGTTTTAAATTTTGTATATTATATTTTACTTTGGCTGTTCACTGCCCTGAGTCCTGTTGGAGAAGGGCAGTATACAAATCGAATAAATACTAAATACTATCTTCTTTCTTGATGTTTTGGAAATCTGGCTTGGCCCAACAGCTTTTTTTCATGTTATTGTGTCAAGAGTCCAAAGCAATAGAGGCATTTTGAGACTGAATGTTCAGTGCAACTGAGAAATATCAAAGTATTCCAGATAGTTTGAAGAAGTTGAAATCTCTGAGATAATGAATAGATATAAGGAAGGATTTTGAGATCTGAACTGCCTGTAGCATACAAAGAGATTAAAGTAAGAAATCAGAGTTCATAAGAACCCAAAATAGACCTCATAATATCCTCTAATGGGAATATATTTGCATATACAGGTAACATATATTCTTATTTGGCTTTTTTGTAGCCCTATAACAAACTAAACTATCATGCATGTCTTAAAGTAATACAAGAAATACATGTTCTTGTAGCTCTTCCATGGGAAGAATTTTTTTTACCAATTATACTGCCTAAATAAGTAAAGCAATAAAAACAGTTTGAAGTGAAATTTGTTTCCTCAGCACTCCTTGATGAAATCTCTGTGCAGCTGCTATTATCACTTTTCTTCAGTCACCTGTACATGAAATTAAGTTGAGGAAATGGCAAAGTGTCACAGATTGTCACAAAAGAACACAATTGCTCTTGTTTCTACACAGTAAGAATAATGTCTTAACATCAATAGAAACCATGAGATTTAATTATGTTTGTGGACCTTTGTAACTACTCAGTGTATTTTCTATCTCACACTGTGATACATAAACAAAACCATATAGGTGATCCATTATTGTCCAAGCACCACAAACTGAAAAGGCTCCAATTAGCCCTCTAAAACTATTTTGGAATTAGTGGTTTGAAAATAGCACTCCAGCATACAATTCAGCTGAAATAACCACTTGGAATGAATGCATTCTTCACTCAGGAACTCCTAACTCTGTTCTTTGAGCATCTTCTTTAATGCATTCTACAATTCTCCCTACTGTTTTCTTTTGTTTTTTAAAAATGTTTTGCTGTGATATTTTCATAGGATTACTATCTACAAAAAATAAACAGCCACTAAATAAATCAGCAAAGAGATGCAAAACATGCTAACCCTTTGCTGCCATTTAGTGGCCTTCTAGATTTTACAATCCAGATCTGGTTAGCACTTTATTTTGATAAGTTATTTAGGTAGATAATATTTTTTTTTCTTCCATGTGAAATTTACCAGCTGCTGATAAAAAGAGTGCAAACAGCTGTGATATAATAAAATCAATATATTGTCCAATAAAATGTTGCTGCCACAGGCAGTCAAACCTGGTTTATATCCAGGTTGGTGGAGACCATTTTTGAAAGATCTTCCTATAAAGATGATTAAGGAGCTTAGTTCAGAATGCAGCTTCCTCATTGCTTGCAGGGATCAAAACATCAAGGAGTATAACGTCTGTTTACTTTGGGACTATCAAGGTATGCATATGAGCTTTAAATTTCCAAAGAGCTTGGCATCAGGAATATATCAACCTATTTGTGTTTGCCTAAGTCTCAAGACTAATTAGAAAAGTTCTGCTCAAGGGTGAGATGTTAAGGTCCATCAGATTAGCGGGTTTCTCATTTATGAACTCTCTTCCATGATAAATGCAGTTGATTCACTTGTTACTAATGTATAGGGCTCTAAAAGGCTAGTTGGTTAAGCTGTAGTTCTTTCCTGCTATTTTTCTGTGGGTTAAACTTTATTTAATGGCTAGCATTGCGCCTTTTGCTTTTGTAACTATGGTAAGATGACTTTTGTGATCCTGACTAAAAGATTGGTTCAAGCTTTTTATACTTAAAAGCAGTATAAAATATTTTAATGCTATATAAAATATGTTAAAAGCATAAGACTTTTGTATGGGAAATTCTAATTTCCAACTCCTAACAGAGGTCCAAAAATAACAATAAAGAAGGGCCAATTAGGCATTCATGGAAAACTCAAACAAAACAAAACAAAATGCATTACTGCTTTGTTTCTTTTTCCTTCATTGAGATTTCTCTTTCCACATTTAGACATTTGCTTTGTTGGGGAATTTCCAGGGGAGGGATGGTGAACTGAAAATCGTTCTCTGAAAGTGGAGATAATGACTATTGTCTGTGACTGGTAGAAAAGAAACGGTGCTATACCATTTCCTTGGAACCTCTCCAGATAAGTAGAAAACATGAGATTGTTCTCAGGTGCTCCAGACAGGTGCTCCTCATAAGGAGACCTCAGGACAGGGGTGGGCTTCACATAATTTAACAACCGGTTTGTCCCACCATAAAAAATGTGAGCGCGTGAGTCTTCTGCACATTTGCATGGCCTTCTGCGCATACGCTTTGCTTGTGCATGTGCTTGCACACAGGCGCGCAGCTTAAAAAACACAGCTAAATAGGACAGCATAGTCACAACTACTGGTTTGCCCGGACTGGTCTGAACTGGCTGAATCCCACCCTTGCCTCAGGATAATAGTTTTCTGCAGGTTCAAGTTCTGGGACACAGTAGGAGCAACCATATTGCTTAAAGTTTCCAGACCTCACTTTCTAATCACTTTCAGAAACAGCCTATTAACTATTCTAAAGAGGCCTTCTTTAGTCTGAAAAATCTTCAGGTGACTTTATCTTCAACTTTGAACAAAGGGAAAAAATATTTGAAAGCTTAAGAAGTTAAAGAATTTGAAATTGTAATGGAATGTGTGGATGACCTTGAGGAACAAGGGGGAAGATATGCTGCCTAGGAAACAATCAGACAAGAGTAGCAGTTGCCCACAAATCAGAGGAAGAAACTGAGGAAGCTCCTGTCTTAATTGACCAAGAGGTTAAGAGCTTGTTCTTTCAGACTTGCAAGATTCTGTTAATGTAGCTTTACAATAAAACATAATTAGTTTGACTTGTCATGTTTCTTGTTTAGTTGGCCTGGGAGTGCTGACTGAAATAAACAGTAAAAAGCTAAACAGGATTTTGATCTAAGAAAGTTATAAATGGATTAATCGTCCAGATAAATTTTGAATATTTATTTTTTTACTATAGGATTTTGGAATTAACTATAAAAGATAAAAACAACTTTTAATGGGAAACACATTATCCTGGTAGTTACAAGTCATAATAAAATATGTGGTGTGTCAGCATTTCACACTGCACTTACTCCAATGCTGACATAAGAAGAAGAAGTGGAGGCATCTGGAAAGAGACATTTGACCCTTCACCTACTTATTTTCACTGGAGAGAATATCACCTAGGAGATGAGATGGAAGGGGGGAAATTCCTTTGAGGGGAGCAGTAGATTAGGGGCAGAGTGACGGGGAAGATGGTCAATGAGTATAGAGGAGTGGGGAAAGGAAAAGGAGGGTTTGCCTGAGGAAGCTAGACTTGGCTGCAATGAGTCGGGGTATAGAATGTGCGTGCTTAATAAATTAGAGGTTTTTTTTCAAAGACTTTGTTTGAAATGCAATTTATTCAAGATGACTTCGAAACCTGACAGGGTGATTTTAGAAACTAGACACTAAGGAGGACTGAAGATTTTAAGCTGAAGGGAAAAGAAATGCAGGTAGTCCTCGATTTACAACAATTTCATTTCATTTAATGACCACTCAAAGGTACAACGGCATTGAAAAAAGTGACTTATGACTCTTTTTCACACTTATGACCATTGCAGCATCCCCATGGTCACGTGATTTACATTTGGATGCTTGACAACTGGTTCGTATTTATGATGGTTGCAGTGTCCCAGGATCATGTGATCACTTTTTGTGATCTTCTGACAAGCAAAGTCAATGGGAAAGCCAGATTCACTTAACAACAGTGTTACTAATTTAACAAGTGCAGTGATTCACTTAACAAATGTGGCAAGAAAAGTCATAAAATGGGGCAAAACTCACTTAACAAATTCACTTAACAACATAAGTTTTGGGCTCATTGGTGATCATAAGTCGAGGACTACCTGTACAAGCCTAATATCGGTTAATACTGGGACTTACAAAATGATGCAGAATGTAATACCATCATATTAAAGGAAAACTTTGAAAAATGCAGCCAGAAGTTCCACAACATCATCATTGTCAATAATTATGTCTGCTTCTATGGATAAACTATGTCTAAAAGATGTCAATGAATGAATGTTTTGATGCTGAATTTACAAAAGAGGCTTTTTAAGGCCTTGACAGAATCTGTGTGCGTGATGGGATATAGAAGAACTGAACAGAAATTAAATCCTATGACACATTTGATTGAATTAAAGATTAAAACTTTTAGAAGTAAGTGGAAGGAATATAGAATTGGCTTATTTGATCAAGGTTAAATTAAGGTTTGTTTTTTTTTTGTTTTTGTTTTTTTTTTGCTGCAATGTTGTGGCAACCATGTATGGACTTGTTACTGACACCAGGATTTAAAAGTTGATGTTTTATGAATGTTCTTATAAATAAGAAATGGGAAATGGGATGAAGAGATCTCTACTTAACATCGTAAGAGGATTGTTTACACTTCTGATGAAGGTTGAAAATAACTTCTTTACATATTTCTTTTCTTTTTCTTTTTTTCCTGCACTTTTTAGTCTTTCTTCCCATACACTTCTTCTCTAAGTTTAGTTTGTATTAGTTTTTATTATTGTAATTAAAATTCTTAATAACAATTATATTAAGAAAATAAAATAGACAGATGCTTTATTCTTGCCAGCAAGCTTTTTATACATTCTGTCTTCCTTTTAATATGCCCTTTTTAATTTAATGCTCCTAGTACATCTTGCCAGAAATATTTTTTTTTATTTCATTCTGGTCTCATTCATTCCCAGTTTCCTGTTATATACTTTTTATTCCCAAGTACAAACATTATTTTTTCCATTTCCTATTCTGAAAATGAGCCATAAGCCCCATATATTTAAGAAACTCATCCATTATGGAAGTTCTTTCTTTTTTCCCACTGCAAAATCTGAACAGAATTAAAACTACATTAGCTGATTATCCTATTGAATTCTTTGATCTGTCTTCCCCTCTTTTGGCTTTTGATGTGTCTTACCTTTAACTACAGTCAACTGAAAAGTTCATGAAATTGTGGTTCGCGTTACTCTGTAATTATCAGTTATTTCAAGTATCCTTTTTTCCCCATATGATTGATCTAGGGCTGAAATTGCTCATATTTTTATCAGCCTCCGCTGGTTATCTTCTGCATAATATACCTTGACAACCTTACAGTAATATAGTATTATAACAGGACAGAAAAACTGCCTTTGACAAAGAGGTAACTTTGTCAATATAATTAGCAGAAGTGATCTGCTAATGGATGTACAACTGTGTTGCCACCAATGCTTCTCCAAAATTGCCACTGAATTTTCTTCCCTAACATGGCAGCAAGAAATTATTATTCCTATAAACAGGATATACATTCAATTTAAATTTAAGTCCATTAGAATTTTTGTCCTGGCCCAGTTCATTTTTTAGCACACCACTCAAAGGCCAATTTGCTATTTTCCCATCTGAAAGATGTTCTCTATCTTCATCAGGACGAGAATGATTTAGAAATTTAAAATTTATAACAACAAAAAGCTGAAGAGTAACATTTCAGAACATTGAGGCTAAAATCATAAGCATATATATATGTGAACCTTGGTGGCGCATCAGACTAAGTACTGTTAAGTACTGTTAAGTAAAACCAGCTGCCTGCAATTACTGCAAGTTTGAATTTCACCAGGCTCAAGGTTGACTCAGCCTTCCATCCTTCTGAGGTAGGTAAAATGAGGACCCAGATTGTGGGGCAATAAGCTGACTTTGTATAAAAAAGAACACCGCTTAGGGCGGGCTGAAAGCCCTATTAAGCATGTATATACAAAAGTATGAAGGCTATTGCTTAACGCATTGTAAGCCGCCCTGAATCTCCGGAGAAGGGTGGCATATAAATTGAACTAATAAATGAATGAATGAATGAATAAAAATCTTCCTGAAGTTATTTACAATTTTATATGCCTGTGGAAGGAAAGATTCAACACTCCTGATGTGACCCTCTTCAGAACTGAAGGAGCTTCTTGGATGAAAAGTGAAACATTTTCAAGGAAAAAAACCAAGAAAGTCTAGTTACTTTTTGAAAAAGCACCTTTGGGACAACCATGACCTGGATGATTGAGAATCTCCATAGATATCCTGATATGAGCTTTCCTTCTTGATGGTTTGGTGTCTCTTGGGAATTTAGGAGACTAAAGGACCAAATCTGTATTTCAGATGAATAAAAAGAGAAGTGCTGAAGACACAGTGTGTACATGTCCATGGAAATGACTAATGGAGTTGAGTCAGATTACTGAAGGAGAAACTAAACATAACCCGGACCTTAACCCAATTGAAAATCTATGACGCTGACTAAAGAAACGTGTTAGTAAGAAGTGACCCAGCAATAAAACCCAGTTAATAGAAGCAATCATTCAATCTTGGTTTCACATTATAACAGCTGCAGAACTAAAAGACTTGGTTCACTCCATGGGAAGACTTTGTAAGGCTGTAATTCATGCTAAAGTTTACCCAACTAAGTATTAACTGACCAGATAATTTTTGTATATCTTGTTTCACTTTTCTTCTTTATACTGTAACTGCTGTTCTAATATCAAATCCTTCATAAAAGTTATTGCATCACATTTTTGATTAAATTATCTTTCCATTGATATATAATTTTATGGTAGTACACACACACACAAAAGTGGTATTATTAGCTAGTTTTAGAAAATGCATTTTTCCCAAAAGGTTTCCACAATTTTGGCCACTACTGTAACTTCTTCAAAGTCTTCCAAAGATGCAGACCAGCTACAGCTAGCAAATCAGGTGTGTAATTTTTTTCATTTCTCCTACAAACTGATAAGGACTGAAAGATGGAGAAGCCAAGGGGTCAAAGGGGACAATTACTAGGCAATTCCAACCCAATGAGGACCTACTGAACTATAGGGGCTGCAGAATGGGAGAAAATATAAGGCTAAGTGAAAGTTGAAACTAGATTAAGTCTTGGGTAAAAGGACTAGAATTCCCTGTCCTTAAAGGAGAAAGCTAAAGAAAGAACTATGTTTACTACTGCCTATTGCTAGAAAAAATGGGCAGTTAAGAACACAGGATAAAGGAGAAATTTGTAACCTTGTTAAGCATTGTCACTTCTAGCTTAGAGATACAGTATTAAATAAGATAGGTTGAATCTAAGCTATATATAATAAGCTTAACACCCTAGGACTGTATAGTTCATTTAATAAATATCTCAAGAACGCCATTTAACCGTAAATGCCAAAGGAAAAGCATTCAGCCTCCTGATCTGTAGGTTTATATTGCACCTTAAATGTAACCCTGCCTCAAAAAGAATGGTTAGGAATAGTTTTAGGAAATATATTCACAACTAAATCTATCTCATATAGTCAGGCTTGCTAGAATAAATGCAGTTTGTGTTTTTTTAAATGTTCTGATCATTGTGATTGTCTTTAATGACATCAGAATTTAAATCTCTCTTCCAAATTTTCTATCCATTTCTGAATTTGTGGCAATTTGGCTGAAATAACACAGGTAATTGTGTAGATAATGAAAGGTCAATAGAGAGTCAGCAATCAGTGTTTACATCAGAAACTTACTAAGACGACCTTGTGTTGAAAGCATCAAGGCCTTTATGCTTTCTAGGAGCGTTATTTTTGTTCCAAGAGCTCCATTTCATACTGTACTTGGCTCTTCTCACTGTGGAGTGAATCAGTGGTGGGATTCAAATTTTTTTAGTACTGGTTCTGTGGGCGTGGCTTGGTGGGCGTGGCATGGCATGGCATGGCATGGCATGGCTTGGTGGACATGGCTTTTTGGGTGTGATAGGGGAAGGACACTGTAAAATCTCCATTCTCTTCCCACTCTAGGGGAAAGTTACTACAAAATCCACATTTCCTCAGTTGGGACTCAGGAGGCAGAGATTAGATGGGGGCGGGGCCAGTCAAAGGTGGTATTTACCAGTTCTCCAAACTACTCAAAATTTCTGCTACCGGTTCTCCAGAACTGATCAGAACTTGCTGAATAGCACCTCTTGAGTGAATACTTGAATATTTTTCTTGCACTACTTTCTGTATCTCAATACAGATCCTTGGATATTATTTAACCAAGAGGCAATGGCAGAGGAAAAAGTCAATTGGCATTTAAAAAAAAAAAAGCAATGGCAGAAGAAATGGAACAGAAAGTGTAAACTTGACCTGAAAAATGTCTGTGGTAAAACAATCCAATATTGGACTTAAAACTAAAAACAAAAGAAAATAAACAAATCCTTCTCCAAAAAATAAAAGTGCTGTTCATTATATGCAAAAAAATATTATATATTATTCTGTATTATGATACATTTGCTTTAAATATATGAACTTCAGCTGAAGTGTGGATTAGAGTAGTCATCTCTGAAACGAATTTTGATTATGAATCTACAAACAACAGGATAGCTTAATCCTGATGTGGCTTCTGCAATACAGAGGTACCAGATTCTTACTATTCATGAACATGCCATTTTCAGAAGGCAAAATGGGATTGCCATTGATAATAATTTAAATAATTAATTGATAATTAAATTAAATACTAATTTATTTAAATAAATACATGTTATTTATTTATCAAATCACTTATATCACAATTGTGACTCCGGGTGGCATACAATAAAAACAGAATAATAAAACCAGATCTTAATGTAACCATACAGAAAAGAAATGTGCATATAACATAGAAGAGTGTTTAAAAACTCAGATATAATAGAACTCACTTGCAGGGTTTTTGTTCGAAACAGATCTCCTGGTCTTTTGGAAAACAACACTTTGTAAAACCTCTCTAGAAGACCAATAGTGTTGGGATTAATCTGACTTCAGTGTGGGGGGCAAGTCTTATGGCAGAAAAGGGTCCAATCAAGAGGTGGTATTCAGCAGGTTCTGACCAGTTCTGGAGAACGGTAGTGGATATTTTGAGTAGTTCGGAGAATCGGTAAATACCACCTCTGACTGGCCCCGCCCCCATCTATTCTCTGCCTCCCAAGTCCCAGTTGATCGGGTGGAAATGGAGATTTTACAGTATCCTTCCCCTGGATACTGTAGGCCACCAAGCCACTCCCAATAAGCCACGCCCACAAAACCAGTAGTAAAAAAATTTGAATCCCACCACGGGTCCAATGAGATGGAACTCCTTGTCTGATGAGGCCGTAATATCTCTTTCTTGTCTGACCTGATGGAGCAGGTAGGTACCTGATAGGGAAAAGGATAGAAGAGATATAAACCTAATAGTGACTGGAACATCAAAACAGTAGGAAGAAAAGTTGAACTTCTGAACAGTAGCTTTTAGATCATCAGAACATCATCAGAATTGCAAGGAGCCTTGGAGGTTTTCTAGTCCAACCTTCAGACAAATGACTGTCCACTCTCTTCTTAAAAGCCTCCAATGATGGAGTAGCCATAACTTTTTAAGGCAAGCTGTCCCACTGCTTGATTCTGTTCTGTCAGGAAATTTCTCCTTAATTCTAGGTTGCTTGATATTAATATTAATTTAATATTAATATTAAATATTAATATTCAGCTGAGCTTAATACATTTGTGCTTGTTGAGCGCAGGATTTTATCTGGGTGGGTTAATATAAACAGGAACTAGTCCCTTGCAGATATTAATGAGGTATACTCTTTATACTCATTTTGAGTATTATGATTGGCTCAGGGTGGGCTTTGGCTGCCTGAGGCCCTAATGTCTCCTAAGCTACTGAAGTTCTGTAACATTCATTATTCTGTGTCAAGCCAAAATTACCTTGTAGGAGCATTGCATAATGTCTGGTATATTAATCATTAGAGATATTTTTGAAGCACTCAATTACATTATGAAAGCTGGGCTATGTTCTTATCTTTCTAACAGTCACATGTAAAGCACCAAGGCCCCTATTACTTTGTAATAAGAAATGCATATCCTGCAGAATAATGCATTATGCACATCCTCGTCTATAGGATGGAAAAGGTCAGCCAGCGACTTGAATATTTTTGTCTTCTAGATCAATTTCACTTAAAAGAGTTCATTTGAAAGAATGGTTTTATCTTTTCAATATGTCCTAACAGCAGGCTATCACTTTACAGAACCAGATTTCGACCATTTTATTCTATTCAAAATAGAATGAATTATTTCAATCTGGCTGATGTCCAGTCATTTTGAGGTTATCAATTTAAAAGTGTTTTAGGATACATTTTAGCTAGCCTTTTGTTGCAAAAATAAGAGAAGGGAAAAGAAAGATGAATTGGCTTACTTTAGAGTAGCGTCATGATCTATAACTGAACGACTCCCTGGTAGTTTTTCTGCATGCTTAAATTCTCACTTTTTCAAATCTAATCAAATAATGGCAACCATTTGCTTTCATTCTTCAGTCTGGCATTTTTAGCAGGTGTTGAGTTCATGCAGATTCACATTTGAGTTTTTAACTTTCATAAAGGAGAAACCCTGCTGAAAATGTTAGAGATACAAAAGCTATCCCATTTCAAAAGCATTCTGAGGATAGTTATTATTTTTTTAAAATGCCTACTGAAAATACTTTTATTCCAAAGTCTAATATCCATGCTAGGCCACTTTTCGCTCCTTTTATAAGTTCCAATTCACATCTTAATTTATATGATAAATATTTAGAATAGAATTGTCATTAAACAAACAAATGGATTACCAAAATATAGACAAACATGCAAAAAGCTATTGAACAAACAATATGTTTGAATTATATGAAAATATTCTTTTATTTAAAGCCTGTATAATTTTCTTCTACATTTCCACAATTAGCAAAAAGCATAATGATAAAGTGAAGGGATAAAAATATATAAAACTATAAAGCATATGGCAACTTTACCATTTTAAATTTTCTCTGATACCAACATGTCTTGTAATTAAAACTGCATTAAACATTTCATTTTATATAAATGCTTTATAAACCCAGTTTATGATGGACCATATTAGGTCAAATTGAGACACATTGTTACTACTAAAAATTCTGGAAAATTACTCTGCTTTTTAGAGCTTTAAATTGAAAAAATCTGAATTCCCTTTAAGCCCAGAAACCAAGTGGATCCAGTGAAGCTCTCCAAAATCTGGAGGAGATCAAACAAATTATACCGGATACAAATGGCTTGTCTCAATATTTAATTGACAATTGGTAGCATCGTTTCAGAGGGCAGGTGCTGCCACAGAGAAGACTCTCCCCCTGGGGGTCGCCAGCCGACATTGCCTGGCTGACGGCACCCTGAGGAGTCCCTCTCTGTGGAAGCGTACTAGTCGGTGGGAGGCTATCGGCGGAAGAAGGTGGTCCCACAAATACCCAGGTCTTATACCATGGAGCGCTTTAAAGTTGGTAACCAACACCTTGAAGCGCACCCGGAAGACCACTGGAAGCCAATGCAGTAGTCCAGGCAGGAAGTGATGAGTGCCTGAGTGACTGTGCATAAGGCGTCCCGATCCAGAAAGGGATGCAACTAGCGGATCAGGCGGACCTGATGAAAAGCCCCCCTGGCTACAGCCATCATATGCTCTTCTAAAGACAGCCGTGCATCCACGAGGATGCCCAAGTTGCGAGCCCTCTCCGTGGGGGCCAAGAACTCGCCCCAATAGCACCAGCTGGCTATATCGGGATGCCGGAAGCCACAGCCATAAACCCCAGTATGCAAAAGCAGTAACCAAGCCTGTTTATCCTGATATATGATAGTTAAGGCTGACCACCTTAAATTGTTACAGAAAGGAATCTTCGTTGGAACTGACGCCCCGTGTTCCCCACATTTTAATCAGCATACAGTTCCACCCCAGTGCAATCACTCAATTATCTAATTACCTCATATCCTCCCTCTCCATCCCCAATCCATCACAAACCACTTCAGTTGTTCCGGCTGTTCACCTTAAAGTGATTAGGTTGATAAACTGCTTTGGTGCATGACCCTGACATCATCTAACCTGTGGCTGGGAAGTCGAAGTGAAAGGCATGCTGACTCTCTGACAATCCAGAAGAGCAGGGGGTCATCGGTGAAAGTGTGCAGCAGTGGAATGGCGATCCCCACAAGAATGCAGCCCCAAGTACTGTTTCAGGGCTGGGGCTGACAACTGGTTCACAAGAAGCAGACTGAACCGGGAGCAAACTGACTGAAGCAGACTGAACCGGGAGCACTGTCTGAAACCCATGATGGTTTGAACAAAAAGCAGTTTATAATCATTTTTCTTTTAAACCATCCTGGGTACTGAAAGACTAAGTTGAAGATGATTGTTTTAAATTAGACCTACATTTTGAACAAAGGGTGAAATTCTTTTAAATAGATATCTCACTGAGGTTTTTGCCTTGTTTGGGATGGTTGTCCAGAAAAAAAAAATGTACTCAAATGAGCCATTTTTATTTACCCAAGAAAAATTAAATGCTAGATCTAATGGGGAAAGTTTTTCACCCACCTGATTTTTATTAGGAGGAGACACAATACATTGTTTTCCATAGCAATGTGTCTGGTAATGTGTTTCATTTTGCACTTGCTGCCTTGCTGCCTTGAGGCTAACTCTGTCTGGGTTGATTGCTGTTCTCTTATTTTCCATTTATTCATTTTCAACCTCTAAATGCATAAACAGAGGTTTCCCAAGGATATGCTAAGGCTCCAGCATTTTCTCCGCAAAATGACATAGACTCCAAAAACTAATATTGGACTTTTTCTGCTGTATGATCTGCACACAAACAATGGAACTATGTAAAGTAGAAAGCATTTCAGAGCAAACAGAAATAGCTTACAATGCCATAATATCAACCTTGGAACAAATGTGAAGAGTAACAGAGATGACGGAAATACTGCAGACTCAAAGCAAGGACACAAAGAAAGTGAAACAGAGCATAGAGAGGTTATGATTCCAATGGGATTGTGTTTTTTTTCCAGTTGAGACTACTTATAGTTTAGTGGCAGCTTTGCATCATTTGCAGAGGGAAAGTCTGCAACTTCTCCAAGTCACGTAAGGAAAGAAACTTCTCTAAAGCCCTGAAAATCCAAGGCCAGTTACTCTAAACAAATCGGAAGACAACTTCCCATAAGAAGACTCAAAGACTATCAAGGGATGTTTGAGTACAAAATATAGACTGCTCATGCAGTTATATGGACCATTCCAACTGACATGTTGAAATAATGAGATTATTAGGGAAACATCTTTTGTACTAAAATCTAATAAGATTTTGATGGTCTATTGTACTGTGTTTCCCCAAAAATAATGCTTATTTTGCTTTACAGCCACATCTCAGGGTTTTATAAATTTCTGCTCTGTGAAGTCTTGTAGGTGGAGTGTTCTTGCTAAAAATGTTTTATCATTTTGCCTTTTATTATACAATGTTCTGTCTGTGGCTTCCCTGGTTTTACTTGCATTCTAGACAATAATCACGTCACTGAAGAGAACTGCTAAAACCCAGATGCTGTCTAATTCTTAGGAGGGCTTCTACTAATCTGTTATCAAGATTGCCCCTTTGTGACTGTACAGTAATATCAGGGATAAGAAATTGTGTTGAATTCAGCAAGAATCCTAGTTAGATATTGTGGCCTTGAACATGAGCAGAGAGCTGAAAGAATACTGAATAGTTAGGCTGCAGAATATTCCATTAAAATAAAATACTTCTAAATTACATGGACTTACCCAAGCTATCAATGAATACTAATAAGTATATTTTTAAAAAGAAATTCATGAGGATGGAAACACCTAATTTTACCCAAACTGTACCTTCCAAGGAGGGGAACACAAGCAAGAGTGCAAAAAATAGGAAGTGCCTTTTACTTTAAACACATATCTTCATTTAATTAACAATAGATCAACTGAAGAATTGGCAAGCAAAGAAAACACGGGCTTGATAGCATCAAATGTGATCCAAAGTTAAGCATCCAACAATTAAAAGAAGCTGTGCTTGACAGGGTAGCATGGAGAGCATTTGCCTAGAAAGTCACCAAGTGTCAGACATGACTAAATGGTTAAAAGAAACAAACAGGTCAACTGAGAAATGGATATATGACGCACCATGTGAAGACTGCTTCCTTCACCTGTCTCTTGTAATTTGTCTTGCTGGTCAAAACAAGTCATATGTGGAAAGAGACACTGCCATCTCCAACAAATTTATATCAGACTACTACAGGAGAAATAAAGAGAAATACGGGCAAGATAAAAATACAAAGAAGTCAAAGTTGTATTGGCGAAAGAGGATAGAAAGAAGAGTCAGTGCAACTGGTTTGGTACGGAAATATTATATAAAGAGATCCCCAAATGAATGATACATATGAAGGTTTGAACTAGAGTCAGAAATTCTAGGTTCTAAGTTCCAGTGGGCTGCCAAGCATCAAAATTTTGATCATGTCACTGAAGGAGCACCGCAATAGATTTAACTTCAAGCATGGGCCTTAAATCTCTTCATTCAGTACCATTAGTTTTGAATGTCATTGCTCACTGAATGAATGATCGTAAGTTGATGACTACTTGTATCATGAATAACAGACACACAAGCTTGTAAGAATTGCAGTAGATGTATAGCTGTTATAGCAGCAAAATTTAATCATTCATTCATCACATTTCTGTTTTGCCCATCTCATTTTAGTAACTCTCAGGGAGACTCACATCTTGAAGGGTTAGATGTGGGGAATCATTAGAAGTCAGCTGAAAGTCACCAGAAGAATTCTGTAATAATTTGAGGATAGGATAATTCTAGTCCACAGCCATACTGCCATCTTCTGCACGGTCACTCCCTACCAACAGGACATGTGAATGAGTGACATTCAATTATGTTCAGAGGCAATGCAAAAAACCACTAAGGAAGCAATTTACTACTCTCGCGCTGTATGCAATTCTTCACTTGAAATCAATTTTTCATTATATGGGAGAACAGTATGTTGAGTTGATATATTTGTTCTCATAACTTGATAGAGTAGCCAGTAATGTGTAAAGCTTGTCTCTATCAGGGAAAAGTGACATTTGACAAACTAGGGAGACAGAGAAGAATTTCTGTTAATAAAATAATATAATGTTTTCTGATGGAATTTCTGGGTTAATGGCACAAGTTCCATATCCAGCAAGATATCCAGTTCCTTGAGTTTGTAATGTTACACTCAATCCTTTCATCAATGTGATGGGTAATGTTACATCTGGGTAAAGAGTAAATGCTGACTTCAGGAAATGACATTTTTGCCGTTTGTGCTGATCAACTGCCTTCTATGTGTATCACTTGGGTGTATTTTGTTCAACTGTCGCATGGTTAAAAGATAAGTGATTTACTCACCTATTTTGAATAATGTTAACTGATATACTGAAGCTGAATTGCACATTTGGAAAACATACCCAAGAGTCAGGTGTGTTGAAGTGATACCCAAGCTGCTATATTAATCATAAGTCTTATATTTTTAAGTCACATTAAAGCTAAATGTTTAAAAGAATCCATGTTTTATCTGTATACATGATTTGGCTCCACCTGAACTTCACTAGGAATCCATGAGTCCATATAAATCTAGTTTATTTTACTGTTCATGTTAGTAGGAAAGAATTTAGCTCATAATTTGTAAAGGGGAAAATTATTAAAAAGCTACCTTTGTTTTTATGTGTAACATTTCCTTCTTGTTTGTGCACAACTTCTGATCTTTTCAGAATTGTTTCAACACTTCTTCATCCTTAATGAAAATGATCACACACTATCCCAACCTTTCCAGATAAATTCTGACTTGGAAAAATTCTGTTGTGAGCTCCGTTTTCACAGGAATGACAGACAGTGACAGTTTTGAGGTGGAATCACTTCCAAGAAAGGCAAGTGGAAAATGTCCCCATAATGTTGAAAAACCCTGCTCCACAAACAGTACAAGATATTTCAGAGTCAGAATATTTTAATCTTGAAACATTTTGTTTGCCTCTATTCTATGTAGAATAGAATATAGCTTTTAGAATAATGATCCTTTAATGATGCTCAGTTTATTTTGTTTTCAAAGGTTTGAGTCATATTGGTTAAGTTAACCATGCAAGGAGTGGGTAAAACCCAGTGAAAGTTAAGAAGGGCTCAAGCATTTTAAGATAGCTAAATATGAGAAAGGCATAATTTTCTTCTTACATACAGTACATACTGTAGTTTTATCATTATCTCCAGTCAAATATTTGTGGAAATGATGCAGATCCTTCACTCTGAGAAAAATAGAATGAGTACGTATACCGTACACAGCAAGATTTATTTTGGGCTGCCCTGCTTTGGATTTTCTGCAGTCATCCTAATAAGATCTGGTTTATTATGTCTTGTATACATTTCAATAAATTTTCGGGATAATGCAAGCTGAGAGTTGTCTCTAAGCCCAAAGCACACATACTTGGTCTTCAATCTGACCCATACTTACTAATGTGCAAGGCTCACAGAACATAGTTGGATTTGCTGGCAAGAACAAGCACAGACCACATGCTACAGCATATTGGAGCACTGAAACTTCAGTGGAATAATTGGAATAATTATCTTGGAATTCAGTCATTCAACTTGTGGCATATCTTGAAGCGACCAATGTATGCTGTTTCATAATTTCAATAATAATTAATTTTGTGCTGTGTATTACTAATGATATAAAGTATTATATATCTGATAGTTAATATTTGTTGGACTGTCTCTAAAATCTGAAAGTGAAGTCCCATCACTAAGCAGTGATAATTTAAAGGACTCCAGAGGTGTGCCTTCACTGTTTCTCTGCTTGTACAATGTAATAAACTTCCCTCAAAATTTGGATGGGCCTCAATAGCTCAAAAGGCCAGTAAGAATGTCTTTTCCCCCAGGCACTGGACTAGGATATTACTTGAGCCGTATCGAATGTTTTGTCAATTGCTTCAGGTTCAAAACATTTTAATTATTTCCATTACATTTTTCAAAAACTCTGGTAACCATCAAGAGTTGCATGGCTAGTTGGTGCCCATATAGTACAAATTTAATAAACAAACAACAGGCATTAAGAATATTGTATAAAAATTCTGCACATTAGGGGAAAAAAAATCACACTGATGATGTTACTTAGTTTGGTAATCAAATGTCTGCAAGCAAACCTCAGAGAACATCCTGCAGAGGACCCTGCAGTTGAATCCTGAACTAAAAATATTCTATCAAAAAATTGCAACATATATAGCAGTGATGGCGAACCTTTTAGACACCAAGTGCCCAAACTACCTGCATGCATGCCCAAACTGAAAGGTGCATGCATGCACAAGCATGCGCACATGCATGGACATGCACGCAGGCACAGCAGTCTGGCTGGCAGGACGCTGGGCATACCAACACCGGCAGTGTGGCAAGAGGTAAGATCTTTTTCTTCCATGAGCTTCTTTTTCATTGTTTGCAAGGAAACAGAAGCTCACAAAAGAAACGCCATGGAGATCTGACCTGGGGTGACGGTACACATGCCAGCAGAGAGGGATGTGTGTGCCACCTCTGACATGGGTGCCATAGGTTCACCATCATGGATATATAGCAAATGCAAGCAATATGTTAAAAAATAAATGAGGACTTTCTTGTTTAATTTGAAACAACCTGCAGAAGATTGCAGAGACCACAATAATATTCTGTTCAATTTGGTCATAATGGACTTTCTATAAATTGAGTTTATACTTAAAAAAAATCTATATCTCCGCAGCTCAGTAGTAAAGTGTATGTAAGCAAATATGATGTGTAGGAAGTATTGGTAACATTGTTATTCTTATTATTGGTAACTTTATGCATAAATGCATATTTGTATTGTAAATAACAAAGATAAAGATGCCCTTGAGCCTCATTCTTGGCAACTGCATCCACACAGTTTTATGGGCTGGATTTATGGAACTAGTAACTCACTTCCTTCTTCTGAGATTTTTTTTAAACTTCCAGTTTAGCCACATTATTTTTTGTCTTTCTAGTTGCTGCTGTTGCTATCGTTCAATGAATTAACAACAACCACAATGACAACAAAAAAGCTTTTTTTTTTCTTTTTCCCATCTATAATGCGGCCAATACTGATCTTATTTCTCAGTGGAAGAATTCAAATATACTGTATCCCAATAAAACTATATGTGAAGAAATCATCAGTTAAGCAGTGGAAATACCTAGATGATAAACATCTGCAAATTTACATTCAGTTCTCCAATCATCTTCCATGCAATAATCTACTTAGCTCTGTGGTAAGATAATGGGAGGTTACCATATTCCAAAAAAGATGCTGAAGCACAGAACTGGATAAAATTTTACTAAATACGGGGGGGAAAGGCCTTAAGGAAGCTATATCACTATTTATTAGAACAAGATAGTTAGAAGAGCAAGTAAAGAAGACTATGATAATTTGGAGCAAATATTTTGGCTACGGTATTGATTTGGATAATTGGCAGAACTTGTGGGAAAAACCCATAAAAATCACTTTAGCAACATCATACAAAGAAAAAATATATAAAATGTTTTTTAGGTGGCATCTCCCACCCACAAGACTAGCAAGAATAAGTAAAAAAATACTCTCCAATGTGTTGGAAATGTGAGGTGATTCCAGGGACTTTCTCCCACATGTGGTGGGAATGCTCAAAGGCCAAACAATTTTGGCATCAAATAAGGTTTTGGCTAGAAGAGATTCTATTATTAAAAATAGAGATTAAACCGGAATTCTTCCTATTAGGTTTATAGAGGGTAAATACAACAAGAACACAACCTACCTAATATTACATATACTAACAGCAGCAAGAATAGCCTTTCCCAAAAATGGAAGAGTAAAGAAATCCCCTCAGAAGAAGAAGTGCTAATCAAAATCCTCAATTGTGCAGAAATGGACAGACTTACCTTGGAGCTATGAAGAACGCTTATAGGAACTGGATATGGCTAGTCTAGAGAAAAGAAGGACTAAGGGTGACATGATAGCAGTGTTCCTATATTTGAGGGGCTGCCACAAAGAAGAGGGGGGTCATTAGAATTGTTTATGATTATAGAAATACTGTGCATCATTACATTTTAGATCAAAAAGTTAATGTATTTTATATTTGTATCCCTATCAAGGAAAGAAGTCACTCTTTTCTTAATTTTTTTCCATCTATTATTCTTCATCTTCCCCCTCTATTCTTTTCCCTTCAAATTCTTGTTTTGTTTTTTATATTTTATAACTTGTAGAAATGTAATAAAATATATTTAAAAGAAATCAAAGCAACAATAAACTTTAACAATAGAGAACATTCTCCTCCTTTGCCTACGGTAAGATTTTCTGGTATTGTCCTAAAAGAACCCTGTGTTAGGATGTATTGTGACTATTAGGATATACAGGAGTTTATTGTGAAAGCCATATGCCTAAGCCATTCTTGATAGGCCAGCCTTCGTGCAGATGGTCAAGTCACCAAAGGAAACTGAGTCAGAGTTTGCCAGAATCAATCTTCATACCTCAGGAAAGGTATTTAATGAACAATAAATCTAAGAAACATGCACAGTGTTCCTATGCTATACTGCTGTACTAGACTATTTGTTGTGGATTCATTTAGTTTCCCATTATTATTTTGTGTAATTACACATTTTGTTGGCATCTTACCTCAAAGTAAGATGTAAATTATTGCTAGTTCAAATCTCACCAGGCTCAAGATTGACTCAGCCTTCCATCTTTTCGAGGTAGGTGAAATGAGGACCCAGATTATGGGGGCAATAAGCTGATTTTGTATTAAAAAAAAACACCGCTTGGGGGGGGGGGCGAAAACCCTACTAAGCAGGTATATACAAAAGTATGAAGGCTATTGCTTAACGCATTGTAAGCCTCCCTGAGTCTCCGGAGAAGGGCGGCATATAAATCTAACTAATAAATAAATAAATAAATAAATAAATAAATAAATAAATAAATAAATAAATAAATAAATAAATAAATAAATAAATAAATAAAGTATGGTCTGCGGTGAAATTCCAGGGTCTATATTAAGGAGTTATTTAAAAAGACAACACAATGTAATGTTGCAGTATTTTTAAATGGGGGCTTAGGCCCCCTACAGGGTGATGAGGGGGAAATCTGGAACAAAAAATCTAGATGGATCCAACTTGACCCAAGCTGAAGCCATGCTGACAGTGGTTGCCATGTCTGTGGACTCCGGAATTGGATCTGCTCTCATGCTGAGAAAAGTCTGAGACTCTGAATTGCGCTGTAATGTATTCATCAATGTCAGACCTGCTCATTTTATCGAGCATTTTTTAATTTCAGCCAAATAGCTTTTGTGTGGGGAAATTCCTCATAGAAGAATGAATTTTACTGCAAAAAGAACTGCAACAGACTGAGTTTTGTTCTCTGTTGTGTGATTTCTGCTCTTCATTCTGGAATTTAATAGAGATACCTACCTGGGTTTAATCATGAGTGTGACAATAAAAAGAATGATTCTTTAATATTGTGATGACACTCAAAGGACCCTTTGGGTATGCATGCTAGTCAAAAAGGCCCTTTGGGTATTTGTGCTGTGCAATGGGGATTTCTCCTAATCTTTTCCTTCCTTTACAGCACATTCCAAGGTATTTCAGTTGGAATTAAACCCTGTTGAATGCAATGAAGCTTATTCCCAGGAAAATGATAATAGGATTGTATCCTTAAGGTATAACCATTGTTTCAAAATGTATGTGACATACACAATCCAGTGCTTGCTTTTGTGAAGCAAATGTTTAAACATGAAAAAAGCCATCTGGAGTAGGAAAATCTTTAGAAATCAATTACTTTTTAAATTAATATTGGAAGCTAAATCCTGAATGCTCATTTATTCAGGTTTGAGAGAAGCAAGCAGATTTGCCAAGATTGTGTCTTACGTACTACAGTTCTTTGGAATGAATAGATTTTGTTCAATTAATATGTATGTGTATGTGTATGCATATGAATATATGCATATCTCCAAGATAAGGTATTCATCCATCCATCCATCCATCCATCCATCCATCCATCTATCCATTTTTCATATTTCTTAAGCATCCATCTCCCTAGAAGAGGGGCTCTGGGTAGTGTTTCCAGGGGTGATGTTTGGGAGATTAATGAATGTGGGAAGTGTTCTTAATTTATTGTTAATGTTTAATCCATGACTGACATTATTTTTTGGGTTTTTATGTTTATCTTATTTAATGTTATATTGCTGTTTTTAACTGTGCTCTCTCTTTGAGTTGCTTAAGTGAGATGGGTGGCCATATAAATCAAATAAATGAATAAAATAATAAGATCTACTGAAATAAAAGAGGTTTGTTCCAGCTTCCCATCTCTTTCTTTTAGCACAACATGCAATAGAAGATTTTATTTTGGAGAGAGCCCTCAAGTAAACAAAAACAAACAAGTAACTAATGTTTCTTATGACTGTTTTATTTGTCTCCAAGTAATCTGAGAATTTTGTATTTTATTGAATTAACAAAAATCCCAGACATAAAGATTATTTTTTCCAGGGTTTAGATAAATATACTCTTGTTTGTTAAATTCCCTTATTTGGTGTTGAATTTGAACTACATAGAAATCTGAATGATCTTGTGTAATGCAGAGTTGACAACAGTGACTTTAAAGAAAGAGTCTAAAGGTATAGAACATAACAGATATTAGCTTTCAGTGGAATGGAACTGCATGACCTGAGGACAAAGATTAGCAGATCAGATGTACTTGGAATGTCATTAATATTTTCATATACATCTGGGAAGTGAGGGACAGGCAACTTTACTGATTTCTTTTTTTTTTTAAAAAAATAATCTTGATATCATATAAGAAATGTTTAGAGTAGATTTTCTACAATATTTTCCAGCCAAGTTTCCCCCTCCCCTTATTTTATTCTTGAAGCTCTTGGAGGAAGCCAGTGTCAAAAGCAAAACAAACAGAAATAAAATAAACACCCCCTGTCCCTCTGTACTTTAAGAAGCTATGTTTATTCATGAAGTTCAGGATGATATATTTATCTTACAAATGAAACCAGAACGTAGATAAAAATGAACATGCCGTATTACTGATATGACTGAGTATTAAGCTGACACTATGAAAGATTTTGCATGTAAGAATGGATGTGTTGAAAGGGCTGGTTTGAAACTGATAGATTTAAATATAGATGAATAATATAATTGAAGCATGTAATCTAATATTTAATAATGGCTAACACTATCCAGTATCATATGAGATATCTGATGGGTCTGGCAGCTGCTATTAGCCCCTCTATAGATGGCTTGTTTGCTTTGAAAATATGGCAGATATTTCTGAATGATGCTTTGAAGACAGAAATGGAAAAAGGCAGGGGTGTATGTCAGCAACACCCACACCATCTACCTAATTATCCATAGTATTACTTCCTTGGGAACTCTGTCCCAAGTTATACCCGTGATGGAGAACCTATGGCACGAGTGGCAGAAGTGGCACACAGTGCCTTCTCTGATGGCACATGAGCCATCACCCCAGTTCAGCTCTGCTACGCATGCATGCGCATCACCTCCTGCTGGCCAGCTAGTCTTTGGGTCTCTGCCATGCATCCACAGGGGCAGGGTGCATGTGAGGGTGCATGCGCATGTGTGAGAGTGTGTGGTGCATGTGGGGGGTTGTGCATGCATGCATGGGAGTGGGGCACATGCATGGGGTGTGCGTGTATGCATGGGGGGTAGGGCACATGTACTGAATTATACCCTTATAAAATATAATCCTTCATAATGTTCTCATGTTACTAGACTTGTTCTTGAGTAGGTAGATATTTGGAAACCAATGGGTCCTCTTTGCCCCTTTTTATGAAGCCCAGTATACTGTGCCAGATTAAAAACCCACTAATGGTGTAATCAAGAAAAGAAAGTTGTGCTTGTTTAATAAATGCAACAACATAATAATTTGGGAGAAATGTTGAATTGCAACAAACTACATGATGCTGTGACTGGCATTCTACAGCCACTTCTCAGGAATCGGTAAAGTCAAAGATCATTGCAGCAGATATAAATCTATCCCCAAACAGATCTTATCTTTAGATTTTCTGCTAAATTTACTTGACTGGTTCTGGTTTTTCCACAGCTTTGGGGCACTGGGCCTTAAGTATTTGGTACACTTGTGTGAAATCTGTTTTCTTCAGGTGTTTATTTCCTGAAGGGACTTCCAGCTGAGAATCACTAAGCACTAACTTCCTCTCCCTGTGAATTCTACCCCTTCTCTTTCATGGGGGAGAACAGTGCCTATGTTTTGAGAAATCCCCCAGATAACCAGCAGTTTACTGAGAATTAAGAGTCCTAAAATAATATAGAACACAGATGTCTTGAGAGTTTTCTCTAGTATAAACAAAAGGGCTCTAATCCTAACTGAGACTGTAGCTCATGAGTACAGGACTTTATCCATCCTAATAATTTGCTTTGAAAAAAACTTCTATTCCAGGAGCCGTAATTTTTGTGCCCCTTCTCCACCCAAATCAATATAGTGCAACATAATGGACAGCTCCTAAACCTAGTCTTTAAATGTTGAAATTGTCCCTCGTACTTTTTGAGTGACAAGTTCATATGTATTTCAATGTGGTCTTATGGTAAAGTTGTTCTTTAATTCTTCTTTTCGTGCATTCTCATTAGCTGCATTTTCATTCCCCTCTGTGTCTCATTGACCTAGAAAGACATCCTTTTCCCTGCTTCTGTTCTGTTGAGCAGCAGAGTTTCCATTTCTCTTGTGAGGTCCCTTCACAGTCTTCTTCATAACCTGTGCAATTCTCACATGCATAAAATAAGTTTTCTAACTGTAATGCTTTTTCCTTATTCCAGAATTCAAAACTTTTTTTTCTGGCTGATAGCACAATGAAGACTGGTTCTCTGTATAGGTTATTTTGAAAGTATTGCTGTTACAGATTTATTTCTGGGGAATAAAAACTTAATAATTAGGAAGGAGGAAATTTCCCTATTTCATTTTCCATAATGTCAGCATTTTTTTTCAGGTACAAAATTCAGTTTGTAGTGTTTCCATCTTAGTTTGCAAATGACGTTAAAAGAATGCACAAAAAATTATATGCATTTCTGTGTGCCTTCTTATGCATGGATTTTCCCAATATGTGCATTTACAAGGATTTTCCTTCATTTGCTTTTTTATATTCAATTTCCCTAATGTATAAAGACATCTTACACTTTTCTTTTGAATCAACGCTTGTATTACAACATTTGGAGACATTTGAAAACTGGAGGATTGTTCTATAGCTCAGCAAAGTACAAATTAGGTTGATTTGTATTAAAATCCAAATCAAATCAATCTTCTTGATCACCATAAAATTCTATGAACAGCTGCTTTATAGATGCAAGCACAGACATTCTTTCTTGTTTTCACCGTTTGCTATGAAATTATATGTCAAAATTAATACCCATCACAGGAATACACTTTCATTGTTTATTTAAAAAATACTGCAGACTTAGAATAGTTTAGACTTAGAACAATCCAGTACTACTAGTAAACTGGAGCTATAAATACTGCTAAAGTTTCTGGACCAAACTTTGAAATCAAAAGAAGTTTTAATTGAATAAACTACTAGTTTGCAATTGACACAATGCAATGTTTTCTTGGTATAATTCAAATGGTTAAAAATATGATTGGCGATAAAGTAATCCAAAGTATTAATCATTCTCCTGGCCTATGGTTTATGTTAAAAACATAAAAATATGTTTTTAAACAAATAACCCATTATTTTCATATTGAGATAATTGCAGCTTTGTCATGTGAATAAGGACCAAAATTGCATTCCAACATCCTGCAAATCTGTCTTGGAACCTTTACTGATGGAGATTCAATAGAACTAGAATGAAAGACAATTTCCTGCCATGTCAAAAATACAGAACAATTGTTAAACTACCAATATCAATATTGGAAAATGCTGGGAGAACAATATATAGAATTATCAATAAGAAAAAAAAATAGACCATTGATTTAGAGTAGCAATTTATGGTTAACCATTTTTATAATTCAAATGTCCTCCATTTGTCTGATAGAACAGGTCAATGGCTCTACTATCAAATTACTGTAAAAATAAAATCTGATAAAGAACATTGTGATTAGTTACATGATATATATGGATAAATGAGGATATAGTTCCTCATTTGGAGTAATCCTACAAAAAATTAAAAACTAAATATAAAAGCAACACTTGATCAAGAAAAGTCCATTGCACCTTAGCTATTGCAGTCCATTGCTGATTTCAATGTTTTAGAAGGTCATCATTAATAATTCAATTACAAATACTTTAGAACCTTTTATATTGTACAGTATGGATAATATATGTGGCATTTCCAAAAATTTATGGAATTTGAATATTTTGTATATGCACACATACACACCTAAAAGGAATACCAAACAACCAATAAAGTGTAAAAAAATATACATTAAATTAAAAATGTCTTAAAAGCCTTTCTGCATCTGTTTTATTTTTAGAAATGAATGTTTCATTTAATATATATTTAAAATACCACCAAATTTTAGAAGATTCAGGAAACTGTTCTTAGACAGAAGGAATGTGGAAATATATTTGATGAGAAATGTTTTTTTTTCTTTGATTCATGTCTCTCATTTATCTGGCCAATAAAAAGCCCAAATTCTCCATATTTTAAATGTTAAAAGTTTGCAAATGATTTAAGATTTATATAAAGTTTGGGGAGAAATTGTTGAAGGGAATCTTGCAGATGTCACTCCAGGTCTTTCAATAGACACCAAATCCAATTGATTAAAATAAAACCTACTAATCAGAGATGTGCAAATTCACAATTCTTTATAGTGATAAGTTTGCAAAAAAGGTGGGAGATGCATTTACTTTCAAACACAAGCAACTCAAATGAAAACTATGCTTGAGAAATGGGCCATATCAAGTGTGCTTGCTGAATGAATTATTTTGATTATGTTTTATTGTTGTCGTTACTTCTCAATGTAAAAATCTTGGAAATGAGATTGTTGGAAAATCTTTGTAATTTAAAAATGCAATCCAACCTACTAACATAGGACACTATTTGCATAAATATAAATGTGTTTTAAAACTAATGTTTCACTTGCTCTGCCTAGTATATTTCTGCTTTTCCAGAAGAAGTTAGGATGGACAAATTTTTTAGCTCTTCTTCTAAGAGCTGAATCTGGCATTTACAGGCACATTTGTTTCAGAGTTATTCAGAATTTTGTGATGTAATTCATGTATTATATATATAAGCAACTGTCTATTCAGAGAAAAAGTACACACATATAAAAAAAACATTGGGAAAACACATTTTTAAATGTCTAAACTGATGGATAAAAGTGAAAGAAAAATCTAATAAAAATCTGTCCTACAAAGTGGATTTCAAAGTACCAAATTAGCTCCAACATTTTATTGAGAATGATGGAAAATGCTGCTGCTCATTTATTCCAGGGCTGTCAAACTCACAGCCCGCAAGTCAGATGTGTCACGTGCTGGCCACACCCATGCCCAGTGCGATTGGGCGTGGGTGTGGCCAGCACGTGACGCATCTGACTTGCGGGCTGTGAGTTTGACAGCCCTGGAATAAATGAGCAGCAGCATTTTCCATCATTCTCAATAAAATGTTGGAGCTAATTTGGTACTTTGAAATCCACTTTGTAGGACAGATTTTTATTAGATTTTTCTAATAAAAAAAGTCATGTGATGCTGCCGTGGTGACATGAGTTTGACACCCCTGATTTATTCATTGTGCCTTCATATATCATAGCCTCTTCTGTTATAATTTCCAGGTTGATCAGGGTAATCCTTATTTATGTTAGATAAAAGTGGTTTTATTATTCATGTTGCAAAATTTTCTATGACAGCATGTGGAGTGCACCACAAAGCAACGTTTTTAAATTGACCACTAAATCACAATCTAATTCTTATCTTGGTTATGTCAGTAACCTTTTAGATACGTGGATGTTAGTCTACATTCTAAAAACTAGCTTATTGTCTTTTGTATTATTGTTCAACATTGTTAAGCATATATCTACTTTCTATTTCACATAATAATATTTTTTTCTGGTTTCATTTCAGTCTATATATGTTATTATTTATTTATTTATTTATTTATTTATTTATTTATTTATTTATTTATTTATTTATTTATTATTTCAATTTATAAACCACCCTTCTCCTTGCGGACTCAGGGCGGTGAACAGCCAGAATAAAACATGGTATACAAAAGTTAAAAACAATTAAAAATTATTAAATATTATTCGGCCGAGAGTTAAAACAACCCAATTTAAAATCAATGTCAAATTTAAAAACGGAGGATGGGATCAAGCTAGCCCAGCTAGATGGAACAAATGGGTTTTAAGGGCCCGACGAAAGGTCCGGAGATCTGGAATCCTGTGTATCTCCAGGGGTAGGTCATTCCAGAGGGTGGGCGCTGCCACAGAGAAGGCTCTCCCCCTGGGGGTCGCCAGCCGACACTGTCTGGCCGACGGCACCCGGAGGAGGCCCTCTCTGTGCGAGCGTACTGGCCGGTGGGAGGCTATTGGCAGCAGAAGGCGGTCCCGCAAGTACCCAGGTCCTAAGCCATGGAGCGCTTTAAAGGTGGTCACCAACACCTTGAAGCGCACCCGGAAGACCACCGGGAGCCAGTGCAGCTCGCGCAGGAGAGGTGTCACGTGGGAGCGCCACGTCACTCCCATAATTCCCCGCGCGGCCGCATTCTGGACCAGTTGGAGCCTCCGGGTGCACCCCAAGGGGAGCCCCATGTAGAGAGCGTTCAGTAGTCCAGGCGGGAAGTCACGAGAGCATGGGTGACTGTGCGTAGGGAGTCCCGATCTAGAAAGGGACACAACTGGCGTATCAGGCGAACCTGATAAAAAGCCCCCCTGGCCACGGCCGTCATGTGTTCTTCTAAAGACAGCTGTGCGTCCAGGAGGACACCCAAGTTGCGAGCCCTCTCCGTGGGGGCCAATGTCTCGCCCCCAATAGTCAGCGATGGCGTCAGCTGGCTATATCGGGACGCCGGCAGCCACAGCCACTCAGTCTTGGAGGGGTTTAGTTGGAGCCTGTTTCCCCCCATCCAGACCCGCACAGCTTCCAGACACCGGGACATCACTTCAACGGCATCGTTGAAGTGTTAGAAGCATGCATGGAATTTCATTGAAAAATATGTGCAGAGTTTTCTTGAAGGGTATGTGAAGTGAACAGAAATAGAACAGGAAAGCATTGCAGGCAATAAAGCAAGAAATGTAATAAAATCAAAAAGGTCCAAATTGCCGATCTTTTTTAAGAAACCCAGTGAAGAAGGCAGTAGTCAGGGTTCTGACTGATGCTCAGATTAAATCATGAGCCTTGAGCCAAGTGCTATGACATATAAGGAGTTTCCCCATTGTTGATATACTATCCCACTAATGAAATAGAATCAAACTGGCAGCCTGTGGGCTGGATGCGTCACGCACAGGCCATGCCCATCCCAGCTCCATGAAGGGAAAAAACATCATGATACGTCACATGATGACAACGTGACGCTGCAAGTTTGACACCCTTGAAATAGATAAATGAGCACAGAGAGTAATCGAAACCAGCCAGCTGACATAAATAATCAAACAAAAGTCTGCTAACATGAGAAGGAGGAGGAAGGAGGAAGGAGGAAGGAGGAAGGAGGAGGAAGTATGTCTTCTCCAATTTCCTCCTGAAATTGGAGAAGACATACTTTTAGGAACAGCAGGCAGAAAAAAGCCAACCCAACAACAAAGGAGGTCCTTAGTTTCAAGAAGTGTGAAGAAGGTAAGTCTTCAAAGAGTTCCTATCCTCAAAGAAAATAAAAGAGGCTGAGTTGAAGAAGTTGACAGGCATGCTTGCTCCAGGAATCCTAAACCTGGTATCTCCCATTTAATCTTCCAGATATTTGAAAGGCTTAGAAATTCACCTTTGTAGAACTTGGACTCATTGTTGAGCAGTATTCCTTGGGAATACTGAAAAGTGTAAGAGAAGAGCAAGAAAGCCTCCCGGGAAATGGTGGTGGGAGCTGCATCATCATTGTTTGTTCATGAATTCTCCTCATGTTGTGTGGGGCATAGAAGGTTCTTCAGATCCATAAGCTCTAGCTATTATCTCTTTAACTTCTGATGATCTGTAGAGCTATAATAGACTACTTACCTATAATTGAATGATTGACCTTTTCTTCAGACATGGATAAATGGAGTTGTCCCATGGGTAGGTGGAACTGGTATCAAATGCATGAAAATGGAAGGAAATTAACATTAGATAAAATAGCTGTGCCTAATATTTTGCTCAAGATCAAGAGAGAAAATAAGATAATATTTCTAAAACACATCAAAAATCTAGAATTTGGAAAGATTTTTGGATTAGGCAAATTTTGATAAAAGCCCTGTTTGAAAACCCTGCTTTGAGATCTGCAATGGATTATGGAAACTATTCTGGATAGAAAACTAGACTGCTATTGATGAGCACTCTGTTATCAGATTTCAAGGAGTAGATGATAATGAGAAGGCACTGGGAACAGAGTCTTTCACCTAAATTAAGATGTAATCTTACCAGTAGTCCACTCAGCCCAAAATTTGAGAATATCCCCCTGGTGGTTCAATTTATAAAATGAATTCTAGCTAGGCTTTTTTTTTATTATACTTTTGTCTCTCCTCTAATTAAGGAAGTTAACTACAAGAGAACAGTTTTTAAACTCAGGGCAGATGTTAAAGGGTGGAGAAAAACTATTACTAATTTGGTGTAGAAATAGAAGGCCATCTGTATGCTGACTAACAACATATTTCATTCATTTCAGCACTAACAAAGGGAATACAGTTTCCAGCATCTGAGTTGTAACTCTTTCAAAACTTGAAATATAATCACCGTGTTCTTTGTTCTTAATGGCAAAGGCATTTTGAGGCTATTTTAACAATTAACACTCCCTTATGTTCTTGAAAGCAAATCTTTTCACAAACCTTTTCTTAAATTTTTATCTCCCACATGCAAAATAAAAAAAAAATATTCTAAGAATACTATATAATATAAAACACATAAACACAGATAAACATAATCCAATGAAAGAAAATCAAACAATGTTAATAAAGCTTAACTGCAGTTTCAAAATAAAAATCAGGCTTTAATTTAAAAGAAAGAAAATTGCTCAGAGTAATACTTACCACCTACAGTGCTTATTCATACACTGTTCTTCCAATTTTATAATTTATATTTTAAAAAATACAGATCTGATGGTAGAAATATTTCTAACATACACTTGGGTTTTATTAACATTCTTAATAAATATATATGGATATATTGATTTTTGAAATACGGTTGTACCTTGATACTCATTGTTAATTGGTTCTGAGAGGCACGATGAATACCAAAAATGTTGAGTACCAAACACATTTTTTCCATAAGGAATAATATAATGAGTTACAAGGTAGCCAACACCGACAAGTTTTAGCTTGAGTACTAAACAAATGATGAATACCAGGACAAAAATCTGTGCGTCAAAATGCATTGAGTACATGCATTGAGTACAAATGCACAAAATGCATTTGATGAGTTTCAAAGCAGTTGAGTATCAGTACCACTGTACTAATTGTTTCAGATTAATTGATTTTTTTTCTGACTATTGGAATATATTTTTGTATAAGATGGCTTTGCAGTATTATACTCGGAATACCAAAATGCCCCTGAAAACCGTGTGGCAAATGTAAACTGGATGCTATTACCAAAAGAGCATTAAAATCTTCTTTAAATAAATAATTAACATTTTCTTTCCCCTCTTTAAGGCTATTAAATCTGTATTGGACATAGCCACCTTGAGAAGCAAAACAAGAAAAGGAATTATCTCAAATATTAGGGCCAACAAACTTTATTGGTGTGGGTGTGGTATTGTACAAGCAATCACATGAAAACTCATCAGATCTCCAAATTTTGTAAGATGCAAGATGGAAATAGAAATAAGATAATTTATATGATTTATATTTATACATGTTTGGCATGGGACTATAGCCTTGGTTATAACCCTATAGGTTTCCAGAAGATGCTACCAAACTGTAATGTTTAATGTGACAGAAGGAGGAATTTTCTAAATACATGGATTAAAAAATTAATATGAACAATATTTTTAATTTCCATTTAGATGTAAATGAAATGTAATCATTTCCTTCTGTGTTAGTCATACCACCCATTTTTTAGGGCAGGGGTGGGCAGCTATGGCCCTTTTATGACCTGTGCTCAGGAATTCTGGGAGCTGAAGTCCTCAGTTCATAAAGGTTATGTAAGTATTTACCCTAGAATATAACTTTCAACTTGAAAAATATTGTGAATACAGTTGAATATACTCCTGTATTTTTCTTTCTTTTGGTCTCATTTTGATTATCCTCTGCTACAGATAATGTCAAACCTTTCCACTTTTGAACATATAGTAATCTTACTACATATATAAAAACACAGTTCTGTGTCTTTTTTCAAAGCTGTCTGCCATTAATCTCAAAAGAAAGGGCTGTCATTTCAATTGTACATTAATCTTTAAAAATCTCCTGAATTAGTGTGCATATTTGTATTCAAAATTTTCTGGCATTTTTACACACCCACCAAACATGATAAAATGTTCCTTCATATGGTTCACATTTTCAACATAAATTCAAAGTGCCTTTATGTATTCTAGACAATTTCTCTGGTGACAGAACATCATTTTATAAAAAATCTCTTTATGACTAGTACAGTGTAAATTTCGGGCTTTTCAGCCACATATTTACCCATTGTATCATCTGTGTACTCCAAGTAACATTTTTTAGACCATTTTATCATACATTTTTTCTTGTTGCCCTTCTTTCTCAAATTTCAACCAAAGTTTAAATATTTTAGCAATTGCATGTTCATTGTTTGAACACAGTTCTATGTCAAACTTAATTTTACATTGTTCAAAACCATAAAAAATATTTCCACTGTAAACCATTCTGTTAATTGTACATGAGAAAATCATTGACAAGCATATTCTTCTGTTTTCAGATCTTGATTTGATTTTATCATCCACTTGAGCAAATTCTAGTACATCACTGTAAATTAACTATTTTATGTTTACTTATCACTTCTTGTCTATGAAATGCTTCTTGTACTGAGAGTTGCAAAGGTCTGTTCAGGCACAATCTAGGTTTGTATTTATTCCATATTCTGAAAAAGGCACATCTAACATAATGATTTTTTTTAAAAAAAATATTAACCTTAGCTTTGTGATACCACAAACATCTCTGCCACGCCCTCAAGGAGCTTTTCATATTATTATTGAATGACAGAACAATTTGGGTGACTGATTTTTCTGTATTCCACCCAAGCTGTCTCTGAGACATACCTTTTGCAAAACGATATGGCTTTCCCCCCATATGCTAAAAGTGTTTATCACAAGTGCTTGGAGGAGGGATTAAGTGGTTAAGATGAACCATACATGACTGAAAAGAAATTACTTTCTAAAAAAAATATGGCTTCTATAAGAACATATTTCAAATGGGCTGCTCAAGCAATCCACTGAATTCCTGACTACAAATAAAGAAGCATAATGCTAGGTGATACACATTGGTTTGGATTATCACTTTTGTCAGAAAATCAAGGAGGGAGAGAGAGGCTACTCTTGTTATATTTATCAAGCAATATAAGCACTGCTACCTTCTGGGCAGATAATTATGTAAAATCCTATAATCTGCACTTGACATTTGGTGAGTTTTGCTGTAGAACACATACTAGCCCAACATTCAGCATGGAAAACAAATTGATGAGATCCTTATAGACAATAAGGAGAAACTTACTGCAATTGCTTAGCCTTTATAAATGTAGTCTCTTTCTTTTTGTGTGTGTTTGTTCTTCCAAAACCCATGTGGTCATTTCTGCTGATCTTTATTATCCAGATTGAAGTCTTTTGTTTGATGCTGAAAGGAACCATGCCCTTGTCTAAACTATTTTTCTTAACCACAACCATTATTTTGCTACACAAAAGCCCAAGACACATCTGTCAACAACTGCACTGCTAAGTCACGCCAGAAGTATCTGATTAGGATTTCCTAAACAGAAACATGTCTCAAATATATCTGGCTAGTCTTCCAGTGGGCACGAAAGGCATATGAAGACAACTGAATTAAATATTTTAAACCCTTCCTCCAGCACAACACACCAAGGCTGAATCAAGAAACACCAACTCTTTAAGAGTCATTAAGAAGAAATCAATGTAAAAAGCAGATCTTTCCCTTGTTGAAGACTTATATCCAGCAAACTAATGCACACTTATCAAGATCCATTCCTAAATGCAGACATCAAAGTCAATTAGGTATACTTCATAAAAAGTAAGGTGCTCTTAGGTAGTTAAATCAATAGTATGTAAAAGTTCAGCTAACATCTTAGGTACCACTGAATTCTGTGAGACTAAAGCCCAAGCTACTTATTACCTCTGTTTGCAATTTCCCCTTTCCCTAACTATAGAAAAGTATAATTTGAGAGCTTTTGATGAAGGAGCAAGTATGGCATTCTGGTGGAGATTAGCAGCCAGATGGCAAATTCAAATCAGCAAAGTCTCTCCAGAGAAAGGAGAGATTGTAAGGTTATCTGCTTCCACTATGGACACCTGCTCCTTGTGAGTAAACTGTCAGAGAAAACATTTTTGCAGTTGGCTCATGAGTTGTGCAGCCTGATGTTGAGGGTTTCCAACCGCAGCCAATAATATAGTCTGTATGGACGTAAGATTTGTGTGACTCTCATTTCTTAACTGTGTTTGGATGTAACTAATTTCTGAGATTTTCTGAATGACAGAATAAGAAAATTCCACTTGGTGGACTATTATATTTATTTTTAGATTACAAAGGAATAGAAGAAGAAGAAAAGGTTTGAAAAGCATTTAGCAAAAGCATGTAGCAAAAAGCTTAACAAAAAGTCAATGTAAGAAAGTTTTAAACAGATAAAAGAATATAGGATGAAATAATATTTTTTTTATGAAAGTGCTTTTGAACAGATTGAAATAAAATTGGACAAACAAATTGATCTTTGTAGCAATGTTATTTTTGTTTACTATTAAAGAATGCACACAATTGATAGGTTTTATATAATAAAAGTTAAAGGTAAACATGAGCCACAACTGATGCTGTAACTATGGTTTTGGTGCTGCTTGCTTTAAAATACTGAGTGCTACTTGAAATAAAAGTATCAAGACCATAGAAGACAAAAGAAGTCTGGGGAAGGAGGAAGTTTGCCTTTTCTTTTTTCCTTATTTGAGATTTTTGGATTAGAATGTCATAACGGCAACCATCAAAAAACCAGCAAGAAGAAAGGATTGTTAGAACAACCTACAGAGAGAGAAATTGCACCAGATTTGGTTCAGAAAATGTTTGAAGCATGTTAGCTAAATTATTTAATACTAAATTGATAGCTTTTCAAAAAAAAAAAAAAAGAATGGATAAAAGAATTGTAAAGATGATAGAGGAGGTGAAAAAGGTAAGAGCGAAAAGCTCTGTAAAACCAGTGTCTGCACATTGTATTTTGCAGGCCCAGGTGTTTTTTCTTTCTTTCTTTCTTTTTTTTTTTTTTGTGGTGAGGGAGAAATTGATGAACAAACAATTGGGAAAAGTTTATAAAATTTATTTTTCCATATGATAACTGCAGCAGGATTATTGTATGCATACTGATGGAAGGATTTTGACATTATCCACAATGGAAGAATGGTTGTTGAAGAAGATGAAATTTGCAAAGACGGTTAAATTGACTTCTTTGATTAGGGAAAAAGATAATATCTATATTTATTGGTGAGTATAAACCCCTCACAGCCTTTTTTTTTTCTGAAACAAGAAAAAAAATCTTATGATATGTGGTTTTGGTAACTAGAAAGGGTTAATTATAGAAAGAAAAGGTTACAGGTAGTCCTTGACGGACAGATCTTTTGTTTAGTGACCATTTGAAGTTACAAGAGCATGGAAAAAAGGGATTTAGGACTGGGTTACCCACTTACAACTGTTGCAGCATCCCCATTGTCACATGATTGAAATTTGGGCACTTAGCGATTGGCATGCATTTATGACAGTTGCACTGTCCTGGGGCCATGTGATCAGGGGTGGGTTCTAAAAATTTTTACTACCAGTTCTGTGGGCGTGGCTTATTTTGTGGGCATGGTTCTATGGTCATGTGACAATTCTTTAGGATTTAACAGAGGTACTGGTCTACCAGGCTTTTAACTGCTTGCAGAGCTGTACCAGTCTACCCATTTATTTTTGCAGGCACTCCTCTACTCATGTATTTTTGCAGGCACTGGTCTACGCATTTATTTTTGCAGGCACCGGTCTATTCATTTGTTTTTGGAGGCATTAGTCTACCACCAAACTGCCTTTTACCACTGATCAGCTGTAGAGTGGCCCTTTGAAGACCCGCAGCAAGAGTTTAAACAGTTTTTCCTTATAGTCCATCAGCTGGGACTCAGGAGGCAGCAATAGATTGGGGGTGGGGTCAAATAAAAGGTAAGAATAACAGGGTGGGTGGGAGGGCAGAGGGGTAGAACCGGTTCAGTGATGTCATATCATCACCGCTACTGGCTCGGTGGGCGGAACCCACCACTGCATGTGATCACTACCTGTAATCTTCTCAGCCAGCTTCTGACAAGCAAAGTCAATGGGGGCATCCAGATTCACTAAATGATCATGTGATTCATTTAATGACTGCAGAAAATTCAGTTAACAACTATGGGAAAAAGGATGTAGAATGGAGCAAAATTCATTTAATTACTTACTTAGCCCAAACAGAAAATTTGGGCTAAGTTGGGGACAATATGCTGACTCTGTAAACTGCTTAGAGAGGGCTGTAAAGCACTGTGAAGTGGTATATAAGTCTAAGTGCAATTGTGATTGTTATTTCTTTATGTCTTTTGTCTCTTTATGTATATTTTGTACACTTTACATATATTTTTTTCTCCTTATGTTTTCTTTTATTGCATTTTTAGCTTTCTCTTTGATTTTTTTCTTTTTCTTACTTTACATTATCCTGTGTTAATTTTTCCCCTTAATTTTTTTAAATAAAATTATGCATATATACACTATATTCAAAGAAAAGTATAATTTGAACTGTAAGACTTTTTGTACAGGATATTATTAATCTGGACATTTGCATGTGGTGTGATGATCTATCCCAATTCTCTGCTTTGTGGGGGAGTGGAGTTTGAATATCTATTTCCATGTTCTGATGCTGGCTGGACATTTTTGACATAATAAAACCATACCGCCTGTCACCAGGGTGGCTGTGAAATTATTTTTTCTCTGTATGTCTGAGCTTTTTCAATATTTTTATTTTTACTCCCTTCCTATTTCTGTAAGACTGTGACTCGCAATCTTTAGTGCTTCCAAAATGCCTCTCTTTCTCTTCCCTCTCCAGCTTCCCAAATGTCTTTACTTTATCTCTGCAGACCTCTTTATACCAGTCAACACACCAGAGCTGTAACTCAGGATATTGTTTATAGGTTTTCTGTAGATTTTTATTACAGCTGTGACATTAGATTGATGGACCATTTCCATCTTGTTCCCTGCCAATTGTACATTGAATGGATGTGTGACAGTATGATGGATGGGCAACGGGGCCATGTGAAGAGACAGCTGCTACAGTAACAGTCACTGGAGTTTGAAAAAGATCTTAACTTTCCCACAATTGCTTCTAATTTTTTTTAAAAAAAAATCCAATAAAATTTTATCTTTGGAATGAGGTTAGGGTAGGATGATGGGATTGAAGGTACTTGTGAAAAGGAATGTACGAAGAATGTCAATGATCTTCCTGGCTAATTAAATAGTTTCCCAAATCTGCAGGAAAGTCCTCCAGGAACCATTGACTGCTATGTTCTAAACAAAGTCAAAAGGTTTTCTGGGTTATAGAAAGGTGATTTACTTCCTATTGAGGGAAAGGGAGTTGGAATGCCTTCCTTTCACACAGTTGGGAATACCCAGATTTTGCCTGAGTAGAAACACAAGCTTGCTAGGAAGCAATCATTTAAAAGCTTGTGTCAGGGAGGGGAAAAAAAGGATTTCTGAAGTAAAACCATCAGGTCCACTGATCATTTAAAAGTTTCAGGTTTATTTACCTAGATACCACCAACTTCTCTGGAGACCTTTCAGAAATGGAGGGAAAACAGTTTGAAAAGTCCTGTCACTGATTTCACGCCCCCAAAGACTCATCACTAAAGGTGGAGGAAGATTGGTTTCCCCTAAAGCCAAGACATGTACTATATACTGTCTGTTTGTGTGCATGTATGTGTGTATATATATACATACAACACACACATATACACACACACAGATAACAGGCAGACTGTATATATATTGTGTGTGTGTATGTAGTTGAAGGTGTGTAAATATCTGAGGTAGATGAGTGGTTAAGACGTATGAAATATAAATAAATAAAATAAAAACACATACCCTGTTTAGTTATTACACTGAAGTGCTTATTATCTTATTTTGAGGGCGTTCTCTGTGGCCGCACCGACCCTCTGGAACAAGTTACCCACTGGGCTCTGGACGGCCCCTGACCTCCGCTCTTTCCTCAGTGACCTGAAGACATGGCTTTTTCAGCAATTCTTCTGATCTGTTTGGGAGCTATAGTTTTAATTTGAGGATTTTAATTGGATTTTTTAGTATTATTTGTTGTTTTGTTTTACTGCTGTGAGCCGCCCCGAGTTCTTTGGGAGAAGGGCGGCATATAAATATTATCAAATAAAATAAATAAATAAATCTTGAAGTATTCCATTATCAAAGAACTTAGATCCATTTTAGCCACCTGCTAGTGAATGTCTTTTTAAAAAGATGATTACAGGAGTTACATATAAGTCTGGAGGTGTAAAGCGGGGAATGAAAAGGGCAGTATTTTCGCACTTAGGTTATATCTCTCTAAGAGAGGCCGAATTTCTAGTTATTAGGTGCTGGGATTTGTTCATGCCATGAACAGTGGTTGGAATGTCACCTATATGAATTGTTGGATAAATATTTACTCCCAGTAGCAACTATTCCTTCCTAATCTGAGGAACTGTGGGAGTTAATTGATGATTTAGACATTGGGGTGGATATGACATTTGCTCAGAGTGCCAACTAAGCAGGGATAGTTGTGTGGAGCCAAATAATGAAGCATGTCATGATGTATACTTGCCCGAGAATGTCATACACAAATAAAGGAAGGGGTTATGCTGTTGTGTCACAATGCACATTGCATTGTTTCGATAAGCATTAGTTGCTTCATTTGCCCTTGCTATTAGGTTGACACTTTGATACGGCAAATTGAAACTGGACCATAAAAAAGTCGAATATTTAGTTAATTTCACTTAAAGGCATTTACAGGTTCACATTGCTAACAGTGCCTTCAACAAATACTAAGAATAGATTGAAGCAGATTCCTATGGTAATATACTCTGCCTTTATGGTCATTTTCAGACTGTTTTCAGTTATTATCTTTTATATTTTCCATTATGTTTATTTGTGCCATTTTCTCTTCTCACTTTGAATGAAGAAAAGAAAAGCTTTCCTGTATCTAATTTTTAATACAAAAAAATATTGTTAAAGAACATAGCTCTAATTATATGATCTGGAGAAAAGATCAGTTCAAATCATATAGAAATTAAATAGTAGTACAGTAGGGGTGTACCAAGGTCGTCTGTCTTAATTATATTTCAAATTTTGTAATGTTAATGGTGGTAATGTTAGTAGCTACATATATTATCAGATGTAGCATGTTCATGGGAATTAGCCAAGATGTTTCATAAAACTGTACACTTCTTTTAAATGCATTCTTTTTTTAAAAAATTAACTTCCGAAGACAATGTAGTAAGTATGTCTTACACTTAGTGTTAACATGAAACTGTTCAGGGATTTTTCTGATGAAAAGGAGCGTAAAATAGATGAATGTGAATTGGTTCTGATTGGATCTGAATTATTGATTTAGATTGCTGAGTCAATTTGCTTCAAAATCTCAGCTCAGTTCATATATTTGAGCTGATTAGATTGACACATCAGACCCAATTGTCAAACAGGATTGATTCAATGTTGTAAGTCAAATTGATTTGGAAAAAAGGGCTATTTGCACATGCCCAAAAGCCCATTTGAACTGTCAAATCAATTTGCAGAAACCTCCAAACTGAAGCTTAGATAAAATACTAGACCTATGCACAGGGATGTGAGAAGTATTCAAGTCGAAGAAGTTTGAAGCACCCCTTCAAAGTAAGGTACTGGATTAAAGAGGTGAAATCCCTTGAAGCATCCAATTGAAACATCTTGTTTTGATGATTCAATTTAAATCATTGATTTTTCAAGCTGAGATGACACCATCTCTGGGATGGCCTGGATTGATGTGATGTCTCAAGACAGAGTTGGGCCACTTTGCCTAGGCCTAATAGCTAGTTGAAAGAAATAACAAGTCATAATAATTGTGGCCATATAGATATGTTAATAATAATCCAAAGGGTTCTTTTAAATGCTTAAACAAATGTGTGTGTGTGTGTGTGTGTGTGTGTGTGTGTGTGTGTGTGTAGAAGAATACTAAATACAAAACAATTTTTAATTCATTTAAATTGGTTTCATATTGACTTAGGAAGGTTTACTCAGAACTTAGATGTTACTTTCGTCAAGAAATCTCTAGATGCCATTAGGTGAGTTTGTGGAATCCCTGTTATAAGGGCTCTGGCTTTGTTGTGTAATAAAACATACTTTCACAACTGAAATTATTCATTCTTGAATTTCTACAATTTTCCTGGGTTTGCTGCAGAGCTAAAATATATTAGGCACTACCCAATGACAAAGGAAACAGGCATAATCCAATGATTTCAGTGAACCTTTTATATGCTTAAGTATGTTTTGGAGTCTGTCCAGTTAGTAAATACACCTTAAGACAGAATGACGAACCTGATCTATTGATCAGAACATTGATTAACTGCCTGTGGTCTCCTATTCTTGGCATTAACTACATTTTAAAAAGCAACCAAAGTTCATAAATTTATGAGAAACTCTTAAGCATCTTCTATTAATTTATCCCACCTCAGTCCAAATTTAGTAAAAGATAATTCCCCACAAAAACACTATTTAGATTCTCAGGTGTTTTGCGTCTATCAGTTGTCAAAATAACCCTTATATACCATCATGCGAGATTGTTTAATGGTTATAAGAGGCTTTTTGTGCAGAGTTGCAAACTAATAATTATATGGAGATATTATTTAGTGAATAATTCATATTTTAATTCTTCTTGTAATTAGAGACTAAGAAATTCATGGAATAATTAAAAATATTATTGCTAATTACACTTTATTCCATTTATTGAATTGTTTTGCACTCAAACCATGTTAATATTTCAAAGTTTAAGGAAACTTTCTGTACATGTATAGAAAGTACTAAAATGTACTTATGATTGGATGACTTCTGAAAAGAAGGTCAGCAATTCTGTAAATTTAGGTCTAAAATACATGCAGAAAGGTTGTAACAATGGCAAACAAATAAATAATCAGCAGCATGATTTTCTGTCTAGCTTAATACTCCAGTTTCTCATTCATCAAATGATATGGATATGTACTTCTTAGAAAGATAAGGGAAAAATTTATGAGGCAGACAGGTTATTAGAAACTAAGAAGGATATTGGATTAGCTGAAAATTATCACTTGTGTTCATCCTTGTTATTTCCCAACCCTGGATTTTGAAAAGCATAAATTTCCTTTTTTTGCTAATACGTACAGACAACAGTACTGATTCCCAATGATGTTATTAGGAGAATGGCTGAAGTTATGAAGAAACAATTCTCCTCTCATGCACAAATCAAGAATCTATTAACCCATCACTAGGGATACAGCCAATAAAAATAAGGCTGATAGTTGCATCTCGAGGTATCAGCTAGCTTTGACTGAGGATTTGGGATTAGGGCATAACGAAGGAATGTCCATATGGTGCTACCTGGCAATTTAGATTTGAATTGGTTTGATTTGCTGTTAAATCATTCATATGGATGCAATAGTGACTCTGGGCAGTGTATAAGGTTTAAAACAAGATAATATTTTGCGCTTCCTCTTTGGGTTTAGAAGTTTTTTTATTAGAATGAATGAAATGGTAGCATTCTCTGGAGAAAATTTAACTTCTGTTCTTCCAGATGATATCATTAGAAAAAGAAAGCTGTTTGGAGTAAAGATCTTTGTAAACATAGCCTCTGGGGGGAATTAGGCTGTATCGTCCCATTTGTGGTGGTCCCAGAGAATCAGGCCACCTTATGCTTAGTGGAGTAAATAATAAACACAAATGAAGCTGCACAGTATGAAATTTACATACCATGTAGTTTAGTCTCGGGGAATCAAGCAAACAAACCATTTCACCAAAGCAAACAATGAATGCAAATATTTTGCATGGGCTTTGCTTCTCTTAGCCCTGTGTTTGTTAATGGGATGAATACAGAAGAAAGCACTATAAGGTTGAAGTTATAATCCTTTACATACTCATTTTAAATCTGTGCCCAGAACTAACTAACTAACTAACTTACTTACTTTCTTTCTTTCTTTCTTTCTTTCTTTCTTTCTTTCTTTCTTTCTTTCTTTCTTTCTTTCTTTCTTTCTTTCTTTTCAGCAAAAATGTGACAAAGTTCAGAAAATTATGGGGAGTCTGAAGAGTCAATTTAGAAATGTCTGGTCACAGAACATGCAAGCATAGAATATTCTTTATTAGCCAAGTGTGGTTGGACACACAAAGAATTTGTCTCTAGTGCACAAGGTCTTAGTGTACATAAGGGAGAGGAGGCACTAAATTTACCATCAAGTGTTGCAGGATAATATCCTGGGTCCTGAAGCTCTTGTTTTGATGGCCTATTTTACTGTTGGCAAACATTTTCGGCATCAAGTGCTGAAACAGACATGTGCGTATGTGTGGGGGAGCACCAGAAACCAGAAGAGCAGTTCCCTGGTGCTCATGCACATGCTGGGAAGCTGAACTTCCAGTTTCCAGTGGGCACATGCGCACTAGTCACCTGGTCTTCCTGTTTCTGGTACACATGCCCGCATGAAGACCAGCTGGCCAGCGCACATGTTCGAGCCAGAAACCAGAAGAGCAACAGGTGATGGCTGGCATGCCCAGAGAGATGGCTCTGCATGCCATTTCCGGCACACATGTCATAGGTTTGCCATCACAGGTCTATTTTTAAAAAAATATACTTGTCTTTTTAAACTGCTTGATTTTAGCATATGTATAATGTACGCAGTGGCTAAGATGCTGAGCTTATTGAACGAAAGGTCAGCAGTTCAGCGGTTCGAATCCCTGGTGCTGTGTAATGGGCTGAGCTCCCGTTACTTGTCCCAGCTTCTGCCAAGCTAGCAGTTCAAAACCATGTAAAAAATACAAGTAGAAAAATAGGGACCACTTTGGTGGGAAGATAACTGCGTTCTGTGTGCCTTTGGTGTATAGTCATGCTGGTCACATGACCATAGAGATGTCTTCAGACAGCACTGGCTCTTCGGCTTTGTAACTGAGATGAGCACAGACCCCCTAGAGTCGGGAACGACTAGCACGTATATGTGAGGGGAACTCCTTTACCCCTTTACCTTATAATGCTTGCAGTTTAAAGACCTGGCCTTTTAACTATGATAGCTATTTGCAGCTTGCACAAGCCATTCCCATAATCCTTCCAATAGAATTGATATCAAGGTGTCAATCATCCTCCTTCATCACCCCAGGCTAAAATGGAAGAATCCCCCCAGTTTTTCCCTTGAAGTTGCAATAGCTTTCTCCATGTTCAAGTCAGGTAAATTTAAAAAGCCCCTTGAATCATGCCATTAACTTCGGATCTGAGCTTTCACACCCCTCCTTTAAGAAAATCTAAGGATCCATACAAGTGGCAATTACTAAGGTAGCACAGCATCAAATCCTGAAGGGTGTCAGAAATCCAAAGTACTATTTTGAATTGGAACCAAAAATAGACTGTGAACTGTGAAGATGACAAAGTACTGGACTAATGGATTCAGAATGTTCGTTCCCAATTATTAATCTGTCATATTTTAATACATCAACAGTTCTTAAAAGAAAGTCATATTTAATACATTACAATAGTTCAAATACTATTGCTGTTCTGCTAGTATGGTCTTTTCAGTAATTTGTGCATTGATGCTTAGTTTAGAATTTGCAGGATGGATACCAAAGAAAGAGAACATCAAAGAAGATGCCAGGATGGCAACAACTTTTCAAAATGTTTATTAAGTAATTGATAGTAAATATGTTCATGGTGCCAGAAAGGTCTTCCTCAATCAGCTACAGAGAGCCTGTAATAGCATATGAGAAAGACCTTGAGAGATGGGATGAAGAAATGCTGCCTAGGAAAAAGATAAAAGAGGCTGCACAATGGGTGGTGAAAGAAATTCAGAGGGGACCCTCCCTAGCTTCTCAGGCTGCAAAGATGGAAGATTTGTACTTTCAGACTTGCAAGGGTCTTTTAATGCAGCCTTACAATAAAATATAATTAGCTCATCTGATCATGTTTCCCATCTGGTCTACTTGGGAAGGAAGACAGAACCTAAGCATGGTCCTCAGAGTTTCCTTCATGACAAAATCAGCTCCATGAAGAGAACTTATATCCTTTACCTGGGTTGATTAACCAATAGGAATTAGTGTTTTAGTGAAAGGTGGGGGGGGGGGGATGAAGTACATAAGTACTGTATATTATTGGGCGCTCAGAGAAAGGAATGAAATAGCCCTGGGTATTTGCCTAGAGGGTTCATAGCAATAAGCTACAAGCCACTCTGGAAACGAAAGCTGTCAGTTATTAACTTATTAAGGTGAAGGCAAGGATTTTGTTATTTGCCAGCACCAGTTGTAACTAATTTACTTACTAAGGTCACAGAGTGGAACTTGTTAGTTTGTGGATAGCGCTTATTAGGGAGGTGCCACATTATGGAAGGAAAGCCAATTTGGAAGATAACTTGTTCAAGCAATCTTTTGAGTTTGTGAGGTAAAAAAAAAAAAAGAAATCGGTGAAGTACAGGACATACGGCTTCTTCATAGATTCATTTATTTTGTAATCTAATTTTTATCACAAGCTACCCTGTTGCCAAAAAATCAAAAACGGGGTAGCATGTTTAAAAAGCACATACAAATATCTGCCTCTACAGAAATAGAGGGGAGAATCAATTTGACCCACACGAGTGTGAGGAAATATTCCTGATCTGTTTGCGAACACATTCATCTAGTTCATATACCATACTGTTCTGTTGGATAAATCACAATGTCTATGTGCTAAGTTGCAAATCGTAACATACAAGTCACAATGGTTCAGACTGCGCGTTAAACCAAAACCAAGCAATACATATTATGATTTAGCTTAATAGGAAATGCCTGTCAATGAGTGCTTTCAGCACTTTCTGATTTCATATACTAAGATTCTAATTCAAACCTGGTGGAATTAAATATATCTTAGATGGTATTAGCTTTTGTTTAAATACTTTCCAATGAAATTAGTAGGGTTTATGCATGATGGTGGTGGTGGTGACAATGTTTTTGTATTACTCTGACAGTTATAAGACAAAAGCTTCAGACTGCAGCATTTACAAAGTCAATGACACCAACATGATGACATATGCATTTGCGAATGTGTCTTCATACAAACTGAATAAGTGCAAAATTGGAAGATGTGAAGAGACCTGGTTCATAGAAACGCCAAGAGTTGAACTGAATGAACATCATCATCTTCATCATCCTTCTTCTTCTTCATACAAACCTGTCCATTCCATATATGTGTTGTGATGTCTGAGCAAGTATGCAAATTCTGGAGTTTGCCTAATGATGTCAATATACATGTATGGCCATTTGGCCTGATTTCCTTTCCCTGGATGAAAGAAAAACCTTTGGAAGCAGAAGTCAGTAAAAGTTGCTTGAAATCTCTAAAACAAGTGGCATTCAGGGACACTGGAAGGAAGTTGTGGTTTATTACCCTATTCTACTGCAGAAGTCAGAAGTCAATGCCTTTTCTTTCTTTCCCCCCCTTCTTTTCCATACTTTCCTTTTCTCTATTTCTCCTTCTTTTTGCTTTTGGATATCTTTATGTATGTTATATAATAAATTAATAAAATTGTTATAAACAGAAAAAAAGAAGCTGCAACTTGCTTACAGGGAGCTTTCCAGTAAACCCAAAATAAGTTGGACTATATTTATTTATTATATGGGGAGGAGGGGAGTATTAAAGTTAGGAATGAGATTCAGGTGCCTTTGGGAGGGAAAACATCCTTTCTATTCTAAAAATCTCTCAATTCTTCCTAAATCGGCCCAAATTTCATCACTGAAATTTAGTTATTTTGGTCCTAGATTTTAGAACCATAATCTGAGCAATTTTTAAAGACTTTTTTGGTAGATTTTAAGGGTGGGAATGGGAGCAGATTTCAGGCTGCCAGACTCCACGCCAGTGGCAAAATAATTGTTGCTACAACCTTGCCATTTTATTGAAAAATGATGGCAGAAGGAGGGATGATAGAGGCTACTTTTAAACTGTACATCTTAATTTGGTAAAGGTTTGATTTTATAATTCTTATATTACTGCCTTAAGGAAACAAAACAAAATTATTAGATAAACAGGATAATATGTTCATCAGTGCACATAATTGTAGTGCTGCCATCAAATACAAACATATTGATTGTAGATATTACTGGTGATTAAGCATTAATAGTACAGAGTAGAGTTGTAAGTACATACTCAGAATTGTTGTTGAACACTGCCAAATGGCTGTAGGACAACAAGTTAGATAGCAAAGAGATTTTAAATAAATAAATCTATAAGGAAGCAAGCAAATAATCTGTAGGCATCCAATAGGCAAAAAATATGTCAAGAATTATAAAGATTTGTTCTCAAGATCAAATTGTTCTCAAGATGACTTGTTCACCTACACTATGTCATTATATTTTGACATACTGTAGGTGAATGCAAGAAAAGTCGTAATATGGGGCAAAACTCACTTAACCAATTTTTCAGTTAGCAACATAAATTTTGAGTTCAGTTGTGGTTGTAGGTCGAGGACTATCTGTAATTAATGCATGTTGTAATGTAAATAAAGAGAAAGAACACAGAGTCCACATTCTTTCAAGGGTCATTTCTCATGTTGTTGAACACTGCCAAATGGCTATGATTTCTATCATTATTTAAAGATTCCTTTAAAAAAGCCTGCTTTCATGGCAATTAGTGCTTTTTTTCCAACACTTTTGTTAAATTTCCAACAAAATTTATTATGGGTTAATGTTTATCTAATTATTTTTCACAAGTCAATTCCAAACACTGCCAAGTACTGTAAGGCCAATATCATTTGGATGCATGTTAACATACAAACATGCAAGTTCGTTTCTCTCGCTCTCTTTTTAAACCAGTCCATTTGTTGGTTGGCTAACTTTAATGCCAAGTTTTCCTTGCTTGCTTTTCTATGCTAATGCCACCCGATACCCTGCAGCTAAGAATATATAGATATATATATATATATTATATTTGTCAGATCTTCAAAAGAATTTTTTCCACCTTCATGCTGTGTCTCAAGATAAAAACTGAGAACCAGTAACTTTTCTTTTCACATTTTCAAAGATTGCTCTGCTTGATCAGATCAGCTAAGGCTATATGCTCCAGTCAATTGTTCTGTGTCCAGTAATAGTCATTCAATTTTGAGGACGCCATAAAATCACAGCTTATTGGTGAATGTGAGTATACAAAAGATACAGAGGAAAAAAGATCTATAGCTAAACACCTTCCTAACATTTGTCATTGCTTACAGAAGTCTTTCATTTCACAGAATTTGTGAAAATGCTCATTAGCCATATTCATATTAGCATAATCTGCATTATAGTTACATAAACTTCACTGTAACTCAAACTTTCAAGTACAAATTTGACTGGATTGAAATGTTTGCCCAGGATTGAATTAGCTTCCTACTTTTTGAGGCTTAAAAGAATCATTGCCCAAAAGAATCCAAATGAGGTCACCTCTGAAAATGAGTTCCATTGAAGAACAACAACAAGGAGGCTTACTCCTTGAAAAAGTCTCCCTAGGGAGACCATCAGGCTGAGAAGAGCCAATTTATGATCTTGGCAAACGTGGGACAAAGAATCTGGGCTATTAAATTATCAAAGCATGGCATTGAGAATTATATCAGGAAAATGGGGGAAATAAGGCTTTAAAATGGCTTCGGATCAAACATTATGGTAGTAACTGGCAGGGGAAGAGGGCTGGAAGCTGATATCTAGCCATTGTAGAGAGAAGAAGGCAGACATGGCTTCCTTTAGGTTGCTACTTAACCAATCAAGGTGTTTCGATAGCGTTTCAAATATTTTGAACAGGTCTCTAGGGCACCATTAGGTACACTTTGTCAAGTCAAAGGTACTGGTCCCTCTGTACTTCCCCCATTTGCAATTTTGTGAACTATCGACATTCTTTGGAGGCAAAACAACTGTACATGATGAGTTGCACTCATAGACATTTCAATTCTGCTATAGCATTGCTTTCAAGAAAAACTTCATATTTTCACATGAGGACCCTCAGTGTGTCAAATAAGGTAAGCACATTCCTATCACTGACATGATTATTTACCCTCCAGAGGTGACAAATATAGTAAAATTTGGAATGGGTGTAACATTAATTGTTATCCCTGAACATGTGGTTAGTTTTCCTATCTCCCAAAAGCTAGTAAAGTTTAATTCTTGCCAGCTCAAAGAAGAGAACAGGTTCTTTGGCTTGTCTGTTTTCAAGGGATTACTTCCCAGTTGCTTGATCTCTACATCTCTTCAAAAGTTCCCTCTTCCTTGCATTTGCCCTATTCATGGAATGTGCACAATCCTACCAAATTCTGTTTTGATACTGATTGAAAATGGGAAAAACAGTAGGAACAGGGCAACAGCAGGCAATTTCTGTGCACTTCCTGAATTTGCTTAGTGTTTGATGACCGTAACATATGCTTTTAGATATTGTTGAGCCACAAGCCTAGGAGAGCAGGTATCAAGCTGTTTGTTTTCCGGTTCAGCGAGAGTTTGAATTCAGCTGTTCAATTCTACTTTAGCTTTATTTCAAGGCAATCCAAATTTAGCAATCAGTGGAATTTCCATTCACATGGAAACATTTAAGCAACATAATTATTTTTTTGTTATGATTGCATATATGATTAATACTGATTAATATTCCTGGGATTATGTATCCGGGATGTTAATTCTATCTTGCTAGGCATGAAGAAAACCCAGCAACTTGTCCAATGTAATGGAGAATGGCAAAGAATTTGGGAAATGAATTAATTTTATACTATTACTAGTTGATATTGAAGTTGTAATAGTGCTGTATGTCACAAATGGAACTTCATTCTCTCATTATGATAAGACATGGTTAATTTTGATTAAAATTCATTGATCAAGCCAGAGCTAACAGAATAACAGAGTTGGAAAAGACCTAGTCATCTAGTCCAACCCCACACCCAAGCAGGAGACCTACACCTTTTCTGACAGTCTCTTCTTGTAAGCTTCCATTGATGAAACTCCCACAACTTCTGAAGGCCAGCTGTTCCATCTGTTGATTGTTCTCACTGTCAGAAAATTTCTCCTTAGGAACAAAGCACTCATACTTATTTGACTAATTACAAGTTCATTTCATTCCCTTTTAAAAGCTGTTGTTGCCTTACAAAACTGACTAAAATAGAGTGCTTGATGGATTACAGAAACTAACCAGGAGAAAACCTCAGATAAACCATAGGTCCCAAGTGATTCTTTTCCCTAGGTAATAACAAGTAACATCAAAACATGGTTTCAAACTCTGGTTTGCCTTCTTAAAACAAACTGTTTATTGACTCTGTTCACCTTGTTGCAGTAAGCCTAAAAAAAATCCCTCTAACAAATCAATCATAAAATGACTTAGATCAAAATGTGAACTCAGCTATCCTTAGCTCATTCAAAGACCATAAGATCTGCCATCAGATTTTTTTCCTAAACCAACACATGAAGCAAAACAATTTTTTTGTCATCTATCCTTCTCCAATTTACAAAGCATTCTCTCAAATAAAATAATAAAATAAAATAAAATAAAATAATTCAATTAATCACCTCTAATTAAATAAATAAATGCATGAAGAAAAGTCAATTAAAATATATATTAGAGATTGCTGTTTGGAAAAATATGTGTATTGGAAGGTTACTTTATAAGATTTTTATATTGGGTTATTTAAGTTTCAAAAATTTCACAAATTGATTAGGAAGGAACTAAAGAATACTTACTGCTTGAACAAAGTTACTACTATAGAAAACAAAAAGACAAACTCATACCTGAAAGTACCTAGAATCTTTAACAGCATTATTTGTATGCTTATTTGTACCCTAGAACTATCATTAAGTGTTGTAGCTTATGATTCTTGATGAATGTATCTTGTCTTTTTATGTACACTGAGAGCATATGCACCAAAGACAAATTCCTTGTGTGTCCAATCACACTTGGCCAATAAAGAATTCTATTCTATTCTATTCTATTCTATTCTATTCTATTCTATTCTATTCTATTCTATTCTATTCTATCCTATCCTATCCTATCCTATCCTATCCTATCCTATCCTATCCTATCCTATCCTATCCTATCCTATCCTATCCTGTCCTATTCTCATAGTTTCAATTAGTCTAAACTTCCCAAGAATCTTTATAAGGATAATTCTTACATTCCACTCCCTTTGTTTTCAATAAAAATATTATGTATATTTGTATTACACACACACACACACACACACACACACCAAAGCCCTAATAAGAGTGTGCTTAGAATGCTGCATCCAGTTTTGGTTGCCGTTGTATAAAAAAGACGTCGAGACTTTGGAAAGAGTGCAGAGAAGAGCAACAAAGATGATTGGGGGGTTGAAAGCTAAAATATGTGAAAGATTGTAGGAATTGGGTATATCTAGTCTAGTGAAAAAAAGGACTAGGGGTGACATGATAGCAGTATTCTAATATTTGAGGGGCTGCCACGAAGAAGAGGGCGTCAACTTATTTTCCAAAGCACCAGAAGGCAGGACAAGAAACAATGGATGGAAACAAATCAAGAAGAGAAGCAACTTAGAACTAAGGAGAAACTTCCTAACAGTGAGAACAATTAACCAGTGGAATAGCTTACCCTCAGAAATTGTGGGTGCTTCATCATTGGAGTTTTTAAAGAAGAGACTGGACAGTCACTTGTCTGAAATGGTATAGGGTTTCCGGCCTGAGCAGGGGGTTAGACTAGAAGACCTCCAAGGTCTCTTCCAGCTCTATTCTGATTGATTGATTGATTTTGTCAGATTCAGTTTCAGCCTATTTTCTCCCATCCACCTTTTTTTCTAGTGAGGGCTAGCTGTACCAAAGAAATAGTAGCGTCCTTTATTTCTTTGTATATGTGGAGATATTGTCAGAACAGATGTATCAGATTTTGGCACAAATGTCTCACTAACATTTACAGTGCTGATAATGAAGCAACGAGGGAAATATTACTTGCTCATCAACAAAAATGACTTTTTTAAAAAAACCAAAAAAACAAAAAACAAAACCCAAGAAGAACAGGCAAATAGAAGCGATTAAACAATTGTGTTATTTAAGTTTTGCTTGAAATGCATTAAGGATATTTGCTCTGCTTATCTCTGCAGTAGTTTCACAGCATTTTCCTACAAAAGCCAGCTGGTGCATTTTGTACAGTATTGGGTAATTGTTTGCAAGAAAACATTTCCAGGCAACCCCCCTTGCTGAAAAAAAAAAGCTTATTATGCTCTTTCACATTTATGAACAGCGAAAGCCATCTTTTTTGCCCCTTCAGTAATATAGCATGTTTAAGTATTGGTTCAGCTGAACTGTTGAAATGTATTTCTATAGTCTTACAACACTCAAATCAATTGCCAGTTCAATCTCTTACAGAAATCTTAAGTATCGGGGGGGGGGGGGAACCATCAAACACCTCCCGCTCCTCACACACATTCTCTCTCTCTTTTCTATAATACTTCATTATTCATGCCATGCTATCCACCACTTCTACCGAAACTAGGCTTGGACATGTTGCCTTATATTTGATATGATATAGAGACCAGTATTAACAGTCTTGTCATATTCACAGCTTTTCTTTTCAAACTCAGCCACTTGAAGAAGTGATCAATCAGGATCATATGCACACGATGGAACAAGCAGAGGCTACCTTTCCCGAAGGTGCTTTTTCAAAAGGCAACTGGATTTTGTTTTTCCTCGAAGACGTTTTGCTTCTAAAGAAGCTTCTTGGATGAGAAATGAAATGTCTTCAAGGAAAAACAAAGTCCAGTTGCCTTCTGAAAAAGCACCTTTGGGACAACCATGACTTGGATGACTGAGAATCTCCATGGATATACAGCCTATCTCTTTTGAGCTAGCATTGGTTGTGTTCTCTTATCTCTCTGAAAATCGCATCTTGAATAGGTTGGTAAATCCGTATGTCTTTTTCTTCTTGGACCGTAACCAGCTGTTCTGTCTGTGACAAGCCTATAGAAATGATAGCAAGCTTTATCCTTTCTATTTGAAGTGATGTTGGCATACTTGTCTGAGCTGCAGGAGATGGGCAGCTGCAGTGCATTGTCTTCCAAAGCTCTCCTTAAAACTCTGTGCCACAAACTGGAGTGTGCATTTGTCTTGAATATTTGCCAATGACTGTGAAAGCTTATCAAATGTTCCATATCTGCATTTGGCAAGCAATTGGATTCCTATCTTTGACACTGGGTCATTAACGAGTAATTATATGTAGTATTGAACAGTATCTAAGAGTAGATATGTGAGTAGTAGATATAAATTGTAATTGTTTAGCATGAAGTTTAGCATATTTGATAATTAGCTTAAAGAGATCTTTGCAAAACAACTCTGCATGTTTTTTTTTTTAACTTAGATATAAGTTGTTCCAGGTGCCAGCAGCAAATCTCACGCTGTAGCTAATTTAATCAGGAAAAACTTTGGCATAATTCTATAAGTAAACCTAAAATTAGGATTTACTCTCAAGTAAAAATATATAATATAGGAGCTTGAGACTTTTTACAATATTATCTTTGAAGCATATCCAAATCCAAAGAATTGGGAGATAACAAAAATATTGGAAAAAACCCCACACAAAACCTGAAATTAAAATGTTTCAAAAGTAAAAGTTCACAGTCTTTGAATAATGAAAATGGAAAATGTTATTGATAATATATTTCTGCAGTTATATCCTTGACTTTCTCCAGCCTCAAGAATGATTACATTTTAATGGGTCCTAGCTTTTGAGGAACTCTTCACCTTCAGGGTTCCATCACCTACCACCACTTCACATTTTGGCTTCAATCTTTTTATAATTCAATACGTAGTTAAAAATAAAGTCTATATTTCCTAACATATGAGTTATCAGTCAGACCAGGAGCTTTATGCTTCACCTTTGTAGCAAACAGCTGAGATGTAGCCAGCCTTTCTTTTTCTCACAACAATGGGGGGGGGGGGGTGATACATCATTACTTTTTTCCCCCCAGTAAAATAGTTATAGTCTATTTTATGAATTTTTACTAATACTCAATCATTGCTTCTGCAATCAAAATTCTGAGATGAAGACTAAACTTCAGACTTTATGGCTACAATATCTAGCTGGTATTACTTCATCATCTTCACCAACCATTTCCTCCATTGTAAATATTACCAAATCTTTCCATCTTTGTGCTTATGATAATCTTGCTGTGATTGTCATACACAAAAATAAAGTTCCATGCATTTTTTCCAAACTGTTGCCATCAGTCCCAAGAAGACTTCTGATCTCAAATATATATTAATCTTTAAAATCCAGTGAATCAATGTACATATTTGAATAATTTTTTTTATTTTTTTATACAGCAATCAAACATAACAAATTGCTGCTTCTTCTCGTTAAGATGTCCATGATAAATCTTAAGAGCTTTTAAATATTCTAGACAAGTTCTCTGATGTGATTTGCCAATGGTATATCATTTTATAAAAGTTTCTTTTAAGATTATAACATAGGGTAAATTTCAGTCCTGTCAACCACACATTTTTCCATCTCTATATTACAACTAAAATGTTTGCCGCATTTTATCATACATTTGTACAAATTTCAATAAAATTCATACATTCTACTAACTATATGTTCATTATTTGTACACAATTCTATTTCAAACTATTTCAAATTTCACAATTTCCTCTTGATTTTATTTTGTATTCCTCTTGAAGAAAATTTAGCACCTCACAATATTTTAACCATTTGTGTTTGCCTGTGCTCTGGTTCTTGTGCTAAGAGCCACAAAAGTGTCTTCGGATACAACCTGAGCTTGTATCTTTTCCATATTTTCAAGTCGGCAAGTCTGACGTAATGATTTTTTAGAATCCACATTAACATTGCATTTAATTTCAAGTTCTTTCTAACTCCAAAAGCCTTCTGTTTTTCAGCAGGACTCATTCTTTCACCCAAATCAAACAGCAAGCTGCAAAATAATTTCAAATCAAGTAAACCCAATCCTCTTTTTTTTTTATTTGCCTCTTCTAACATGTTATATTTAATTCCTGTGTTTTGGTCCTTGCCACACAAATTTACACATATCCTTTTGCCATTGTTTAAGTAATGCATCAGTTGTCAAAATAGATATTGTCCAAAATCAAAACTTCATTCTAGGCAAGCTTCTTGTTATATTTTCTAAAGCTGTCAATATCTCAGTATACTATAGTCATTTTGGAATGAGCTCACATACTTATGCATCATATACTTTCTGTGCCATTATGTTTCCTACCAAAACCAAATTATAGACTTTAACTCCCAGCTGTCAGATACTATTTTAGCAGCCTATTAAGCAAAATAAGAGAAAAGAAAACCCCTGTGACTTTGTAGATTATTGTTGTGATATTGTTTGTTCTCCCTGCCCTGAAACTGATTTTAGTTGCAGAAGTGATCTTTCTGAAGTGGTGTGTTGGTCATGAAGCTTTTTGAGTTTTCTTCTTCTAACATTTTGACAGCCTAATTTTCCTTTTTACGTTTCATCTTCTAATGTTGTAATTCTATTGCGCTAGACTCTTTTAATGATTCCTACAGCCAACCGGGGCCTCAAAACAGAAGATAATGGTCAACAGACACATCACTGGGTGAAATGAATTGTTAAGAAAGATTTATTCAGTGCAGTTTGCCTAAAGTCTCAGTCAATGTGTTGCCAACACCTTCTATTCTTTTTGCCCTGAGAATTGTAATCTGAGGCTTCATGTGCCATCTTGCATGCTTCCTAAATACTCTGCAAATATTGCGTCTGGTTTGTAATGCTCAATAAAGGGGAAACATTGTTTGGTGTAACTGAGTTTGGTGCTGTTTCATTCCAAGTCTTGCACATTTTGGCACTGACTCTATATTTCAAGAGTGGGTTTCTAGCTTACAATTTAGGGATTGATTGTGATTCTTTAGTCTTCTAATTCTACATGTGATGAAGTTGTGCACTCATGTTTTAGCTGTTTGATAACTTTCAATAACACACTTAGCTAGGGACAGGAGGAAGAGAGAATATACATTCCCGGATTGCAGCAAGATAGAAATACATTAAAGAAGCAAACAATAATTAAAGCAAAGGAGAATTAGGTGCATCCATATCAATAGATGGATACAGTGGCTCAATGGCTAAGACGCTGAGCTTGTCGATCAGAAGTTTGGCAGTTCAGTGGTTCAAATCCCTAGTGCCACATAATGGGGTGAGCTCCCGTTACTTGTCCCAGCTTCTGCCAACCTGGCAGTTCGAAAGCACGCAAAAAATGCAAGTAGAAAAATAGGGACCACCATTGGTGGGAAGGTAACAGCGTTCCGTGCAACTTTGGTATTTAATTATGCCACCCACATGACCATGGAGATGTCTTCAGACAGCGCTGGGTCTTCGGCTTTGAAACGGAGATGAGCACCGTCCCCTAGAGTTAGGAACAACTAGCACATATGTATGAGGGAAACCTTTACCTTCACCTGTATCAATAACATATCTGTAATAAGAGAGATGTATGCCTTTTTGCTTCAGATAATGATACTTGGAGGTTTTTCTTTCTTCCCCCCTCTTTTTAAGACCTCCCCCTTTATGCTTAGCATATGTGGCACTCAGGAGAGTATATTTTAGATGCAGAGTGTTTCTAAAGCAGTCCTTTGTGAAATATTGCTTGAAGCCTACTGCCTCAGAATTTAGGTCAGAATAACAGAGTTGGAAGGAATCTTGGAAGTCTTTTAGTTCAATCCTCTGCTCCAGCAGTAGATCCTATACCATTCCAGAAAAATGGCTGCCCAGTATTTTCTTAAAAATCTCCACTGATGGAGCACCCACAACTACTGAAGGGAAGGAGTTCTACTGCTTAATCGTTCTCACTGTTAAGAAATGTCTTCTTAGTTTTAGATTGCTTTTCTCTGTTGGGATATCTCCAACCAAGAGTCTTCCAAAAACATGGGTAGTGGGAAAGAATTTGGGGAATTCAATTCAGTTCAATATATCTGAAAATCAGATTGCCTATTTTTTTATCAAGTATGAAAGATTGAATGTTTCCATAACCTAGAATGTTCCGTGGAATGTTTCACAAAATCTCAAACATAACATTTATGAATGATGCCATTAAGTTATCATTCATTAGCTGAAATGAAATCAAGGCCTATAAATGAATGCCTGAACCTTCCTTTCATAGAGAGGCTATTGTTAAACCTCTTGAAACTTTGTATATTAAAGGGGTATGAGTGGGGAAGAAGACGTACATTTCACAAAATGATTAATAAACTCCTATAAAGCAACCAGAATCCATCAGCCAAATAGAATTGCCTATTTTGGAGTTAAAAATAACTGAATATATAACTGTAAACACATTAACTAAATTGCACATTGGATAGGAAGCAGAAAATAAGGAGCAACTGGCACAATAAGACAGTTTGCAAATGGATGACATGAAAAGGAAACGAAATAAACCAGGAACCTTTGCAAGGATTTGCATGCATAATCTCCCAAATTCAATCCCCAGATAGGATTAGAAAATTCTGGTTTAAAATACTGGGAACCTTTCTGTGTCAAATAACGATACTGGTTTAGGAAGGCTGATGGTCTAACTTAACATAGGCCAGATTTATGTTGTTATTGTTTGAAATACACCAATCTGTACAAGCTGAGAAAAGCAGATGCATTTGTGTCTACTTTCATACACCAGTACAGGCATACCAGGAAAAAAAAAAGGTCTGGGGATCCTGCCTAAAGAAACTGGTTTACTATGTTAATTAGTCTCCAGTGGGAAGTTTGTAAACCCAGTCGAGGAAGGGAAGTTAAATGTCAGTTCTCATGACAGCCTAAACAGATTATATTGGAAAATGGGTTATATTTAAACTAAGCATAACATTCTTAATTGACAGTGAACAGAACTGTTAGTAGGGAAGGTAAATAAAGAATAAACATATTTATTCATATGCCTCCTGAATTGCAGTGTGTTGACACATTCCAGGCACTGAAAACGAACCAAGCTTCAAAGAGCTCAGCTATTTGGTTATAATTTGAGGTTACTAATTAGGCGCCCTCTATGTTACATCCAGTTTAGTTTAGGAGTTTAGATATTGGACTCAAACCAGGAAGAGTTGGGTTCAATTCCAACCTCATCCACAGAAGCTTATTGATGACTTTCAGCTAGTCTCTTTTTCAGCTCAGTCTGTCTCTTAGGGCAGCTGTTCCACAGAAGGAGAAAGATATTGATGTTGAATGTAGGCTTCTCAGAATCAAAAAGTTGAATAGATTTTGTCACTAAGTATCTTATTTCCTTTCCATCAACTTTCACCTTGAGTAAGTTCTCATTGTGAAACTCGAGTGTCTACAGGTAGGAGGTTTTTTCTCCCTCAACCTTATGGAGAAGACAGCATTTGAACCCAGGAGTTTTTATGTGCAAAATATGCTTCTGGTGGCCTTTTACATATTTGGTGACCAAAGTCCTGCAAATGAGAATTTCTTCTTCTGCTAACCAGGAAGGGGACAGGCAATGGCTATTGGTGCCACACTAATGGTGTCATATCAAATCATGTTCCAGCATTTGATGTTGATCTTAAACTCAAATAACCTTAAGAAATACATAGGTCTTGCACCTTTCTCTATTCTTCTTGCTTTTCATTACTTGGAATATTATTAAATATTAGTAAATTTAACACCAATATCTTATAAAATAATTATGCACAGTATGCATAATTATTAGTTTGTGTCCACTTTGAACACACATACGCATACACACATCACTCAAAGTTTGACCTTTTTATGAAAGGATTATATAGCTCTTGCTTAAGGAATCAATATTTCCAGCTGGTCATTTAATTGGATTCATGTTGAAGATCTGGAAGAAATGAGAAAGATTCCTAAATCTGAGACCTCTCATGTCTTGTTAGGCTCCTAAATTTATCAAAAAATTCTGCTCCTTCCCTCGTTTTCTTTTTTAAATTATTATTATAATTTTTATTAAACAATTTTTTTAAACAATTTTTTTTACAATTTCCTTCTTTACATTTCCACATCAGTATCCATTTCCTATCTATCCATTTTTCTCCCTTACTTCAATTTGCCTTTATCTATACATATAATTCTATTATTTATTTATAATTATTAACATTTCAGTGTATTAATTTACAGTCATACATTCTGTATTTCTTTTGTGAGTTTATCCGTCTCTGTGCACTCAAAAACCATTTTTTATCACATTTTCATCTGTTAGTGTATTGTTATTCTTCCAATTTTGTGCATATGTTATTCTCCCTGCTGTTGTGATAGGTATATCTCATATTGGTAAATTCAACACCAATATCTTATCTTATAAAATAATTATGCACAGTATGCATAATTATTAATTTGTGTCCACTTTGAACACACATACACATACATCACTCAAAGCTTGACCTTTTTATGAAAGGATTATATAGCTCTTGCTTAAGGAATCAATATTTCCAGCTGGTCATTTAATTGGATTCATGTTGAAGATCTGGAAGAAATGAGAAAGATTCCTAAATCTGAGACCTCTCATGTCTTGTTAGGCTCCTAAATTTATCAAAATATTCTGCCCCTTCACTCATTTTCTATCTCTTGGCAGATGGAGATACAAGAGGAGGAAAACCAAATGTCAAAAACTTGTGAGAATTAGTTTTTATTCATGCACACTTTTTCTGCTGTCATTTGATAAAATAGGAAATAGTGTTAATGGCTTGAAAACTCAGGAAGAAAAAAAAATGTCATGGAATCTTCCTTGCTAGGGAAGAGGGTCGGCAGAGTAAGATAGAATTACCTTTTATATTAAAAAAATGCTATGCAGATGGTGAAGCCACGGGAATCAAGATAAGATAAAATTGCTCCAAAAGCATCACGATGTGGAAAACTTAGGAGAAATTAAGATGTTGTTGAAAATGTTTCACTATTAAGACACTCAGAGGTTCCATTGCTTGATATTCAACCCCAAACTTTCTAGAGCTTTTCCACATGTGCTGCTTTTTAAAACAAACCAACAATTCTGGAAACCAAGTCCAGAAAGAAAACTATTAGATCTAGTCTGGATATGATCTTTGTAGTAATCTTGCTTTGCTGTCAGTTGATTTTTTTTCTGATTATGAATTTATGTAAATGCTCAAGTGGATCACATTTCATTCCCAAACTTAACATGGAAGTAATGCCTCAAACTGAAAACACTTATAGGATGACATTAGATTTCACTGATGCATCTGCTCTCCCTTAATAGGAATGGATCCAGATAAATTAAAAATATGAGCTTTGATTCCTTTTTAACAAACTCAAATAATCAGTATCTTTAGAATTCTCTCTATTTGTGACTATGCAGTGGGATGGAATGGGATGCAATGCAATGGGATAGGAGGAAATGAAGGAAGGAGAGAGGGAGGGAGGGAATGAGGGAGGGAGGGAGGGAAGGAAGGAAGGAAGGAAGGAAGGAAGGAAGGAAGGAAGGAAGGAAGGAAGGAAGGAAGGAAGGAAGGAAGGAAGGATCTATAATAAATACCAAAGGTGATTTTTCAGGAGGCAACTGGACTTTCTTATTTTTTCTTTGAAGATGTTTCGCTTCTCATCCAAGAAGCATCTTCAGCTCTGACTGGATGATAGGAAATGGAAGGATTCCTTTCCCCACCATCCAGTCAGAGCTGAAGAAGTTTCTTGGATGAGAAGCAAAATGTCTTCAAAGAAAAACCGGAAAGTCCAGTTGCTCTTGAAAAAAGCACCTTTTGGGACAACCATGACCTGGATGACTAAGACTCTCCATAGACAGATCTATATTAAGATATCTACAGGGTCTAAAAGGATGTTTTTTAGATGATGCCATAAAGCTCTTCTTCCAAGTGACTTATTGAGGTGGTTTGATATTTCACTACCATCTGATGAACAAAAGGAGACCTTTGTATACAGAGAAACTCATGCCAGGCAGTCAATAAAGCCAAATCAATCCCACTGTGATGTTCATCAGCATAGAATGATGCACCTTCACGAGGGTAAATCTCTTCATTATGTTCAGTTGCAATTGATCAACGTTACTCCTAACACATACAGCACAACACTTACAGCAGTTTTAAAGAGACTGCTTTTAACACTGAGGGAAAAGATTTAAAGAAACTGGCAGACATTACTTTTGAAATCTTTCCCAAACAGCTTCACTCAGCAGGCTAGCACCCTTCTCATTTTTCTTTTCCACAGACCACCTAGGGGCAATATTACTCTGTGGAATCCTTTATCATTTATTTTTTGAGAGACAAAAATAAAACCTCGATCAAGACAATGTACTTATTCTAGGAAGAGTTTCAGAGTGTTTTTTTTTTTTTAACAAAACCAAAAAGATTTCAATCTCATTCAGTTTAAAAACCTGAAAGCTAAGTTAGATAGATTCACCAAGGTCTCAATTGGCTCGAAAGCTGCTGTTTTTGGATTTCCATACCTGATGTTTTGAAGGATTCAATGCATAACTCATGTGATGAAAATAACACACGGAATGGAATGAGCATTATTATCATGCAGGAGACAAAGACCGAACTATTGGAACTTGGGGCTTTTGATATGCAAAGTATGCTTTCTAATGGCCTTTGAATATTTTGTGACTCTGGTAAGAGTTTCTGCTCCTGTTGCTCAGGATGGCACATCATGCTGTGTCACCCATTGGCCAATGAGATGTATGTAAAAAGTTGAAAACTGGAAATGCACCCCCAGTTGCTTCCTAGCAAGTGAGATTTAAAGCATGCTGCATTGATTTGGGAGGTAGTGGAATCATCAAGACTAAATCTGATGGACCTGATTCAAGAAAATCCAGATCATCACTTAGATGACAGCAAAAGAGATACAGAAAGCTCTAACTCTGTTGCCATCTAGTATCTGTCCAATTTTTTTGCAGCCCATATCTAGTAGGCTTGTAGCTATTGGCAGACCTATCTTCCGTAAACTTCCTACTTCTAAAACTTTCTAACTTCTTAGTAATCACCACGTGACTATAGTGTAAATAAATATTTTCTCACTCATGAAGCTCGCTGAAGATAAGTTCTTATACTGTCTTATGAAAAAGAGGAGAAAGGTTGATTATCTTGATTCTACTACCAACATTACATGGTGTTCCAAAAAAAAAAACCCAACCCCACCCAAAGACTTCTATACTGGTGGATTTATAATATCTGCTAAAATGAATTCCACTTTGTAAACAATAATACCCAATAGCACTGGCTATTTTTTTCCCCCTTTCTCGGATCAAATCTCTGCACACACTTTTTTTTTTTTTTTGCATTTCTAAAAGATGCAAAGAATGGTCTAGAGAATGTGGTATATTTTTAAAGCACTTTATATAGAAAATAGTACTTACGTTCAAAATAATGTATGCATCAAAAATGCAAATGAAAAAATGAATGAATACTTATACATATACATGCTTTGTATCTTAAAAAGTATCAATTTTTATAAAGTAAGGAAAATATCAATAGTCCCTCAGAATGATGGTTACTTACAAATGAAAGTATGGCCTCTTTTATATAGGCCAAGACCTAGAATAATTCATTTCCAGAGTAATTTCTTCTAATTATTCCTTCCTACAAATAGTGCCAATGTCCCAGGAATAGTGTTATAGATTCTCAGTTGCATCTCTGATGTCACTTTATGGTTGGATGCTTGTTTAACCAAGGAAGGGACTCATAGTGGATTAAAACTTGTTTACAGAGTGTTAGTCACCTGTAAAAAAAAAATCTTGATCTTTTATTCAGACTCATAGAAGACCTTATTAGAGAAATTGATGAACTGCAACTTCTCCCTGGAACTTCTGTTGTCCATGGGAAATGTTCAAGCTATGAGGATTATTTATTTATTTATAAAAATTTATTGGCCTCCCATCTTACCACAGGATAACTCTATTAAGAGTGATTCACAAATACTGAGAGGAAAAGACGTTAAATCTAGTCACTAATCAGGTCAGGTCCTAGAGCAGTGATGGCAAACCTTTTAGACACTGAGTGCCCAAACTACATACAAATGGAAAGGTGCACACGTGTGGATGCATGCACATATTCACTGACATGCGCGCATGCTCAGCAGAGACCCAAAGCCTAGCTGACCAGTGGGAGGCGGGGCATCCCAACACCGGCAGTGAAGCAAGAGGTAAGATCTTTTTCTTTTGTGATCTTCTGTTTCATCGCTTGCAGGGAAACAGAAACTCACGAAAGAAACACCACAGAGATCTGTCCTGAGGCTACAATGCGCATGCCATCAGAGAGGACTCTGCATCCCATCTCTGGCACATGTGCCATAGGTTCTCTCTCATGGTCCTAGAGGCTGAGCTCAGTTTCACAGCCAATTAAACATGTTCTTACATTGAGCTCCTCAACTCTTATAAAGCGGCTTGCCTGAGACTTTAGAAAATGCTTTAACATTTTCCCCTTTGTTCCATTGGCAAGCAAATTTACTAAGACTCTTTATCAGGAATGTATGAGCTGTTGTATCAGGAGTAGTTGGTCTGCATGAACATTCTGTAGCAATCAAGTTAGGAATTGTATTGCATTATTTTAAATAAGCTGTCCTGGTCATGCATATGATTTCCATTTTTTAAAAGTCCACTCTACACCCTGCACATGGAAAAAAAGGGTGTAATGATATGTGGGAATGACCTTGAGGGACAAAGGAAAGATATGCTGCCTAGGAAACAATCAGAGAAGAGAGGGAGGAGTCCCCTGTGGCTTAACAGTCAGAGAAAGAAACTTAGGAATGATCCACCTTAATTGATCAGGCTATAAAAAGAGATGGTGTGAGATTTATACTTCCAGATTGGCAAGATTCTGTTCCTGTAGTTTAAAGTAGAACTAGCTCATCTGCCGTGTTCCCTGTCTACATTATCTGGAAGGGCTGATAAAGGGGCAGGTCTTTGATTCAGGCTACGAGTTGGCCCTCTTGATTTTTTGGTTGCCATCCATTTTCCTTTAGTCATAATAAATAAGGAGATGGGTGTGTGAGTGTGTATGTATATGGTTTTGTGAATTATGTGTGCCACTGTAAAATTCATTGGAAGTTAATGGTGCATATTGTTTCTCACAGGAATATAAGAAATTTATTTTACATATTGAGTTTCAATGAACTCCAGTCTGCATAGGGGAATTTTCCAATGTGGTAATTATTTGTAGGACTGCTAAAAAAATTATTTACATATTTATTTGCTTGGATTTACATGACATATCAATCATGTGCAACTCTAAGCAGTTATCCTCCCATTGGGTAGCAAGAATAAAAGCAATAAAACATTTAAACAACAATTATATAAAACCACCAAGGAACAATAAACAGCAAACAAACCAACATTTCCATAGCCAAAGAAAATATATTTTGATCCAAAAGCCAAAAATGAAAAAAATAAGAACAGTTTTTCCAGATCCAAAGAGCATATGTTCTATTATATTTTCTACTATATTTTCCCTGATGTTATTGGTCCTTAGTACTAGGGTCTTTTCCCTGCCCCAGGGCTTGTAAGGTGGGCAGATATTATCTCAGTGACAACCTGATTCTGAACAGTATTATATAGAATGGATTTCTAGTTCAACGATCTGTGGTTTTCCAGACGCTGCTGAACTACTTCTATCAAATTCTCTAATCACTGACTTTCATATCTGAAAATCCTGCTCTGTGGAATTCTCCCAACAGGTAGAACCAATTGGGATCACAAGATTACTGGCACATAACACATTATTTCAGGCTGCCTTTCTGAGGTACATTGGAGTTTTCCAATCCTGCTCTGCCTGAAGACCTATTAGAAGATCATATTATATTTGGGGCCTACGCCTACCCAAAGGCTCTTATGTTCGTTTCCTAAACTGGTTTAAAATTGTTTGAAAATCATGGGATCCAGCTTATATAAATTGCTGAGAGACAAGTGTTTTTCCTCCACAATTCAAACTCATACTTTCCTGAGAATGAACAGATTCAAAGTGATTGCCAGCAAATAAATAGAGTTCTATAGCATTTACGGAGCGAAAACAAAGTCATTTCCTAAAATTCCTCTTTTATATGAATGTCATAAATTTAACAACAAAAAGTCAGCAGCAGTGGAAAACACAACCACTTCACCCCCTCCTCTTTTCTAAATGATATTTCATTTTAAGTGGCAGATATGGCTGCTTAGAATAGCAACTCTCTGGGGAGATGTTTTTAGCTTAATAGCAGAGTGGATTTTCAAGTGCAAAATTATTATTTTTAATAGGAATAGTGGTTCCTATATAATCACCGAGGAGTCTTTCTCTTTCATTTTGAGGAGCCCATTTCTTCATCTCATTGCTAAGAACGATACTCTTGTCAAGAGAGCTAAAGACTAGCCAATATGTTGTCCCTAGCAATTTGGAAAGCCTTGATTATATTAATTGACCATAGTGCATCAAGAAAAGCCAGATAAGTATCAATCATCTTACTTTTCATGTCTCTGCCTGCGCTCTCTGCTTCTGAGTTAGCTGTTAGCGTTTCTTCCATTCTTTTTGGAGAAGCAACATCTTGACATTCTGTGGTTCTAGGGAACAGATGCATGATTGCCACTCTTGAGACCAAGGCTCTTTACATTACCTGTGTTACATATTCTCCTTAGCAATGTAGTATTCTGGTTTATCCTTTTCTTGTATCATCATTGGGAAAAGCAATCCCAATTCTTTGATGGGGATGGGTGGGTTAGGAAATTTACATATTATTTGGATTGCAACAAATGTTGATATTTCCAAAAATAAATGAATGGACCTTGTAACTTCACATTCTTATAGATAGCCAAGGGACACATGAACCAGGCAGAGGTGGTAGATAGGTAGTTTTGATAGATTGCAAACAAGAATAACTTGTTAGACTATCACTAGGGATCCAGATTAAAGTTCATGCTGTGTAATTCAGTCTAAATGGCTAACTTTAAGCCAACTGTTCTTTCTCAGTCCAATGTCGAACTACGAGGTTATTATGGGGATTAAATGAAGGGAAATGTAAGGAGCTCAAAATGTAAGTCATTTTGAGCTCCTGGACAAAAGGGGATTATCATCATTATTATCCATGCAACAGAATATTGACGTGGTAAAAAAAAGGGGGGGCTGTATTCTACCATCATGATAATGATAATGTTTTGGGAAACAAGGGAGGAAAGATCAAATTAGTAACTATAATAACCCTAAAATTCAATTTTCACTTGTATTTACTTTTGTTCAGTTGAATTTACTCTAAAATTCACCAGTCAACTGAACAGAGGAACCAATAGGAATTTAATGGGAGTGGGGAGGATAGGCACGAGGAAAGCACTTCTTATATTTATTAGAAAAAAAAAACATGGAAATTTAGGAATGTGGTTTCACAATGCACGGAGGATACGCTCTCTGTTTTCCCAGAAAATAACAAGAATATGTACCATGAAAGATCAGGTCCAGGAGAGAAGATGAACGAGCAAGAGGCAGAAGACCTTGAAGACAAAATTTGTACATGTAACACAGCACAGGAGGTGAGATATTTCTGGGCAGGCCAGATGCAATTCCTGAGGAAGATCATAGAAAGGAAATAAATGCCAGAGGACATGAAGAAGAAGACAAGTGGAACCATGTTTTCCTATCACAGTAGGATCGCTGGAATTGCCATGGATTTGCCCTTCCTCCTTGCATAGTTGACTTTCCAAATTATATCTGTTTTCCTACTTGCCGTTGTCTTTGTGTGTACGTGTGTGTGTGAGAGAAAAAAAGATGAGGCTATTAAGCAAATGACTGATAGTTTGAAAGGTTAGCAGTAATGCGGTTGATTACTTTTGACAGTGTATATGGGGGAACAAAAGTGAAATTAACAATAGCTAATCACGTTTCAGTTTGCTTCTATTCATTTTTCCTTCCTGATGTGATCAAACGGCTCTTTGTTTTTATTAGAACGATTGCATCTCGGGAAATTCATATGTATCTCTGTCATTGTTGTGTAAATTAAAATGGTGAATCTTCTTTCACACCTGGCATGTGGCCTAGTGACTGTAATGGGTAGAAGTAATAACCATGATGAACAGGAGGAAGAGATGCAACTAAGACAACTTGTAGATAAAAGGAATCTGAGTCCAGGGGAAAAGTGTAATTTGAGAAAACATCTCAGACATGACCCTCTCATGAAGATAAAGGAAGGGAAAGGGGAAGCTTATGCAGGCTTGCAAAATTCTGAACAAGTAACCTTACATGTAATAAAAGTAGTACTAGCATTCATGAATTTGGCTTCCTAGTCTGGTCTACCTTGAAGCATTGGCAATGACTAGGTGGCCAAATCCTTGCTATTTTTGTGTAAACAAAGCAGAAATAGCTTCCAATTAACGTTTCAGATTAATCTTGGGATTTTTCCAGTGATGTTACACCCTTGCTTAGGGTTTCAAGGTTAACAAAGTCACCTGGGTATCTACCCTATAATTATCACAGTATTTATTTTCAACATTTATTCAAATCATTGCATAGAAGAAGATTCCAATTTTCCTGTGTTATCTTATAGTTTAGGAGTGGGAATCAATAACAGGAACCGATAACAACAGGAATCAATCAATGTGCAATAAACATCCTTTCGTTGTGGTTATGCACAATAAGAGAGTCAACAGTTGTTTCTGAGACAGCATAGCATTTCTTTTTCTCAACTCATAGCATATTAAAAAGGGACTTGCTGCTATGACTTCAAAAGTATATTAATGTAAACAAAAAAAGATGATTGCAAAGACGGAAGATAACAAAGCCATCAATGTTATATAATGTTGTAAAATTTCCTGCTATACTAAGCAAATGGAGTAATGGTATGTGGGAATGACCTTGGGAGACCTGGTGAAGAGATGTTTCCTAGGGAACAGTCACTTAAGAGAGACCATAGCTTGCAGGTGCAGAATGGACAGAACAAGAGATTCAGGATGGATCCTCCCTAAATTATCAGGCTATAAAAGTGATGGAGGGAGAATTGAAATTTCAGACTTGCAAGATTGATTTCAACCTTACCAGATAGACCAGACAGGAAATGTGATCAGATAAGCCAATTCTGCTTTATTGTAGAGTTTCATTAATAAAATCTTGCAAATCTGAAATCTTACAAGCAATTTGTAAACCTTTCTGGACCGGGACGCCTTGCACACAGTCACTCATGCCCTTGCCACTTCCCGGCTGGACTACTTTAATACTCTCTACATGGGTTATGCACCAATTGCCCCCATTCCTGCATAGGGAGGCTTTGCTCGCATTCACTTATGCCCTTGTGTCCTCTTGTCTGGATTATTGCAATATGCTCTACATGGGGCTGCCCTTGAAGACTATTTGGAAGCTTCAAACCAGTGCAAAATGCAGCTGCATAGGTAGTAAATGGTGCCCAATATTTGACATATGTAATACTACTGCTAAGTGAGCTACATTGGCTACCAGTGTGCTTCTGGGTAGAATTCAAATTGCTCATTATTATCTTTAAAGCCCTTCATGATTTGGCAATGGACTATCTAAGGGACCATCTCCTCCCAGTCATTTTTACCCAATGTGGTCCAGCAAGTTGAGAAGTTATGAGTCCTGAAGCCAAGAAATGTTGGCCAGTAGGGACAAGAAGATTTGCCTTCTTTGCCATAGTGCCTGCCTTCTGGAACATTCTTTCTTCAATGACCAGAATGACCCAATCTTTTGGCTTTTCATAAGGCCATGAAGACCTGGTTATGTGGAGGGCAGAATGTATGACAAGTCATTTGGCTAATGCAGTTGTATGTATGAATCATGTAAAGGGTGAAGCTTCAGTCATGTAACTGCAACTTTCATTTTTTGAGCCACTTACCCCACCCCTCTGAAAATACCCCTGGCTTTATATTATGCTTATGATGATCTGGTTAAAATGTATCTAAACTGATTGATACCATTCTCCCTATTGGTTGGGAACCCAGAATGTGGCGCAGTATAAATAAAGATGGTTTACATATTTTCACTCTCTTAATGAAAAGGCATTATGTGAAATCCTCAATTGATCAAAAACGTAATGGATAGCAGGAGGCTAATATCTCTCTGGGGACGTCACTGAATATAGAAGCTTGTGATTTGCATTTTATGAGGAATAAATTGTAAAGCGCATAAATTAATAAATAAAAGGAAAGGAAGTGTGTGTATACATATACATATACATATACATATACATATACATATACATATACATACTGTATACACACACACACACACACACACACACATTCTGTGCCTTAAAAATTAAGGGCATAGCCACACTCATCATATAAGATACTCTTGCCTTGTGCCTACATTTGCTTGCCTCTAATCTGGTTTAAGAAAATGTTGTCTGGATCGAGACATTTTAGGATCAGCTTGTAAGGTATTTTGTCCAGTTCTCATCCTTCCACTGGAGAATTCTCTTGCTGCGGTACCTTCCTACTTTTCCTTTCAATTTCCTTCCCATGGTGGTCCTGATAAAAAAAAAAATACTTTTATAAATAGATGTATAAGCCAGTGGTGAAATGTAAAATTTGTTACTACCGGTTCTGTGGGCGTGGCTTGGTGGTGGTGGGGTAATATGACTGGGTGGGCATGGCCAACTTTTTTTTTTTTACTTTTAAAAGTATTTTTTCTACAACCTTAAGAGGTTGCAGAAAAAAAGGATTTTAAAAGCCTCTGACAATCAGGCAACTCAGCTGGGATCGTCAGAGGCTTCTAAAGGCATTTTTTCCCCTACAACCTCTTTGGCTGAAGAGGTTGCAGAAAAAAATGCTTTTAAAAGCCTCTGATGATCCCAGCTGAGCCGCATGATCATCAGAGGCTTTTTTTTTAACTTTTAAAAGCATTTTTTCGGCCAAAGAGGTTGTAGAAAAAATGCTTTTAAAAGTTAAAAACAAGCCTCTGATGATAGTGCGGCACAGCTGGGATCATCTAGGCTGGGCATGGCAGAGGGAGGTGGGCAGGGATTTTTGCTACTGGTTATCTGAACCACTCGCGGCCATCGCTATCGGATCAGGTGATCCGGTCTGAACTGGGAGCATTTCACCCCTGGTATACGTGTATCTATCTGCATTTGGGTATGCATATATACAAATGCAAATTGGGTAGAATTTATATACACAAAGTTAAAGCATCAACATGCAAGTACAAACACAACTTTAAAATAATCTTTCCTTACTGCTTTGATTCGTACTTTCCTATGCAGGTAGCCCTCGACATACAATAGTTCATTTAGTGACCATTTAAAGTTACAATGACACTGAAAAATGTGACTTGTGACCATTTTTCAGACTTAGAACCATTGTAGTATCTTCATGGTCACATGATTTACATTCAGACATTTGACAATTGACTCACATTTATGTTCCAGGATCATGTGATCCCCTTTTGTGACCATCTGACAAACAAAGTCAATGGGGTAACCAGATTCACTTAACAACCATGTTACTAATTTAATAACTGTAGTGATTCACTTAACAAATGTGGTAAGAAAAGTTGTAAAATGGGGCAAAACTCACTTAACACATTTCTCAAATAACAACATAAATTTTGAGCTCAATTGTGGTTGTAAATTGAGGACTACCTGTATTAGATTTTCTCTTTCTATCAGTACTAGAGCCATAGTGGCACAGTGGTTAGAATGCAGTACTGCAGGCTACTTCTGCTTCCTGCCTGTTGCCAGCAATTCAGCAGTTCTATTCTCACTGGCTCAAGGTTGACTCAGACTTCTATCCTTCCGAGGTCAGTAAAATGAGGACCCAGATTGTTGGGAGACAATATGTTGACTCAGTAAACCACTTGGAGAGGGCTGTAAAGCACTGTGAAGTGGTATATAAGTCTAAGTGCTATTGCTACTACAATAGCACAATGAATTTACAATTGCCCAGTAAAAACAAGGTAGTTGGTTCAAATCCTGACATTTTTTTTTTTTTTTTGCTTTTGGAATATTCTTATTTTTCCTCTGCTTTTTCTTTTTCAGAAAGCCCTCTGGTTGCATCATTTCACCACTTTTCCCCCCAATCATGTGATTCATTTTTTCCATTTTTCAATCACTTGAGGCAGAAGATTTGCTTAACGCATTGTAAGCCGCCCTGAGTCTCTGGAGAAGGGCAGCATATAAATCAAATTTAAAAAAAAAAAGATTTATCTTTCCAAGTCCATTAGAATTGGAAAAAATTACTTATGCTTTCCTTCCCTTTCATAACCAAAGGAATCTCTCACAAAGGATTTCTTCCCACTACGCTTTTCAGTAATAATATCCTTGAACAATTGGTGGACAATTTTTCATTACTCTGGAGAGTATTGGAGAAGTCACCTGTTCAATTCATTTTCCCACAAAGGTGGTGGAGAGTTTCAGAACAAATTCTAGGAGAAAGATGAGTAGAGATTTCCGCTCCCTCCACATATACACTGGGAGCGATGGAAACATTTTTTTCTTCTTCCAGTACATTTAATTCGTTCATTCACAGCTTTCAGAAATGATCCCGTACAATCTAGCCAAATGTTTTGCTTATTGATTACATTGATGTATGCTGCTGCAAGTGGTAGAATTTGAATGTCTGTAGAGATTCTCAATCATCCAGGTCATGGTTGTCCCAAAGGTGCTTTTTCAGGAGGCAACTGAACTTTCTTGTTTTTTCTTTTGAAGAATTTCACTTCTCATCTAAGAGGCTTCTTTAGCTCTGACTGGATGGTGGGGAATGGAAAGATTTATACAGAATTTGAATGCAGATCTAGGACAATGTTGTTGTAGTGAGCAAAATGCAGACAAGGTTCAAATCCACTGGTGGGATTCAGCCAGTTCGCACCACTTCGGGAGAACCAGTTGTTAACTTTCTGAGCAGTTTGGCAAACTGGTTTTTGGAAGAAATCATTAAGGCAGAGAACCTGTTGTTAAATTACTTGAATCCCACTACTGTTCACATCCCAGGAATGTGGCATCACTGGAAGTGCCAGAATTTCTGGATCCTTCACTCATCTTTCTCCTCATTTGTGTTTCCAGGTAACTTCAACTTTCCCCTTGTCACTGAGCAATAGCTGTAGCAAACGGAAGATTCAAGTGAGCAAAATTTATTTTCTAGCAGTTGTAACACTATTATCCTCTGCTGTATGCTAAATCTTAAGATTAATTTTTAAATCTTTAATATGCTTTGATAGAAATTCAGACAGGGAGGATGGCCCTCTGCTATGCATTCTCAACCATAAAAAACCTGATTATTACAGAAATTCAGGGGAAAAAAGCAAGTAAGCAGACCTACAAACCAGAGGTGGCTTTCAGCAGGTTCTGACCAGTTCTGGAAAACAAGTAGCGGGAATTTTGAGTAGTTTGGAGAACCAGTAAATACCACCTCTGACTGGCCAACGCCCCCATCTATTCTCTTCTTCCCAAGTCCCAGCTGATCAGGAGAAAATGGGGATTTTGCAGTAACCTTCCCCTGGAGTGGGGTGGAAATGAAGATTTTACAGTTTCCTTCCCCTGCCATGCCCACCAAGCCACGCCCACCAAGCCACACCCACAGAACCAGTAGTAAAAAAATTTGAATCCCACCACTGCTACAAACGCACCCTCTGCTTAACAATCTGTATTGTTAAGGTTTAAAATTTCTTGTGCTGCAGAAATTCAGGCAGATTTGTCCCATTTCTTTATTATAATTGTACCCTAATTCATTTGTTTGAGAAAAATTGAAAAAGGGTACAGAAAGATGCCATCAAGTCTGGCTCCTGCATTTGGCTTTCTCTGCTTCAATGTTGAAGCTAAATTTAAGTATTTAATTCCAGCAGCACTTTTTAAAAATGCCAGTCTGCCTTATTATCACCTAGCTATTGATACTCTTTGGAACTGCTGCAAAGCTAAATCTACACTTTCTGCTTTCCAGATAGAAAATTGGAAAAGCTCACTTAGCTGGTGATAAAAGTAGCAAGTCTTCTACTCATAAGTCGATCTTGACTGAGCCCTAAAAGGAAAAGCTTATTTTATAGGCATTAGTATTAGAAGCACGACCGCAGGATTTCTGTTTTAGTAAGGCTGTACCGCTCTATAAACCAGGTGTATACAATCTGTGATCCTCACACAACCCTTTACAACTAATAATACGTACGATCCCCAACCTTCGTACCTTCCGCTGTGATCTTAAGACTTTATTATTTCAACAAGCTGGTCTGACGGAATAATGAATTTTAATTGGGTATTTTTTAGTCTTGGTTTTTTTTTTAAAGAAATAGGGCCATATCATTGAATAGTTGTTTTAAATAGTTTTAATTTTTGTATTATATGTGTTTTATTATGGTTGTATACTGCCCTGAGTCTTTCGAGAGAAGGGCAGTATAAAAATTTAATAATATAAAATAAATAAATAAAATAAATGTGGCTCCACAAGATTGTAAGCTATTATTATATGATTTTATTTTATGAAACTAAACTATATATTTTATATGCAGCCCAGGACAATTCTTCTTCAGTCAAATATGGACCAGGCAAGCCAAAAACATTGGACGCCCATGCTATAAACTCTAAGCCCAAACAGATTGCACTTTTGACTTTCTTGCCACTCTTTTCACATATGACTGTATCTGGAGATAAATTCAGCAGGTGGTGTTTCCCTAAATCTATACTTTCATATTGGGGAAAAGCTTACATTTCTTTCCAGAGAAAGAGTTCTAAGGTATTATGAGTAATTCAATTCAGCGGTGAAATTCACTTACTTTCTCTACTGGTTCAGGAACGGGAGCACGCAGGAGCGCGCATGTGCCTCTTCTGCGCATGCGCAGAGGGAAAAAATGGGACATGACATCATTATGTGGGCGGAGCCTTCCACCAGCGGCGCTACCTGTTCACGCGAGTCAGATAGATCCAACTAGATTTCACTGATTCAATTAGTATATTGCAGTAAATTAAAAGCCAGTCTAATACTAAAAAAATGTTAAATAACATCAATGTTATATGAAACCAATATGTTTTATTCCAGTGATAACGATTAATAAAAGCAGGGGAAATTTTTAAAATGATTGTAACAGTATATTAACTTTAAAGAGACACTGAATAAAACAAAAATGCAACTTATGTCGTTGCAAATACTACTACTGGTCCTATGGAAAAAGTGACAAATTGGTTTATCAGTTAATATTTCCATATCCTGCTGAATAATTCATAATGAAAAAAGTTCTTAAGATCTAAGTACTAAGTTAATTACCAGATTAATTAACCTTTCAGTGATGTCAAGTATTTCTCTTTTCCTCTTTTTATTACATAGGTAATAAAAGTTTAAGTGCATGTTGGCTTGAAAATTGTTAATTTAAGAATACAACAAATTGTGAAGAAAACTTCCTAAATAATAAAATTCCTTTATGTATATATGTATGCATGCGTGTGTGTGTATATATACATACACACACACACACGCACACGCATAAATCTAAAATCTCTTCTTTTGTCACAAGTCATGGGAAAGATAAAGTCCTATTTTTTTTACAGCATGCTATTACTTTAATAATGAATGTTAATAAAAATCCAGGATTTAAAGTTTAACTTTCAAAAAAAAAAAAAAAAAAAAAGCCAGCCTTCATACTTTTCTGGCCCAGATCATTAGTACATTCTTTCACCCATCTGTAAACAGATTGGTCTCATTTTCTCTGATTTTAACACTGACGGTTCCAATCCATCATTTTTTCCAGTCTATGCTTCTCAATGATTGACTTTCTAGCTCTAGGAAAAGCGGGGGGTGGGGGTTTCCTTCAGATGCTTCAGATTTCAGCATAAGGATGTCTGAGGATCCGGCCAGCTCTTAATAAATCCAATGTATGGATTTATTCTTTTAAAATATTCTTTTAAAATATTCATCTAACTCAACTCATACCTTATTTTGCTTTAGTCATATGCTCTACCTGGAAAACATCTTAGGTTCAATCTTCTGTATTTCCAGGTAGATCCATAAGGGAAAAAAAATCTGCATGAAACCTCAAGAATATTTTACTAGTGTACATAATGCATTTACAGTCTTATAAACCCATCAAGAAACACATTTGTGTATTAGTCAAAAAGCACATTTACATGCATCCGTAGATGCCATGTTCTGTCAAATGCTCTCTATCCTTCATCATTGGCATGCAGCCGGGTGTTGCTAGAAGTAATATTTCAGTATTAGATCCCCATACTGCTGGTCTTTTTTGTTAAAAAAAATATAAACTATTTCACTATTGAGAGTAATTGATGCATCATTTTATAGTATATTATACTGTAAGCTACTGGGAATCAGATGTAGTTGCCAAAATTTAAATAAAATAAAATAAAATATAAATGAATGCAGAGACAAATACATATTTTTGACAATGTAGATATTGGGGATAGTAAAGAATGTTTGCACTTACACATTAAGGATGCTAATGAAACAGAATTAAATCTAGGAGATATATCTTCTTAAAAGATGTTAGGTACAACTTTTTTTTTTTTAAAAAAAAAACAACCCTAAAAATTGAAATGCAGATGATATATTTTGAATGTAAAACTACTTGATTTAAATGTATGGTATGAAAGGAAGGGGAATTATTTCTTTCCCATATACAGGTAGTCCTTGGGTTATGTCCATTCAACCATTATGACAATTAACAACCATTCAAAGTTATGACAGGGCTGAAGGAATGGCTGGAACCTCAAAATTTTGATTTTTGCAGCATCTCTGCTGTCTCATAATTGTAATACTTTCAATTATGACATCACAGTGGGATGCAGTCACATGTTCACAATTTCCCACATTCTCTGTCAGATTTCCATAAGCAAAGTCCATGGAAATCCTGCAGAAAGTTGGAGGTGGTAGTCAAGTGAGGTCCTTGCTTATAATGCTTAATATCCTTATTTAACAAAAGCAAGACTGCAGAATTGGTTTCGCTAAGTGGCATGGTGAAATGACATTGCATTTTACAGGTACATTGCTTAGTGATGGCAATTCTGGTCCCAATTGCTATAAATGCTTCTGGGGTGAAAGGATTTACCAGTGACATCACTGTTGCCTGGGGTAATGCCCAGTTGGGGGAACTTTTCACATCTCTGTGAAGTTGCCCACTGAATTGGTACCTATTTATCTACTTGCAGTTGCCCACTTTCAAACCACTGGACTGGCAGGAGCTGGAGCATATGAGAAGAGCACATCCTGCTCCACAGAATCCATATGAAGCCATAGTCTAAATAAGATGGATTCAAAACTGGCTGACAAACAGCACTCAATGTGGAATCCTTAATGGGATTATATTTACATGGAGTGAAGTAAGCAATAGGGTTTTAGGTCCAGTACTCTTCAATATCTTCATAAACTATTTAGATGAGGGGATAGAAGTGGAATTCATCAAATTTGCAGATGACACCAAGCTGGAGCCAGAAGATAGGCTCAAGATCCAGATGGAGATTTGAAGAAGAGACTTAAACACTGATGCTATTTAACAAAGTAAAATTCAATGTAGAGAAAAGTAAGGTTTTACATTTAGGCAAGAAAATTCAAATGTACAGGTACAGATTAGGTGAAACGTGGCTCAATAGTAGTAACTGTGAGAGAGGGATCTTGGAGTCTTAGCAGACAATCATTTAAATATGAGTCAGCAGTGTGCTGCAGCTGCCAAAAAAAGTCAATGCAATCCTAGGCTGCATCAACAGAAGATGGAATCAAGATGACCCAACCACTTTATAAGGCCTTCATTGAGTTTTGGTCACCAGAATATAAAAAAAGATGTTGAGACTCTGGAAAGTCAGACTAAAGAGAAGAACAAAGATGATTAGGGGCCTGGAGGCTAAAAGATATGAAGAACAGTTGCAGGATTTGGATACTGAAAAGAAGGACTAGGGGGGTGACATGATAGCAATGTTCCAATATTTGAGGGTCTGCAACAAAGATGAGGGGGCTTCAACCTATTTTCCAAAGCACCAGGAGGCAAAAGAAGAAGGAATGGATGGAAACTAATCAAGGAACTGAGAAATAACCTGACAGTGAGAACATTAAACCAGTACCATAGCTGCTTCAGAAGATGTGGGTGTTCCATCATTGGAGACTTTTAAAAGAGACTGGACAGCCATTTATCTGAAATGGGATAGGGTCTCCTGCTTGAGCAAGGGTCTAAACTAGAAAACCTCCAAGATCCCTTCCAACTTTGTTATTCTGTTATTGTTTGTTAATAATCATTATGTTGATTTCTCTGATAGTTTAACAATACCAAAAACATGTTCCTCTAAATATTAATCACTTACAAGTCCTAGTAGAATCAGGAAATTTAAGAGGGTTGGTTCATTTCTTGCATTTTTTTCTTATAACTGCAAAGAGTCTTACTGATGCTTGAAAGAGTAATAAGTATTTTGTGCATGAGTTCGCATATGCAGTAGCTCATTAGAAGCAATTGATATTTCAAAATATTTATCTTAAAACATTTTTTCAACATTTACTGCCTTATTGTCTTATCAACAACATGAAAAACTAAATCTCACTCAGACCAATATTGTCAGAGATTGATTTTTAAAATTAGATACTTTAGGAAAAAGAGGGATTACCATCAATCTGGGAGATTAACTGATATTTCCCCAGAAAACAACAATCAGGCAATTAGGATGATTCTGCCATTGTAAAAGTAACACAGATGTTGCTGAAAGAAAAACCCTCAGGAAATTGTCTTTTCACAGAAAAGGAAAAAGAAGAAGAAGAAAAACCCAGCTCTTAAAGCTGTACACAATTTATTATATGGAAACAGTTTGCAAATGTAGGAGTTCAAATTGTGAATGCTTGCTTCAATGGTTGCTTGATTTGGTTGGCTTCTTAAGAAATTGAGTTGTGACAAGCAAGGAACAAATGAATGTACATATGCTAATGCAAATTGAGATCTATAGGAACAGTGAGGTTGCCACATATCGATGGAAAGAATTGGTCTCCCTATCTTAATACTGTTAGCAATTCTTCAGGTTCCCAAGCAGGATTATCTCACCCCAATGGAGAGAAGCTAGGAATTGAATGGAAGGCCCAAAAGCAGGTGTTTTCCCGTTGAGCCACAGCCTCTCTCTTAACAGGGGTCATCAGCTCCTATTTGACAACTCCTATTTACAGCTGAAAAGTGCCTTTTGAGAGTCAGAATTATAACCTTTCAGAAAGAACACATCTGCCAACTATGAGTTTGAGAAGTGCAGCCTTTTTTTAAACAACAAACAAACAACCCTTTGATTCTGACATTCAAGATAACTTGAAATCAGGTGCCTCTTGTTGATTCTCTCTCTCTTGAGTTTAGAAAATGGTCACATCCAAGTCATCCAAGCAGTGAAGAGTGTTTAGCATTTGAACACTCTGCTTACTTGGTTAGCATATGTGGAGAGTTCTGAAAAGCAGATTTATAATGGATAATGGCTTTCAACTACAAGGTAACTACAGCTACTTCATAATGAAGAAATGGTGAACTGCACTGCCAGTGTGCTTGCAGGAGGAAAAAAAACTATCTGTAACTATGTGAAGGAAGGAAAGAAGGAGTTCACAAACATTATAGTTATCACCAAGCACAAACAAGATTGTTTCCTGTGCTATTTAATTAAGGAGGAACCACAAAAATATACCCAATGCATTAATTATTGCTAAAACACCAGCCCTTCACTTGTCCTTAACTGCTAGTTATTGTCAGTCTCTTCCCAATGTAGAGCTGAGCTTTGAAAAGCACATACATGTGCTGGGATATACATGTGCTGGGACACACATGTTGACTCAGCCTTTCATCCTTCCAAGGTAGGTAAATTGAGGACCCGGATTGTGGGGGCAATACACTGACTTTGTAGAAACACTGCTTATGGGGGGCGAAAAACCCTAATAAGCAGGTATATACAAAATAATGAAGGCTATTGCTATAAGTGCATTGTAAGATGCCCTGAGTCTTCGGAGGAGGATGGCATATAAATTGAACTAATAAAATAATAATAATAAAATACATTGTGTATAAAACAAAGATAAAAATAGTCCTTCCTTCCTTCTGTTGGAAGAAATGTCCATCTGGGTTGAGTTCCAAGTGGGGAAAAAGACACTGGAAACATGGAGACTGCTTGGAAAAATGGTTTAATGGTGGACAGGAATCACATGGCTTGACTTCCTGAGTAGAAAAAGAAGAGCAAGATGCTGGGAGTGCCTGGGCTTTATGCCCTCTGTTGTTCCCCACCTCAGAGTTTCTTGTTCCTGTATAAGAAATGTATCCTGATTGGTTGTGAGACTCCAAGGGGGCGGGGATGTTAGCTAACTTTGTAGGCTGTCTCCTAAACTAGCTCGAGCCTTGCCATGCAGCGAGTTTCTGTTGTTAGTGAGTTTCTGTTTCTAGATGGGTCCTATTGTGTTGCAGATGATGGTCCATTGACAAAGGTGTGTGTGTGTGGGGGGGGAAATGAGTGAGCTTGGCTGAGGCCTTAAAGGCCCATTGACAAAAGTGGGGGGGGGGAATGAATTTCTGCCTCTGGCCCATTGACAAAGATGGGAGAAGGCAGGAAGCTGTGTTGTCTTTAGAACATGTTTCTCCATTTCTCATCCAGGGAAATAAAATATTCTGCCTTTTTAATATTTCCTAAAATATTTCATTCTTCTAGGAGAGGGCTGAATCAGTCCTTCCTTCCTTCCTTCCTTCCTTCCTTCCTTCCTTCCTTCCTTCCTTCCTTCCTTCCTTCCTTCCTTCCTTCCTTCCTTCCTTCCTGTAATTAATCAGGAGTTCTCCCCCTCTTTTATTTAGTTGTAGTTCCTGGTTAGTTTACTTACTTTTATTGATTTAAATATATATAGCCGTCCATCTCACATATGTGATTCTAGATAGTGCACACAATGCAAAGAAAACAAATCCATTTAAAACCATATAAAACTATAACTATAGACATATCCTATATAACTATAGGATAGCACATTCAAATCTTACATATAATACAACAATGTGGTAATCTCTTTATTTTCATGGAACCTTTTGTTCTCTCCAATGTTTGGGGTGGGGGGAAAAAACATGGTCATTTCCCCACATGTTTTGTTAAAACCAAAGGATAGGGTTGTGAGGAGGAAGGAGAGGAGGAGAAAAGTAAATGTTTTGTATCTTGGTGTGTGTGTGTGTGTGTGTGTGTGTGTGAGTGAGTGAGTGCAAACTATCTTTATTCAAATATCTTTATTTGAATACAGAGGTATTGTGGGATGGTGCTACATTTACAGTTCTTTAGCTCTTTTTCTAAAAGTGTAAATTCTAATTACCAAAGTAATCCAGAGATGTTCTGTGTTCCTCTGTTTCCCTTTGCCCAATCAAAGTGCTAAATGTTGGGAATTCAAACTTAAAAAGGAAGTCTGTATACAATCTCTGGGGTTCAAGCTACAGCCTAGATTTTCTACACAAGGATTAATTTCTGATAAGATGTCATCTGATGATACATCCAGAAACCATTTTAGTAGTCTCCAAGCTGTATTGACCATTGTACAGAATTCTTGGAGCTGTCATCCCAGTGCCTAATCAGAAAAAAGGTACTTTATCATATAAAGTAGAGGTTTGCCGTAGGGAGCATATTTTGTGGTTCAGTTTTATAAGTTTTATAATGATAAGGGAGAAAAAAGTATTTTGCCTAATATTTGTGACACTGAACTTGTAATTATGTTGTAAAATAGTCTTTCCCACACTTTTCTTTCCTCCTAATCGTTATGTTGATTCTCCATCTCGTTTACTCCTGGGAGTATGAACTTAATAGAGCTTACTTGTGTTCTGACATGCGTGGTATTCTATGAGACTTCACACACACCTCTTCTCATCTCCCCTGCAAATAAATGCTCATTTGGGTTTGTTTTGAATAGACTGTCTCTGAATTTACTGCATATTCTTTTTTAAAAGAACATTCGAGTTGAAACGCATAAAATGCATTTCTGAATAAGTCAAGTTTCTCTCAGAAGAACTACCAAACTGGCAGCGATAGTAACACTGCAACTTTCAACTATTGCCCTCTATCAAACTTTGTTTTTGGTTAGTATTGGAGCTTTTCTTCAAAACGGGATGTTGCAGATAATCAAAAGTGGCTGCGATAATAGCAAAAGAGTCTATTATTTCTTTCTGCCCACACACAGGCTGAATTTCCCCAAATTCATAAAAATGCTCCTGAAAAAATGCAAAAGGCTCAAATTTTCTGCCTCTGAAAAGAACACCATCCCACTAACAAACTCTGGGAGAAACAAAAACAGCTGATTCATAGTTGGATGATATGGTTGAGGTGTTCAAGGTTAATTCAGAGCAGGTTCACTTTGGGTTCTTCTACATGGCAGCAAGAAAGAAATATTACAGCATAGGAACCAGCAGAAAAAGACCCAGATTGAAGAATTATGGATTACATGAACTCATGAAACTGCAGCTGCACACTCTGCTCCCCTGTTAAAGACTCACATGCCTCTTTGCTAGGCTTTCATATTCATGAAGTTGAGCTGTCTAATCCAATACCTTCATTAACTGCTTCTGCCTAGAATTAAGGGACCTAATCAGAGGTGAAATACAGCAGGTTCTAACAGATTCTGGAGAACCGGTAGTGGAAATTCTGAGCAGTTCGGAGAACCGGTACCGGAAATTTTGAGTAGTTCGGGGAACTGACAAATGCCACCTCTGTCTGGCCCCAGAGTGGGGTGGGAATGGAGATTTTGCAATATACTTCCTCCGGACGTGGAGAGGGAATGGGGATTTTGCAGTATCCTTCCCCTGGAGTGGGGTGAGAATGGAGATTTTGCAGTATCCTTCCCCTGCCATGCCCACCAAGCCACACCTCGTCCACCAAACCACGCCCACAGAACCTGTAGTAAAAAAAATTGGATTTCACCATTGGACCTAATTTCTGAGTTATCATATGGGGTATGGGCTTCTATGGATTTCCTGAAGGTAGCAACACAAGAGTCACTGGCTTCAGTCCTGCAGAAACCTCAGAGGACATTGCTGTTGGCACTAGATTAGTGATGGCTAACCTTTTTGCGATCGCGTGCCAAAAGTAGGGGTCATGCGGGGGGGGCGTATCACGTGCATGTGCCCAAACCCATAATTCTATGCACACCATCCCCTGTGCATGTGCACACGACCTTCCCACGCTCCCATGCTTTTGGCACGTGATGGCACGGTGGCTCATTTTTTGCTCTCTTCAGGCTGCATGGCCTTTCTAGGTGCCTGGATAGAGCAAAAAATGGGCCTTCCGGGCCCACTGGAAGTTGGCAAATGGGCCATTTCTGACCTCCAGAGGGCCCTCCCCAGGCTACTAGAAAGGCAATGGAGCCTCAGGAGAGCAAAAAACAGGCTTTCCCTCACAAAGGCCCTCCGGAGGTAGGGAAACAGCTTGTTTCCCTACTTCCAGTGGGCCCCAAAGGCCCGAAAATTAGCTGGTTGGCATGCACATGCACGTTGGAGCTGAGCTTGCATGCCCGCCAATATGGCTCTGCCATGTGTGCCATTGGTTCGCCATCACAGCACTAGATGCTTCTGAGTCCACTTTGTCCCATCTCTCTTATCTGAAAATGTATCTGCTGGCAAGGTAACAACACAGCCCCACAAATCAAACACAGCTTTAACCAGTGGAATGATGGCTAACACTCCCCCCCCCACACACACTTTCCATCTTTCCCTTCCTAGTCCTTTGATCCTATGGAACAGCTCTGTGGACTAGGAGAATGGATAGCTAAAGAGTAACTTCCTTCCTATATATATATACTTCTGATATCTGTCAGATATTTCCCACTGCCAAATTGTGAAAGACAGTAGCAAGGGACAGGCAGCCTCAAGGGGCCAAAAGGAAAAGATTAGTTCTTTGTCCCTAAATTAATGCAAGCTGCTGAAGACTGACTGTATGTATGCCTAATGTCAGCTGACAACCCTCTTTAAGTAAATCAAGGTGACATGGGATCCACTCAGTGGGACAAGGCTGTATTAACATCTGTTCCTATCCCCTAAAAGCTGAAGCACCGATGATGCATAGTGAGCAAGGTATACAAAAGAGGACGTGTTATGTTGTTGCTGTTTAGAGCGGGAATTTCAAACTAGGGGTTGTTTCTGATTGGTTACTGGCCAGCAGCCCAACTGTATATAAAGAGGGCTGCTGCCAGCATTGAGTCGCTGAAGTCTCACCATACAATAAAGAGCTGTTGTCACTAGCCTGTCTGTGCTGCTTTGTTATTGCCCAGCCACTTCAGGGCATATACTATGTAATCTGTCCATTCATGAACAATATCAGAACTGATTTTGAGAATCGTTGTTTTAACCATTCAGTTGTGTTCAATTCTTGGTGACTTTATAGGCAAGTGTTCTCTATGCTACCCTGTCAAGCAGAGCTTCTTTCAGTTGTTGTGTGTTCATCTTTGTATCAGTTTTGATGGTATGAAGCCAGTGTGTTTTTTTGCTTGTCCCTTCTTTTTGCTCCACTAACCATTCCTGGCACCATTGACTTCTTCAATGAATTTGCACATGTGGCATGGCCAAAGTAAATCAGACATAGTCTTGTGATTTCATACAGTTCAGCACCTCTCTGTTGGTTGCTTTGGCTGTCCACAGTATCCATAATTTAAGCCAGCACCACAATTCAAAGGCATCAGCTGTTCTCTGATCAGCTGTTTGTAGTGTCCAACTCTCACATCCATACGTCGGTGTTATTTTGAGAATAACTCTCTTCTATTCTGGAAGAGGATTTAGTTTAACTGAGAGCCCATGTTGGGGAGCCTTTGGCCTTCTAACAATGTTACAGGCCTGCAACTTCCTGCATCCCTCATCAGCAGCAGCCATGCCTGGGGTTGCCTGGAATTGCAGTTTAGAACATCTGGCACAGCTCACGTATCTTACTGCTCTTGAAGAAAATAGGTCTCTTAACATGTATAAACTCTTCACCATAAATACAGACAGCAAGCTATGAATGATTGATGCCGCTGATATACACATCTATAAGTGTCTTGCTGGTATGAAACTCTGTATGAAGGTTTCCATAAAATAAAACTCCAGTCTTTGCTTTAAAGCTCATTAATGTTTATTTACCAATACCTTGTTATTTTATTTATTAGGTTTGTCAGTAAGCTCTGCTTTGCATATGCTCATGTTTGCTCATGCATACTTTATGAATATAGAAATTAGTATCTCATTAACTTGATAATTAGGCCAATGATAAACAGCTGTTTGGTTGCCATGTGGGGCAAGATTTTCTTCTGCAGTTCCATACTTTCTATGGGTTGTTGCTTTTCCCCCTCTTCTTTTTCAGTAATTGCCTTTGTTGGTAATATATTTTTCCTCCTCCATTTCACTATTTAGTCTCTATATAATTATGAATGAATATTCTAGTTTTACTCTTTAAATGGGGAAGCATAGCTTTATAAGCATGTGTTTTGCATTTCCTTGTAATTTAATTACACACAATGGAAGGATTTACTGGGCTGTGCAAAACCTCCCCACATGTGTGTATGCATACATATATACAGTACAATCATACATACATTGCATATTTAGTTCAGTGAAATCACAATCTACTAGTTTCTAGGCTTTTTTTTCTGGCAGCCAGCAAACCCTCTGCTACCCACTGGGAGACTAAGGAGACTAAGATAGTGTTGTGGCCCCGTCTTCTGAGCCTATCCCATTGGAGGAAGGAAGCTCTGAGCATGAGGAAGAGGAGCCAGCCAGATCTCCCAGCCCCCCCCCCCCCGCCTCTGGCACCGTCTCAGGTGCCAGCTGAAAGAGAGCAAAGTAGTGAGGAAACAGGTGTCTCAGATGAGAGTGAGGGAGAGACGTCATTCCTGGACGCACGTCAACGAAGGCGAGATAAGCGCTTGCAGCAGCTGAGGAGGCGTGCGAGGGAATAGACCTGAGTCACTGGACTTGAGTCAAAGGACCAATGAGTCACTGGACCACACCCCAGAGACTATATAAGAGAGGGTGGTGGTCAGTGATCCCTGTGACGAACAAAACTCAATCTGGTAGTCATTGTAGCCTGAAGCTGCTAAAAGAACGGATTTTGGCAAAGCTACGTATGTGATTTTCTTTCTGCGAACAATTAAAGCACTTGGCAGACGGTGTGAATATCGCTGCCAAGTTGGAGATAAGGACCGTGGTGTGTGCCAAGTGCTTCTTTAACCCTCGACTGGCTGTGTTTTTGTGGGTGTGTGTAGAGGGGGACAAATCAGATAGATCTATTTCAGGCTTATACTCTACCTATATTTAGTTAAGCAGGTAGTTATAAAAACTGAACTTGAACCATTTTTCTACACCAGGATGATAGTATTATTTAAAGACAGTAAGAATATACTCTAATTTATGAAGTTTGCACTAGAAAATATTTATTTTGTTCAATCACATGCTCAGTGGTGGGTTCCTCCCGGTTTGTCTTGGTTCTCCCAAGCCAGTAGCAGTGACAATATGAGCCAATATTTTTACTAGAACATTGACATGATTGGTTGATTGGAGCATTGATTTTGAGTGATTCCTCAGAGCAGAGAAGAAAAACAGAGTAGAGAAAACTAAGGATAATGTCGCTCCTCAATATCATAAAGCTTTCTATCCCTACCTAGGAGGACCAGTGTTGCAGAAGACAATGCCGCATGTCAAGCCATCAGCAGAAGCCTATGGCTGAGGTTTTAGGAGTTAAGTTTTGAGATGAGTGATTCTCCCCCACTTGCAGGAAAGCCTTAAAAGTGCAAAGTTCGAGGGCATGATTCTCACACATGTCCTACACACTTCAACATTCTAAGACAAATATAACATTTTGGGAAGCCTATTTATTTTCAGAAATGATTGGGGTGAATCAAAGGTTATTTCATGAGTTGCCTTTCAGAAAAGTAGAATTCTGTTGACATGATCTGTTGACTCTGACAGGTAGGAAACTAACAGGGGACTGGCATGAAATATGATACCCTTTTTTGTTGCCTGCGGTGTGTTGGTTATTGCTTGCTGTAGCATTTTTTATGTCCTCTTTAGAAACAGAAAATGTCTTGGTGAGCATTCCCTCTCCAGCACAACACAGCCCCCTTGTTAGTTAAAAACTTTACCGAGTTTTTCAACATTCTGTTTTGAAAAATACATATGATCACCCCATGGCGCCTCCTCAAACCCATATCTGAGGATGAGAGAATCGATTACTCAAAGCTTCAAGTTGTGAAGAATCCGGAAAAGCACCTGCATTTGAATCCATTTTTCTGTATTGAATGATAGTTGTATTTTCTAAAGCAGAAGCCATAATAATAGTAGAGGTGAAAAACAGTTTGATAGGGAAGACTGGAATTGAATTTGGGAATTTCCTGTCTGCCATGAGACTCACATACCAATAATTCTGTAAATGTGGCATCCTGGCATGGTTCCTAGGACGAGGATGTCCCCAGAATGATTTTCCACAGTGCCTGATATGTTGTCTATCCTAACATTTTTTTTTACATTTAAAATAAAAGTTTCTTTGTTTTTTAAGGAAGGTTGGCACGCTGCAAAATGCAAATTTCCAGCATCCATCGATTTTACTATGTTACAAATGGGCCTCATAAGGTTTCTTAGAAAATGAAACTAATGGGAGTGTACTGTGAGTTATATAGAGTATGTAGGTCAATATATATTCTCCCTTTACTAGAGAGATTTCCAGGGAGAACAGATGACTTTTATGTAGGTTTTCTCCTCCAAGACTCAAATCTAGCTACCACACAGGCAGTGGCAAAATTCTGTGTCACTGCAATGTCCACAAGAAAAAAACCAGTTACAGAATTATATATGTCAACTGGTGCCAATTTTTTGGAGATATCTATAACAATTATTGGAAAAATACATTTACTCACATACTTATCAGCTCTCCACTCATGTAAATTAGGGAGTGAGCCTAATGGTTTGAGATTAGGTATTTTCATAACAGGGATGTTATTATTCATGATTAATGTCAGTATTATTTTTAATTTATTGTATGTCTATTGCATACGATGACTGTAATAAAGTTTTTATTCAAACTAATGGGAACTGCAGCCAATGTTGGTCATGGAAATTTGTCCCTCTCCAAAAATGAAAAAGTTAAACAAGATTAGTAGGAAACTTATGTTGTAGTAATATATTAATCAATATTTAACTAGAGGGGATAATGTGTGTATAATGTGTTTTTATATTTACCTTTTAAATGCTTTGACTGTTTTGTATTTTGTGGTTATTTTTCAGTTTTTTTGTCTTGGATTTTTTTCTTTCATTTTGTATTCTGTATTTTAACTTTGTTTCGAATTATTTAGAGAGAGAGAGAGAGAGAGAGATTGTGTGTGTGTGTGTGTGTGTGTATGTATTTATATGTATGTGTGTATATGTATGTATGTATGTATGTATGTATGTATGTATGTATGTAGGTCTTTGGTTATTCAAGTGTTCTCCTGCGTAGAATTGGATGTGTCTTGGCGACGTTTCGACAAAGTCTCATTCGTCATCTTCAGGCTGGTGTTCTCGGCTTCGTGCTTCCAGGAGCAAATAATATAATATTATATATTAGTTAGATAGAGAGATAAAGAGATAGAAAGAGAGAGAGAGAGGGAGAGAGAGAGAGAGAGAGAGAGAGAGGTATATGGATATAGGTATATACAGTAGATATATATAGATACAATTAGTAGGGAGTGTGCTACAGGCAAAGTGAGAGGCTAGAAGAGGTAGCAAGTGCAATTCAGATAAATTTATATTTTAATTCTCTCCCCCATGGCAGCCATTTTGCAAAGGAGCAAGACCTTAACCCTGCACCCATTTTCTGCAATCACCACTCATAATCTAAAAAATTACAACAGCTTCCACTACTCCCAAAATATGGATAACCCTGCTCTAAAGTTTTTGTTAAAAGGGCCCCACAAATCAACAAACCTGTATATTGTATATTGCAGTGGTTATTATATTAAGTGTATATTTTATTAACTCTTAAACAGTCTTAATGCTTTTTGGGGGTTGGCTGGTTAAGCTATTAGGGGTCCTTGGTGCTTTTTAAGTTTGGTTGTTTTCTTGCAGATGGTTCATTATCCAAACTAGGTAACATTCTCATCAGCTAATGACCACAAATGATGTTACCTAGTTTGGATAATGAAATATTTGCAATAAAACAAACAAACTGAGAGCACCAATGACCTGTCATTGCAGCCCTGACCTACAAATATTCTCCTTTATTGATTGTGCTATCCCTAACAAGAAGGGGAGAACTGTGCTTTAAAGTTATGATCGGGCAAGTTACCTTCACTCCTAAGTCTTAAATCTTCCTCTTATATTTTTAAAAATATTATTACTAGTACTTGAATTTGGCTCCATATCCCACCAGCTGAAAAAGATTATCAAAATATAGTTGGTTGGGCACAAGGGAGAAAGAAAGATTGAGAGAACTAACGAACTTTTTTTTAAAAAAATGTAGCATACATACACACAATATATTCATTTAGGGAGTAGATTCAAAATCTGGTTTGAATTTCTGTAAATTCAGTCATTTTCATGTTGTAGACTAGTGCTTCCTTTATTTATTTATTTTTTCAAAGTAGTTCATCTTCAGAGATGAAGATGGCAAACAGATACAAATTGGTTTTCCGTATGCTGGATTTTTACGTGCATGTAAAAAATGCAAGTAGAAAAATAGGGATCACCTTTGGTGGGAAGGTAATAGCATTCTGTGCACCTTTGGCGTTTAGTCATTCCGGCCACATGACCACAGAGATCTCTTCGGACAGCACTGGTTCTTTGACTTTGAAATGGAGATGAGCACCGCCCCCCTGGAGTTGGGAACGGCTAGCACATATGTGCGAGGGGAACCTTTATCTTTCCCTGATGCTGGATTTAACTGGGCCCTTTGAGCTGCACTGGTCCAGATAGAACTAAAAGTTGCAAATTTCTTCAACAATGGGACAAAAAAGCTAAATCCCCTGGAATGTACATAGAAGAAGAAGAAAATAGGAGAAGGAAATAGTAGTTGGTATGTTTGCCACCTTGAGTGATTTATAAAAAACAATAAAGGTGGTATGTATAACACACATAAAACCTACGAAAAATAAGAAAATAGATATTGTACCTTTACAGGAAGGATACATGAGATGTGGGTATGGTACTGATGATGGCTAATGAGCCACAAATAGATCTATATAAGTCTCCCAATGGGCAACCAGAAGAAAAAAAGCCCAGAAAGTAGTGAATGTGATTTCACTCAACTAGGGTTGCAGAAAAATCTTGGTTACGTAGGAAAAACCTAGCTAAAAGAAAAACACACACAAAACCTACGAAAAGTAAGAAAATAGATATTGTACCTTTACAGGGAGGATACATGAGATGTGGGTGTGGCTTACTGATGATGGCTAACGAGCCAGAAATAGATCTATATAAGTCTCCCAATGGGCAGCATAAGGCTTGCTGGCTGCCAGAAGAAAAAAAGCCCAGAAAGTAGTGAATGTGATTTTACCCAACAAGGGTTGCAGAAAAAGCTTGGTTACGTAGGAAAAACCTGGCTAAAAGAAAAACATACATACATACATACATACATACATACATACATACATACTTAAATGGAACACTGTCAAATATGTCCATCATTAAGTTTGAGGTGAAAAATAAAAGAAGGGGTTGGTCTGCCTCTGCCTCTGCCTGCTGCCTGCTCATGATATCTTCTAAATGCTCCTTAATTTATAGGGACCCAGCAGAATAAGACTTCAGCTAGCAATATTGAGACTTTGAAAGGCAAGGGACAGTGGAAGAAACTGTCCCATCTTCAATATCAATGCAAGATTAAGTTATGGGACTGGTTAGTTTCTATATTTGGAATGAAGCTGATGTTTTCTCTCAGGCACCCATTCCTAATTAACTACAGCTCTCAATCTCCTTCTTTTATAAATTAGTAGAAGACAAACCAATCACAAGAACAGAGTGTTAGTAAAAGGAGCATTCAGAAAATGACAGACATTCTACAGGTGCAGCAACATAGTTTTGTGTTGATGGCTAAGCATGACCTTCTGAATGTGGTTCTGCTTCAGGGTACTACAATAGAGAATCCTTGTTCCATTTGGAATACAATCAGTATTATCTTGAAGCAGGAAGGCTCCCTGACGTTACTGATGATTGCTAGTTACATATTTAATGACAGGATGAAAAGATAAAGGAAGGCACCCATTAAAACTATGGGGAGTAATTACTTCCAAGGTGATCTGACCTGAAAAAAGAAGGCTACAATTTTAGAATCCAATTGTAAATTCTGGGTTTGATATTTTAAACAGCTTGGGACTGAGTTTCTCTGAAGAATAGGCTTCCCCCATACTAGCTTGCCTCCATTTTATGATTAGTTGAATGAGGTTGAATCAATCTCTCTGTGTGTGCCAGCATTCCCGAGAACAGGAATTTCACTTGAAGAATGATTAGTGATTATAACTATAATGGAAAGAGATTATTTGCAGGAAATGCATACTTTGGGACAAGCAAAACCTAGCACCTGGCTAACAATTTCCTACCAGGAAGAAAGTCAAAGAGTTGATGCTTGGGTTGGGAGATGGGGAGTGTATGAGTGTATGTGTGCTTTTGAAGGCAAACAAAAGGAAATGCCTTCAGATATACATTCTTTTCAATAAAAAGCAAGTGACAGACAAAAAAGTTGATCCAGAATAATCCTGAAGTCTCTCTCTATATATTAGGGGTGTCAACCTGGTGGCCTGCAGGCCGGATGCATCACATGCAAGTCATGCCCATCCCAGCTCCATGAAGGGGAAAAATGTCACAAAACATCATGTGATGGCAATGTGATGCCGCGAGTTTGACACCTGTGCTATATATACTCTGTTTGTGATTAGTAGATCATGAAGTCCTAAAGAGTCACATTTCCAGCCATTTTTGCTTGATAATTCAATCAATAAATCAGAATAGATCTGGAAGGTACTTTGGAGGTTTTGTAGTCCAACCACCCGATACAGTTTGAGACACATGGTTGTCCAGTCTCTTCTTAGAAACCTCCAGTGATGAAGCACCCACAACTTCTGAACAAAGCTGCTCCACTGGTTAATTGTTCTCACTGTTAGGAATTTCTCAATTCCTGGTTGCTTCTCTCCTTGATTAGTTTCCATCCATTTCTTGTTTCTTGTTTCTTGTTTCTTGTCTTGCCTTCTGGTGCTTTGAAACCCTAACCCTAACCCCCTCTTCTTTGTGGCAGTCCCTCAAATATTGGAGTACTGCTATCATGTCACCCCTAGTCCTCCTTTTCTTTAGACTAGCCATACCCAATTCCTGCAACCATTCTTCATATGTTTTAGTCTTTAGGTCTTTTAATCATTCTAGTTGCTCTTTTCTGCTCTTTTTCTAAAGTCTCAACTTCTTTTTTGTAATGTGGTGACCAAAACTGAGTGTAGTATTCCAGGTATGGTTTATTAAGGTTTTATGAAGTGGTACTAATACTTTAGGTGATTTTGATTCTATACCTCTGTTTATACAACCAAGGATAGTATTAGCTTTTTTGACTGCTGCACACTGCTAGCTCCTTTGAACAGGCAAGCTAGCATAAATTAAAAAAAAAAACCTCCTATAAATAAAAATGGAAAAGTAACCCAACCAAAATACAATTTAGCATGGAAAAGATCAGGTGGATCAATATTTTGCATTCACAGCAACAGAGGACGTATCACTACTAGCCTTTGGAAAAGCACTCAAAACCTTTTTTTGGGAAATGTGGTTTGATCATATCAAGGACACAATGGAAACATCAGTCTTCAAAGGTTTGGCACAATCATTTCAAGGTGTGTCCTTCAACTGCATTCCAGGCTGTCTCATAGATTTGTGCCTGCACAAAATATGCTTGCATTTCACCTGAAATGGAACATCAGTTACACTGCTTTGTTGCCCATCCTGGCATGTGAACATAGATAAAACTTGAGAAGAAAGACCTCAAAGCAGTTTGACTCCAAATCTGGGGACAATGCAAACTCCTGATTGCTCAAGGGAGTACACTTCATTTGAAGAATTACTCTGATTTTAAAGCTCCCCTTTGTAATTAGTATTGTCCTTCCATTTATTCTTCATGTCCTTTCATGCTTTTTTTTTTCCTGTTGGATTTTTGATGGTTTAAAATGTACTTGGGTGCTTCTCTTTTTAATATTTTGGAGGCAGGCTGTTCCATGACAATTATTTGCACTCTTTTATGTTTTTTATTGTTAAAACATAAAATACAAATGTTTCAGTCAGAGATGGGGAAAAAAACCAAAAGAGAAGGGGAGAATGTATCAGTACTGTAGAAAGTTCATCCATAATATTTTTATGTATGCTAATTAGTTGTTTCTCTTTGATTTATTATACTGTCTTTTGTCACTATTTAATGTAGATCTCTTCTATTATTGTCACTGGATTTTTTAAATTAATCCTGAAGTTTGTTGTTGCATTATTTTATCCCATGAGCTACCTTGAGAGAGTTTGACTCTAGAAGTTGTACTAAAAACATCAGTTTTGAAATGAAATGCCTTGACATTACCTCACTGTTTCTGAATCAAGACAAGCTGAGCCTAAGAAAATATGTGTATAAGAATATATGCTTCTAACAGTCTACTCATTATGAATTATAATACTACCCTGTCACAGTGTCACATCACTGTAAAATAGTGGAAAGTGGTATTGATATTTTGACCAGATAATGAAGATTATTAGTTGTAATTTTTTGTCATTTTAACTTTACACAAACTAACACATGGAGACCTGACTGCCATTCCATTTCACAGCACGGAGCAAAATCACCCTGGAACTAATGTTACTTGATAACGTGATATAAATGCCAATGGTATTTCTAGAGGGAAATAATGGTTGTATATTAGCTTCAAGCCAATGACAGCCAACAACATTGCTGTTTTCCTTTCCAGGACTTCAGAGAGAAAGTGCTGTTCTACTTTTAAAAGAATCCAAGCAGGTGGATTGAATATTTCATTCTGGCAATAATAAACAAAAGGATTGTTTGCAGAACAATCTGCAGCTAGCAGAAAAAAATTAAGGTGAAGAGATCATCAAATGTTGTACAAATATCCTTGAGAATCTTATTATTTTATAACATTTAGACTTATATACCGCTTCATAATGCTTTACAGCCCTCTCTAAGCATCATATTGCCCCCAACAATCTGGGTCCTCATTTTACCCAATACAGAAGGATGGAAGCAGTGGTGGGATTCAGCCAGTTTGTATCACTTCAGGAGAACTGGTTGTTAACTTTCTGAGAAGTTTGGTGAACTGGTTGTTGGAAGTAATCATTAGGGCAGAGAACCGGTTGTTAAATTATTTGAATCCCACCACTGGATGGAAGGCTGAGTCAACCTTGAGCTGGGGAGATTCGATTTGCTGAATTGCAGCTAGCAGTCAGCTGAAGTAGCCTGCAGTACTGCACTCTAACCACTGTATCACCTTGGCTTTTAATAGCTTGTAAAACACCCTGTGGTGGAGCAATACTGATGGTGGATGTGTTTTAAGCAAACAAGACCAGACCCCAAAGTGCATGATGGGGCAAAGTCTCTTTTAATAAGGAGTTCCATGAAATCTTCCTCACAAAAGTGATGATTGAAAGGTATCAAAGTCAGCTCTTGAAAAGACCCATCTATATTTTCTTAGGGTTAGATGGTATAAATATCTTGTGGTAGAGGCTTGTGACTATCTAACATTTGACAATACAATAGTGCAATCTCAAAACACTGGCATTGACAAAATCATTATCAGTCAATTGCAAAAGGCAGTTTTACTTGGAACAGCTTACATCGATAATACCTTCAATCCCATCAAACCACAATGTATGCCTCTTTCAAGTGCTTGAGAAAGACTTGATAGGTGGATAAAAATATCAAATCCAGTCTAAACATCTGGCTGACTATGCAACCAGTCATAAATTTGTCAAGGGCTACATAAAATTGATCCATAGGCTACTTGTTGCCGATGACAATTTTACTTCTTGTTGCTACATAACTGGTTTAGAAAATAATAATTTTAGAACATTGATCTTCAGTCTCAACTTAAGATAGTTCAGCAGTATCACCACAATTTTCTTTGATCAGATGAGATAGAAATAGACTATAAAGGAGAGAAACAAATAGGCACAGTTCAGTATTTGATTTTTTTTCACAATGATTTTTATTTTTATTAAAAAAAAAAGTTAAAATACAAAGGTCCAAAAAAAGAAAGAAAAAGAAAATTTACAAAAACAAAACATTTAAAACATGCATTAAAAAAACCACACAAACACACATACAAGTATTATCACCCCTAGATGAATATTGATAAATATATTACAATGGTATTCATTTCTCACCCCTTGCAAAACTGGTCCAAACAATGTTCACACTTCTAATTCTGTTTTTCAAATTATTAGCTTGTCATCTATCTACTATATTAATGACCAAACAGTTAACAGATAGAACAACAACAACAACAAAAAAGGCAACAGTAAAATATCAAAACCCTATATGTTAACAAACTATTATTGTATTTAACTCATAGGAATTTTACTGTGACTTCAAAATCTATCCCCAAAGATCCCAACAGTAAACTTTGATTCGTCCTGGATCAAATATCCATATTGTTTCTTAATACCATCTCTTATCAATTATTTTCTAGTTAAATGTAGTAATCCATTCTCCAAAGTCAATCTATCTTCCCCCAAAAGTCCAACTGATGTTATTTTCAAGCAGAGTATGATAAATCAGTATTTTAAAAGAATGACAAAGGTCATTCAAAAAAATGTGAAAAATTATAGGCTGAAGAGATGGTAGAGAATACTAGAGAATTTAATATACTAGAGAATTTTGATACTAGAGAATTTAGTATCAAAAGTACTTATTTTAAAAAACATTTATTTTGCCATAAAGGCTTTACTAGGCATTAGTACGAAAAACGTACCTATTTTAAATTCATAATGAGGAGAAACTTGGCGTGTGGCCTGACTATGCACAGGAGATTTGCTGCATAGACAAAGACGTTATGGAAATGGCAACTTGAAGCAAAGGTTATTAGTGAGTGAGGACTGAGGACTCTGACCTAGAGTCAGAAAAGAAAACTGACTCCAGAAACTGTGAAACTATGGGGAATTGTGGCCAAAAACAATCTCTGGGAGCAAAAGCAGCATAGTCCGCACATTAGGAGGTGCATCTTGGTCCAAGTACAAGAACAGCAGGTAAAATGGAAGGAAATGCACCAACTGGTTGTGTGTGTGTTTTTAGACAGCTTGACTTTGAAGGAAGCAGTAATTTATGTGCAATCATGAGGAAAGCCTCTGTTGGAAACAGGGAAATTGGGACGTTTTCATTGCCAGTCAATCTGCTACTTTAGAAAACTGCACTTTGAATTCCTTTTGGGAACTGTGAAGGTTGGCTTCAAAATAAACAAAAGCCTCATCAGACTTTGGAGACCTTTATTTACCTGGGAAATTCTTACATTCGTAACATGAACCATATTCACCACTCCATACTTTGGCATAGGTTGAGGAAGACAAATATTAGTTGAAAGAGGAAGCTTGCACTGAGAAGCTCTGTCTTTCTTTAATGTAATTGGAATGGCAGGAGATATTAAATAGGTGGAATTGGGTCAGTGAAAAATGATCTTGGAGGTGTTCTGCCTTATATCTATGTTTGGGGCTATTCCCTTTTGCCTAGTCCATCTGCCTGAAGAAAATCCTTTCCATTATTACGGAAGATATTCTTTCTTTCTTGCCTATTTCTCATTCATGACATTTCTAAACCATGGCTGGTTGAAAGCCTACTTCTAGCGTTCAATGTCTCTTGATAAAGAGGATCACAACGTTTTGGGTTTTCTTTCATGTTGATTATAATACAGGTAGTTCTTGACCACAATTGAGCCCAAAATTTAAGTGCTAAGTGAGACACTAATTGAGTGAGTTTTCTCCCATGTTACGACATTTCTTGCCACAGTTGTTAAGTGAATCAATGCAGTTGTCAAATTAGTAACACAGTTGTTAAATGAAACTGGCTTCCCCATTGACCTTGCTTGTCAGAAAATCGCAAAAGATAGGTCACACGATCCCGGGACATTGCAGCCATCATAAATATGAGCCAGTTGCCAAGCATCTGAATTTTGATCACATGATGATGAGGATGCTGCAACAATTGTAAGTGTGAGAAATGGTTGTAAGTCACTTTTTTCAGTGCCGTTGTAACTTCAAACAGTCAGTAAATGAACTGTTGTAAATTGAGGACTACCTACCGTACTTTCGGAGTACAAGATGCACCTTTCCCCCCCTAAAAGGGGATGAAAATTCAGGTGCACTTTATACACGAATGTAACCCCGCCCACCCACTGGCCCCCAACCTTTGGCCTCTGCCTACCAGCAGTTACCTCCTTGGAGCAAGCAGCAAGAAGAAGAAACAGCCCATTTCAGCTTCAGCACAGACTAAGCACAAGTTGATTGGATTGACCTCCTGACTCCCAGCTGTTTTGCCCTCAGCTGTTTTACGTGAGCCTCTGGTGCTTGCTGCAAGAAGGTAAATTGCTGGAATAGATTTTTTTTTCTTGCGCTAATCAACCTATGCTGAAAACAAAAATGAAAGTAAAGTAGGCTGTTTGCTGTTTGCTGCAATGAGGCAAAATTGCTGGGAGGCAGAGGCAGATTTCTTTTTCTTGTTTTCCTCACCAAAAAAGGTGGATGTGTCTTATAGTCCGGTGCGTCTTATACTCTGAAAAATATGGTATATTCCAGCCCAGAATCTCCCAATGGTTCAAGCTGATTTCATTTATATAACTAACCCGTGGAATAATTCCCTTCTAGTAGACGTGATAATGCCGCCAATCCACTGTATTGATTATAAAATAAGATTGGACAGATTATTGAAGATCTGGCTATCAGTAGCTTCTCATACGGATAGCTCTTTACTATCTCCTGAATAATAAGGCAGCAGACTTTAAAATATTGATAGGCTGGAGAACTGTATTGAGAAGAGGCTTGCCAGCTTCCCAAAGCATCCAGTTGTCCACTGTGTGTTGTAAAATGTTGGGCTAGATCAGTACATTATATTGCTCCAGCAGGGCTTATAAACTTAACTTTTTCCAAAAACTCAGAAAAGGAATCCTGGTTTCACAAATACAATATCCCTATTCAAACTCCAGCTTTTCCCTTCTCTTTTGCAGCCTTCCCATTCTGGTCACCACAATATAAAATAGATGTTGAGACTCTGGAAAGAGCGCAGAGCAAAACAACAAGAATGATTAGGGGCTAAAATGTATGAAGAACGTTTATAGGAATTGGGTATGTCTAGTCAAGTGAAAAGAAGGACTAGGGGAGACATGATAAAGCAGAATTCCAATATTGGAGGGGCTCCTACAAAGATGTGTGTGTGTGGAGGGGTGTCAAACTATTTTCCAAAGCACCAAAAGACAAGAAACAATGGATGGAAACCAACCAAGGACAGAAGAAACCTAAAACTAAGAAAACATTTCCTAATAGAGCAATTAATGGAACAGCTTGCCTTCAGAAGTTGTGGGGGTCCATCACTGGAGGCTTTCAAAAAGAGACTGGACAACCATTTATCTGTATAGGAGCTCTTGCCAAGCCTAGGTATTTACTCTTTGATTTTGGACTATCTGGAAGGTGGTCTCCATTTCATTTGTTTTCCAAGCTGTCTGACAGTTGCATTTTATATTGCTTACACTTAGTTGTGTGACTTTCTTAAATGATTAACCAGTATTACATTATCTGTATTATTTCAGCTAATTGAATCTTCTCTCAAGAATTTACACATTAGTTTCCCCACAAGCAATCAACAAACATTGGCTGTTTGTGCATGTGTCTGTGTGTCTATGTATTTAACAAGCTAATATATTTTAACAGCAACAATGAAAATAGTGACTCACAACTGTAGATACGTTTGTCAAGTTTCATTACTCCTGCTTATGTGACAAAGTGCTTTGTACTTTCATTCTCCTTCACCCCGTACTTCCAGTAGCCAAAAGAAAGCTTTTGTATACTTAGTCGTAGAATCTTCTTCTAGTTTATTTTTGAAAGGTTGAAGATGGGTATAAGGTGAAACAATTTGGCTATTTCTCTTCTAAAATGGAGGAATGAAATCAAGATCATATGAAGTGTTATAATGGGGTTATTTTTTTAAAATTTGATTTATATGCCGTCTTTCTCCAGAGATTCAGGGCGGCTTACAATGTGTTAAGCAATAGCCTTCATACTTTTGTATATTTATACAAAGTCAGCTTATTGTCCCCACAAATTGGGTCCTCAATTTACCCACCTTTGAAAGGATGGAAGGCTGAGTTGACCTTGAGCCTGGCTAGGATTGAACTTGCAGTAATTGCAGGCAGCTGGATGTTAAATGCTGCCTTAGTAGCAGGCATTAGCCTCCTACGCCACTCAGGCTCTTTAATGCCTTGGTAAGATCACACTTGGAATATTGTGTTCAATTTTGGTTATCACAGTTTTAAAAAATGTCGATACTCTAGAAAGAATGCAGAAAAGAGCAACAATGATGATTAGGGGACTGGGGGCTAAAACATATAAAGAACGGTTTCAGGAATTGGATCTAGTTTAATGAAAAGAAGGATTAGGAATGATATGATAGTAGTCTTCCAATATCTAAAGGGCTGCCACAAAAAAGAGGAGTCAACCTATTCTCCAAAGCATATGTCTGAAGGCAAGACAAGAAACAATGGTTGGAAATTAATCAAGGAAAGAACCAGCCTAGAAATAAGAAATTCTCTGACACAACAATTAATCAGTAGAATGGCTTGCTTTCAGAAGTTGTGGGTGCTCCAGTACTGAAGAATTTTAAGAAGAGATTGGACAACCATTTGTCTGAAATGATATAGGGGTGGGCAGTGGGGTGGATTAAAAGACCACCAAGATCCCTTCCAACTCTGTTATTTTGTTAAGTGTGTGAATCAGTATTATTTTTCAGATCTGCTTAGACTAATGATGATGATAATGATGATTTTATTATTTACTTAAATTTATTGACTTGCAACTTCATTGGGCTCGAAGGAAGTTGTTTTGCCCCAGCTACGGACCACAAAGAACGCAGCACACACAAACTCTGTACAAAGCTTATTTTACTCAAATAACTTAGTCTTTATCATTCAAAGGCTGTTAATGAATTGTCTTAACAGCCTACCAGAATTCTAAGATAAGGTAATCACAGTCTTACTAGAGTTAGAGGAAAGCATAGAAGCAATTTTGCAGACACGAAGGAGAGTGAACTAAAGTTGTTCTCTACAGCTTGTTGCAAATGGTGTTCCTTCTTAGATAGGCTAAGGGGCCAATTAGCCCCAAGCTTTACTCTTGAGGAGACCTCTTCCTGAGGAGCCACTCCTGCCTTTTGGCAGCTCTGTGCACCTGTGCATTGAGAAAAAGCTCCTCCTCTTCATCCTCTTCACTTAAAGAAGCTTCTGGAGGTTCTGAAGGCCCTGGCTGAATCCCTGCCTCTGGCACCACATCTTCTCCAGCCTCCTCACTGTTCGACTTGAGCGCCAGCTGCACAGGCTGCTGACGCAGCACCACATGAGTCTCCTCATTGTCGGAATCAGCTACAATCTGCACAGGCTGCTGACAGGCCACAACAGAAGTGTACAAAATATTACATGAATCACCTTCAAATCAACACTAGGCTAAGTTTAGACACATATTTGAAGAGCACATGAGCTAAAATGACATCTTAACCCAGCTTCAAAAGTGGGTTAAAATGACTTTTAATGGATAAAGTATTGCAGATACAAGAGTTGTACTTGGCTGCAACCACGGAGTTTGCTAAGTGATTTGGGCGAAATGTTTTGTGACCCTAAGCTATCTCCTGGGGGTGTGGTTATGAAGAGAAAATTACAGATGATCTCTGTGTAAATTGCAACATGTGATATAAACGCATTAAAGAATAGAATTAATAGTAGAGTGTGTGGAAGTAATAATTACTGAAGAAAACTATCATTAATTTTGATGTACTAATAAATGAGAATTACTTGTTTTGAAGTCAGGTCATTATTTTCAAGTGATATTTTCCTCTTGTCTGGAATTAGGGTCACTCTATCTTCAGGCTAGATGAAATGAAGTGGCATTCAAGATATGGCTTACAAATTTGGAAATTATTGCCTTCATTCCTATGTGCCATTTTCTTGTCTGATTTTGACACCAAACAATTTTTTCGGTATATTACTGATATTCTAATTAATACTTTTAATGTGTTATAGTTTCTCTTATAAAATTCAATCCCTTTGTGATACCATCATGCATATATTGAAAAGAATAGCTAATAAAAAAAAATACTTATCTCTAGTGGTAAGATTTGTGGCTACATCTGGTCACAGCCTTGTTTGAAAAGGTGACTATGTATATTTTTTTGAAAACCCATTCAATTTTGGCAAGGGCACAGTTAATGGACTCTGCTGTCATAGGCTGTCCCTGACCCATTCAATCAATATAATTATTAAAGATATCTAGGAGACAGGTGTCACATTTTACTCATTGTCCATACAATTTTCTTTGCACTCTTTTATTGTTTATGCTAATCACAAAATGTGTTATTGCTTTCTGAATAAGTTGACTTTTGCATTGCAAATAAAGCAAATAATAGTTCTGAATTATTGTTATTCTGAGTTGTTACTTAGCCAAATTGACTAAAACAATTAGAATTTTTCTGGCAATGGAAGAAGCTACTTTGGGATATTATCTTCAGTCTCTTCACAAAGATGATAATCTCTCAAATCTATGGACTCAGAAACAAAAAAGCCACTGTCAGATTTGATGAACTGTCAAGTTCCCAGGGAACCAGTGATATGATTAGATGGCTTCACTATTAAGGCAGATATATTCATTCTCTGTCTGCCTGGGGATTGTATATAATTTACTTTTAATTAACTTTAATTTTTTAATGTTGACTTTTTATGTTCTAAATGCTTGTTTTATGTATGTATTGTTTAATTTACATTGTATGCAGTCCGGACTTGTAGGCAGTTTCTCTCTCTCTCTCTCTCTCTCTCTCTCTCTCTCTCTCTCTCTCTCTCCATTAAATTATAGGTAACTAAATAATTGGTACAATCTGCAAAAGCGTCGTTTCTTTCCCAGGACTTTTTTTTTTTTACGAAGTTTATTTTCATTTTTAAAAATACAATACTTTACATAAATACATACAAGGTTATTGCAACGAACATACACAAATATGCGCCTATACCACTAATACAATCCATTTCTTTCTCTCTCTTTTCTTTCACCCAATTATACCATGAATTCCAACATTTGTAATAATCAGAATCTTTTTGGTTCCTAAGTAATTTTGTTAACAGGTCTGCCTCTGCGCATTCTGTAATTTTCCAAATCAATTTATTTTCTGTGGGTATTAATTCGTTTTTCCATTCTTGCACGTATAGTATCCTAGCTGCAGTAGTGATGTGGAGGATCAAGTACCATTTTTCCTTAGTTATTTTGTCTGGTTTAATTCCTAATAAAAAAATCTCTGATTTCAGCTCTATATTATATCCTGTAATTTCCACTATCCAGTTCCAATATGGACCAATATTTGCCTGCTTTGGGGCATGTCCACCATTGGTGGTAGTATGTCCTACTACAATTCCCACATTCCAGCATGCAGAGAGACTCCTGGGAACATTCTTTCGATTCTTGCTGGGGACATATGCCAACGATAGACCATTTTATAAATATTTTCCTTGTAGGAGGTTGACAAAGTAAGTTTCATATTCCTATTCCATATCTCATCCCATTTATCCAGATTTGGGGAAAATCCGAGGTTCCTCCCCCAGGTAATCATGGTGTCCTTAATCAACTACTCACCAATCCATCGTGATACCAAAAACTGGTAGCACCTTGAAAGTAATTTCTTTTCGATTCCCAATAAGATTTTATCGAACTTCTGTAGTGACCTATATATTCCGTCCTTTCCTTTGTCCCTTCTGACTCTCGATTGTATTTGGGTGTACGCCCACCAGTCTACCTTTTTGCCCTGTTTTGTAAGCTCCTCTTGGGTCTTCAACTCCCCTTGAGGGTCAAGCAAATCCTGATAAGTCAATGGTATTTCCTTATTATATAGTGTCGCATGTGTTACTGCCTCTAGTGGGGCAAACCAAATCGGAATCATTGAATAATACCTGTTCCTAATCCCTTCCCAAGATTCTAATAATATTCTCCGAAGGTAGTGTCTCTTAAAGTATCCACATTTCTTGCCCCTCTCACTCCATAGAAAGTGGTGCCAACCTTGACACAAATCGTAACCCTCCAGTGTAAAAGTCCTCTTCCTGTTTAAAAGCATCCAATCTCTAATCCAAGTTAAATTAGCCGCTTGGTAGTAAAACTCCCATTTCGGTAGACCAAATCTCCCTCTACATGGAGCCTCTTGGAGCATTTTAAGTTTTATCCAGGGCTTCTTCTGCTGCCACACAAATTTCCTCACATAATTATCTAGCAGTTTAAAAAAACCACTATCCAGTCTTGCAGGGGCAGTCTGAAATAAATATTTCCATTTTGGAAGTACGTGGGTTTTAATCGTAGCTATCCTACTAAGTAAGGAGAGTTACAGGTGCTCCCACTTTTCTAGGTCTGTCTTTGTTTGGGCTAACAATTTTATGTAATTATCTGCCATAATAGACGTATTTTTAGAAGACATCCAAATACCCAAGTATTTTATTCTTTTAGTCACTTGAAGGCCCAATTCTCTGTCCAATTCACTCCAACGGTTTCATGTCATATTCTTTATTATAATCTTCGTCTTGTCTTTGTTGATTTGGAGACCTGCAACTCTGCCATACTTCTCTATCTCCTGAAGCAAGTTTTTACCTGATTCTAATGGATCGTCTACGATAAAAACCAAATCATCCACAAATGCCTGAGTTTTATATTCTTCAGATCTCATCTTCAGCCCCTTTATTCCCTGATTCTTCTTAATTTCCTACAGAAGAGGTTCTAGTGTGAATATAAATAGAAGTGGGGACAGTGGACATCCTTGTCTTGTGCCCTTTCCAATTTCAATCCTACCCGTTTCTTCCCCATTAATTAAAGCTCTAGCTTTTTGAGTTGAATAAATCGATCTTATCTCCCATATATAATTGTCTCCAAATTCCATCTTATCTAACAAGGCAAACATAAATTCCCACCTAACCCTATCGAAGGCCTTCTGAGCATCTACAAAAATAAATGCTACTTCCTTATCCGAAAATGTCTCATAGAACTCCATTGCATTTATTATCATCCTCCCATTATCCCTTATTTGTCTATGTGGCAAGAGCCCATTCCGGTCTCTATGTATGTAGTGGTTTAAAAAAAAACTTCATTCTCCCTGCTAAAATTGAAGTGAAGATCTTATAATCGGTATTCAAAAGAGATATAGGCTTCTAATTGTGGATCACGATGAATCTGTTTCTGCCTTGGGAATCAAGGAAATATATGACTATCCAGGAATTTGGGATCTGACCCTCCACGATGTTTCCATTAAAGACTTCGGTCATATATTGTCCCACTATATCAAGAGTTTCCTTATAGAATTCCATAGGAATCCCATCTGTCCCCAGAGTTTCCCCTAATTTCTGCCTCTCAATTGCCTCTTCCACCTCCTTCTCTGAAATTTCCCTGTTAAGTATTTGTCTTACCTCTCCTGGCACTTTTGGAAGATCCAGCCCCTCTATATATTTCTCCATCTCTTGTTCTGACCCTTCCTCTCTCTTGTATAAATCTGTAAAGAACTTCTATATGATTCCCTTCATACCTTCCCCGTCAGTTACCCATCTTCCATCCGCATTCTTCAAACCACTACTTTACTTCTTTCCCTTAACTTTTTAATTCTATAGGTTAGCCATCTTCCCGGCTTGTTGGTGTTTTCAAAATAACCTTGTTTGGCCCACCTGCATTTTTCAGCTACTTCTTCTTGGTCCATTAAATTTATTTTATGGTGAATTGAATTTTTTTCCTCTAATAATGCCTAGTCCATTGGTTTGTTTAGTAATCCCTTTTCCACCTGTCCTAAACCATCCATTAAATTTGATTGTTCCTTCCTTTCCAGTCTTTGCTTCCTTATTGTATATTTTATTACCAATCCTCTAATTAACGCCTTATAAGTATTCCAATTATTTTGCAGGCTCGTATCCTCTTTCTTATTCTCTTTAAAAAAATATTCTATTTCTCTCTTAATCCAGGTCACAACTTCCTCATCCTTCAGCACCCTCACATCCATCTTCCATCTTTTCCTTTTCTGTGGGTCCCTCCATGTTACAAGCAAGGGGCTGTAATCAGCCCAATCATTAACCCCAATCGCTATCTCGGAAACGTATTCCCCTAATTGTAGTGTCATTCATCGGCCATGCTGATCCATGACTATGACTTATGTCTGGAAGAGTGAAATGTATAGTGTCTCGTCTCTGGGTGTCTCTCTCTCCATATGTCCCGAAGGCCTAGTTCTTCTCTCATCATGATTCCTTCCTTTGGCAACCCCCTCCTGTATATTTTTTTCTCCCCCTGGCAGTATAATACCTGGTAAATAGTCCAAATTGCTGTCCGATATAACATTAAAGTCCCCAATCAGGCAAACATGGTCATATTTTAATTCAATCACTTTTTTATATAAACGTTCATAAAAAGACTTCTGATTTCCATTCGAAGCATAAATGGTAACCAATAGATATTTCAGTTGTCTTATTCCTAATTCTATTAACAATAATCTTCCCTCTTCATCTTTAAAAACTTCTTTAGAATTTAAGTGATCCTTCACATATAACCCCCCGTTTCCTCTTATCTGCCGACGAATGATACATCTTCCCAAGTTTTGAACACAACAGAAGTTTCTCATGAATTTTTTTAATATGAGTTTCTTGAAGGCAAGTGCTATTATATTTAAGTTTCACTAAATTATTTAGTATTTTCCTTCTTTTAGAGGGAGTATTTAAACCATTAAGTTTCAAAGAAATGAGTCACACCTCTTCCCCCATCACCACCTTTCTTCCCCTCCTCCTATTAGTCCTATTTTCCTAATACTTTTTTCTTGGTTTGACAGGTTTCTCATAACACCATCTCTCTGCCTCCCCCTCCTTTTTCCTCTAATTTCCTCTCCTCCTTCTTTTCTTCTTTCCCAGGATTTATTGCAAGTGATAGTCATCTTAGTGGACAACCGATGTTGAGAACTTCCTGTCAATTCCTATGGTTTTCTGACACATACTACACTTTTGAACATGTTATCTCATAGGATTCTCTGGCTAGGAGAGGATTTACAACACTATTTTGAAGTCATTCCTGTCCTTTTAATATTTTTAAAAGAGATGCATAAGATTCCTATTTAAAATGGCAAAAATGTGCTTACAACTCCATTTAATCTCATTACTAATTAATACATACATTAAAGTTCTAGCATGTTCATCTAAATTTTAGTTTTAGAATATTCTTTCCACTTAGCTCCAAGGAAGTTGTTTATTTTAACCATTCAAAGTTGCTGGGAGTTGGGTGGTGAGAAAGGAAGGAAGGAACGAAGGAACGAAGGAACGAAGGAAGGAGAAAGAAAGAAAAAAGGAACCAAGAAACTCAAGAAGGAAGGAAGGAAGGAAGGAAGGAAGGAAAGAAGGAAAGAAAGAAAGAAAGAAAGAAAGAAAGAAAGAAAGAAAGAAAGAAAGAAAGAAAGAAAGAAAGAAAGAAAGAAAAATCTTTCTTTCAACCAATCACTGCATGATGCTGGAAACTAGAGTATGTAGACAAGAGAGAGGTTTCTGATCAGTTACAATGCATTTTTCTTGAAGATACAATTCTCCAAATCCATTTTCATCAATGGACCAATCAGTGTCTATTATTATTCTTTGCTTGAAAACAAGGCTTAGATGATTGGGTCCTCCAAATCTTGTGAGATTGCAGCTTATGTCAACTCCAATCAGCCTTGAAGTGGTTAAAGCTGTAGTTCACTGATCTTTGGAGAATCATGGATTTTCCTTACCATTTAAAATTAAGATATAAATATCATATTTCCTTTTACTAATCCCTAGTTTGACTTACTGTTCACAATCTGAAATTCATAAAATTATTCCATTTCTAATTTTTTATGTATTTATGCTTATTTCTAATTTGTATCCTACTTTCCAACTGAATAATGCTCAAGGCAGTAAATAGCACGGTGGAAAATGAAATCCAAAATTTCAACTGTAGCGTGATAAACCGGAATAGAGGAGAACATAAAATTGATTGTTACAAGAATGATTTTCTTTCTTTTCTTTTACTTTTTATGAGGGCGGGGATAGATTGATGCTCTGAAAACCAAAGAATGAATGGAAGAATATGCTCTGAAAACCAAAGAATGAATGGAAGAATATATATATATATATATATATATATATATATATATATATATATATATATATATATATATATATATATATATTTCCTGCTTTATTTCAAAATATAGGCAGCACAAATGGCACAATATTATTACTATTTTCCTGATTTCCAGGAAAGAGTGACAGAAGTGTAGACTATAAGAGTCAGTTCCATTCCACCTTCAGAAAAAGAGAGAACTGCTTATAGACTCTTATGAAAAGAAAGTATAGGCTATTTCTACTTGAGATGATGATAGAAGAAAGCAAAATAAGTGAAGTTTGCTAGTGAAGCTTTAGGATTATTTTCAGATATTGTAATTAATTTATTTCTAGAAGTACAATTCAAATTAACCCTATTCCATCCTATAGAAGATATAATAATTAACATTCTGTAATAGATAACAAACCATAACCAATACTGCAACTGTAATACATAATACAAACTAAAAGTAATTTTAAATATGTAATTACCAGAGCCTAAATAGCTGAGTAAAATGGATAATTTTTAAACAATGGTAATTTAGATAAAGGAAGGGATGCATTGAGGCAAGGAAAGGGAAACTAGGGAATAGGGATTAGGTTGAAGAAGAGTTTATGAAGTGCAAGAATTTCATGTCCCAGTATTAAACTTCCTATAAATTATGCCCTGAACAATTTTCTGGAGCCATCAATAGATATATAATATCACCAAGTCATGAGATTGGAAAGCTTGGCAGTCTAATCAGCATGAAATCAGCATTGATTGATTTCTTTAAAGCATTTATGTACCTCTTCCCATAAAACAGGGGTGTCAAACTTGCGTCATCATCATGTGACGTGTTGGGACTTCCCCCACCTTTGTTAAAGTGGATGTGGATGTGGCCAGCGTATGATCCATCTGACCCACGGGCCGGGAGTTTGACAGCCTGCTGTAAAATAATACCAAGTGGATTATCATCAGGATGAAAAACAATACTAAAACAACACAAAAATTAATAAAAAGAGGAAACAGATGAGAGAATGGGGGAAAAACATGAAATAAGAATCAGCTGCTGTTAGTCAGGCCTGGGTGAAAAAGATCAGCCTCTAGAACAGAATACGGTTATCAACCATTAAGAGAAAGAGCATGCCAAGGATTTTTGCATATCTAGCTCAGTAGGACCTCTCCAGATGATCAAGCAGTTTATAATGGGAAGGACAATCTACCATAATGGGGAAGAACCAGATAAAGCATTAAGACTGGGATCAGAAAAAAACAGGAAAGCCCAAAGAAAATTGTTAAGAAAATGAGATGCACACCTCTGTACAAACGCTGCCCTGCCTCTGAGTTTTCTGAATGTTCAGTCAATTTAATTATAGGGATAACTAGGGATATTTATGTTAGCATATCAAAAAGGGGTTATGTTAGATAGGTGGATTGAAGAGACTGGAGACAAGCTTCAGACAACAGCTCTTTATTCAGCAACTAGTTACAATCCAGCAGCTAGCCTCTCTGACAGCCAGCCCTTTTATACGGAGTTGTCAGAGAAATAACCAATCTCATTTAAGCATTCTTCCCGCCTAAACAGCAGACCAGAGGGAAAACCATCCTTTCAATATCTAACAGGTGATTTAGCAAGAGCCTTGTACTATAAACCTCAAAAACTTTGGCTCATCTCATTACAATTGACTTCTTAGCCAAGAGATTCTCAAGAAGCCTCATGTCCTGATTAAGTGAATTGTCTTAATTTCTCCTTATAAAGATGTATGCCTTGTCAACTTGGAAGAAGTTAAGGAATTAGTTCTGAGGCTTTGTGGCTTCACCAATTAACCATCAGACAAGTCTCGAAATGGGGATTTGGGACAATTTTAAATCTTCTCAAATGGTTTCATCATAAAACTGTCCAAGAAGACACAGAGAACTTTACAATCTTTACCCAAAGATTGGCTGGCTTCTCTTATCTTGGACTGAACTTAATGTTCATGACTCCCCTTTCAGAAAAACACTGGGTTGAAATGCAATTGATCAGAGAACAACCCAAAAGTTCCTAGATGAACTTAAAGCAGGCGTTTTCAAGGTATCTTACTGCCATTATGTCTAGTAGAAAGCAATCACTCCATTCCATGGTGAGAATCTCATGACAGCAGCTTAGTATTGTTGTGGTTTGGGAATGGTTTGCTGCCTCAAGCCCTGGGTGACCTATAGTTACTGAAGAAAACAAACATTCTGCTTTGTAACAATGAATGACACAGGAGGCTATTAGGTCATCTGCCCACCTTGTTAGTGGTTCATGGAGGATGCAAATGATTGCAAGAATGCAAGAAAGTTTACAAAAACAGTGGATGAGGAATAAAACCAGTGTTTTAGAATGATCACTCTGAAGTACAGATCTAACCCATCCCCCCTTCATAATTCTTACAAGTGAGAGACTAATCATCAATTACAATAAGCCTTGGTTGCAATTATTATAGCTAAGGTAGTACAACCAATTCCTGAATTTAACAGGGCAATTTAGTTTTCACACCTGTGTGTTGCACGGTGAAACAAGCACCACGTGTTGGTTTATTTGTTCAATTGGACTCCTGTTATGTATCAGTGGATCCCACATGGAACAGTCTTAAAACTCAGTAACAGAAATAAGCAAAATTCCAGAAAATCCAACATTGGATAAATGTTTCCCCCCCATCTTCTTCATAAGGCAGTAGCACAAATCCAGAAGCAAAAGGGATGAAAACACAGACTGGCAAATAAAGGGGAAGAATATGAACTCTACACAATTAGTTTGTTTTAGCAAAAAACCAGACTCTGATGCATA